>OX123184.2:34805630-36055630 GCA_944739405.2 Euclidia mi
ACATTTTATACTCAGACATAGAAATAGACTGAACCTACCAACTTCACGACTTACAATGCACTCCACTAGCCCACTGGTTATGTCCATAAAAATATACAACAAACTACCACAATCTATCAAAAACGAAGAAAAAACTCATTTATTCACTAGAAAATTAAAAGAATTTCTGGCACAAAAAAAGTTATTAAAGTTGTAAAGAATACATAGATGAAAAAAATTAAAGTTAAAACATAAAGCTATCTTATGATTAGTTATGATACCATAAAAACGCACAATAATAAAATAAGTTACATATTGACAATACAATATACATAAAATACATTTATATTTAAATAATTTACATACCAATTTATAAAATTTAATTTGAATAATATTTTTTTTGCTACTATAAAATTTTTCTACACTAATAATACTCTATTATCAAATAATAATTGATCTATAGGTACTACATACAAGACATACATCAAATTCATTTTATAATTTCATTAATAAGGAATGTAATGTTGTAATAAATAATAATATAAGAATTGGTTACTATAAGCACCTAATTTATAGTAATATTAAATATAATAAATAATAAATATGTTATAATATTCAGAACTTTTATATTCTATTAAAATTGTAATATGTTGATAATGTTCCATATGTAATAGATATTGTAATGTAAAGTATAATTTGCATTATTTATAAAAATAATCTAGCTTCCTCTCTCCTAGTAAAACCTACTATGCTGTGCCCGACAGGGTCCATAATTGTAACATATATATTTTAAGTACCACCTAAGCAAACATTGTGGAAAGCAATAAATATATTGAGTATTGAGTATTGATGTAGCGGTAGCTATGTACAACTGAGGCCATTTAGCGAACGACGATGAAGTCTCAACAACAACAATACGGCGACATCTATCGGAAACCATACGACGGAAAAACAAAGTGCTAAACCGCCGAAGCAGTGTTCGCACGCCGATTCGTATATATACAACATATCAAATATGTCAACCGGACTGGTAGTACACAAGGCACTATCACCCAGCCGAGTTAGAAGATCCTCCCTCTAGTTGGAGGAACACCACACCTTTCTTCCTCCACATATAAATTATTTCAATCTATTAACTTCTTCTTAACGCTTAGTTGCTGTTACAGCGTAACCTATCACACTAGTGTTAACCAATGATACTATGAACCTACGAGTTTCTTCAAAACTAAAATACATACATACATGCATAAATACATACATAGACTCACGCCTGTTTCCCCGAAGGGGTAATCAGAGGCATATTAAACGCCCACTTTTCACCAATGTTTTGATCCCACGTAATAGATGGTGAGCCTATTGCCGCTACTATACCTACTAAAATAATGACAAAATATTGTAAGTATATCATGTCAAGTTGTCTTTTATACATTCGTATCATGGATAAAATCAATGTGGGATAGTATATCAATCAAATCACTAAACGGATGTGTGAATTATTTAGTGTTACATCAAATTTGATTACATAAATTATACGGTTGAAATGTTTGTTAGGTTCAGATTTTTTCAGCTGCTCCTGCCTATACGTGATGTATGAGAAACGCAAAAATAAAAAATAAACATATAATTATATAATTTATTACTGAAGGTAAAGGTTACAAATCGTAACACATTTTTGGCATTAAATTCGTATTTAAAATAATACATTAATATTACGTAGGTAACTCGAAATAAGTTACTCATTAGCATGTTGTTTTATCCAATTGTAATGCGCTTCAACATCAAAATACAGTTCATATTCCTCTGTATTGGGTACTCCACTACGACTTAAGTAGTCGATACCTCGTAGATACCATGTGATCGTCTGATCAGCACCGATAGATGGCAGCACAAGACCATTTCCAGCACGCAATTTCGCGGGGCTGAAATCTGTGTGACAAAATTATATAATTAATTTACTAGTATATTTTAATGGTCACTAGGTATATACACCACTATTTTTTTATTAGTACAAAAAATTTAACGGGGCACTAAGTATCTTTAACTGATCATATTTATGTAGTTAAAAAATAAAAACACAAAGTCCCAAAACTGTCTCAAAACTGTCCACAAAAATACGTAATAATTGGTTAATGCATAACTAAGACTAATAATAATAATAATAATGATTTTATTTTTCTTTCACAAAGGTAACTTACAAACTACATTGATTAATATCTAGATAAACAGATTACACCTTTGTGAGAGACTGGTATCTGAACTAGGAAAATCCTGTCAGACAGATTACCAGGCTCCCCGCACATTATTTCATATCAATAGTGACACAAAGACAGTAGCTTACAATTTGCAAAAACAGCTAGATTATTTAAACAGTTAGAAAGAAAAGTGTATGTGTGTTTTGTGTGTGTGCGTGTGTGTGTGTGTGTGTGTGTGTGTTGTGCGCGTGTGTGTGTGTTTTTGTGTGTGAGTCTGTGTGTTTCTGTTTGGACGCATAAATGGTAACCGGTCATATTAGTGTTTTCAGAAGATTTTCAGTTTGATCGTAACTAAGTTCTTGTAACCATTCTGAAACAACTTCCTTGCACTCAGATTTTGAGAGAGGATATATGTTTAAAATAAAGTTTAGTTTATTATATAAATGACTGCCCAAGAAACAGAACATTCTATGCGACAGGCTATTTTTATAACGAACTGGTGGAAAAATTCTATAATGTCGTCGTCCTTGTGGGTTGCTACGAGTTGATGGGAAAATAGTTTCAGAATGTTTTTTCAACACTGCACATAGGATATATAACTGACGAACAGTAAGTACCTGACAGGAGCCATATAATTCAGTGGTTGGAAAATAGAAAGGCAGATCTTGAGATACCTTTAAAACAGCTCTTTGCGCTCTTTCAACTGGGAGCATTAATGTCTTTGCAGCTCCACCCCAGACCGTTATGCCATATGTGATGAGAGACTGACATAATGCTACATATGTGCTTTTAATAACGGATTTGTCGGCGACATTTCTTAAGTTTTTAAACACATATATGAGTTTTCGGATCCTGGATGATAGATGAGTAAGATGTTGATTAAACGTAAGGTTCTTGTCAATTATGATACCTAAATATTTGACACAGCTACTTGATTCAATTTTTTGGCAGGTGCAAGAATTATCAACATTATTGGGGCAGGTGTGAGCAATTATACTATATTTCGACAGTTCAAACAAGCAAGAAGTAGACAAAGTTATAGGCATATAAGTTGTTTTGTTGACATTGAGAGATAAAGAGTTGATGGCAAGCCATTTAGAGACAATATTGAATCCTATTTGCGCATGTCTAAATGCCTTTTCCCAATTGGATGCAGTAAAAATAAGGGCAGTGTCGTCTGCATAAGTCACAATTTTCCCATTAACAAGTTTAAGTTCGCACAGGTCGTTGATAAAGACAAGAAACAGGGTTGGGCCGAGTATACTGCCTTGTGGGACACCACGAAGAATTTCGAGGCCATCACTTATCCATTCGTCTATTTTAACAGCCTGAAAACGACCGGAGAGGTAGCTTTGAAAAAGTTGAAGCGGTTGACCCCTTACACCCAGTCTATACAACTTCTGAAGAAGCAAAGGTACAGAGACTGTGTCAAAAGCCTTGGCTAGATCTAGAAATACAGCTATAACCTTTTTTCTTTCTTCCAAGCTATCCACCATATGGCTAGTAAGCTCTTGAACAGCATCGGTGGTAGATTTATTTCTGCGAAAACCAAATTGAGCATTTGATAAGAGATTTTTGGACTCCAGATACTGAAATAGTCTATTGTTAATGGCTTTCTCAAGAATCTTGGAAAAGGTGGGCAATATAGAAATAGGTCTATAATTGTTGACACAGTCCCTATGACCCTGCTTGTGTATAGGGTGTATTAGAGATCGCTTGAATGCCTCTGGGAAAGTACCCGTATCTAAAGATAAATTACAAACATGAGTGAGGGGTCTCACTAAAAGTTCTGAGTATTTTTTTAAAAGACCTCCAGATACATTGTCATACCCAGCAGCGCTATCGTTTTTCAAGCCCAGAATAAGTGATTTTATCTCACTTTCGTCTACTGAAAGAAGAACGAAGGAGTTTACGGGTGTTGCTGTGGGCATTGGCAGTGAAGTGGGTATGCTGTTTGAACAAACAGAATCCGCTATACCCTGACCAACATTAATAAAAAACCTGTTGACCTTATTAACAGACTCTAGCACATCTACTTCAGAAAGTAATTCAGTAGCTGAAGTTTTTGCTTTCCTAGTGCCAGTTACTCTTTTAATTAGCTCCCATAATCTTTTGTTATTGTTTTGAGCACTGGCAAAAGCTGATCTTTCGTATTCACGTTTCACTTTTTTCAGCAGATTGTTGCAGAAGTTGCGATATCTCACGAATATTGTTTTGTCTGTATCGCTTTGAGAATGTCTATATTTAGCATGTAAACTATCCCTATTCTTAATGCACCTAAGTAAACCTCGTGTAATCCAGGGTTTAAATATTCTTTTACGACGAGGTACTTTTTTCTGTGTTGTACAGTTTTGCATAATATTACTTAAAGAAGAAACTAGAAAATCCGCTGCTTTATTAGCATCGGTCATCTCATATATTGGGCTGAAATCGAAAGCTTTAAGTGCCGCGTCAAGACCAACATAGTCGACCTGGTTGGCCAGATTGATGTTATTTAAATTTTCATTTGTACCTTTCAAGCTAAAGACTATATTATAATGATCTGTGACCGTGGTGGGGATAACGAGGCATTTTAATGGGTATTTAGTCTTCACGATTATGTGGTCTAAACAGGTTAGAGTGTGAGTTGGGACATCAAATGAAGGTAACATACCGTGTGACGCAAGAAGATTTAAATAACTTTCGGCTCTAGCATCTTTAGTCATCGAGGATATGTCAATATTTAGGTCGCCGGTAAGAATTAGGTTTTTGAAGGGCGATAGGCTAAGAAGTAACTCATTAAGCGTTTCTAGGAATTTGTTAATGTTTCTTTGAGCTGGCGGGCGGTAAATAGCGAGCACAGCTGTGTTCACGTCTACTTTAATCAGTAAGCAATTAGCATCTAATAGGTTGAGAGGTTCAGTAATTAAATATTTATGCATTGCCTTATAATATACAGTGACTCCCTCATTTTGCGTTCGATTATTTTGTGTACGAGCGTAGTTATATCCGTCAATGAGGGGCATCGATTGGTTACAGGAGAGCCAGCATTCAGTGAAAATAATCATGTCCCAATCCACTCCAGCCAGTTTCAATATAATATGAAAATTATCAATGTTTCTCTTTATACTTCGGATATTTTGCACAATAACTTTGAGGGAACGATTATCATTATACATATGCCTATCGCACTCGTCTATACTGCACGTAGAAAATTCCGATATTGAGAGACTATCTAGTTCGTTACTTAATTTATCACAATCGAATTTTAATGAATAGTATACCATTTATTTTAGGACATACAGTAGTAGGATAATTAGGTACATTCCAGTATAGCACTGGCAAAAGGCAGATTTCAGGTAAGTTTATAATTTTAGTATCAAAGGTTGTTAATTGCGATATTACGTTGGAGTAGGGTAAAATGTGGTTGTATTTACTAATGGAAATAATAAGAGTTAATAAAACATTTATGTGTGAAAGATCGCAACTTAGGCAGTTAGACAGTAAAAAATATAGTGTTACGTAATTATAGTATAATAAAAGTTTTTGACTATGCCGAGTATATTGACGTAGCCGTATCAAACTTATCTTCAATGTTAGCGTGTGTTGTGAAAGTGAGGATCTGTGTGTAGCACGTATTGTGGTGGATAAATGTATGTATAATATATCGTAATAAAATGTTCTGAGCGAATGTGTGGTGAGAGAAAAGGGTGTGTTCCGTGTGTATGTGTGTTTTACAAGCATCAAATCGTAAATATAACTGAAAAAAAAATAACCTATATAGAAAACTTAACATTAATTGGCCGCCAACAGAGTATGACAAGTATAGTCATTGTGATTTCTTGAGTTCATCCAAAAAACTAACTGAATTAACAAAAAAATATTTGTCTCCATCACTCTTTCGCAAAAATACCTTATTATTGACACACCAACAGTACTTGTACTTGTGCTGGATGGCAAATTCACGAGCCATATGATATATTTTTTTGACTGAAGAAGATATTTGCTCGCTTACATAGATTGGACGACTCTCACATTTAAGGCCCAGCTGAGAAGAGTTCAACTTTTGCTGACTGTCGCGATTTCTGTTAAAGGATTTTACTGCTCCGATATATTTATTTCTTAGTTGTACTGAAGAAAACTCACAAATAATAGGTCTGCTTGAGTTCGCCTTCCCTGGTAGTCTGTAAATGTCCCTAATTTCTGTCGCTGTTATATTATTCTGAACTGTTGAACCAATCTGCATAACGATGTTTGTTAGTTCTTCGGGAGTCTCTTTTTCTTGAAAAGGCACATTTCTCACCTCGATACCTGCCGAACGGGACCTGAACTCCATGTCTTGCATCTTTGTCTCCAAGTTCTCATATGCCTGTTTGTAATAATTTCGCTCTTTTTCAAGAGAATCAACACGGCGCTGTATCTCTTCAAAACTTGTGTTAAAAAAGTCTATAGCCTTTTCTATTTCACAGTTTGTTTTTTGAATTTGCAGTGACTGTGTTTTCAAATCCGCTATTTCAGCAACTATAGTCTTCAAACTAGCAGAGTGTTCATTCAACACTGTAGCCTGCTCGGTTTTCCAAGCCACCAGCATCTCTTTTAGTTCATAAATGGTCGTAGATGGAGATATAGAATCGTCACAGCGTAGCCGCTTGGCTCTGGATGTTACATTGTCACTGTCTTGTGATTCGCTTGCCGTGATAGTAGCGACATTTGGTGCGGAGTGCGCCTCGCTTATTTTAGTTTGAGGTGGTGAGCGTTGCACTTTCGGCATATTTTCTTAAATTCAGTACTAGAAGCTCCCACAAATAATAGAAGGAATCAATATCTTCAATGGCCAAAATTGATAACGGCGCCTCGCGCAGTCGTAGTCAGCAGAATAAACTTAGCAGACACGGCGTAGTTCTTTCCAGCTACGAGCACTGTGCGACAAAGTGTCTATTGGGCGTAGCTTCTCTGCCCCGGCTCGGCGCGGCGTGACGTGGTGACGGTGCGGGCAGCGCGCCGTATAGCGAGTGGCGGGGGAAGTGAAAGGTGACTCGCAAACGACACAGTACGACACAGAAAGCGACTCTTTCCAACTATATAACACAGTGTTTTTTTCTAAGTTGCCCGTTATTTAAAATTTTGACTTTAAAAATGTTTATAACTTTATTACCACTGGATGGTTTCCGATTCTGTTTTCACACATATCACTTTGGTTTCTTACTGCACTTCACAGACTATTTTTCTTTTGTAAAATTTAAGTTTTACGCGCGTATAGAATTTAAATTGAAGCAGTAACTTAAAGCACGTCTTTCTCAAACGGGTCGAAACGAGGTAGGGAAGACTATGACCGACCCGCGTACTATTAGTAGTAAAATATTCCATTGATAAATTCCCCCCTGTGCCTCAGCGCGCGCGCCGCGCTCCGATGCTACAAACAGTGCTAAATTGCTAGCGGACGTGAGCGTATCTTAGCTGCAACAGTTAATTGTTTGTCTACATTTTCCCGACGCAATGGCTTATTAGTTCATACTTCATAATATCACGGGAGTATGTAGCTATGCTTCGTGCGTACTTTTTGAGTGGAGGAATCGCGAGTGCAGCTGTGTACCCATGGACATCATTTTGTGAGTGTACAAAAGTAAGCCGGTTAGTGTCAAACAATTAAAACAGCGCATATTGGACGCTTTTGACGAAGTGAAAAGACTGTGACATTTCGAAGGACAATGGAAATACTTGTAAGTTTAGTAAATAATACCAACTTAAGTAAATAATAATTTGAGGCGGGTGGCTCAAAATCGCTCTGTGTGGAGAACTTTGAGGGAGGCCTATGTCCAGCAGTGGTCGTCTCTAGGCTGACATGATGATGATAAAATAATTTGTAAATAGCAGATGATACTAACTTCATAAATACGCCAAAATTACTCTTTTCTTTTATTACAGAATACCTCCTTTTATTTTGATATGTGTTTGCTTTCTAATTACATACCTTCGTATTTAATTACTTGTAAAACGGTAAATTTTGCCGGTCCTAAGCCTGGATAAACTATGAACGAGAGGGTAGAATTAAGAAAATTAAAAAATAACTACCTACACTGAATATTTTGCTTCATTTTATTGTCTAAGGCTACATACATTATAAGTGCGACGGAAAGAATGCGTAAGAGTAGGACGGAAAATTAGTACTATCAATGAAGTAGTGAATGGATTGTAAAATATGTCAATGATTTAGGTGAGATTTTCTACAAAAAACAAATGATTATAACTTGGCTATTTATAGATATACTGAAATTCTTATATGATATTAATGTCTTCGCTAATATGTCCTTAAAGTTTTTGTAATTATCAAAAAATAGTGGTGTATAAACCTTACTAGTGTTTATTTTTTTAATGTTCGCTCTTTCGGGTCTCCGCCCCTTCTGAGACACGATAGTGTGAGTGTGATCAACCGTATCAGGGATCGCTTTGGTACATACACGGTCGATCACACTCTACCCGGTGCAACACTCTATCTTAAAGGCGTTCGTGGCATACAAGAACCACCACGTCATCCTCAAAAACCTTTTGCAGGGCTTGAGTTAGGAGTTGTTTAAAGTAGTGGAAAAGTAATGTTTAGTCGTCCTCTCTTTTTAGAACAGACAATATCAAATAAAAATATTTTGATATTTAACTTGTTCTATGCAATAATACCAGAATGCTTATTTATATCCCAAAAACTGCTAAGCCTGTTATCAATAATATAGTTAATAATATTAAATGCAACAAATTAATTAACACTTACTTGATCTTGAGCTAGTTGCACAACAGAACGTGATATTATTGATGTGTGCCGGATGGTTAGTTTTGCAAGATAAGTTGTCCTGCATTACAATGTCGGTGGATTTTAGATGATAGTTCTTATTTATGACACTAGTATCTCCAACAGCCTGAAATAAGGTTTAAAATATCAGTAAAAAGTGCGACTGCTGTGTACAGTATGCGGTATTGAGTAACGTGCAAGACAAATTGAACAGACAAAGTTAAAAGTGCATTGTAATTGTTATTAGGCGGATCCGAACAGAGTGAGCAGCCTCGCGCGGCAAATGCTTCGCGAAGCCGCTCGGTTTATGAAGCTCGGTCAAGAAAACACACAGAGCGAGCAGCCTCGCGAGAATCGCCGCGCGAGGCTGCTCACTCTGTGTGGACGTGACCCGGCCGAGGAAAGCGCGTGTACCACTGCGGGCGAGCGACCGAGCGGCCGAGCCACCGAGTGTCGGTTTTTTGCTTTGCCCAAACATAAGTCTGGACGCTGTTTCGTGCCTCGCTCGAATATAATAATCCCTACTAGTAATATAAATCCGAAAGTGTGTATGTATGTTGTACATTTATTTTATAGACCCACGTCTGTATCCCCGAAGGGATAGGCAGAGGTGTAATATTATTACACCCACATTTCGCCATGAAATATTTAGGTCCCACGTAATAGGGGGCGAGCCTATTGCCGTTACCGGGCACATCAGTAAACTCCGTGCTGCTTCTGAGAATTCGGGAAAACCCAGCAACACTTTTGCCCAACCCGGGAATTGAACCCGGGACCTCCGATCAGCAGTCGCATACGCTATTCACTGATCACTGGACCACGGAGGATACATCCATCATAACATTCACATCTTTGATGCAATGTATTACAAAAAAGCAGCGATAGCCAAGTGGAGAGACCGACAAACTGCTACGCAGAGGGTCTCGGGTTTGAATCCACGGCGCGAATCCAAGTGCGTATTAAATTGTTAATTATCGCTTGCTAAACGGTGAAGGAAAACATCGTGAGGAAACCTGCATGTCTGAGATTTTTCCATAATATTCTCAAAAGACATGTGAAATCTGCCAACCCGCACTTGGCCAGCGTGGTGGAGTATGGCAGCTGGCTAATAAAAACACATGCCACAACCCTATTGCTGTTCATACTGCAATAGGCTTTACACTGCGCCGAGTGTTGTGGGTTCGATTCCCACACGAGACAACACTTTGTGTGATACATAAATTGTTGTTTCGTGTCTGGGTGTTAATTGTCCTCGTTAGCATATGTTTTTAAAGTCCCCCGCGACACAGGATTTAGTCCTAATGCGGGAATTGTCTTTCTAAGAAAAAATATATTAAGTAAAAAAAAGTTTTAAATTATGAGAAACACTGAAAAGTCTAGAAGCTTACCAATACCAACAATCTCGCATTGATATTTAAAACCGATAGATGGTAAATGTACTATTTCACTCGAATTCACAAATAGCGCAATACATGCGCAGTAATAGATTTTCACCTCCGCACGCGGCGTTCTGAATTCAAACTTTATGACAACTAGAATTTGTTTTTTTCCTACGGATATCAATAAACAGATGTTGCCCAGGCTGCCGCACACATTCGAGGACCGTTTCCTTGCGTGTAAAACGCCTCGCGACGCTGCTCGCTCTGTGTGGACCCGCCTATTAAACAACCCATTCATATCATGTGGCTTCGGATAAGATCTTAAAATTGCTTTAATCTGTAGTATCCGTCTGTTTTTTTATTCACTATGAGAATGTTCAGTACATAATCCATCACGCTGGCCAATAAAATTGTGGATGGGAATTCACATTATTGCATGTCTGCCGAAGTTATGGACAACTCTCAGACAATAAGGTTCTTTTTACCGTGTAGTGTATGTGACGAAATATTTAGAAGAATATAGGTTACGCCTAGTGGACTTGACCGACGAATTTTACGTAGCAATCGGATACTTTTCTCACTAACTAATCAATAAATATGAACCTAATGAAGTATTACAGGAAAAAGCTTATTTAGTTTTTTTAATATGACTCCATTCATGGCGAATATGTTTAAGACCATGCTCTAAACAAACACACAGATGAGTTGCAATATACAAAACCTCATCACCACGAATAAATATAGTTACATAAACTTACCGTAAGATCATTCCCATTTACATTCCTTTGGTAACCATTGTATAGACAAATTGGTTGAACATATTTCGTGAACTCAAATCTGTCAACTTTGATTAACGCTAGTTTATAGTCATGAATTGTATCAGTCCCCGAGTATTCAGAATGTCGGAAATACTGTAAAGCCTGTAATATAAGAAATATTTTTTTAATATACACGCTTTTTTGTATACAATTCTGCAACTGTGAGCAACTGTCACTCGACCACAGATGCAGGAGTAGCGTTACTTAAATACATATTCAGTGCATGGGAGAGTGCCCAAAATGCTATTGGTGTGTTTTGCGACCTTTCGAAAGCATTCGATTGTGTCTGCCATGAAACGCTCTTATGCAAACTTAGACATTACGGCGTACAGACTAAAGCATTGGATGTCATTAAGTCATACTTAAGTGGCAGAATCCAATGTGTTGAAATAAACGGCTCAAAATCCAGTGGTTTACCTGTTGATTTAGGAGTGCCGCAAGGCAGCCTAGGGCCTTTTTTGTTTCTTGTTTACATTAACGATTTACCTTTTTACTTGAAAAGCATTTGTGACGTAGTACTGTTTGCTGACGATACTTCTTTGATGTTCAAAGTAGATAAAAAATAAGGAATACTTTAACGAAATAAACAGTGCGCTCATTCAAGTAACTAAATGGTTTAATGTAAAAAATCTCGTACTGAACGCCAAAAAAAACAAAATGTATTAAGTTTGCCCTGCCTAATGTCAGAAACCTTGGTCCTAGTATAGTTCTAAATGATGATGTACTCGAAACATCTGAATCTACATTATTTCTAGGAATAACACTTGATTCGAAATGGCAGTGGGGTGCGCACGTTACATATCTCTCAGGGAAACTTAGCTCAGCTGCTTATGCCATTAAGAAGGTTCGTAGGTTGACTGATGTCGATACGGCTAGATTGGTTTACTTTAGCTATTTTCATAGTGTTATGTCATATGGCATACTATTATGTCATATGGCATACTATTATGGGGTAGGGCTGCTGACATCGAAAATATTTTTATATTGCAAAAACGGGCAGTTAGGGCGATTTACCAGTTAAAGACAAGAGTCTCACTCAAAGAAAAATTAAAAAATATTGGTATTCTTACTGTAGCATCACAATATATTTATGCCAGTGTTATGCATGTACGACAACATATAAATTCTTACAAAATGAATAGTGACATACACAATATTAATACTAGGAACAGGCACAAATTATGTGTACCGTATTTCCGTTTACACAAAACACATAGCTCTTTTATTGGGCTTAGTATAAGAATGTATAATAAAATACCATCTAATATTTTACAATTGCCGTTAAGGTCGTTTCAGACAATAGTTAAAAATAATCTTTTACTAAAGGCATACCATAATCTTTTACTAAATGAGTATCTTGACGACAAGTACGCTTGGAAATAAATATTATTTTTTATCAGGCCAAATTTTTGTTTATTTGGTCAATAAGCAGTTTAGTTAATTACCGTATTTTCTTTTTTTACTACATTTGCATTCTTGTCCTACTATTTTTAGTATAATTTATCGGATTTGTAAGGTGAGGGTAACCCGTGGTCATGAACTGCTAACTAATGGATTGTAAATTGCTGCAGGTTTATATACCGTTATAACTTTTCGGGACATACTGTTCCACCATAGCTCTGAGCAGTCATGTTCACGAGTTGCCAACATCAAAAGACGTAACTTGATGCTCCTGTTTCACCACATTTACTTTGGGAGGCTGACCAAATGAACTTCATTTATTGCTTGAGTACGATAGCAATAACTATTAAAATTTTGCATTTGTAGATAAATCACAATGTGAAACAGTTGCAGCTCCTTACAAAAATAACATGTAAAAACATTATACTGGCAGTTAAAAAGAGTGGCCACGAGTTTTATTGCCCGTTCTTTCTCGTGGTTCTACCTATTGCATTGCGAACGTGGCAGTAAATGTAAATATAGAATCATCTAGTAATTAACTTAAATTTTTGACGTTAATAAGCGTCACTTGTGGCCTAAATGAATAAATGATTTTGATTTTACTAAATGGCTTAATAGTTACGGTAAGCACCACCATTTGTCATTGCGCTAAGTGTTGTCAGTTATCCCTGATAAGACAACACTTTGTAGGTCTGCATGAGGAGCTCCAAATTATTTGGAGTCTGATTGTACGTTGTTCTGTTTTTTAAATATTTGTTAAGTCCTATGAGATACATGGTTTAACTATTGCAGGAGCATATAAAATAGGTTGCGAGACTTGCATGCTAGCAAATGTAAATGTGATTTTAGGAAAGAAGCAAAGGATATGTAAGAAAATGTTGCCTTTTTTCTAGCTGCCATAATCAGGTTACTAAGTTCTGATTATTTATTGTAAAATTTACTTACACGTTTCTTTTTCAGATTTATTTAATGTTACTTACTTTGCGCTTCTGTCTTCCAACTTCATCATCATTATTGGTGGCATCTGTTATACCAACAATAACGTCAACGTCTTTGGCTGCTGCACTTTCAATGCAATAACCAACTGAAAAAAAAATATTTTCGTTATTAGAAGCACATTTACGAATATTCTGAGACTTCTACTTCCAGCAGTTGAATAATATTCTTCCACATACACACAGCATCATCCAGTCACAAATTAAGTAGAGCATGTACTATGAAAATACTAGACTAGCTGACCCCGCGAACTCCGTATAGCCTTTTTAAGAGTTTTTATTTAATTCCCTTTTTTCCAAGCCCCTTTTCCAAAGTTACCATTGACATAGCGCTTAATCTCTTATCATTCCAGGGTCTATAAATGATGCAAAAACAAACATAGATTTTTATATATTATTGAATTGCCCATTCCTTAAAATATCGGAGATGATACCCATATCGACTTAAAAAAAATCCCGTCCGCCATCTTTGATTTCCTATCCGCCATCTTTGATCATGATATAGATGTTGTATTTGGATTCACCATCCCTTAAATCATCAGAGACGATACCCATATTGATTTTTAAAATTTTTCCCATCCGCCATCTTTGATTTCCCATCCGTTATCTTGAATCACAAAATAGATGTTGTATTTAGATTCCCCATTCCTTCAAACATCGGAGACGATACCCATATTGATTTTTGAAAAAATCCCATCCGCCATCTTTGATCACGAAATAGATGGTGTTTTTGAATTCTCCATTCCTAAAAATATCGGAGACGATACCCATATCGACTTAAAAAAAATCCCATCCGCCATCTTTGATTTCCTATCCGCCATCTTTGATCACAAAATAGATGTAGTATTTAGATTCGCCATCCCTTAAAACATCGGAGACGATACCAATATTGATTTTTTTTAAACTTTCCCATCCGCCATCTTTGATTTCTCATCCGCCATCTTTGATCACGAAATAGATATTGGATTTCGATTCTCCACCCCTTAAAATATCGAAGGCGATACCCATATTGATATTTAAAATGTTCACATCCGCCATCTTTGATTTCCCGTCCGCCATCTTGGATCACTAAATAAATTTCATATTTTTAATCAGCGAGCGTCCCGAAAATCTCGAAAACGATACCCATATAGTTTGTATCCTATTCGTTTAGCCTTTTTTTGCCTTTGACCCAACCCTCCCCCTTCTTGTTTGACCATTTTACTATTTTTGTCTGGCCCCTAAAAGTTGTGGCGTAATTTTATATAGCCTATAGCCTTTCGGAATACTTGGGCTATCATATGCAATAACAATTTTTAAAATCCGACTGCTAGTTCCTGAGATTAGCCGACATTATGTTTTAGCCTTTTTAGCCTTTTGCCCGGCCCCAAAAGGTCAAAGCGTTATGTTATATAGCCTATAGCCTTCCGGAATAATTGGGCTATCGTATACAAAAAGAATTTTTCAGATCCGACCGGTAGTTCCTGAGATTAGCGCGTTCAAACAAACAAACAAACAAACTCTTCCGCTTTATTATATTAGTATAGATAATGTATAATACATACACAAAAACACCCAGGGCAAGAGAAACATCTATTTTCGAGCACACAAAAGTTTGACATAAGCGGAAATCGAACCCGCTACCTTCAGTGTGGCAATGGGTCACACTCCCACCACGCCACACCGGGTCGAATCGTTAATAAAATTGGTACAATAATTCGGTTTTTATGACACTCTAGGTGTCATAAAACTAACTGGTTTAACATTATAACCCGTTAGTTTCATACAAAATGAGATATTATATTATTATTTTCACTAGTTTTTGCCCACGAGGGGGTCAGTCTGTTTGTATCACGACAAAAGGCAGCATATGTGCTTACATGATTGCAAAGTTTAATCACAATATTGACAGTGGTTTTTGCATGAATAGTAACATATATACATCCATCTATCCTTTTACGTTTATAAGAATATGATGACTAACCTGTAATTACGGCTGTTCTGGATACTATGGTGCCCCCACATCTGTATGATTCGAAGATATAGACAGCGGCATACCACGGCCATTCCCCAGGACTGGCCTCAACTTTCCGAGACACCAATTCCTCAAATTCAGCTGATCTCTTGCCGCACTTGTAATAATCTTCAGAATAGTTGCTTGCGTTTCTCGAAGCCACCATTGATGCCTGAGGATGTCATAGACAAAATATTAAACTCACATTTCGTTTTCAAGGTGTTTTAATCTGGTATTGAATACTTCAAGAGATATCTAGTTTATCACCCGTAACAAAACATGCCAAGGCTCTCAGCCTTTTTACATCACTAGGATTAAATATAATATGGGACTTAAAGGAGGTCGTTGTTTATTTCAATTTATCATTCGTTTTAACGAAGCTAAGGCTAAGACTAAACATCAAACTATTATAATTTATTCCTCATTTATTATCTTTTATAGGTTCATATAATATATGGACACATATTATAAAAGTATTCTTTTGAAATTTAACTACAGTTTACGGATTTTATAGCATTATATTGGTTCCACTAGCTATTACATTTAAACTTAATGATCTAGAAACTATATTTTTATTACTATTACATATTCTTGTCTTAATTTCTTGAATGTATAAAAAGTATTATTTTCTTTGCCTGAGCCTGTGCTTAATCTCACATGGAACTTGTATTATGCACGATGCTATTTAGAAAACATGACAAAATAAGAGTCATCAGATCATCATCATACAGCCTCTGTCACATTCTACTGCTGACGAAACTATTTCATAATTTGCGTCTCAATAGCAATAGGACGATTACTATACCACGCTCGCCATACGGGTTAGTATATGTATAGGTTTTATTATAGAGTTTTCCTTCTCTGCCCAAGGATGTTATTTGCTTCGTATATTTTCTTTAGTCACCTCTTACGACACCCATGGGGTGAAATGAAATAATTATTACAGAAAATTCATTGTTTTCGATGAGATGATCGACAAAATTCTCAATCAAACAATTAGGTAATTCAATATAAATTCTATTGACAAAATTGTCTAACCTGACCCAGATATTCTAGGAACTTCTAGGTTAATAAAAATGTTTGGTGAAAATTAATTTAAAAAGATTATTCAAAATTAAAAAGTCTCTGATACAAGTTCAGCAACATACCTTGATTCCATCATTGCATAAAGTGTCATTATCCACTGTGAATTCAAGTAAGGCGGGTACACCATCACTAGTCTGTTTAATAGTAAATTCAAAACTGTCAGGTATCGGTCGTTCTGCGTGCAATGCGAGTGGTTGATATCTTGCTATAACTATGTTGAATTTATTTGAAACCTGAAAAGAAAAAAGATAAGCCATCATTGATTTAAAAATTTGTAAGATAAAATGTAGTCCCTTCTTGTTGCATTATGTCTATTTACCTAATATACCTTGATAGAATAATTTCGGCATCACTTATTAGCTTCTTAATACTTTTCCATACATTTGTTTCTTGGCATACACATGTTAATATACTCCTTAGGATTAATTATTTTTATTTACATATCTCATTTACGTGTATGGTATAAGTTGATTTATAAAAAATATCAGTATGCTGCACCTCACCACATCTTTACCGTAAGTTAAGTGAAATGTGAATGCTAAAGGGGTTATTAATACATACATAACATATTTTTAGCAGTAAAGAATAAGACTTACCGTAGATGTTAAGTAAACGTCATTTTTGAACCTCAGCTCTGCGACGATTTCATCGTATTCCTTGTACTGTGCCAAATCTATCACACCCTTCCATAAATTATCAGATAATTTGTCAAAGTACAATGTTCCTAGGCACGGCCGAAATCTTGCCAGAGGTGCAGAAGCTTCCACCTTTACGGCAGAAAATTGCCATTCTGCTGCGAAAAATACTACACACAACAACGAAAACAGCTTCATGTTGACCTAAGTTAGTAAACTGAATAAACGCTAATCGATTTACTTAATTTATAAGCTGCCATCTTGAAATTATCTTCACAGTGGGGTTTTACGCCAGATAAATATTGTTTATTAAACGTGATGAATTGTGTCAGCCGTTACGATAAGAACAGTGTATGTACTCATCTTAAGCACTTGTTACTATAAACAAAGAACTTAATTATAATATTATAATAGGTTATTACATATAATGTCTTCTTAGATGATTCTAACATTAACTTATTACTATTAATAAACAACTTAATATTATTATTTACGTAGATAAGTCTGATGGTAAGTTTCAGATTACTAATTAAAAGCCCTTTGAAGGTACTGACGGTGCACCGAATGTTATTTGAAAAAGCTAAGCTGGTATCACTACATAGTATAAAACAAAGTCTGTCTTCTGTCTGTCTCTCCTTATGTGTGCTTAAATCTAAAAAACTACGTAACGGATTTTAATGCGGTTTTGTTTAATCGATAGAAGGAATCAAGAGCAAGGTTAATTTGTATAATTGATGTGGGCGAAGCCGCTGGCGACGTCTAGTTTAATATAAAAGAACATAAAATTGTCACGCAGGGATCTGTAGTGGATATCACAGATTTTCCGTCGACAAATTATTGTTAAGCCCGTGTGGTTGACGTCATAGAATACAAGTGTCACCACCCTCTATCTTCCCGTGGGTGTCGTAAGAGGCGACTAAAGGATAACACGATGCAAATACCATCTTTTCGTAGAGACGGAAAACTCGATATCAAACCCTATCCCTTAACTGCATGATTTTTTATTTTGAGCCTAGAAAAATCCTAGGTGTCCTAAATGAAGTGTACATCACAGGAAAAATAGTGAAAAAAATCAAACTACAGTTCTTTGTGAAAAAAAAATAGTTTTATTTATTGATGTAATATTACATCATCATGCAAAATCGTCTTAAATTATCATACTAAGGAGTAATATGAAAATCTGTGAAACAGTTGTTAGTTCTGTTAAAACATAGAGGGATATAGCATTTTGAGCATGCCCATTGCTACATTGAGGAAGTTTACAACGTAAACGCTTTGAAAATGTGGGCCAGTGTGCAATACCATCTGAACGCACATCCTTATAAGGAAGCGGATGCTGGTCCTCTTTGTTTCTTAGCTTTTTCTTCTAAGAAGCTGTTGCTTGGCCGACCTCTTTTGTTGCTGTTGCTTGTTCCCACATTGCACAGGGCATCTGCTAATTCATTTCGGAACAAATCAATCTTCCACATTATCCGAGATCAAGTCCTGTACGAGTTGCTGCGAATTGGCATAAAAGTTCTCTTCATCGTCATCCTCATCCTCATCTTCTAAGCCATCTTCTGAGACGTTACCGTCTTCCAACTCCTTCAATAACCTTTCAATGTCATCATTAGTCGCCTGGCTTCGTGACATTGTGCTAAAACATAATACATGCATGAAAAAAGAACTACTACCTAGTGTGAAACGTTTCGCAACAGCTTCATTCCATAGAAATCCTGTTTAGATACTGAAAAACTAGCCGTAATAAACAATAAAACGTACATAATACATTCATTACAGTTATATTACAGCAAAATGGTCGAAAACAAAGGTCAGCAAAGAAAATTCGTACTTATTCCATACTAATAATATTTTATGCCAATTCCCATGATGATGTAGTACTACATCATAAACAAAAATCATTGTTTTCAGGAAGTTACAATGCTATTTACAAAATGCTAATACAATACCATTTCTACGTACCTGTGTGCTGCCGGAAACTATTTTTGTTTATTATAATTCAGATTTTTTGACAAAAAAAACATTCACTGCAACTGTGTCTAAAACCGAGAATTGCAATTTGGCGCCAAAAAACTGTTCACGTCACTATTTTGTAAAAAAATTAGTTTTCTATGGCGATAAGCTGCGTTCATACGTGTCAGTTAGACCTTTGACAATACTTCAAAAAAAAAAGCACGTAAGTGGAGTAGCTAGATAAAAATATATTCGAGGAAAAGTAAACTGATGTAATATTACATCATTATGCAGTTAAGGGCTATACGACTGCCTCGTTGGTCTCGCGGCATAAATGTGCGCGTGGGATCGGGAGGTCCCGGGTTCGATTCCTGAGTCGGGCAGTGATTATTGGGTTTTTCTGTCACGAAATTCTCAGTAGCAGTACGGAGTCTGGAAATGTGCCCGGTACGGCAATAGGCTCGCCCCTTATTACGTGGGACTAAAGTATATCTGGCGAAAAGTGGGTGTAGAAATACACCTCTGCCTACCCTTTCGGGGATAAAAGGCGTGACGATATGTATGTATGTATGTATGTATGTAAATTATTGTTAAATTATTGATAATTTGATTGGTTACGTTATGGTGGAAATCATCAAAACGTAACATATTATGTAAATGTGTAAATAAAAAGCTTCACTTCTGTAATATTCTTCTAAGTGTGTGAAGTCTTGTAAGAATTTGTTTGTATGGTCACGTCTTACGACAACCTTCGACGCCTTACGACGCCTTCTCCACTGGGCCTCGGTAGATGGCCTACTAGAAATGCTGGCTTGACGTCGGCGTCGTAAGGAATGATATGCGTGCTAATCGACTAACCTCCAACGATGCCGAAGACCATGCGAGCAGGAAGAGATATAGCCAGAAAGGGGACACCGGCCTCCAAGGTGAAAGAAATTCTTGTATCGCTACTGGATCAGCGCTAGGATGATGATAATGATGAAAATGTATGAAGTCTGCCAATTTCACACATAGCCAGCGTGGTGGACTATGCCTTAACCCTACCCTCTCTCACCCTGGTGAGAAAGCTGACTCGAGCCCAACGGTGGGACAAATATTAAGATAATAGGCAATTATGATAAGTTACTTGTGTTAAAGTCAACTTGATTCCAAACCGCTCTTTTTTGCGTTGCTCAATTCTTTGTAGTCAGCATGGCATCTGGTAATATACCCAGTAATATTTGGGACTTAAAAAATTACTGCACATCATCTCTGAGCATAAGTATACAGTTGATATTATTAACATAACATAACTTCACGCCTTTTTAATTTTAATATACACATAACTTCGAAAAGTCAGAGGTGTCTGCCCGGGGTGGCTGGGGATCGAAACCGAGTCCATCGTCTCGGTAGTCCGTTACGTACACCCAGTGGTGTACACCGATAGGCCAGTGGCTATCGTCGCTTTTATTGTACCTGCGTAAATGAAATAAATATAATTTACTGAGTGTGTTGTGATAAAAATACGACAAAGAATAAAATTGTAAATTGTCCTTTGGGATACATAGCCAACCTTTTCAAGAAAATATATGTGTCACGGATATTGAATACATGATCTCTGATGATGATACTCTGCAAAGTTCTTGGGCATAGTAGTTGACAAACAACTGAATTGGAAGAATCACGTTGCCGAATTATGTAAGAGGGTTACCAGTTCTGCATATGCTCTTCATAAAATATCAACAATAGTTAATATCGACGCTGTCCTAACTGCGTATCACAGTCTTGCCGCCTCAATATTACGTTATGGTGTAATATTTTGGGGGAACTCTACACATAGTATAATGGTCTTCAAAGCTCAGAAGCGTTGCGTACGAGCGATGTTTGGATTGCAGTCAACAGACAGTTGTAAACCGTACTTTATCAGATACAGCATCCTGACACTTCCGTCTTTATATATACTGGAGGTAGCATTATTTGTACACGCTAATCCTCATTTATTCCAACGCATATCTGATGTTGTCAAGCGAAATAGGCGTAATAACAACATACTATGTCTACATAGCGCGAAAACAAGCCTGATGAGCAAAAGCTTACTATGTATAGCGCCAAAAATTTATAATAAAATACCATGTCAGATAAAGCTTTATGGAAAAGGAATATTTAAAAATAAATTAAAACAGATATTAATACAAAAATGCTATTATACTGTCAATGAGTTCTTGGATGATAAAAATGGATTTTAATTAGTTATAATATTTTAAATTGATGTTATTTCTTATATCTTCTTTTTATTTATTAATTTTAAAACTTAAACGGTGACATACATTTGATTATACTTTTTATTCTATTATTTTAATTTAATAACTCCATTTACTTACTGACATGAACTACGATTGACATTTTTATTTTACATTTTACTTGGTTACTGACATGAATTTTTGACATTGTTATTGCTTTATTATCAAATTAGATTATATTTGTTTTATATTTGATCAGGTTTGACATTGTAATGTATATTTTATTTTTTCTGCAAGATCAATATATTCATACGCCTATTTAGGCAGATTTTGGTGAAACAATTTAATAATGTGTGAGCATGTAATACCCAAAATGCAATGAATGAATAAATGATTATGATTATGATTATTATGATTATGATCAAGGCGCTTGCAAAAATGCTGATACGAGTATGTTAGATATCCTGAACAAAAGTACGTGGTACTTATATGAATAATATCTTAGGACAAATCATACAAGGTCTTTCAATCAGACGGATGGATCGCCTGATCAGTGCCGCCGGTCATAGACAGCCGCAACCCCAGAGGAGTGACAAATGCGTTGCCGACCTGGATGGGACATTGGGATAATATTAGGTTGGGGGAAAAGTATTTTCGCATTATAGTATGTATGAACTTGTAATAAAATCTCATTGGCTATACTATTTGTATCTGGTTGGTTTTGGTATCATTGAAAGTTTAAATTTTGAAGAACATAATTCCAAATTCAAATTAGGACAATGTTTGATTTTTATTTGTTTTTCGTACTGTCAAAATGAGTGAATCTAATGAAGAAATTCGATACATTTTAAAATTTTACTACAAAAAAGATAAAAATGCAACGCAAGCCGCGAAAATAAATTGCGATGTTTATGGACCTAGTGCAGTGTTTGTGAGGGTAGCACAAATTTGGTTTAAGCGTTTTCAATCCGGAAATTTTGATGTCAAAGATGCACGTCGCTCTGTTCACCCAATTACGGATAAAATGCCAGTTTTGAAAAAGTGGAGCAAAATCGGCACATCAGTAGTTACGACGTTAAAACAGTTTAGGCGCATTTGAAAAAATCTGGGTACACAAAAAAGCTCGATATTTGGGTACCGTGTACTCATTTGTGATTCTTTATTACGACGTAATGAAAGCGAACCATTTTTGATGAAGCTGATAACTGGCGATGAAAAGTTGATCACGTACGACAAGAACGTGCGAAAAAGGTCGTGGTCAAAGGCCGGTCAGGCTTCACAGACTGTGGCGAAACCCGGGTTAACTCGCAACAAGGTGATGCTGTGTGTGTGGTGGGATTGGAAGGGCATTATTCTTTATGAGCTGTTACCACCAGGCAGGACCATCGATTCTGAACTCTACTGCAAACAACTGATGAGATTTAAGCAAGAAGTTGAGAGAAAGCGGCCGGAATTAATGTACAGAAGCGGTGTGGTTTTTCATCATGATAACGCTAGACCTCACACATCTTTAGCCACTCAGCAAAAATTAAAAGAGTTTGGCTGGGAGGTGTTAATGCATCCGCCGTATAGTCCTGACCTTGCAACTTCAGATTTCCACCTGTTTCGGTCTCTTCAGAATTCTTTAGACAGTGTCAAGTTAACATCACGAGAGGACTGCCATAACAACTTGTCGCGGTATTTTGCTCAGTCCAAAATTTCTATAATAATAATAATAAATTCTATACTGCGCAGCCGTAGCGGCGTGTCGAGTAGCTAATATTAAAATACAAAGCAGTATTACTATTGCTGCTCGAGATGCCGTTCCGGCTTGGCAGCGTAGAATTGAGCGTCGTATTGCTGAGACCAGGGCACTCATAGGCAAGCTAATCTGCTTCAGGTCGGGCAATACCCGCCCGAGAGTGATGCGTTTTGTGAGTCGGGCGTTTAAGGGGACAGGACTTTGTCCTCAAGAATATCCGTCACGGGTCACAGAACGCATCGACTTCCTGAAGCAGAAAATCTATGCGTGGGCGAATCGTATCAGGCGGTATAAAAAGAGGGTTGACCGATATTTCCAAAATCGCGCATTCCAAAGAGATGAGAAGCTGGTTTATAGGAATTGGGAGCGATCTGAACCAGGTGTGGATGACGGGCGTCGACCAGATGATGCAAACACGATTGCGTTCTGGCGCAACTTATGGTCGACTCCCATCAGCCATACAGAGGATGACTGGATTAGGGATATTGAGCGATCATGTGAGGTAATACCTCACATGGAGCCTGTAGCCATAGACGCGGGGGATGTAAATTGTGCAGTCCGTCCGTTAGCCAATTGGAAATCTGCAGGACCGGACGGGTTGCACAATTTCTGGTTAAAATGGCTACGCAGTGCACATGTTCGCTTGGCATCCCAATTCCAGTCATCTCTGGACTCAGGATCGCTGCCAAGTTTTATGACAACTGGCGTAACTCACCTGCTCTTTAAGTCTGGTAGTACCACGGAGCCTACGAACAATAGGCCAATAACTTGCCTGCCTACAGTGTATAAAGTTTTTACATCCATTTTGAGAACAAAATTGGAATCACACATATTTGGAAATAAGATCTTATCTGTATCTCAAAATGGATGTAGAAGCCGGGCACGTGGTACTAAGGAGCTACTCCTTATCGACATGGCCATTAGCCAACAGGTGCGCCGTAGTCGAAAGAATCTGGCGACATGCTGGATAGACTATAAGAAGGCCTATGACTCTGTGCCACATACGTGGCTTTTGAGGGTGCTGGAGTTGTACAAAGTAGATGCAACTCTATGCACCCTCTTGAGGGCATGTATGGGGCAGTGGAGTACGGTTCTTCACTATCCAGGGTGTCGACAGCCTTGCGGGTATGGCGTACCTATAAAGATCAAGCGGGGTATTTTCCAAGGCGACAGTTTGAGTCCACTATGGTTTTGCCTAGCACTGAACCCGCTGAGCACTTTGCTCGAAAGTTCAGTGCTAGGCTATCGGTTGCAGACTAGAGGTCAGGTTATTTCTCACCTCCTTTTCATGGATGACCTAAAATTATTTGCCCCCACTAACCTCCAATTAACTGAGTTACTAAAGATAACTGAAAGCTTTAGTAATTCAATTAAAATGGAGTTCGGTGTGGATAAATGTGCGGTCATGCATGTAAAGCGAGGCAGGAGTGTGGAATCTGATGGTATAGAGCTTTCAGATTTCACACAACTTAGATCTCTCTCTGCAACGGAAACCTACAAATATCTGGGTATGGCGCAGGCATTAGGCATTGATGACGCTGGCATGAAACAGGCGTTGCAGGCACGTTTCTTTGGCCGCCTGAAGAAAGTCTTAAAAAGCTTTTTATCAGGCGGAAATAAGGTGCGTGCCTGTAACGGTTGGACCATGCCGGTCTTAATGTACTCCTTCGGCATACTCAGATGGACTCAAACAGAATTGGACGCCTTGGATAGGAAAGTTCGCTGTCTACTTACGACATACAGGATGCATCACCCGCGTTCGTCAGTGATGAGATTGTACATCCCGCGGAAGTGTGGGGGTCGAGGCTTCTTAAGTGCCAAGACCCTCCACAATCGCGAGGTGTGCAATCTCAGAGAATACTTTCTCCATACCGACGCGGGTGTGCACCGAGATGTGGTCGCTGTGGATAGAGGGCTTACCCCGCTGGGTCTGACCAAAGAGAACTGGCGCAAACCTGCCGTACTTGGTGTAGAGGAGCGCAGGGAAGTATGAAAAGGTAAAGAGCTGCATGGACGATTTTACCGGGCCTTACATGGGCCCGACGTAGATTTCCCAGCGTCGGTATCCTGGCTGCGTTTGGGTGATCTCTTCGCCGAAACAGAAGGTTTTGTATTTGCAATTATGGACGAAGTTGTCATGACGAACAACTACCGGAAGTATATTCTGAGGGATGGGACGGTTGACATATGTCGGGCATGTCACCAGCCTGGTGAATCGCTTAGACATATAGTATCCGGATGTTCTCGTCTTGCCAATGGCGAATATTTGCATAGACACAACCAAGTAGCCAGGATTGTCCACCAGCAACTTGCCTTAAAGTACCAACTTGTCGACTCTGAAATACCGTACTACAGGTATGTGCCCGACCCAGTTCTTGAAAATGGTCGTGCTACTCTGTATTGGGATCGGTCTATCATTACTGACAGAACTATTGTGGCTAACAAGCCGGACATAGTGGTGATAGACCGATTAGAGCGCCTTGCAATGATCATCGACGTCACCATACCCCATGACGAGAATCTCGTGAAAGCCGAAAAAATAAACAAATGAAGTATTTGGACCTGGCTCACGAGATTGTCGACATGTGGGATGTAGACTCGGCGATCATTGTACCGATAGTCGTGACTGTAAATGGCCTTATTGCCAAGAGCCTCGACCACCACCTCAAGAGGCTCTCGTTAGACGGCTGGATCAAGTCCTCTATACAGAAGGCAGTATTACTGGACACGACACGCATCGTACGGAGGTTCCTTTCTCTGGAGCCCTAACCACCGGTAGCTTGGTCCCTGTGCCCGATGCCGGTGGGTCTCCGTGGTCCCATTTTATATAATTAAATTTATTTTTAATTGTAATATTTATTAAGTATATAAAATGTGACAATGAGAAAAATGTTTAATAAACGGAATAATAATATCATTTATTGCGTCAAACATGGTAGGTATTACATAGGTGTTACAGTAGATTTGTTTCACATATTTGGCTGTTATACAGCGTGCAACATCAACATTGAGACAGTCAACTATAAATCATAAAATATAAATTAACAATACAAATTAACAATGTCTATGCCTTATTCGTTCAATGTTATAAAATTTACATGGATTTTTATTTAAAAATTCTTCAATAGAATAATAACATTCCCGCAACAACCACTTTCGTAATGCGCTACAGAAATTATTGTATGGCAACACAGTTATCGATTTCGGCAGTGAGTTATAAATTAATGGGGCCATATAGACGCAACTTTTCCTGAACATTTCTGATTTGGGGGCGGGTATTTTGTAGTCCAGATGCGTTAGTTTTCTTCTATTTTTACTATCAACATGTTCAAATAAATTGTTATTAGACCGTAGAAACTTTGAAATTTCATGAATATATTTGCAGGGAACAGTAAGTAAGTTTTGAGACTTAAATACAGGTCTGCAGGAGTCACACCAATTCATGCCGAACATTGCACGAATGCATTTTTTTTGTGCAAGAAAGATTCTCGAGATGTCGGTTGAATTTCCCCAGACTATTATACCATACCGTATGATTGAGCATATGTAAGCATGGTACGCGATTAAGCATGTATGCCTGGACATGATATTTTTTATCTTTTTTAAGGCAAATACGAAGCTATTCATTTTGCTACAGATTATCTCAATGTGGTTTTTCCATGAGAGATGTTCATCTATAGTTACACCCAGAAATTTAGTGTTGTATACCTGCTTAATAATGTTGTTATTAAAGTTCATATTTACATTTAATGGCTTACATTGCCAGGGTCTGAAGTGTAAGGTATTAGTTTTGGTTAAATTGATTTTTAATTTATTGGTATCTAGCCATTTGGTTACCTCATTTAACGCATCCTTTAATTCTATATTTATATTCTGTTTTTTATTAAACTCTATGATAATAGTAGTGTCATCTGCGAATAAGACACATTGATGTTTAATCGACTGAGGCAGGTCATTTACATAAATTAGAAATAGCAACGGACCCAGAATGCTGCCTTGTGGCACGCCACAGTAGTTAATTAGTGGTTCCGAATCAAAATCTTCCAAAGTGTTGCTTAGTTGATTAATTTTTACTATTCTAGTAATCTGTTTCCTTTCAGTCAGATACGACTGGAACCATTCTTTAGCTGGACCTCGAATACCATACCGCTCCAATTTATTTAGGAGTCTATCGTGATCAACTAAATCAAAAGCCTTACTTAGGTCTAAGAATAGAGCACAGGAATATTTATTATTATTCATATTTGTCACTATTGCCTTTACTAATGTGAAAATCGCTAATGAGGTTGATCTATTTTGACGGAAGCCATATTGTTGATCAGCTAAAATTTTGAACTTTTCTAAAAAATTAAGTACTCGCTTGTACATTACCTTTTCAAATATTTTTGACAATATTGGTATTAACGCTATTGGTCTATAATTACTCATGTCTGTTTTTGTTCCTTTTTTATGTAATGGTTTTATCAGAGATAGCTTCAATCTCTCAGGGAAACACCCTTGAATGAAAGAAAGGTTAATTAAGTGAGCTACAGGCGGTGAAATATATAGGGATATTCTTTTAATTAGATCAGTGCCAATATTATCATAACCACTTGATTTAGTGTTTTTTAACGATTTTATAATATTATAAACTTCTGCAGCACACGTAGGTTCTAAAAATAAACTATTTTCATAATTTTTTATTATATTGTCAGAGTGATTATTATATACATTATTTTTATTATTATTCATTATGTCATTAAATTGAGTATTATTAGAAATGTCAACAAAATATTTATTAAATTTATTACAAATGTCAGGTCCAGATGTCAGTGATACAGAATTGTCCAAAATATTCGTTATGAATTCTTTCGGTGCCATGCTACCCATGGTGTGCTTTACAATATCCCACGTGGCTTTAACTTTATTTTGTGAGTAGGCTATTAGTCTTTGGTTACACAATGCTTGAAGCCCGCACATACATTTTTTCAACAATTTTGAGTATATTAGGTGTTTATTTTTATTCTCACAATTTTTATTTGCGTAATATTTATATCTCAGCTTTCTCTTAGTTTTACTGCTATTTTTAATTCCTTTCGTTATCCATTTAGATTTTTTAGAATTATGTAATATTTTTTTCAGTCTGATATAAGGGAAACACAATTTGTAAAAGAGTGTCAATGTGTCATGAAAATTATCGAAAGCTTTATTAGTATCCGATATATCGAATATTTCATTGAAACTTAGACAGCTAATATACTCGACAAATTTGTTGACATACTCTTTGCTCAAATTATTTACAGTCGTGAAATAGTAGTTTTTTCCCCGTAATATTGGATGTTTGATTGTAATTATTTGTGCTGTATTGTGATCAGAAAGATAGAAATTATATGTTTTACCCGTGACATTGTTTATGTTACTAATAATATTGTCAATGCACTTATTAAACCTAGTTGGTTCGTGTATGTGGTATTGCATTCCGTAATTGAGAAGAAGTTCTTTAAATGTCGTACTGTTTTTGTCAGAATTTTGTAAATCAATGTTAAAGTCGCCACAGACTATAATTCTAGATTTTTTGTTTTGGAGATTTATAAATGTTTTATTTAAGTTATCAAAGAAAATATTCACATCAGAATTTGGAGTTCTATAGATGCAAAGTACAATTATTTTTAACATTTTAATTTCAATACCACATATTTCAAAGTGTTTATCAATGGCAAATTCACTTACGATATTTAGATGAGTGCTGTCGTATCCATTCCTACACAATATGCATGTGCCTCCACGCCGTTGATCTTGACGAGCATATATTGAGGCAAGGTTGAAATTTTTTATATACAAAAATTTTTCCTCAGTTTTTTTTATAAAGTGTTCACTTAAACATATAATAATAATATTTTCATTAACATCATACTGAAGGTCATGTAGAACTACCTCTAAATCTTGCATTTCATTTAAGACTCCGGCAATATTTTGGTGAAAAACTGCATACCTATCATACTTAGCCTCGAAAAAAATCGGTTTCAGCTGTCATTTCCGTTTGTGACATTTTTTTAACTGATGGGAAGTAATACGGTATTGTACCTTTTTTTGGATTTAAAGGACTACTAGGTCGCGGAAGAGAACCGCGAATTGAAGAACGCATTTTATGAGATTCACCTTTCTGTTTAACTATGTTGCTTGTTAATTTGCGGTTGTTGTATGACAGGAAGTCATTATTGTAATGAATAACATTAATTTCATGTATTATCTGTTTAGCGATGTCCTGCGTATTGTCTATTGCCAAATAAGTGCAGTTATTGAAATTTTGAGTAACGAGTCTTAATTGTTGATTGAGCTTAAGTTCATTGAGATATCTATTATAGAATACATTAACTACAAATATATTACAATTGTTAAGAGAGTTTAACGCTATAGACATTGCTGACATAAACTCAATTGGATTTGAGTCATTACTCCCTGTCATAATAACTACGTTATCATTTTGTGTCAATGTTTTCGCTAAGCTACTACATTCCTCTAACACATATTTGGTTTTAGCACCCGGTTTCCGTATAGATTGTACTTGAACATCTTGACATTTATGCAGGTTGTGTTTGTTATTTAGTAGTCTCTGTGCAACTCCTCTACCTTGATTGTCCGAAAGTAGAATTATTTTGCCTGTGTTTCTAGTGGTTTTAGTAACCTTGCTGCATCTCAATTTATCCGTCAATATTGTGTCTCCATTTTTTCCATTTTTACATTGAAGTTTCTCATTTTCTAAATTGATGTCAATTTGCTGACTGAAATCATTCTTATGTATTATTTGAGTGCTTTCCTGAGAACATTTAGGGGTATCAAAGTCTAGTTTTCTTGGAGGGATGTTAGAAGTCGCCTTTGTCAGTTCTCTCTTTTTTCTTTTTGAAGTGGTCGACGTTGACAAATGTTTACTAGTGCTTAAACCTGTACATAATTTTTTGAGATGCTCATTTTTCTTAATTTCATGTTGTAATTTCTGTTGAACGGAAACATTATTTAAATTTAGCGTCTCAATTTCAGAGTGAGCACTCATTAATTCTTCCTTCAACTGTACGATCAGATTTTGCAATTCCACAACCTCGTCACTCTTAATATGAGTGGACAAATCCATCATGCTCTTTACACTTAAACTTGGCGAAGACGTATCCAGAGATTCAATCGACATGCTGGACTGAGATCGTACAATACGTCGGTTTCTTTGGGTGATATTAATATTGTCGTTATTATCCATCATATTATTAGCCCGTGATGTATTATGATAAGGCAGCTGACTTTAGCCCAAAGAATACAGTTAACTCCGCGGGCTACTTTGGCCCGAAGGTGAAATGTCCATACCTGGAACGCGCCCTGTAGTCGTGCGGTTACGTTGGTATTATTGACATTTATCACTTTTTCACTGTTTTGAATGACAAAGTAACGTATTTGATGGTCTGCAAAGTTTATTTTATATTAAATCCGAATGTTTTTAGACACTGTATTATGCGTGAGTGGTTTATTTACGGTGAAGTTTTGTGAAACACTAGTTATTTGGTGATTATCCACTGTTTTAATGTTAATGAGTCGTTATTATGAAGCCACTTCACTTAGTTACACTATTTGTGTGAAAGTTTATAACTTTTAAAATACTTATTTGTTTTAGTCACAAATGATATCACTGAACTATTGGGTACTACAAAACATATTAACATTATTTTTACACACTATTTATTAAGTTCTTGATACATAAAATTATTATAAATACAGAGTTATTGTTTAGATCTCAAGTGACAGTTGACATTTTATTCTATAGCAATGGGATCATGTCCCTACGTACAAGATGGCAAAAAGTTATCGAACAAAATGGTACCTAAATATTTTAGTTAAATGTAAATAAACTATGTTAAAAAATGTTTTGATTTTTCTTAAAAAATGTGAAAAAACTTTTTCCCCAACCTATTAAATAGAAGGAGGAAGGCGATAAGGGAGAAGCACAGGGTATAGGGCTTCCAGCAACTTCACTCACCTCATCTTACTTGACGTCGATATTCTGTGAGAGGGTAGTACTTCGACCGAGCGGTTCCATACATACTGAAAGAATGTCTGAATTTGCATGATAATCTAATGCTATATTCTTGAAAAACATACGGAGCCCCGAGCACGAAATACTCTCGATAAGGTATTCGTTAGGTAAAGGTCAAAATTTTTATGACAATTGTACAGCGCCCCTATCGTGCGTAAGATGCAACTAATATTGGGAGCACAAACTACTTTCGACGACTATCCTGCGGTAAATGTCATGTAAATATATCGAGTGTTCTAACAAATAAGCAAAAAACGGCAGCACGAACTCTGATTTGACATAAGGAAAGTAAAGCTAATATAAATCTAATGTCATTTTGTCGAAACAATTTTCACCTTTTTTTTTTTATCGCGGGAAAAATGCTTATGCATACCCCATTTGTTCGGGGGACAAATAAAGGTTATGTGGGACTGCACCCACTAAACAACCCGCGGTGAGCCTTGCACGTCGCCTTGACGGGAGGTCCCGGAACATGTTACGACTTCGGCAACCTCCCAGCGAGACACCCGCACTAGAACGGGCTACCTCTCTTGGGCGATGTCCCAGCTCATCCTAGGACATCAACCCCATTGCGGAATCCTGCAGACGATGGATATCCCCGATCCTTCGCCCGCAGTACCACTTAAGGCGGCATAAGGCGCATTTCAGCGCGCTGGCGCCGCCTGGTTCGCCGGCGGCGGATCGATTCAGGCAAGGCATTTTCCTCCCTGGCACGCTCCGCCGCTTCCTTCTGCGAGATGACTTACTACAGTATCCTCACGCTGCGCAGTATCCTCACTGCAGTCGCAGTGGTAGCAGACGGAACTCGGTTCTCTCCTAGCGACCGTGTGCAAGTATTTGCCAAAGCACCCATGATCTGACAAAACCTGCACCAGTCGGCAAGTGAGGGTCCCGTGCTGCCGCCCCGCCCAACAGTCTAAGACTGGCCGGAGCGCTTCCACGGTCCTAATACCAGCTCGCGGGGTCTCCAACCGATCACGCCATTTGACCATAGTGACGTGGTGGGCATTTTCACGCCACCTACGTAGTTCCTCCAGCGATGGAACTGAACCAGTTTCCTTTACCACCGCTGCACGCCAATACATTTCGGCAAGTACTTCCGCCTCCAAGTCCCATGGTGGTGTGCCGGCTAGAACACATGCCGCTTCTGTTGACTCAGTGCGGTAGCCCCGTATGACCCTAACTGCCATAACCCTTTGGGGTTTCCAAAGCATAGCCCTTGTTTGGGCGGTTAGGCACTCTGCCCACACTGGTGCACCATATAGTGCCATCGAGTGGATTACACTCGTGTAGAGTCGCCGGCACATGATCGAAGGTCCACCTAAGTTCGGCAAAAGCCGTCCGAGGGCAGACGCTGTGCTTACAAGCCTTGGGGAAAGTTGGCGAAAGTGTTCGCTGAACTGCCATTTTCCGTCCAACATAAGCCCAAGATATTTTATGCTGGACTTGATCGGCATGAGAACCGAGCTGATCGTTATCGAAGCACCAGTGGGTGGCTTACGGCGAGGTCCGTGGAAGAAAAGAGCCTCAGTTTTATTCAGAGCCACTGTAAGTCCCAGTGCCTCGATACGCCCCACCACTTCTGAGACTCCTATGTTGGCCAGATGAATCGCTTCATTGAAGCTAGCTCCCTGGGTTGTAACAAGAGTATATCTGCATAACAAATGATACCCAGCCCGCGACAGTGCTCCCCACGAAGGACCCAGTCCTATCCAATGTTCCACAGGAGAGGTCCCAGCACCGACCCCTGTGGAACACCGCACGTCATACGACTACGAACTATGACTCCATCTCGATTCTCGTGCACAATACTTCTACCCTCCAGATAGTCTGCCACTAGCCGCACTAGGTAGCTAGGAACTCTATGATAATAAAGTGCCTCCTGAATGCAGCTAAATGGCAGACTATTAAAAGCATTGGCGATGTCAAGAGACACCGTCAATAAAACACCGCCTCTGGTAACCGCATCCTCGGCCGTGGCCTTTAGTCTCATGATAGTGTCAACTGTTGACCGTCCCACACGAAAACCAAATTGAGCATCAGACAGATCTGGGCCGACTTCGTTGAGATGCCGGACGATACGGGTAGCAAGAATTCTTTCGAACAGCTTGCCAACCTCGTCCAGCAGGATAATAGGCCTACAGGCCCTGGCCGAATCAGGGGCTCGTCCTGGCTTCGGCAGAAGTTCCAGCCTCCCTGTTTTCCAGCACTCAGGGAACTGTCCAGAGCGAAGACAAGCGTCAAAAATACCACTAAGGTGATCTTGGAAATGTTCAAATGTCAGAGACAGAACTCGCGCTGGAATACCGTCAGGCCCAGGGGCAGTGTTTTTCGAGCGAATCCTCAGAATAGCTGCCCTAATTTCTGCATCCGTGACAGCTGAGACACTTGATTCTATATTCCAAGCATCAGGTGGGGACGCCATTGCTGGAGCTGCATATCCAGACCGCTGGGGAAAAAGACTCACGATCACTTCGGAAAGAAAGCTAGGCTGGAGGGTTTTGGTGAGGGGAGGACCTGATGTGCGCAGGTTATTCCGCACCGCGCGGTATGGACGACCCCAGGGATCATTTTCAAGACCCCTCACCATCTCTTCACGGGCGATATCTTTGGCACGACAGATAGCAATTTTCAGAGTTGCACAGGCAGATTGATACACCGCGTATAACTGTGCGTCCCGTTCATCACCGGCATGTCGTCGTCGGCTGCGGGTATAAGACCTTCGAGCACGAGTACAGGCTTTACGAAGATCTGCCAATTCCTGAGACCACCAGTACACCTCCTTTTTTGGGTTTCGACGACGGACGCGAGGCATAGCTGCGTCACATATTTCCGTCATTGTATTGCGAAAACGGCCAGCCTCGACATCAATATTCATCCCCTCAGAAGGTGGTGAGGACAGCCAAGAATGAATAACGGCTGCCTCCGCTAGCAAGTTTCGGTCGAGCTTGCGCACAGCCCGTCGTGGAAATTTGGGAGTTCTGCTCACTGTATGAACTCCTTGCGTACGGGAGATGCGTACTAAGATATAAAGATGATCCGACAGGGTTTCTACGTCTACCAGTACACGCCAGCTGGTCACACGCTCTGCAACCACAGGAGAAGCAAACGAGAGGTCAACTATCGACCCCCTTGTCGCCGCACGCAGGTATTTGTGGAACCTGTATTTAGAAGACAGAGGTCCAACGACGACATCCATGCCAAGACAGCCGCACCGCGTACGTCTGTTCTGGGTGATCCCCATGCAACGGACTTTGCGTTAAAATCACCCAGAACTAAAACGCGGCTAGGTGATATCCGTCGTATTGAGATTTCTAGATTATTGAGAAAGATCTCAAAATCCGCCAAGCTACGGTTAGGAGAGAAGTAAACCCCATATATAACCAGTCCGCCCCATTCGGCAGCGACATAGCCCGAGCCCTTATCTTTGAGCAGCAAGGGCGGGGAACCCAATGCTGTAGAGGTGACAATTGCCACGGAGCCTTCCCAGTCACTCGCCCAATTAGAGCGAGGAGGAACGAAATAAGGCTCCGAGGCTACGGCTGCACCAATTGACCACTCAGCCAAAGATTGCAGGAAGAGATCTTGAGCGCGAGCGGAGTGGTTAAGATTCGCCTGAAGGAAGCAGCAGTCACGATCCATAATTAAATCGTGACCATTGCCTCCTCTTGCGACTGCAGTCGCTGAACATCGCTGGAACCAGGAAGTGTAGCCCGTATCGATAAACTATCCTCAGGATTATTCTTAGAGGCCAAAGTAGATCGACATTCCTTCCCGCCTATTTTGTGATCTGCAGGGAGCTTGGCCACTTCGCATGATGGGCAGTGTGGAGGGGCGGAGCACCCCGCTGCTTTGTGTCCCGGACAACCACAGCGATAACAAAGGTCAGTAAGGCAATCAATATTACTGTTGCAGGTGATACGCGTGTGCCCCTGCGCTAGACATTTGAAACACCTCGCAGGCCTAGGCTCCAGAAGAGTTACCCTAGCTGAGCTCCAGCCTACGAGTAGCCTCCCAGCGCTTTCTAAACTTTTAGCTGCTGTAACGGGACAGCTGACCCACGCCGCACCCATGCCTCCGGGACCAGTACGGATGGTACCAACTCTAACTGACTCTGGAGCGCACGCAGTTTTGGAGACTATTGAACTCTGGATTTCCTGCGTAGTCACTGAATCATCCAGGCCCGCAATGCGTAATTCTACGCATTTAACAGGTCTGGTGATTTTCACTCCATCCTACCCAGCAAAGAAATCTCGGAGCCTTTCCGCTAGTGTGTCGGCAGTTTTTGTGGCTTCAACTCCAGGAAACTCAAGCATTCGAGCTCCTGTCCGTGTCAGGCGGGTTCGGGCACCAGCATTCCCTAGATCGGACACGTCTACATCCTGACGTGCCTTTCTTAACACGGCCTCATAGGAGAGACCCTTGTCAACGGCCTGTGGAAGCACTGTAATAACAACAGCTGCTGTTTTAGGTGGACGGACTTTCCTCGGCTTCTTGCCCTTTTCAGCGACTTCAACTGCTTTGGTGGCAGCCTTTCTTTTCTTTCTCCCTTTCTTTCTTCCCCCTTCTGCAGTTTGCCAGCCCTGATTAGAAAGATTGCGAGCAGAGGCATTCGAGGCACTTCTACCCGATGCATTACCAGATACATTCACCATCGCCTTCTTCGTTTTCCCTTGCAATTGTGCCTGCTCTGTGGAGGTTTTATCGTGAAGTTGAGACTCGGTCTGGTTGGACACAGGTGTCCCAGCTACCATGGCATACGTTCCTTGCAAAGCTCCGGCATAAGTAGTACTCGTAGGCCGTTTACGTTTGTCTGTAGCCAATGGAGGCCGAAGAAGTGGCTCAAGAGGCAGTCTCGCTTCCAGGGCGGCCAATCGTGCATCTACCAAGCTTCCCGTACGATCCATGATTAGACGCATTTGTGCGTCTGATAAAGCAGAGGTCGTGTTAGTACTACAAATCCGGCCGATTTCCTTGCGGAGATCTGCTATTTCTGCTTTGAGGGCACTGTTGGCTGCCGCCAAATGCTTTATCTCGTCAGTCGTGGTGCGCTCAGATAGCACCTCTACAGACTCGGAGATTGTGGTTGCTGCATCTTTCAGAGCCTTCACATATCGCCCACTCAAGTTTCGTGACTTTGAAGCTACCTTGAGAACAATAGCTACTCCATCTCCAACTCTTTTCACCAGATCCGCAGCCAGATGAGGATTATTGACCCGGTTAATTGGGCGGATTTGTTCCACTAATTGTGTCACTTCTTCTAGCACACTTTCTTCCTCGTCGTTCTGGATCAAAACTTCTGACTCCGAACCCGACATTGTCGCGCTCCGACCTCGCCCGCGACCACGACCACGACCACGTCTGGCAGCTGGTGCTTTACCTACTCTGGAAGACGGTACGGTATCAAGATCTGATTCAGACCCCGCCTGTATTTTGCCTACCTTGGGAGGCGGCAAAAAGTCAACATCTGACTCTGTTCCCCCCTCTAGGACGAGAGCGAACTCGTGAGCGTGATGCGCTGCGGTCAACGCAACGCAAATCTATTGAAGGACTGCAACTTGCGGATTCCGCCTGAGCCGCATCTGTTTGCGACATATCATTATTTGTTGTATTCAAGTTTCTTAAATTTTCCATTGTGTTCCCACGAGTGTGGGGGAATTCAAGGTCCACCTGGGCAGTGCCCGCTGTACCCAGGTAAGCGTACATTTGTAACCCAACTGAGGGGTCCGCAGGTGCCCCAGCAGGAGAGCGCGCTCGCAACTGACCATCCCGTCAGCTATGCATCCCTTGCCGCGCGCCAGAGCTTAAGATTTGGGGTTATTTTTATAGAGGTTGTCTTCCTCGAGGTCCGGGCAACTAAGCCAGGACCATCGGTCCTAGTTAAAGTTGCGAGACGTGACCACAACACTCCATCCAGGATTACGATATAGGACGGTGGCAATGAAAGTTCTTAAATTGCCTGCTCGGCGACAGTGTAAGTGAACGTCGAGTCCGCCACTCCTAGCCCATGCTGGCTCTGACAATTTCTTCCACTGTATCCTCTGCTAGATCAGAGGGTACGTGAAGAAACACTTCAGGACAACCCTTTATGGGTTGATACTCCCTCCGCAGAAAACGGAGAGTTCCCTACGGCCAGGTTATTGGCCATGAGCCAAAAACTCCCCCGAAAGGCTAGGGAGTTTTTGGCTCTCGTTGCCCGGGTGCACCACGCGGAGGTTACCTGACACAGCACCCAAACAATTTTCACCTAGAATTTGTTGGTGAGAAAAGATTCGAAACATATACATGTATCATATTTTTAAACGTTTTTGAGCCTTTTTATGATGAATATGTATGTAGTTCATATTTCGAGTGTTTCTTTTGAATGTAGGCTATGAATATTGACACAATAAAGAAGTAAATAAGCAAATATCACCACTATACATACGTAGTAATTAATGCCGTATTTTGGTTGCGAGTATAGTAAAATTGTAAAAATGATCTAGGTATATCCGAAAAACAAAGTAACCCATCGACATCATATCAATTTTCTAATATGTTGATAGGATGATCGTTAGAGGCTCTTTTAACACTCCTGCGTACTCTACCGTCCTCGGCCAAATTATTAGACGCACTATAAGATTTTATGAAAATTTTAATTATCTGATGAACACAGGCTTATTGTAATTACCAAATACAATGTTTATTTTTTGGTATACATTTAATTATTTTGTTTTTGTCACAAATAAAGTATAATTATTATAGAACAAATATATATTTATTGAAAATTAAGTTCCTTTTTAGTTAATAAAGCTTATTACAGTATTTCAGTTTTTTTTGCAGAAAATGAGAATGCATTTGTTTGAATATTTATAAATGTAAAGACGATTATGTGTCGAATCTGTGTCTTTGTGTAATTTTAATTTGTGTTTTTGGTATTGTACCTTTCGCATGCCTAATAGTAAAATATGGCTGAACCTGTATAATTGTATTTAAGATCATGTACTGTACCCATGTTTGCGAAATAAACTATCTATAATATGCGGCCATAAGGCAGCGATAGTCGAGTGGATATACCAACAGACTGCCATGCAGAGGGTATCGGGTTCGAATCCACGGCGCGCACCAATGACTTTTCGGAGTTATGTGCGTATTGAATTGTTAATTATCGCTTGTCCCGTGCCTCGGAGAGCACGTTAAGCCGTCGGTCCCGGTTGTCATGAAGATCTTTGACAGTCGTTACAGGGCGTCAGTACCTTCTAAATAAACTGACACTAGTCTAAACCATGGAATATCGCTATCCCTTCGGGTTGCGGAGGTCAGACAGGCAGTCGCTCTGTGGAAAAGCTAATATTCAGCCAAATCCGGTTAGACTAGAAAGCGGACCCCAGATTGAAAACTGGGATAACGCTAAGAGGATGATGATGATGACCATAATATGCGGCCACAGTAAGTATATTATAAAATTTAGGTGATGGACGAGTATCCGCCGTAAATAATTTGTGAGTCTTATATCGTCGTATCAGCCTATAGTCTTGAAAAAAAAAACAATACAACAATAACCATTTTATATTTTCAATCAAATCTTATACTAATATATAAAGCTGAAGAGTTTGTTTGTATGGTTGATCACGCTAATCTCAGGAACTACTGGTCCGATTTGAAAAATTATTTCAGTGTTAGATAGCCCATTTATTGAGGAAGGCTATAGGCTATACAGGGTGGCGCTACCATAGGGGCACTTTTTGAACAGAGGCATAGCGTACAACATTCTGAAGCCTTGTACCAAAAATCAATTAAATCGGTGCAGTAGTTTAGCCACTATATCGATTTTAAGTTCCGCAATTTTTGCACATGCTTTGAATTCCACACAGCTGATACAAAACGGTCAACGACCCTACATTGCGCGCCGCGACTCACTACGATGCGGGCGCCGACTCGACGCCGCGCGAGGATTCCCGCATATCTTCGAGGACGCGCGAATGTTTTTTGTCAGGTTCAAGCATTTATGCACTTTATTGTAAAAAAATATAGTTTATTTTCAAGTGCGTTAATAAAATCCTCTCCACTGCGCTCCGTTTTATCTGCGCTGAGACTAACTTCGGATGACGTCGAGGCGTCACGTCGGAGCGAGTCGGGGCGTGCAATGTAGGGTCGTTGACCGTTTTGTATCAGCTGTGTGGAATTCAAAGCATGTGCAAAAATTGCGGAACTTAAAATCGATATTGTGGCTAAACTACTGCACCGATTTAATTGATTTTTGGTACAAGGCTTCAGAATGTTGTACGCTATGCCTCTGTTCAAAAAGTGCCCCTATGGTAGCGCCACCCTGTATAACATCACCCCATGAGCGACGGGAGCGGAGCAGTAGCCTTAAATAACGCGGGTCTAACCGCGGGCTCATCTAGTATTCTTATAAAAATTGGCCTTGAATGTCTGGTGCATAACCCTGGTTCACTTTATTAGCTTCTGTATAAAACTTCATGTTTCTTACTTATACAAATAACCGAAATCTTCTTTAGACATCATACATTGAAGGTATTCCAACTACAATGAAACTTGGGAACTTATATTATATTATTATAAACTTCTCGTTGAATACTTTGCATTGTAGTATTCTCGCAGTTTAAACCAAAATCATCATCATCATCTCCCTAGCGTTATCCCGGTTGCATCCAAGACTTTAACGTCTTGGAGCCCGAGGTCCGCTTACCAGTTTAACCAGATATGACAGAATATCTTTTCCACAGAGCGACTGCCGTCTGACCTCCGCAACCCAAAGGGATTGCGATATTCCTTGGTTTAGACCAGTATCAGTTTATTTGAGGGTACTGACTCCCTGTAACGACTGTCAGACATCTTCATGACAGCCGGTACCAACGGCTCAACGTGCTCTCTGAGACACGGTACAGACGATAATTTATAATTAAATATTCACATAACTCCGGAAATTCATTGCTGCGCGCCGTGGATTCGAACTCGATACCCTCTGCATGGCGGTCTGTTCGTATCTCCACTAGCCTATCGCTGCCTACTAAGAACCCAATGTATTCAATTCACACAGAATAGTGCGGAGATAGCTGTGGGCAACCTAGTAGGTATATTATAAAACAAATATCCCTAATGTAACGCCTACAATCTAGAGGTAAAAACTGTTGACTAATTTGCATGTCAAACTCGTAAACCCACGTCTTGCACCAGTTTACGTTTCATGAGTGTTGGGTTGGAGTTGACTCGTTCTAGCATGCCCTCAGCGACTCTTATGGAGAAAATTCAGGTCTTTTGTGACTAGCAAGAGGTAGCATTTTATACCCCAGTGATTATTTACATACATTTTAAACAATCATGGATATTGTGAGTACGGATCGTTCCATGAGACACAAAAAATTCACAATGCATTTGTTCTGTTTTTGTTCATTAAGAAATTCGCAACACAGTCTAAGTGTGATTTATCTAAAATCAACACTGTGTTTAATTTACAAAGCACATTAAACTCAAAGTTCGAACCAAAATGGTTAAGAGTGGTTGAGTCAATCTGACAAAAAATAACAAGAAATTTTATTTGGAACCTTACAAATGCCTCTTTGACTGATTGAGAAACAAACGGTTACCAATATTTCCTTCCCTATTCGTCGATTGTTAACTTTATCCGCCGTGTCACCTACAGGGAATTCCCGAAAATAGTATAATACCTGATGAAATTATGCCATCGATATCTCTGTGGATATACCTTAATCGGGTATTACCCGCAAACGGCATTGTAATCAACAAACGACACTATTTACAATTTTCTTTATCATTATAATCATCATGACAGTTACCGCCGCACACCATAGGGATAGATTAGTCAATATATAGGCTATAATTGATTTTGGAAAGTTGAACAGGTGATGTAGAACCACAACCAGCGAAACTATAAGACATAAAAAAATGCAAAAAATATTGTTGCGAGATCAAAATTCGAAGATCTCGAACATGTGATGTGAAACTCAAAGAGCCCATCTACACTATATCATATAATACAGACATGAAGTTGTAACAAAAAATGTTCAGTCTGATAAGCATTTTCTGTTGACAAAAATAGGCTATAATTGATTTTGGAAAGTTGAACACCTGATGTAGAACCACAACCAGCGATACTATGAGACATAAAAATTGCAAAAACTATTACGACTGCTAAGCATTTTCTGTTGCGAGACTAAAATTCGAAGATCTCAAACATGTCATGTGGAACTCTAAGAGCCCATCTAGACTATACCATATATATGTCGCATGCGTTTTGTATGATTCCGCCGTTTACATACGGCGTCGTCAGTTTACAAATGCTCGCGGTTATGTAAAATGCCAAAGGCAAAATGTATATTGCTGCGTCATTATATATCATAGAAAACTAAGAAATTATGTTATTGGACAATTCTTAGATAATAATGTTATGTATCAATTTAGGTTAAATTTAAATTACTCATTAGCTTCAAGGCTAGATTGTTATAAGTATAAAATATCGTTTAGGTATTTTATACAATAAAAAAGATATATATATATATATATATATATATATATATATTTCTTTTTAATATCATGCCTAAACATTTAACTGACGATTCAAACGCCGTCTACATAATGCCGCGGCAAATTGAAGTATTTAGTTCTGTTTTTTACCACACGCGTCGCTGTTGATCAAAACAAACAAAATGGCGTCAAGTAGTAATATTGTGACATTTGTGACACAAAAAGTTATTGAAAACAGGGCAAATACTACGTGTTCAAAACAGTTTTCACCAAATAATTGTGATTTTAAAGACATTTATTACAGTGAATTAAAAAAGTTTTACGATTCCCAAACGGGATCAATAAAAAAACCGTGGACCATTGACAAGGTTTTTGAGGTTATCCGGCACCTAAAAAATGCTAAAGTGTCCATGGAATCTGGTTCTCCGAAAATTCCTGTAGAGTATTACTGGTAAAAAAATGAGGTAATGAGTAATAGTGATGTTGGCTACCTTATTTAAAAAAAAAGATAGCCCTGACAGTCCACCAGTGCGTGTAATACCGTTAGAAGAATATTACGACATATTGTTAGATATTCATAGAGGTTGCGGACATGGTGGTCGAGATAAAATTCAGTATCAAATACAGGATCGATTTATTATTGTGAGGAAAGCAATCGACTTTGCATTTGTCAAATTTGCAGTTAGTTCGAAAGCAATACAACTGCAAACCACCCGTGCAGTCCGATTGCACGGTTGGTTTGCAGTTTCATTGCAGTCGTATCCAAACTGCAAATTTGCAGTCGGAGTGCAAGTGCAGCCCGTCTGTAGAGCCTTAAATGTCGTTTTGGGTTGGGTTTCGAAACGAGTCACCTGAATTTGATTTTAATCCCCTAAAAGTAATTTTGGCTGCCGGAGTTGCGTCTAAATATTTTTAACCAATTTCCGAAAATTCTTAAATACTTCGGCAATTATGCAAAACGGAACGTAGTTTTTATACTTTAGTACAGTTTTACAAATGTCATTTATAGGTTTTATGTGAAAAACGTGAAACGAAACGCAAACCCGCCATCTCGGAATGATGGTATTGACAGCTAATGTCAAATTTGTGCGTCATTGCTTTCGAGTGCCTAGGGTTAGGTGCGCCTGTAATAAGTAACTAAATAGGTTATGTTAGGTTCTCTTTAGACCCTTAACCCGAAAATAGGAGCCCTGCGAAGCGGGGCTCCGTCAACCTTAGTTTATTAAATTAGTGAAATTATTAGTGTAAAGAATGTGGAAGTTGGCAGTGCCATACACAACGGTGTTTGGAGATTAATTTTTTTTCAGAGGAAACCAAGTATTTCCGGCAAGTGAAAATGGTGAGGAGGATTCTGAGACCTCCTTTCCTCCCCTCCCAATCACTCACAACTCCTAAAAACGACGACGTATTTCGAAACCTTTACAGTCGTTTTTGTTACTTAAATATTTTAACTAAGTACTTTAAGAAATCTTCATTAGTACCTGATAACTGAAATAAAGTCTGATTTGTCCGAACTGTTTTTTATCATGGTCTCCCTAAAACAACAACCAACGTCGAAATTATAACAATCGTACGAGTTGTCATTTTGCCTTCGGCATATTACATAGCCGCAAGCGTTTGTAAACTGACGACGCCGTATGTAAACGGCGGAATCATACAAAATGCCTGCAACATATATACAGACTTGAAGTCGTAGCAAAAGTTGTTTAGTGTGATAAGCATTTCCTGTTGACTTTTAAAGATCGATGGTCTGAAACATTTGATGAGGGACCATAAGATGGCTTAGCAAATGTTGTTTAGTGTGATGAGCATTTTCTGTTCAATAATTCTTCGATCAATCAAAGACCCGAGGAATTACATAGGATAGTTTTTATTGCGATAACCGACATCCACGCGGACGGAGCCGCTGGCGACAGCTAGCATAATAGCTAGTAGCATTTTAAGAATAATTTGAAATAAAAATTAATTACAGCCCTTCCCCCCGGACCGCCACAAGGTGTAGACGTGCTAAGGATCTGCTACAAAGTTTTAAATAAATTAAATACTAAAAAATAAAATTAAAATAAATTCAGTGGAGTGCTGGGCCTGCAGCAGGTGCAAGGAGGTGTTTGGAATCGCACAGCAAATTGCGTGAGTAATCGCACAGAATACTTCTCTAAGCCTGGCACCCTGGTACTGCAGATAATAAGCGACCAATAAACACACTTGCTAAATACAATCACTGCTATTGGTTACGCAAGTTATTAGCTAATTAACACCAGCACAAGAACATTCACCAGTCAAGGCCAAGCGCCGCCTCCCTCAAGGACAGGCCGCGCCCCCTTAATGTAACATTGGTTACCTTGACCTGCGCTTGCGCCTGCCCCCTCAAGTGATTGACAGCTTCAACTTAATTAATATACGCTTTGCATTCATAGTGTCCTAGTACCTCACTCAAAATTATTGAAATGGACAAATCATCCTCTGATACGAATATAACTGAATTTGGAGATATAACTCCCCCCAATTTCGTCGCAACGCGTAGTAAGAGATTGAGAGAAGACGACCTACCCGGAGAATTCAATAAGTTTAAAGATGAAATGCGACAAATGATAAAATCCTTTATGAATATGCAACAAGGGGACCTAAAACTAATAACCTCCAATCTTAATGAAATTAAACAAACAAACAACAACATAGAATGTTCTATCGCCAATTTAACAACCCAGAACGAAGAGTTGAGGAAGAAGATAGAATTACTTGAGCTACAGGGGAGAAAAGATCGTGAATATATTGCTTTACTGGAGGACAAGCTTGAAGAGCTTCAACGTGGCGCTAGAAAAACTTGCATCGAACTAAAAAACGTTCCTAAATCACCTAATGAAAGCAGTGATGACTTAATTAATATGGTCCTGAACTTATCTAAAAACGTAGGTCTTGAAATGGAGTCACGAGACATTAAGGACATATATAGACTACCTGCCAAAAAGGAAGGAGCCACAAATACCCCCATAATTGTAGAAACTGGCTCGACAATGATAAAAACAAACCTACTAAAGAAGGCTAAGTCCTATAACATTAAAAATAAGACAAAACTTCAGGCGAAACAACTTGGATTGAAGAATAATACGGAGGCTCCTGTGTTTATTTCAGAACAGCTGACCCCAAAAGGCGCTCGCTTGTTTTTCCTTGCACGAGACTTGTCAAACAGTAAGCAATACAAGTATTGTTGGACATCTTACGGACGTGTTCTAGTGAAAAAAGATGATAACTCGCGTGCGATTGTTATTAATAGTGAAGCTCAAGTACACCACCTGTTACAAAGTGCATGACTGATGCGTACTGAAACTATAATAATTTTGTTTACCGAACTGATTATTTTCATACTTTTAATATCATATTTTATTAGATTAAGTTATAGTTGTATCTTACTAGTACTAACGTTTAGATTACCTTTAAAATGTCATTACTATAAGCATGCTCACCGTTACTTTACACTCAATAACAATTACGCCTTAATTCACACAAATAACAAAATCACATTCACAACTTACAAAGCACTCTTTCATTCAACAAATATTCCATCACTCACGTACACGAGAACTAACATAGTAACTATACACTTGTATCTCCATAAACAAATAAAAATAAAAATAGATAGTATTCCAAAGATACTCTCGCCGGCCATGTCGTACACTCGAGTAAAGCATGAGAAGCATCTTTCTCTATCAGTATTTAATAATGGATAGTAATATATGTACATTTCAGGAATTGGAAACTGTTGAAATTGCAAACTCTGCTCTCATTGACATTGAGCAATTATCTACTTATTGGCCACATAAAAACAACACTTTCACTGTCTTAACTGAGAATATAAGGAGTATCTATGGAAATTTTGACGATTTCCAAATAGCACTGTCCCAAATCGATCTGGATGTAGACGTCATAATCCTAACTGAATGTAGGCTTAACTCAAACAAACCTATACCAGTTCTAATTAATTATACATCATTTTATACATCTAAGAATCTAAATCAAAACGATGGTGTCGTTGCGTATATTAGGAATTGTCATGTACCTCAGGTAGTAGAAATTAAGTTATCTCATGCTTCTGCTCTTCAAATAATTATCTCAAATTTCACAATATTAGGAATTTACAGGTCTCCATCTAACGCATCGGCGAGAGATTTTATTGATTCATTGGATATTCACCTCGAATCAATGTCCACTCACAAAAACATTATCATTACCGGTGATATAAACATAAACCTAATTGAAAAACCCACGGATACGTCGCAAGCCAGGACTAACAGAGCTTCATATTTAAATATGTCTTCTCTTCATGGCTTTCTACCAGGACACTGCTTGCCTACCAGAGGTGAGAGTTGCCTTGACCATATGCTACTAAAACTTGAAAAATCCAAGAACTCTGCTGGTGTTGTCGTCTTGAATACTACGATTACTGATCACTTTATGGTATTGTTAAACGTCTCACACTCGTACCAAAATAAAAATATTGCTAAACATAAAAAAGTAACTAATTTTAAAAAAGCTTATATACACTTGATAGACACGAATATATCTATTTTTGACACTTGCAATGATCCTAATTATTTTGCTGACTCTTTGATTGAGGTAATCAGAAAATCCCTCCTTCTTAACACTACAACTCATACGGTTCCTTCCTCTAAACGTATTCTAAAGCCCTGGATATCGCCAGGTGCACTAAGGTGCATCAGGCTTAGAAATAAAATGCAGTTACAGTTGAGAAAAGACCCTTACAATATTGTGATAAAAATAACCTATAAACGTTTTCGCACGTTCTGCTCCAATTTAATTAAAAAACTTAAAAGACAATATCATAAGGAACAAATAGCGTACTCTATTAAAAACCCTAAAAAACTCTGGCGTAACATTAATAATATCACCCATTATAAGAAACCTAAATCTTCAAATATATATCTACTGCAAATCTCACTAGATCCACTCAACTCATTGAATAGAATCAACCACTTTTTTGCTACTATAGGTAAAATACTGGCAGAGGAAATTTTGACTCAGACTGGACATATGATGAACCTGCCAAGTTCTTCTAATTCATACATTCAACCGACCTCTTTTGTGTTGCTAGAGACCGATCCAGCGGAAGTTGATGGAATACTGATGGCCCTTGATTCTGGAAGCGCTCCTGGATGGGACGATATACCCAATAACTTTCTCAAATTGTCCAGAGATTTTGTTGTCCCATTAATATGTAGACTAACGAACCTGTGCTTCAATACTGGAATATTTCCAACTGCTTTAAAACGTTCCTTAATTACACCTGTGCACAAGGGGGGTGACACAAACGATGTCAATAATTACCGCCCAATTTCTGTCTTGCCATCAATCTCCAAAATTCTGGAAAAAATACTAAATAAACGACTTCTAAACTTCTTAAATAAATTTAATATTCTCTCTAGTTGTCAGTATGGTTTCAGACAGGGGCTTTCGACACAGGATGCTGTTACGGCGTTAACAAATGAAATCGTTAGAGAAGTGGACAAAGGGTATAAATGCATAACAGTATTTCTGGACCTTAAAAAAGCATTCGACACCGTTTCTGTTCCCATCCTTGTGCAGAGGCTTGAAGCCATAGGAATAAGAGGTAGGGCTCTCTCTCTTTTCGACAATTATCTACGGGGAAGGAAGCAACAAGTTAAGATAGAGAACATGTGTAGTGAAGAAGAAAACGTCGTTTTTGGCGTCCCGCAAGGGAGTGTGCTCGGCCCGACGCTGTTCCTGGTGTATATAAATGACCTATGTAACCTCAGGGATAGCGGTGGGAAGATCTTCTCCTACGCGGATGACACAGCCATTGTCTTCTCTGGGCAATCATGGGAGATTGTGCGCCAAAAAGCGGAAAGTGGCTTAACTATTATTGGGAACTGGTTAAAAGCTAATCTTCTGACCTTAAACATTGCAAAAACTAACTACATCTGCTTTTCCCCAAGTGCAAAATCTAAACCAGGTTCAGATTTTAAAATAGTAATCCGCAAGAGTATGACGTCTTCTGACATAAACATAAATAGTCAAGAGTTACAACGAGTCACTACTACAAGATACCTAGGTATTATTATTGACGAGCGGTTGTCGTGGCATGCACAGATTGACACTAATATCTCTCGAGTTAGGAAATGCATATGGATTTTTAAAACTCTTCGCTATGTTATGCCTCCAGACCTGCTTGGTAAAATCTATATTGCGCTGGCACAATCGGTAATAACATACTGCATCCCAGTTTGGGGAGGAGCCTCCAAAACTAAATTACTTGAGCTTGAAAGAGCGCAGCGGTCACTCTTAAAAGTAATGTATTTTAAGCCATACAGATATCCGACTAGCAATCTATATAGTTTGTGTGGTTTACTAACAGTTAGGCAGCTATATTTATTAAACATGACCTTATATCTGCATAAATCTACCCCATACATCCCAGCAGACCAGGATAAAAGGCGCAATAATATTGTGGCTCACTCCTCGCGGGTTCGTACGGCTTTTGCAGAGCGTCAGTATAGCGCTCAATCAGCCTATGTCTACAATAAGATAAACTCTAAATTAAAATTCAATCCAGAGTCTAAACATAAATGCCAGAAGATTATTACTGATTGGTTAAAAACGTTAACATACGAGGAAAGCGAACAAATTTTGATCAGACCTTGCTAAAATGGAATCCATAATATACACACGCACACACACACACACACACACACACACACACACACACACACACACACACACACACACACACACACACACACACACACGCTCAAATAACATATACACAAACATGCACGTAGGTACACACACTCACACATACACATATGTACACACACATACACAATCGAGCTGCTCTTTTTGATAGTATTACTTACCTTATAATAATAATTTTAAGTATTTTTGACATGTATCCAGATTTTTTTTTTTATTTTTATTTTAGTTTATTAGTCTCCACTATGTAAATGTATTACAGGGGAAGCAGCGAGTCAGTCCCAACACAAGTATTGTTAATAACTTAATGGGGCTGCCTCATGCAATATTTATGTAACAATTATGGAACAATAAACAATTATTATTATTATATTATATTATTATTATTATTATCTTTACCAATCAACGAGTAACTAAAAAAATTAGAATTAACTTTGCTCTTGATAAAATGAAAATTTTATTTTAATTGGGTTTTTTAAGGTTAAAGATGAATCTTGATAATTGGTGAATTGAGACCGCGTAAATTACTTGGTACGTAGGTACTTAGTGGGGTTTCCTATCAATCTATTGAGTAAATATGTTTTTTCTGCTAGGCAAAATTATTTCCACGTTTAAGATGTGCAGCTAAAGCTAAAAAAACATTATTCAGAATGCCCTACATCTATCTATATATAAATACGTGAAGCAAAATTTTGTGATCCCTTTTTACGAGGAATGCGAGAACGGAGGATTAAGATATTTAGCACACTTATTGCTTACGTGTAGAAGCTGTACAGAATACATTTTCTTAAATCAAATATGCATTAGAAATATATAATTTTAAAGAAAATAAACGTTACCAATATAGTAAAATATAGCCACACGCACGTATACGTACTCTTCTTTCAAACTGGAAAGAGATAAAATATTTTTTCTTTCGTTTAAGGTTTCTTCTATTCAGGCTAATAGATTTTATATTTGTCATTATAATTACCTCGGCGTATTTATTTATCAATTAAATATTTACATACACGTATTATGCATAATATATTTTTAAGATTGACATTATACATTCCTGACAAAGTGTAAAATCACAAAATTTATTTCAGTAGAAATAAAAAAAATAATTTAAAGAAAAACAAAAAACCCGACTGCATAAAAACTAATTTAAAAAATACGTGAAAAAATTAACTTAAATAAAAACTAAAAAGAAAGAAACAAGCCCAGTAGTTTAGAATTCTGTTAAGTAATATGCAGAACAGAACGACTCACAGTCGGGGCCCATTCAAATTTTACCAATCAAATCTTCCCAAGGGGCCCCGACTGTGAGTCGTTCTGTTCTGCATAATACTTAACAGAATTCTAAACTACTGGGCTTGTTTCTTTCTTTATAGTTTTTATTTAAGTTAATTTTTTCACGTATTTTTTAAATTAGTTTTTATGCAGTCGGGTTTTTTGTTTTTCTTTAAATTATTTTATTTATTTTATACTTTTTAGTTACGATTCATTGAGATTCGTTATAAGATGGTTAATTTCGCAATCAAGTGATTGTATATCGTTTATACTTGAAATAAAAACTTAAATCAATAAGTAAGAAAATTTGCGAGTTTTTTTTTTGTTAAACATCTTTAGATCGTTATATATCCTAAACTATTATTTAAAATGAAAAATGATAAAAGGAACCTAAAGATGATTTTAAAATACCTATTCAACGACACCCCACTTGGTATAGTTCACCGACATTTTTTTTTTCATTTTGACAATATGGCGTCTGGTTGTCGCTGTGGTGAATTTTGATTACTGTCATGTCTTTAGTGACACTCGCAAGGTTTAGACGAATCGATTGACGTAAGAATCATCAAAATCGGCCTACGCATTTGGTCTCTAGAACGCCACATAGAAACAAACATACATACATACATAGACTGATAAACACATTACCCTCCTTTGCGTCGCGCAGTCGGGTAAAAAAAGATGCAGTGCATTGTCGTAAAACGTTTGAATTCAGAACACCGCGCGCGGGAAATTTTGATTTCAGTAATTCCTTTTGACTGTGAAAATTTAACACAAAAACTACATCGAGGGTGTCTTTAAATCGGCATCTCGAAAACTCGGAGTCCTGAACAGAGTGAGGAGGTTTTTCACGCCGGAGCAGCTGTGTCTATTATACAAGACTCAGGTTCGCTCCTGCGTGGAATACTGCTTTCATCTCTGGAACGGCTCCGCTCAGTACCTGCTAGATGCCCTTGATAGGTTGCAGCGGCATGCTGTCCGTATCATATGTGACCTTGAGGCTACTAAGACCCTTGAATCTCTGCAATTACGCAGGGACGTATCCTCAATGGCTGTCTTTTACCGATTGTATCACGGTGAGTGCTCAGAAGAACTCTTTCAACTCATCCCACCCTCTCCTTTCCTATCCCGAACAACACGTGCCGGGTTAAGGTGCCACACTTACACGGTAGAACAGATACCGTCACGTACGAAAAGGTTCGGTACATCTTATCTTTGCCGTACCATAAAGATGTGTCCTTTAAGCGGGGCGTGAAAAAGCATCTCTCAAGGCCGTCAAAGTGAGGGCCGCCATGTCACATTGCTTAGCCAGCAATTGGGGGATGGTGGGCTTCACAATAGGACTTCACTGTCAGCTTACCATCAGGCAGCGTGAAGTCAATTTGACAGGTTTTTTAATAAAAAAGAAAAAACTATTTTTTAATTCTGTAATTTATTTGTGAATTAAAGTGAAATAAAAATTTTCATCTATCTGTTTTATTTATGAATGTGAAATTGCTGGTATTAGTAAGCTGGTAGTTTCAGTGTTTCTCATATTTTGAAACTTTGTTAAACTTTGTTTATAAAAGTCACTTGTCTAACACGAACTATCCATAGAAATACCGAACATATTGAAGGGCCGCATGTATAAAGCCTTTCGTATTGATCGCTGACCTTAAATATATTGCGACCAGGTCCAGAAATTATATGTTTATAAAGTACATGTCTGCAGAATTTTATATATATATCGGCATGATCATTAGTACCGGACGTCAACGACTACGAAACGGAAGCGTGAAGATGGCGCGCTTCGACAGAGTCTTGTGTGACGTTCGCTACAGTTGAAGAGGGGGGTGACGGTTGACGTTGAACGGAGCAAGACAACTATTCACTTCTCTTGGAGACTCCGGGCGGGTAATAAGTACCTAGAAACTGTCACTTGTTTCGTGTTCAGTAATCCAAAATAGTTATAGTCAGTTTTGTTAAATTTGATTTGGTGTGAACTTATAAACAAACTGTGATGTGAAGTGTTGATACCAGCCAAGAATCAAGCAACCCGCCGACATCAAAAGTGGCATCATGGACAAGCGACCACAAGGCGCAAGCGAGATCGACTGAACTGTCAACTGCAACCGTGGTGAGCGTATTATGTCTGTTTTGTTTTTTAATTGGTACTGCCAATTTTGTTGTTTTTTTTTAATATTAATAGGCGGCAAACGAGCAGAGGGATCGCTTGATGGTAAGCAAGTACCGCCACCCATGGACACAAGCAACACCACAGGAGTTACAAGTGCGTTGCCGCCCCTTGGGGTTGGGAAAAGGGATAGGATAATGAGTGGGATGAGGGAGAAGGAATAGGGGATTGGGCCTCCGACACTCTTACTTGCCGAACAAAACGCAACAGTTTAGGTACTGTTACTTTACGTCGATTTTCTGTGAGAGGGTAGTACTTTCCCGGTCGAGCCGGCCCATTCATGCTGAAATCAGCAAGGCTCTACTACCGTCAAAACGACAGTAGTGACGGTAGATGTGAAACATTACGCGTTTAATCTTGAAAATGTTATGGTCGTTGTGGTGATATCGCCATCAGATCGAGCCGAGTGTTGTACGTTCGATTCCTACACGAGACACTAAGTTGTTGAACCTTTTGACTTTTGCGGTGTCGTGTTTCCCAGGTATGATCTCACGAATAACCTTCTTTTTAATAGCTTACACAAGAAAGGCAAAAAAAAAGTGGGTAGATGCTGAACAATTTAATTGCGATCTTTGCTGTATTTTGTGTTAGCGTATGGTTGTCTGACTACCACAGTGACCTAGCTATAGCGTAGATATCGAACGGAGGTTTTGAGTTTGATACGCCAGTTAAAAAGAAAGCGATTATTTTTATTTTTTTATGCGAGGGTGGCTCGCACTCGCGAACCTTGTGATCATATTATGCTTGCTAGCAAATAGATTATCTTGTCTCGGTCCTACTTTGTGGACTGTAATAGTAACGAGAGTGAGCGTACAGGCCAACTTGCATTATTCCAAGCAATTGCGTTTGAGTGAAACGTGCTAGTTATTGTTCTAGTGCAGTTGTAATATTGGTTTTAGAACCAACACCTAGCTTTGGTTGATTTTCTGCTAAATCTAGAACAATAGCTCCGGTCTAGACTGTCCTTCACAGGGCAGCGGCGTTAAAGTTGGTAAACTAATCGAATCGTACATACTAAATTCATAGTGTAAGACTGTGCGGAGCTATTGCTTCTGACTGTGCTGATTTTGTGTAGAACAGCTTGTAACTTTTATTTCTTAAATAGACGTGTGAACTGCAAAGCTGTCTAGATGAGTGCAGTTGGTTGGTTAGTGTAACCTGACCATAGTCAAAAGATATTACTAGCGCCATTATTTTATCGACTCGTGGTGTTGATAATACGTAACGGTTAAGTAAAAAGTGACTCTGTTACTCGCTGTAATTCGTTAAGCATACGCTTAACCTTATTCTCATTAAATGGGTACTTTGTTAGTCGTTGTTGTGATAATTTTGAGGTACCCACGTTACCGTCAGTGTAGATTTGCATAAACTGGATAAGCCGTTTGTGCGGCTGCATGTTTAGCCATGCGTTGCCATTGGTTGGACCGGTAAAGTGCCTTTCTGGTTAGCCTAGTTTACCCTTGAGCTTTTGTGTTAGTCATAGTCTCCGTTGGTGCGCAAACAAGACAGCCGTTAGTGCATTTGTCATAGTATCACAAACGTTGTCCATCGTCTTGAACGCGAAAGGTCCGTTGCTGTATCGCTAATGATTAGGTTAGGATAAGCTTCGTATTAAGACTATCCATGACAAAATAATAACGCTATAAAGACTGGTTGGATACTTCATAGTAAACTTAACATCTAGAGTATCAGCCTAGTAAGATTTTCTTATAGTTTGCTATGTGATAAGGAAAACCAAAGCAACATGTTCAACAAACCTGCTTTAAGATTACTTTGTTAAACGATCGAAATGATTATCCGGGTGGTATTGTGTAACCGGATGGAGTTTGCATAGCATGATGAAGACCCGATGGAGTCAGATTATGAGCAATGCAATATTTTAATGAGTTTCCTATTATTCTAACGAGTCTGCGTGTTGTTCAACATGTCAGCTTCGAGAGAAAGAGTTAGTTGTGATTTTCATTAAAACCTATGTATAATGATTTTCATCAGAGTACCTTTTATTGCCCACCGACTTGTGCCAGGAATGGCCGAACGACTAGGATTGCTGTTCGAGAATTTTCTCTTAATCCTAGAGCGAAGTACATTAAAGTGTGGTCGTTGATCGCAATCACGGATACCCTGCTACTCAAGTAGCTCTCATTTGATTTTTGATCGCTAAAATGGTTTCTGTGTTGTATGAAAAGAGCGTGTTGCGAGAATCTAAAACTATATCATGGTTGGATAGCAATAATCTTAAAATAAATGTTAACAAGACGGTAATAATGCACTTTAGCCATAGAGCAATGACGTGTAGTAGTTTTGACATTGAATATAATGATAATAATATTGACGCAGTTGACACGACTCGGTTTTTGGGTTAAACTCTGGACAGGAATCTCAATTAGAAGGCGCACATAAATAAACTTAATAAAAAAAGTTGCATGCGTATGCTCTTTACATGCTCTCACGAGTAATTAACAGAGAAGCATTGGTGGCTGCATATCATGGACTTGTGGAATCTCTAATCAGATTCGGTATTATTTTTTGGGGCAACTCCACCGAAAAGGACACAATATTCAAAGCCCTAAAAAGGTGCCTTAGCCTTATGTTTTATCTCAAAGTTACTGATGGTTGTAAACCGTATTTTTAGCAATTCAATATACTTACAATGCCATGTATTTATATATTGGAAATAGCTTCATTTGTTAAATCCAACCCAAATTTATTTCCTCGTCTATCAGACGTAGCACCTATAAATAGGCGAGATAATAGCAAATTGTGTCTGCACACGGCTCGGACAACACTTATGCGCAAAATATTTATTTGTATGGCTCCAGTTATATATAATAAACTCCCTAAGAGTTGGAAAACACTTACCACAGAAGCTTTTAAAAGTCAAGTGAAATCGCTAGGTATTAATGACTAAAGCATATTATAGTGTAGTTTTTGAACGACTCAATATAAATAAAATATTATTTACACCAGCTCCAATTATTATTGTTATAATATGTATTAATAAATTGTAATAATCCAATGAATTAATATATATTTATAAAATTGACATTAGATATAATTGTTGACTTTATTATTGAGCGTAACTTAAAATTATTATTAATTGATTTGACATTTATTTCATTACTTTTATACATGCCATTTTGTTTTTTATTAATTTTATTTTATGTTTATATTCTTTGATTGACTCTCATTTATTTATTCAAAAATTTAAATTTAATTTAATAAGTAATAATTAATTATAACATTCCTAATAGAATTTGCACGCCACAAGTTATGGCAAACATGTATGAACCAATACACTGTAAGATCCTGCATGCATACCAATGTATGTATACAACATGTTTATGCAAATAAAAAAAAAAACCGTCGATTGGTTTTCTCGGAACTAGTTGTTGCCTCCATGTAGCCAAAGGAAATCAGTTTGTCCGAAAGTAGCTTATCAGTTCTTGCCATGTTCGCATTTGGTTTTAGTTTTTGTCAGTGGTCAAATCCAGTTTTGACATAGCTCATTGAGAGTATGGACGGGAGTTACGTTCCGTGCAGTTGTGAAGTTGTAAATGAATTTGATAATCGCTTAAAATTGACAAGTGCGGGCGTTGAATTAATCCAAAAGAACGGATACTCTATTTAGTGGGTATAGAATGAGAGGAATCTTTGAAATACTATTGATAGATTTCTTTCCTTTTTGGGTAATCCTGGTGGCTAGCGCTGCCTGGTAGCCGGCGTGGCCTGGTGGCCGGCGCGGTCTGGTGGCCGGCGCGGTCTGGTGGCCGGCGCGGCCTGGTGGCCGGCGCGGCCTGGTCGCCGGCGCGGCCTGGTGGCGAGTGTGGCTTGGTGGACAGTATAGCCTGTGTGGCGCGCAGCCCGTGTGGGGCGCGCGCCGCGTGTGGCACGCGGCCCGTGTGTGGCGCGCGGCCCGTGTGTGGCGCGCGGCCCGTGTGTGGCGCGTGGCCCGTGTGTGGCGCGCGGCCCGTGTGTGGCGCGCGGCCCGTGTGTGGCGCGGGGCCTGTGTAAAGCCTGTATGTGGCTTTGAGTAGCCTGGTAACTGGTATAGCTAATGCCTATCTAGCCGAAACTGGCAATGAAAGTGAAGGTAATTTATTAAAGGAATTTGGTTAGCTGTAGAGTCCAATGATCTTAGCTTAAATTTAACTTTAACTTAACTTGTTTTGAAATATCTTGAGAGATACCGCGATAGTGAAATGTCAGTTTTACTTTGCGTTTCCTGATTATTGATTTTGATACTGAAACTATCTGCCAGAGTATCAGAGCATAACTGACAATCTTGAAGAGAGCAAATTGTGAACCTTAATATTGACGAGACAGTAGAAAGCTAGGCTTACATGTTGATTGGTTGTGTGATTAAATGTCAGAGGTCGATTTATAGCCGTAAATCAGTACAAATCGGACTCAATACAACTGTGAAGGCAGTTGTCCGTGAGTACACGGTAGACAGACGACTCTGGTGTTTGATTGGTTGTGTGATTCAATGTCAGAGGTTGATTTGTAGCCGTAAATCAGTACAGATCGGATTCAATACAACTGTGAAGGCAGTTGTCCGTGGGTACGCGGTAGGCAGACAACTCTGGTGTTGGTGTTTCGTGGATACCATAAAGTCCAGGAGGGACTTGGCGATCCTTGTGGGGATGCGCAGATAAATGCGTTTTGTAGGAAACCATAAAATCCAGGAGGGACTTGGCGATCCTTGTGAGGATGCGCAGATAAATGGGTGGCAACCGAGTGACTGGTTTAAGTCCTGGTTTAGTAACTGGAGGTTACTGAATGGTGGCAACCGAGTGGCTGGTTGAGTGCCTGGTTTAATAACTGGAGGTTACTGAATGGTTATGAATTACATGTAGAGCTTTACTTATTTGATTTGATTATAACGTGAGTCTATGGTAATGGACTGTATTGTCAGTGATGCTCTGAATCCAGCTCCTATAATAGTTAAGAATATAATGTAGGAGGTAATTTTGTAAAAAAAAATTGGAGTCCTAACACTGTTTTGATTCAACCCTTACCTGGGTTAAGGTCAGGAGTGACCGAGCAATATGATACTGTGCATGTAATATTTTGTTACAGATTAACACACAGGGACGTGTGTCTTGTAGGATGGCCGTATCGGAATGAGCATTAGTACGGGACGTCAACGACTACGAAACGGAAGTGTGAAGATGGCGCGCTTCGACAGAGTCTAGTGTGTCGTTCGCTACAGTTGAAGAAGGGGGTGACGGTTGACGTTGAACGGAGCAAGACAACTATTCACTTCTCTTGGAGACTCCGGGTAGGCAAGAGGTACCTAGAAACTGTCACTCGTTTCTTGTTCAGTAATCCAAAATAGTTATAGTCAGTTTTGTTAAATTTTGTTTGGTGTGAACTTATAAACAAACTATGATGTGAAGTGTTGATACCGGCCAAGAATCAAGCAGCCCGTCGACATATAGAACATTTTTTTAGAGTTTTATAACCAAATAAAGCATTTAATAGCCGTTCCAGTAATTTCATAAAAGATTTTACCTTTTTTCATTAGGCTTTGACAATAAAACCTTAATAATGTTACGAGCTGGGGTTCGGTGATAAATTATATACACTATGCCAGAAAAACTGCACTTTATTCACTAACAAAATAACACTAGATACACACTTATTTCTCAACACTAATAAAAACACTATTCACACCACTAGAAACACCACTAAACACTTCCGATTTACTTCCTTCGCTTGATGATTATCGCTCCGATATTCAATTGTAACTGTATCCGGTCCGGTCGCTCGCGCTCTATTTATACTGGCCGGATAACATCACTAGCGCATTCTAGATGCTTCCACAAAACTGTCGAAATAATCGCGAACAGTCGATACTCGATACAGCAACGCCATCTAGTACAGAGTAGCTGAATTACCTTTAAACCACCGATACATTCAATCCCTTCTAGTACCCCATTCACCGATAGATGGCGTAACACTGGCCCTCTCTTAAACGTGTTCGTCTCGAACATCGTTGGACCCATCGTAACGAGCCAACCGGTCCACATGAACTATCTTCGGTGCACCTCGCGACCCCTTCTGGATTCGATAGGTGACGTCGTTCATCCTGGTAACTATGCGATATGGCCTGTCCCATCTGTGGCAATCCAGTAGAGCAAGTATATGAAGCACGGAATCTTGGACTGACTGTAGATTCTGAACTTCGGTTTGAGAAGCATATAAATGATGCAGCGCGGAACTGCTTTTATAGGTTGAGAGTTTTATATAAACTGCGTCCATATTTGTCGGAGGAATTACGTGTACAGCTGGTTGAGTCACTAATATTAAGCAAGCTAAACTACGCCGATGCTGTGTATGGCCCTCGGCTCTTAGCACGCACCGATAGGCAGATACAGAGGGTGCAGAATGCTTGCGCTCGTTTTTGTTTTGCGGTTCCATTTCGAGGTCATGTATCGCCATTTTTTAATAAAAATTACATGTTGAAAATGAAGTCTCGTAGGAAACTGCACTTGGCTTGCCTAATGTTTGGTGTCATTAAGTTAAGACAACCGCAATACTTGTATGACAAACTAACATGGGTCGCAAATGGCAGTGAACGTCCAAACAGAAATTGTTCTAAGCCGTTATCAATTAATTTACATCGCACAGAGGCATTTAGAGGAAGTTTTCGCTATGCGGCTTCAAAATGTTGGAACAATATCCCCCCTCCATTGCGTAATCTGGCGTCAGTCCACGCCTTCAGACGGCAATTGAAAAAATGTTTTATAGAAAAACAGCAAAAATTGGGTGTTGCTAATATAAACGCCTCTCTTATTTAAGACTTAACTGATTAAAGCAATAGAAATAATTAATTATTAATGAATACAATCAAATAACTATTAAATTGCAACTATTGTATTTTATACTTATATTAATTTTACTGACATTTCATTAAATTATTAATATGATAATATGATAATTATTATATATAATAATGTTTATTTAAAATTGTCCGATTATTACTAAGTATTTTAATTATTATAATAACGACATTTAATTTATAAATATGTATTCAAATTCAATTAATTATTATCACATTGGATATTGAAGACAAATATTATAAAGTTACTATCTTAATAATATATAAATATCTTTACTTTCTATGTATTAATTAATTAATTAAATTTTTATTAACTACAATGCAATCTATTATTAATATTTCTGGCATGTCTTCCAATAATAATCCTTCCTAATGTGACATAGTAATTATGTACCTAATTATAATTTTTACTATATCTTAATTATTACTTACTTTATTACAATGCTTATTTACTAATTTTTTACGAGATGGTTCAATATTCGGCTACTAGTTGTATTTAGGTGGCTGTGTACACAAATCAGAATGGAAGCATGTACATAGCTATAATACATGTCATCACGTTACCTGTGAGACCTGGCACTCGAACTTGGGTTAACTGCAACACTGTCCAAGTTGTTTTTAATTGCCAATCTCATAAAAACTGAAATTGCATACAGGAAACGTATTAAATGATCTGTAGGAATTACTTAATTTTTAATATATCTCCATATCAACTTAAGATATCATACATTGCGAAATAAAGTTGCACCTACCGAGTATAATTACGTTGTTTCATAGTTAGTTGTCATAACTTCATTAAGTTGACATTTACTTCATTGTCCGTTGTATGTGTATATTCATTGTCCGTTGTATGTGTATATGTACATACCTATGTAACTGTAGTTGGATGGTGGCGAGCTATCGAGCGTCCGAGACGACTGCGTGCTCGTTTCGTATTGCACAACCATTGCAAGCGGATGCGCCGGATGTCGCGCGGTTACTGGCGAGGCAAAGGCCGCAAAAGCGTTTTTGTAATAAAATTATAAGTTTATGTACTCATTTCACGCCTATATTTATTATTATCTGTATGTACCTATGTAAGTATCTATTACCATTGTCAATATTATCTACGTAGGTCTATTTGTATTTCTTTGTATGCTAAGCATATTATATGTATATATTTTTTATCTGTCTTGAATCTTGATATCACATGCGTGAGTCACTAGAGGGCCTAATTGAAAATCGGCGCCAGGCGTTCGCCTGGCACATGCCGAATTAGGTCCTATTTTGATTACACACTTTACCTCCTTTTATACTGCTCTTTCTTTAAATTTAATTTTTCCTTGTTTTGTTTGTTATTTTTTGTTTATAATTATAATTATGTAATGTTCTTTTTTTTCCTCTTTTGGTTTTTCTTTTTATTATTAAGTATATAAATAGTTTCATTTGATATTGTTTGGGTAATATTGCTTGTCATAATATGTGTAATGTGTGTATTCTAAATAAATAATATTTCATTTCTAAATAAATAAATAATAATATTTCTTATTTCATTTCATTCCATCTGGCTTGTAACTTAGGCGATTTTCCTTTGCTTCGTACTGGGTTATGAAGCCACACCAATGATCCCTCATCGAAGCCTTTGTTGTTTGCCTTCCGGTCGTAGCAAGTCTTCATCTTCTCAGACATCTGTTGTCCAGATTCCCTAATGTGCTCGTATACGTCGTTCATCCTGTTGCGGTCGGTCGCGTAATCCGTTACATTGCGTGGAGATTCTGGTGGAATACCGGTGATTAAGTCAGCTGGTAAACGTAGTTCTCTACCGAAATTGGCAAAAGCTGGTGTTACTCCTGTAGTTTCGTAGACCGCACTACGATATGACAGAAGAAATGGTTGGATGTGCTTGTCCCAATCTCTTTGTTTGCTCTCCACGACCTTCGCCAGGTACCTTTCCAGTGATTGGTTAAATCGTTCAACCATGCCATCTGATTGCGGGTGATAAGCCGTGGTCCTGGTTTTATGTGCACCCATCACGCGACAAGTCTCCTTGAACACCTCAGATTCGAAGTTCCGGTCTTGATCGCTGTGGATTTCCAAGGGCACCCCGAACCGACAGAAGACTTCATGCACCAGCTTATCGGCCACTGCGGTAGGTGCAAACACTTCAGGCCACTTCGTGAAGAATCCATCACAACCAAGAAGTATTTGTTTCCGTCCTGGCTCTCAGGAAACAGCCCAGCGACATCCAACGCTATGCGCTCTCATGGAGCTCCTACATTGTACACCTTTAATGCACCTCTGCTACGAGTATGTGGCACCTTCACAGCCGCACAACTTGTGCATTTGCGGCACCAATCCTCGACGTCATCCCGACAGTGGAGCCAATAAAACCGCTCCCGGATCTTAGTAAGGGTCTTCTTAACTCCCATGTGACCTCCCGAAGCACCATTGTGATAGAGCTGCAAGACTTCCGGCACCTTAGTTTTGGGCACTACCATTTGCAAATGGCACTGGTTACCGCGAGCGTTTTCCCATTTGCGGCACAGGACTCCATCCTGGACAACCAAGCTTTCCCACTGTGCCCAATAACTCTTGGTGATGGGCCTCATCACTGCGATATCACTCCATTTGGGCCTAGGAGTGTCTGATTTCTTCCATTCAAGAATCGGCTGTATATCCTTGTCGTCTTGCTGAGCACTTCGCAAAGCTTCTTTCCATTCGTCGCTCAGGTCCGTCTTCAACATCCTTACTAATGCTGCCTGCTTTGCTTCCTGCCGGGTACAGTGTTTGCACTGGTCGGGACACGGCCTACGCGATAGGGCATCTGCGTTACCATGGGACTTGCCGCTGCGATGTTGTATTACAAAATCAAACTCCTGCAGTAGTTCAATCCATCTGGCTACTTGTCCTTCTGGGTCCTTAAATTGAAGTAGCCATTTCAGCGCAGCGTGGTCGGTTCGCAGATGGAATTTACGCCCCAACAAATATTTATTGAAATGCTGCAATGTCTTTACTACAGCCAAAAGTTCCCGCCGGGTGACGCAGTAGTTTCTTTCGGGTTTGGATAAGGCCTTGCTGAAGTATGCTATAACAACTTCTTGATCACCCTTCCTCTGTGACAGCACGCCGCCAATTCCGGTGTTACTGGCATCTGTGTCAACTATGAATTCATGCTCATTGTCAGGGTACCCTAGGATAGGTGCAGCGCACAGATGTTCCTTGAGCTTCTGGAATGCAACGTCACAGCTCTCATTCCAACAGAATTGTACTCTGTCTTCGGTGAGCTTATGAAGAGGTCGAGCAATGTCAGCAAAGTTCTTTACAAACCGTCGGTAGTAGGAGCATAATCCGAGGAATGCTCTGACCTGCGTTTTGTTCTCTGGAACTGGCCATTCCTTCACGGCAATGATCTTATCCGGGTCAGTTTGAATACCGTTCTCCGAGACCACATGTCCTAGACAGTTCACTTGCCATCTGAATAACGCGCATTTCTTCGGACTCAGCTTCAAATTAGCTCCTCGTATCTTTGACAGCACTTTCTCCAAGTTTCGAAGGTGATCCTGGAAGGTGCGCCCCACGATGATGATGTCATCCAAGTAGACCAGGCAGGCGTCTCCAATCAGTCCCATAAGCACTCGCTCCATCAGTCTCTCAAAAGTAGCCGGAGCGTTGCACAATCCAAAGATCACAATCCAAATTAAATTGCCATAATCCTTTCCCTGTGGAGAATGCCGTCTTCTCTTTGTCTCGAGGATCTATTTCTACCTGCCAGTAGCCACTTTTTAGGGCTAAGGTAAAAAACCACTTCAGCCTCGTCAGCGTATCCAGTGTGTCATCGATCCTTGGCAGTGGGTAGCTGTCCTTCTTAGTGATGTCATTTAATCGGCGGTAGTCTACACACAAGCGCATGCTGCCATCCTTCTTCTTAACTAACACCACCGGAGAGCACCACGGGCTGGACGAAGGCTCGATTACGCCTTTTTTCACCATACCGTCGATCATAGCTTCCACTTCACGTTCCCGTGCCACTGGCACACGTCTTGGTCGCTGGCGAATCGGTGCTTCACTTCCCGTGTTTATTTTGTGCTGGACTAGTGCTGTCTTCCCTATGTCGGCATCACTGGTCGAGAAAATATCGGCGAACCGGTTTAACATCTTCTTAGCCTTGGTCTTCTCTTCTTCTGACAGGGTACTTCGGCAGTCCTCCAAAAGTGAAGACACGTCGAATCGTGCACCCTGAACCTTGGCACTGCTAGGTTGCTCTTGACATCTACGCATCCAAGCCGCTCCTTCATAGGTGCCCAATTCCGTCCCTTTCTTGAGCGACACTTCCTTTTCACTTGCATTCAGTGCGCGTATTGATGAAACTTTGGTACCCCTTACCAAGGTTCGTGCAATCTTCCACGAGGCCTCTTTCTCTAGGCCTTCGATTAGTTCTAGGCCGAAGATGCAGTCGTCCACTATATCGGCCACGATGACTTTGTGACGGTAAACTTTGTTGCCTAGCTTCAGATCCACCTCCATTTCACCTCGGACGGTTATGTGCTGACCGGTAGCTGTTCTCAGATTCACACATTCATTGTTCCTGAAGCAGCCCCGAAGAATCCGTCTTGCCAGATGGAAACCGACGACTATCCGAGAAGCACCCGTGTCCAATGTCAGCTTGCATGGTGTTCTGTTAATTTCGCCTTCAATGATCAGGCTGTTCCCGTCGCATGATTGCGAGATCGAGATACTTGGGGCTCTTCCATTGCCAGCCAGCACCCGCCCCGCAGTCCTGGCTTCTACTCGTTTCCATGCTCTCGCTGCCTGGCAGGCACATCAGGCGACCCCTTTGGTGGAGACAGAGTGTCACCAGGCTACCTACGCTTTGGGCAGCTCAAGCGGATATGGCCTCTTTCTCCGCAGTTGTAGCACCGAGGTGACGACACAACTTCCCTGATGCGATGACCTCGATCGTCGCGTCGTACTGCTTCCACCTCCAGAGCGTGGGTTAAGGCGTCCTTGAGGTCCTTGAAGTGCCCAAGCCTCACTGCTGCCCTTACCTCCAGGTCCCGGATCCCATCCGTAAACGCCTGTACGAGGTTCCCGTCAATAAGCGCAGGTGACGACTGGCATGCCTTCCTGACCAGTTTTTCCACCTCCAGGGCCCACTGCTGCAGAGTTTCTCCGGTGCGTTGCGTCCTGTCCTTTAGCTGAGCACGATACACATGTTCGAGGTGCGCGTCTCCGTACCTCGCCTCCAGCGCCTCCAGAAGCTTCTCGTAGGTGACGTCTTGTCTGAGTCCCTCCAACACTGTCAAGGCCCGATCGCGAAGGCCCAAGGTTAGGGCGGTTGAAGCCTGTTCTTTATTCCACCCATTTGATCGCATCACAGCCTCGAACTGGATCTTGTATGCCGACCATGATGACGAGCCATCAAATGGTGGAACCTTAAACCCGCGGGGCGAGGGCGATACAGCCACTGTAGATGATGTCACTTCCAGCCCACGCAATTTCTTCTCCACTTCAGCAACATAGGTCTCGTGGTGGTCATGTACACGCTTCTCTATAGAGGCGACGTCTCGAGCTGGTCGTGTACTAGCTTCTATACGTCGCTGATACGGGCCTCGTGCTGCTGAAGTTCCTCCTTAACCACCTTCAGGTCCTTCCCTACAGCGGCGCTGAGGTCCTTCATGAGCACCAGCTGCTCTTCTAGGCGGTGCGCGTGCTTCTCCTTATCGCGCTGGAGCTGTTCTTCCAAGCGGCGCGCGTGCTCCTCTTGTCGGCGAGCCTGCTCCTCCTGACGGCGCGCGTGCTCCTCCTGACGGCGGGCCTGCTCCTGCATGAACGCCATCAGAGCCGCGATGTCGGGCACCGTCACGGAGTGTGAAGCGCTTGCAGGCTCCACTGCAGCCGCGGAGTCGCCTGGTCCACCAGACGATGGAGAAGGAATGTCTCCGAAGCGTCTCTGGTCCAGGTCTTGCTGGCGCTGGTTCCTAGTACGAACTCCTTTAGTTTCTTCCTTCGGCATAACCGGCATAATTTATCCCTTTCTTCTGACACCAATTTGTTACGAGCTGGGGTTCGGTGATAAATTATATACACTATGCCAGAAAAACTGCACTTTATTCACTAACACAATAACACTAGATACACACTTATTTCTCAACACTAATAAAAACACTATTCACACCACTAGAAACACCACTAAACACTTCCGACTTACTTCCTTCGCTTGATGATTATCGCTCCGATATTCAATTGTAACTGTATTCGGTCCGCTCGCTCGCGCTCTATTTATACTGGCCGGATAACATCACTAGCGCATTCTAGATGCTCCCACAAAACTGTCGAAATAATCGTGAACAGTCGATACTCGATACAGCAACGCCATCTAGTACAGAGTAGCTGAATTACCTTTAAACCACCGATACATTCAATCTCTTCTAGTATATATTCACCGATAGATGGCGTAACAATAATGTAGAAACTAAAATTTTAATAAATTATGGTAGAATTTCCATCACTGGGCGATCTCTAGTTAAAATAAATCGACCAAAAAGACACACGGACCGATCTTGAACCAACCGCATCCATCCCCTGCCCGAGATCCCAACAAGGTCGTCAGTCTACCTTGCGGGAGGCCTTAAAAGAGTTTGGCTGGGAGGTGTTAATGCATCCGCCGTATAGTCCTGACCTTGCAACTTCAGATTTCCACCTGTTTCGGTCTCTTCAAAATTCTTAAGACAGTGTCAAGTTAACATCACGAGAGGACTGCCATAACAACTTGTCGCGGTATTTTGATCAGAAGTCCCAAAATTTCTATAGCAATGGGATCATGTCCCTTCGTACAAGATGGCAAAAAGTTATCGAACCAAATGGTACCTAAATATTTTAGTTAAATGTAAATAAACTATGTTAAAAATGTTTTGAATTTTCTTAAAAAATGCGAAAAAACTTTTTCCCCAGCCTATTAAATAGAAGGAGGAAGGCGATAAGGGAGAAGCACAGGGTATAGGGCTTCCAGCAACTTCACTCACCTCATCTTACTTGACGTCGATATTCTGTGAGAGGGTAGTACTTCGACCGAGCAGTTCCATACATACTGAAAGAATGTCTGAATTTGCATGATAATCGTACTAATGCTATATTCTTGAAAAACATACGGAGCCCCGAGCACGAAATACTCTCGATAAAGTATTCGTTAGGTAAAGGTCAAAATTTGTATGACAATTGTACAGCGCCCCTATCGTGCGTAAGATGCAACTAATATTGGCAGCACAAACTACTTTCGACGACTATCCTGCGGTAAATGTCATGTAAATATATCGAGTGTTCTAACAAATAAGCAAAAAACGGCAGCACGAACTCTGATTTGACATAAGCAAAGTAAACCTAATGTAAATCTAATGTCATTTTGTCGAAACAAATATATCATATACATGTATCATATTTTTATACGTTTTTGAGCCTTTTTATGATGAATACGTATGTAGTTCATATTTCGAGTGTTTCTTTTGAATGTAGGCTATGAATATTGACACAATAAAGAAGTAAATAAGCAAATATCACCACTATACATACGTAGCAATTAATGCCGTATTTTGGTTGCGAGTATAGTAAAATTGTAAAAATGATCTAGGTATATCCGAAAAACAAAGTAACCCATCGACATCATATCAATTTTCTAATATGTTGATAGGATGATCGTTAGAGGCTCTTTTAACACTCCTGCGTACTCTACCGTCCTCGGCCAAATTATTAGATGCACTATAAGATTTTATGAAAATTTTAATTATCTGATGAATACAGGCTTATTGTAATTACCAAATACAATGTTTATTTTTTGGTATACATTTAATTATTTTGTTGTTTCAAATAAAGTATAATTATTATAGAACAAATATATATTTATTGAAAATTAAGTTCCTTTTTAGTTAATAAAGCTTATTACAGTATTTCAGTTTTTTGCAGAAAAAGAGAATGCATTTGTTTGAATATTTATAAATGTAAACACGGTTATGTGTCGAATCTGTGTCTTTGTGTAATTTTAATTTGTGTTTTTGGTATTGTACCTTTCGCATGCCTAATAGTAAAATGTGGCTGAACCTGTATAATTGTATTTAAGATCATGTACTGTACTCATGTTTCCGAAATAAACTATCTTATCTTATCTTATTGTCTCTGAAAGAAAATAAAAATAAATATAATTAAATGTTTAAACAGTGCGTCTAATAATTTGGCCAGGGACTCTACAATTAAGTAGGTAGGTACTGTACTCTACAAGTATAAAATAACTTAGCCTAACTTACATATAATCGCACATTCGCACTGCTGAAAATAGAAACATACAATTTGGATCGCAGATTCATTTTAAAACACTAAGAAATAATTTTCATATTTTATCTCCAAGGAAGTGAAATTGTGTTTGTAGGATTGTTTTAAAATCCTCTTATTTTGAAGTAAATACCATAATATGCGGCCACAGCGAGAATAATAATAAAATTTAGTTGATGGACGAGTATCCGCCGTAAATAATTTGTGAGTCATATATCGTCGTATCAGCCTATAGTCTTGAAAAAAAAACAATACAAGAATAACCATTTTATATTTTCAATCAAATCTTATACTAATATATATATATATAATAATATATGCGCTAATCTCAGAAACTACTAGTCCGATTTGAAAATTTTTTTCAGTATTAGATAGCCCATTTATCGAGGAAAGCTATAGCCTATATAACATCACCCTATGAGCGACGGGAGCGGAGCAGTAGCCTTAAACAACGCGGGTCTAACCGCGGGCTCATCTAGTATTCTTATAAAAATTGGCTTTGAATGTCTGGTACATAACCCTGGTTCACTTTATTAGCTTCTGTATAAAACTTCATGCTTCTTACTTATACAAATAACCGAAATCTTCTTTAAACATCATACATTGAAGGTATTCCAACAACAATGAAACTTGGGAACTTATATTATATTATTATAAACTTCTCGTTGAATACTTTATATTGTAGTATTCACGCAGTTTAAACCAAAATCATCATCATCATCATCTCCCTATCCGTTATGCCGGTTGCATCCAAGACTTTAATGCCTTGGAGCCCGAGGTCCGCTTACTAGTCTAACCAAATATGACAGAATATCAACTTTTCCATAGAGCGACTGCCGTCTGACCTCCGCAACCCAAAGGGATTGCGATATTCCTTGGTTTAGACCAGTATCAGTTTATTTGAGGGTACTGACTCCCTGTAACGACTGTCAAAGATCTTCATGATAGCATTTTGAACATAGAATCCCATAAAACGACTGTCAGACATCTTCATGACAACCGGTACCAACGGCTCAACGTGCTCTCTGAGGCACGGGGCAGGCGAAAATTTATAATTCAATATTCACATAACTCCGGAAATTCATTGCTGCGCGCCGTGGATTCGAACTCGATACCCTCTGCATGGCGGTCTGTTCGTATCTCCACTAGCTTATCGCTGCCTACTAAGAACCCAATGTATTCAATTCACACAGAATAGTGCGGAGATAGCTGCGGGCATCCTAGTAGGTATATTATAAAACAAATATCCCTAATGTAACGCCTACAATCTAGAGGTAAAAACTGTTGACTAGTTTGCATGTCAAACTCGTAAACCCACGTCATGCACCAGTTTACGTTTCATGAGTGTTGGGTTGTAGTTGACTAGTTCTAGCATGTCAGCGACTCTTATGGTAAAAATTCAGGTCTTTTGTGACTAGCAAAGAGGTGGCACTTTATATCCCAGTGATTATATACATATATTTTAAACAATCATGGATATTGTGTGTACGGATCGTTCCATGAGACACAAAAAAATCACAATGCATTTGTTCTGTTTTTGTCCATTAAGAAATTCGCAACACAGTCTAGATGTGATTTATCTAAAATCAAAACTGTGTTTAATTTACAAAGCACATTAAACTCAAAGTTCGAACCAAAATGGTTAAGAGTGGTTGAGTCAATCTGACAAAAAATAACAAGAAATTTTATTTGGAACCTTACAAATGCCTCTTTGACTGATTTAAAAACAAACGGTTTCCAATATTTCCTTCCCTATTCGTCGATTGTTAACGCCGTGTAACCTACAGGGAATTCCCGAAAATAGTATAAACCCTGATAAAATTATGCCATCGATATCTCTGTGGATATACCTTAATCGGGTATTACCCGCAAACGGCATAGTAATCAACAAACGACACTGTTTACAATTTTCTTTATCATTATAATCATCATGACAGTTATTTTATGTAGTAGCAAGCGGGTGCTATTAAATAACTAACACCGTTATTCCATTGGTGCATTATGGCCATATTACATTACCTCTATGGCTTAGTTATGATATCTAGGTACGTCCCTTGCTTTAACATTTAGTTATATTTACGCTTAACTATCGGGCTTCCGTTTGGGAGATTCTGTAGGGGTTCGAATGTCAACTTTTTAATATCATGCGTCAAAGATGTAAATTCATTCCTAGAATAAGATTTTGAACTTAGTTGGAATGAATAATTATATATAATAATGATAATAATAAGTGTAACAGTGGAAGAAAATAAGTCGTACAGTTTGATGCTTTTCGTTTTAAAATATACACAAAGTACTTCATCCTCCTAGCTTTATCCTAGTTACAATCCCGGGGTCCGCTTACTAGTCTAAGCGGATTTGACTGAATATTAGCTTTCCACAGAGCAACTGCCTGTCTGACTTCCGCACCCCATAGGGATAGCGATATCACATGGTATGGACTAATGTCTGTTTATTTAAAGGTACTGATTGTCCATAAAGACTGTCCTTCGTCCTTCCGACCTTCATGACAGCCGGGCCCAAGGGCTTGACGTGTTTTCCGAGGCACGGGGCAAGCAATAATTAACAATTTAATTAGCACATAACTCTGAAAAATCAGTGGGCCATGGTGTGGATTCTCTCTGCATGGCAACGTGCTGGTATCTCAACTAGCATATCAAAGTACAGAGATGAAAATAATCGCACTGGAAGTACATAGTTATTACTTATTAGATACCTAATACGAAGGAGATAAGCTCAGCAACGGTCACGAAATATAATTTACGATATCAATATCACTAGCATAGCGAATGACGTTGGCTTCCTAAATGATATAATATTATTTTACGCTTGATCGCGGGTTTTTCTCTCAGGTTGAAGGCCAAGAATAGATAACGATTGTTGGGCAATAACAATTGAGAAGTGCGAATTCAAAGTTTGGATTGCAAACTTTGGTGATTATTTACATTGTCTCTCAGGATATGATTGCTTACCTACTTGACTGGTCTGTTGGTCTTGTGGTTGACTGTTAAAATAGCGGTCGTGGGTTCGATTCCCACCTAGGATAAATATATATTGTGAATGGGATTATTAGTTCTGTGTCTGGTTCTAAAGTATCTGTAATCTGAGGCTCAAGCACGAAGTATTTACGAATTTGTAAAGTAAATCAGCGAGTCCTCGATGACAGAAATATAGCAGTCAGACTTTACATTAGTAACGTACATAGAGATGTGGCCACGTGAGCTAAATGACCGCCTTATTGAATGAATGGTACGTTTCAAACTAGGTAAAATGGTTAATATTTATAAAATTTATATTGTAATACCTAGTAACGACACTGTGTTGATTGGAAATGTAGCGCATAAATGGACGTCAAATCAAAAATAAAATATTGAATCAGCATAATACTAAACTCTTTGGCACAAAACGAAAAAATACTTTATCGTTTCCGAATGTCCTTTTTGGTCATTGATGACGGACTTATGTCATTAAATAAAAATCTAGTAAAGCAAAATACGAGGAGTAATTAAATCATTGGCACATTGTTATATAAAGAATTAAATACTATTATGGAAGGTTTTCGTGATAAAGTATTTTATTTTGGTTAAAGCTTCTTAGGCAGCGATAGCCTAGTGGAGATGCCAACGGACTGCCATGTAGAGGGTATCGGGTTTGAATCCACGGCACGCACCAATGACTTTTCGAAGTTAAGTGTATATTAAATTGTTAATTTTCGCTTGCCCCGTGCCTCGAAGAGCGCGTTAAACCGTCGGACCCGGCTGTTTTTTGTCTTTATTATTCGGTATTGGATTGTTCTTGAATTAGTATCTTTGATCTTGTTCATCAGCGACACGTGTTCTCAGTGTAAATTCTACATTTCTATCAACTTCTTGCACTTCTCAAAATAAAGTAAATATATAAAATGAAAAAACCACATATTGGAGTGGAGGCATATCTTCTATATCTACATATATAAAAGAAAGTCGTGTTAGTTACACTATTTATAACTCAAGAACGGCCGAACCGATTTGGCTGAAAATTGGTGGGGAGGTAGCTCAGAACCAGGAAAAACACATAGGATACAATAAAATGCAAAAAATAATCTGGGAGGGCTTTTAGAGAGGGTCGAAGTTTGTAGGGACAAACCTCCTACCTATTGACAGTAATAACGCATGCGCTGTGATAATTGAGTTGCTGCGCATGTGCTATATCTGTCAGTACTGTCACATTAGGTATACATTGACATAATTATGATGCACTGTCATTACTTCGTTCGCTTTTAAGGTTCACTTGCATAATTAAACTAATAATAATTATTGTAACAGCCTTGGCTAATCCCTACTAATATTAGGTACTAGCTGTGCCCGCGGCTTCGCCCGCGTGGAAATCGGTATCCCTTAAATATCCGTTTCTGTGGCCTTGATAATGTAAAATAACATAATGATCGGTTGATGAAACTCACAGTCATATTTAAGTTTCTTACTTACTGTATTAGATAAGTAGTAACCTGTACCTACCACCTTAATTCTTAGGATTACATAATAATTAGTTAATTTGAATCTTTGCACTCAAAAAGTAACACTGGAATAGTAAGTCTACGATGCTCTACTATCTATACTAATATAATAAAGCGGAAGAGTTTGTTTGTTTGAACGCGCTAATCTGAGGAACTACCGGTCGGATCTGAAAAAATATTTTTGTATACGATAGCCCAGTTATTCCGGAAGGCTATAGGCTATATAACACATAACGCTTCGACCTTTTGGGCCGGGCAAAAGGCTAAAAAGGCTAAATGATAATGTTGGCTAATCTTAGGAACTAGCAGTTGGATTTAAAAAAATTGTTAATGCCTATGATAGCCCAATTATTTCGAAAGGCTATAGGCTATATAAAATTACGCCACAACTTTTAGGGGCCAGACAAAAATAATAAAATGGTCAAACGAGATGGGCGAGGGTTGGGTCAAAGGCAAAAAAAGGCTAAACGAATAGGATACAATCTATATGGGTATCGTTTTCGAGATTTTCGGGACGCTGATTAATAATATGAAATTTATTTAGTGATCCAAGATGGTGGACGGGAAATCAAAGATGGCGGATGAGAAAATTTTAAAATCAATATGGGTATCGCCTTCGATATTTTAAGGGATGGCGAATCCAAATACGACATCTATTTCGTGATCAAAGATGGCGGATGGGAAATCAAAGATGGCGGATGAAAAAAAATTTTAAGTCAATATGAGTGTCCTCTCCGATGTTTTAAGCTATGAGGAATGCAAATACATCTATTTCGTGAAGGCAAATGGGAAATCGAAGATGGCGGACAGTTTTTGCTAGGCCATCTTTCTATACATATAGGTATATAAAATTCAATTTTCGTTTGTTTGTATACCTTTGTAAACTCTGAAATTTTAGATTAAGCATTAGTGGCTTTGGTAGCTTTGTTCAGAATTTTCTGGAAAAGTGATTTGAAAATAAAAGGAATAAGCAAAAAACCTTAAAAAGATGATACAGGGTTCGCCGGGACAGCTAGTATATAATAAAACAGTAAAAAGTATTTCAGTACATTGAATATATTAACAAAAAAATATACATAGAGGCTAAGAAACATTAATGGAGCAAGAATCTAAACAAAAAATTTGTCTATTTGTCTGTTTGTACACGCTAATCTCCGAAGTTACTAGACGGATTTGAATGAATCTTTTTTTTTATATTGCTTAATAGCAAGCCTATATGTTGATTTAACCTAATGGTTTTGTCAACATATAGGCTATAATTGATTTTGGAAAGTTGAACACCTGATGTAGAACCACAACCAGCGAAACTATAAGACATAAAAAAATGCAAAAAATATTGTTGCGAGATCAAAATTCGAAGATCTCGAACATGTGATGTGAAACTCAAAGAGCCCATCTACACTATATCATATAATACAGACATGAAGTTGTAACAAAAAATGTTCAGTCTGATAAGCATTTTCTGTTGACAAAAATAGGCTATAATTGATTTTGGAAAGTTGAACACCTGATGTAGAACCACAACCAGCGATACTATGAGACATAAAAATTGCAAAAACTATTACGACTGCTAAGCATTTTCTGTTGCGAGACTAAAATTCGAAGATCAGAGAATCAGAGATAAGATCAGAATAAGAGCCCATCTACACTATACCATATATATGTCGCAGGCGTTTTGTATGATTCCACCGTTTACATACGGCGCCGTCAGTTTACAAATGCTCGCGGTTATGTAAAAAGCCGAAGGCAAAATGTACATATATTGCTGCGTCATTATATATCATAGAAAACTAAGAAATTATGTTATTGGACAATTCTTAGATAATAATGTTATGTATCAATTTACATACATACATACATACATACATAGACTCACGCCTGTTTCCCCGAAGGGGTAGGCAGAGGCATATTAAACGCCCACTTTTACGATTCCCAAACGGGATCAATAAAAAAGCCGTGGACAATTGACAAGGTTTTTGAGGTTATCCGGCACCTAAAAATGCTAAAGTGCCCATGGAATCTGGTTCTCGGAAAACTCCTGTAGAGTATTACTGGTAAAAAAAAATTAGGTAATGAGTATTAGTGATGTTGGCTACCTTATTTTAAAAAAAGATAGCCCTGACAGTCCACCAGTGCGTGTAATACCGTTAGAAGAATATTACGACATATTGTTAGATATTCATAGCGGTTGCGGACATGGTGGTCGAGATAAAACTCAGTATCAAATAAAGGACCGATTTATTATTGTGAGGAAAGCAATCGACTTATTTGTCAAATTTGCAGTTAGATCGAAAGCAATACAACTGCAAACCACCCGTGCAGTCCGATTGCACGGTTGGTTTGCAGTTTCATTGCAGTCGTATCCAAACTGCAAATTTGCAGTCGGAGTGCAAGTGCAGCCCGTCTGTAGAGCCTTAAATGTCGTTTTGGGTTGGGTTTCAAAACGAGTCGCCTGAATTTGAGGGTATTGGTGGTGTAGGGGGCTTAAGGGAGTTCGTTTTAATCCCCTAAAAGTAATTTTGGCTGCCGGAGTTGCGTCTAAATATTTTTAACCAATTTCCGAAAATTCTTAAATACTTCGGCAATTATGCAAAACGGAACGTAGTTTTTATACTTTAGTACAGTTTTACAAATGTCATTTTTAGGTTTTATGTGAAAAACGTGAAACGAAACGCAAACCCGCCATCTTGGAATGATGGTATTGACAGCTAATGTCAAATTTGTGCGTCATTGCTTTCGAGTGCCTAGGGTTAGGTGCGCCTGTAATAAGTAACTAAATAGGTTATGTTAGGTTCTCTTTAGACCCTTAACCCGAAAATAGGAGCCCTGCGAAGCGGGGCTCCGTCAACCTTAGTTTATTAAATTAGTGAAATTATTAGTGTAAAGAATGTGGAAGATGGCAGTGCCATACACAACGGTGTTTGGAGATACAATTTTTTTTCAGAGGAAACCAAGTATTTCCGGCAAGTGAAAATGGTGAGGGGGGTTCTGAGACCTCCCTTCCTCCCCTCCCAATCACTCACAACTCCTAAAAACGGCGACGTATTTCGAAACCTTTACAGTCGTTTTTGTAACTTAAATATTTTAACTAAGTACTTTAAGAAATCTTCATTAGTACCTGATTACTGAAATAAAGTCTGATTTGTCCGAACTGTTTTTTATCATGGTCTCCCTAAAACAACAACCAACGTCGAAATTATAACAATCGTACGAGTTGTCATTTTGCCTTCGGCATATTACATAGCCGCGAGCGTTTGTAAACTGACGACGCCGTATGTAAACGGCGGAATCATACAAAATGCCTGCGACATATATACAGACTTGAAGTCGTAGCAAAAGTTGTTTAGTGTGATAAGCATTTCCTGTTGACTTTTAATGCCGCGTTTCCACGCTTGCCAAGCCTCGACAAGCTTCCACAAGCTCCAAGCGTCCACAAATCTCGCTTGGCCTTTGGGAGCCGTGTACACGCTTGTGAATGCGTCAGTATGCTACGTACATCCAAGCATGGTGGACACCGAACTTGTATCGACTATAACCTTTGGTTTAACCTACTTTTATTTGAAATACACTTAAAGAGAAGCAAAACCAATTATTTTGTATGATGTAGATTGTCAGGGCCTCTTCCTTACCCTCTACGGAAAACCTTACCTGCATAGCCTCGACATATTACTGGTGCCATATAGGTTACGGCATTAGGTATGTCAATACACCTGCATATTATTAATATGTTCCCTCGTGACATTCCTCTGGGAGCGACATAGTGCGTAATCATACAAACAAGCAAAAGAAGTTCGACCAGCCACTCATTTTGAGACAGAACTAGACGTGCGTTTGTTTCGAGATCACAGCGACTACTAAGCACGCGCCAACGTGTGAACGCGTCGCAAGCGCTTGCCGCAAGCGCCCTTTGATCTGTGTCCAAAATCCGACACTAGACCGGATCCTGTACAAGCGTCCACAAGGTCACGCAAGCCATGCCAAACGGCCTGTTTACACGCTTGTGCTTGTGGTAGCTTGTCGAGGCTTGGCAAGCGTGGAAACGCGGCATAAAGATCGATGGTCTGAAACATTTGATGAGGGACCATAAGAACCCATCTACGCTATACTATAAACAGACCTGATGGCTTAGCAAATGTTGTTTAGTGTGATGAGCATTTTCTGTTCAATAATTTTTCGATCAATCAAAGACCCGAGGAAGTACATAGGATAGTTTTTATCGCGATAACCGACATCCACGCGGACGGAGCTGCTGGCGACAGCTAGCATAATAGCTAATTTGAAATAAAAATTAATTATAGCTGATTTATCTTTACCAATCAACGAGTAACTAAAAAAAATTAGAATTAACTTTGCTCTTGATAAAATGAATATTTTATTTTAATTGGGTTTTTTAAGGTTAAAGATGAATCTTGATAATTGGTGTGTTGAGACTTGAGACCGCGTAAATTACTTACTTGGTACGTACTTAGTGGGGTTTCCTATCAATCTATTGAGTAAATATATTTTTTTTGCTAGGCAAAATTATTTCCACGTTTAAGTTGTGCAGCTAAAGCTAAATAAACATTATTCAGAATGTCCTACATCTATCTATATATAAATACGTGAAGCAAAATTTTGTGATCCCTTTTTACGAGGAATGCGAGAACGGAGGATTAAGATATATAGCACACTTATTGCTTACGTGTAGAAGCTGTACAGAATACATTTTCTTAAATCAAATATGCATTAGAAATATATAATTAAAAAAATATATATACGTTACCAATATAGTAAAACATAGTACGCACGTATACGTACTCTTCTTTCAAGCTGGAAAGAGTTAAAAAATTTTTTTTCGCTCCTGCGTGGAATACTGCTTTCATCTCTTCGTATATCAAAATCAGTTATAATAAATTACAAAAAAATAAGTTTTAAGAACATGTCACTAGTGTGTACAAACCTGTATTGTCGCTTCTAGGTACGCTCGATCTTTGTATTTATGGCCAATGCTAATGATTGAACGAATGTTTTAAAGATACCCTCGGTATTCATATTATGAGATTGTTGTTGTTGAGTTCATGTTTGGTATGTAAGTATTTTTCTGTATCGCCGCGACACTATTGTAATTGTTAAATATTTAAGTGATTTTTCTCATGTAAGTGAATTTTGTTCTTTATGAGAAATAAATAATCTTAAACCCGATCTCTGGAACGGCTCCGCTCAGTACCTGCTAGATGCCCTTGATAGGTTGCAGCGGCATGCTGTCCGTCATAGATTATACAGATATACTGGTATAGATGCGCAACTCCCTCTAAAGAAAAAGTTCAATTGGCATCCTCGACTCTAGATGGCGTACAAACAATTTTATTTTTATTCCGATCGTATAGATGGCGTTAGTAGTGGATTCATTTTTCAAAATAAAATAAATGTTTAATTTCGGTGTTAATAAATTAGTAAATGACAACTATTATCTAAAATATGCAATTTAAAAGTAAAAAGATATAAAAATCACAAAAGTAATTCTAGATAAGCGTGGGTTCGATCCACGGACATCTAATTTACGAGCAGAGCACGCTCCCACTGCGCCAAGCAGATCTTATTAGAATTGGCGAAATGACCGTTCAGTTGTCGCTTTTTCTTTAGTTCTTGCCCTCATCGGTAGATGGCGCTGATTATATGAAATTTATCCATGTATGGAACTTTCACGACCCTGCTGTCCGTATCATATGTGACCTTGAGGCTACAAAGACCCTTGAATCTTTGCAATTACGCAGGGATGTATCCTCAACGGCTGTCTTTTACCGATTGTATCACGGTGAGTGCTCAGAAGAACTCTTTCAACTTATCCCACCCTCTCCTTTCCTATCCCGAACAACACGTGCCGGGTTAAGGTGCCACGCTTACACGGTAGAACAGATACTGTCACGTACGAAAAGGTTCGGTACATCTTATCTTTGCCGTACCATAAAGATGTGTCCTTTAAGCGGGGCGTGAAAAAGTGAGGGCCGCCATGTCACATTGCTTAGCCAGCGATTGGGGGATGGTGGGCTTCACAATAGGAATTCACTGTCAGCTTACCATCAGGCAGCGTGAAGTCAATTTGACAGGTTTTTTTAATTAAAAAGAAAAACTATTTTTTTATTCTGTAATTTATTTGTGAATTAGAATGAAATAAAATTTTTCATCTATCTGTTTTATTTATGAATGTGAAATTGCTGGTATTAGTAAGTTTTCAGTGTTTCTCATATTTTGAAACTTTGTTAAACTTTGTTTACAATTGTCTAACACGAACTATTCTTAGAAATACCGAACATATTGAAGGGCCGCATGTATAAAGCCTTTCGTATTTATCGCTGACCTTAAATATATTGCGACCAGGTCAAGAAATTACATGTTTATAAAGTACAAGTCTACAGAGTTTTATATATATATATCGGAATGATCATTAGTACCGGACGTCAACAACTACGAAACGGAAGCGTGAAGATGGCGCGCTTCGACAGAGTCTAGTGTGACGTTCGCTACAGTTGAAGAGGGGGATGACGGTTGACGTTGAACGAAGCAAGACAACTATTCACTTCTCTTGGAGACTCCGGGCGGGCAACAAGTACCTAGAAACTGTCACTCGTTTCGTGTTCAGTAATCCAAAATAGTTATAGTCAGTTTTGTTAAATTTGATTTGGTGTGAACTTATAAACAAACTGTGATGTGAAGTGTTGATACCGGCCAAGAATCAAGCAACCCGCCGACATATAGGACATTTTTTTAGAGTTTTATAACCAATTAAAGCATTTAATAGCCGTTCCAGTAATTTCATCAAAAGTGGCATCATGGACAAGCGACCACAAGGCGCGAGCGAGATCGACTGAACTGTCAACTGCAACCGTGGTGAGCGTATTATGTCTGTTTTGTTTTTTTATTGGTACTGCCAATTTATTTAGTTTTTTTTATATTAATAGGCGGCAAACGAGCAGAGGGATCGCCTGATGGTAAGCAAGTACCGCCACCCATGGTCACAAGCAACACCACAGGAGTTACAAGTGCGTTGCCGCCCCTTGGGGTTTGGAAAAGGGATAGGATAAGGAGTGGGATGAGGGAGAAGGAATAGGGGATTGGGCCTCCGACACTCTCACTCGCCCAACAAAACGCAACAGTTTAGGTACTGTTACTTTACGTCAATTTTCTGTGAGAGGGTAGTACTTCCCCGGTCGAGCCGGCCCATTCATGCTGAAATCAGCAAGGCTCTACTACCGTCAAAACGACAGTAGTGACGGTAGATGTGAAACATTACGTAAACGCGTAATGTTTCACATCTACCGTCACTACTACCTTGAAAATGTTATGGTCGTTGTGGTGATATCGCTAACAGATCGAGCCGAGTGTTGTAGGTTCGATACCTACACGAGACACTAAGTTTTTGAACCTTTTGACTTTTACGGTGTCGTGTTTCCCAGGTATGATCTCATGAATAACCTTCTTTTTAATAGCTTAAAGAAGAAAGACAAAAAAAATGTGGGTAGATGCTGAACGATTTAATTGCGATCTTTGCTGTATTTTGTGTTAGCGTATGGTTGTCTGTCTACCACAGTGACCTAGCTATAGCGTAGATATCGAACGGAGGTTTTGAGTTTGATACGCCAGTTAAAAAGAAAGCGATTATTTTTATTTCTTTATGCGAGGGTGGCTCGCACTCGCGAACCTTGTGATCAGATTATGCTTGCTTGCAAATAGATTATCTTGTCTTGGTCCTACTTTGTGGACTGTAATAGTAACGAGAGAGAGCGTACAGGCCGACTTGCATTATTCCAAGCAATTGCGTTTGAGTGAAACGTGCTGTCCGTGTGGTGACGGACTAAGAATACAAATTGTCACCACCCCATATCATCCCATGGGTGTCGTAAGAGCCGACAGAGGGAGCATATTATGCAGAGAACAGCACTGTAAGAGAAGGAAATCTTGATACAAACCCTATACCAACCCGCTTGGCCAGCGTGGTATAGTAGGCCAATTCCTCCTTTCAAAGGAGAGGCCTAGTCCATCAGTGGACTATTAAAGGCTGATGATGATGAAACGTGTTAGTTATTGTTCTAGTGCAGTTGTAATATTGGTTTTAGAGCCAACACCTAGCTTTGGTTGATTTTCTGCTAAATCTAGAACAATAACTCCGGTCTAGACTGTCCTTCACAGGAAAGCGGCGTTAAAGTTTGTGAACTAATCGTATCGTACATACTAAGTTTATAGTGTAGGACTGTGCGGAGCTATTGCTTCTGACTGTGCTGATTTTGTGTAGAACAGCTTGTAACTTTTATTTCTTAAATAGAAGTGTGAACTGCAGTGCTGTCTAGATGAGTGCAGTTGGTTGGTTAGTGTAACCTGACCATAGTCAAAAGATATTACTAGCGCCATTATTTTATCGACTCGTGGTGTTGATAATACGTAACGGTTAAGTAAAAAGTGACTCTGTTACTCGCTGTAATTCGTTAAGCATACGCTTAACCTTATTCTCATTAAATGGGTACTTTGTTAGTCGTTGTTGTGATAATATTGTGGTACCCACGTTACCGTCAGTGTAGATTTAATAAACTGGATAAGCCGTTTGTGCGGCTGCATGTTTAGCCATGCGTTGCCATTGGTTGGACCGGTAAAGTGCCTTTCTGGTTAGCCTAGTTTATCCTTGAGCTTTTGTGTTAGTCATAGTCTCCGTTGGTGCGCAAACAAGACAGCCGTTAGTGCATTTGTCATAGTATCACCAACGTTATCCATCGTCTTGAACGCGAAAGGCCCGTTGCTGTATCGCTAATGATTAGGTTAGGATAAGCTTCGTATTAAGGCTATCCATGACAAAACAATAACGCTATAAAGACTGGTTGGATACTTCATAGTAAACTTAACATCTAGAGTATCAACCTAGTAAGATTTTCTTATCGTTTGCTATGTGATAAGGAAAACCAAAGCAACATGTTCAACAAACCTGCTTTAAGATTAATTTGTTAAACGCTCGAAATGATTATCCGGGTGGTATTGTGTAACCGGATGGAGTTTGCATAGCATGATGAAGACCCGATGGAGTCAGATTATGGGCAATGCAATATTTTAATGAGTTTCCTATTATTCTAACGAGTCTGCGTGTTGTTCAACATGTCAGCTTCGAGAGAAAGAGTTAGTTGTGATTTTCATTAAAACCAGTAATGATTTTCATCAGAGTACCTTTTATTGCCCACCGACTTGTGCCAGGAATGGCCGAACGACTAGGATTGCTGTTCGAGAATTTTGTCTTAATCCTAGAGCGAATTACATTAAAGTGTGGTCGTTGATCGCAATCACGGATACCCTGCTACTCAAGTAGCTCTCATTTGATTTTTGATCCCTAAAATTATCTACCACTGGTTTCTGTGTTGTATGAAAAGAGCGTGTTGCGAAAATCTAAAACTATATCATGGTTGGACAGCAATAATCTTAAAATAAATGTTACCAAGACGGTAATAATGCACTTTAGCCATAGAGCAATGACATGTAGTAGTTTTGACATTGAATATAATGATAATAATATTGACGCAGTTGACACGACTCGGTTTTTAGGTTTAACTCTGGATAGGAATCTCAATTGGAAGGCGCACATATATGAACTTAATAAAAAAAATTGCATGCGTATGCTCTTAACATGCTCTCACGAGTAATTAACAGAGAAGCATTGGTGGCTGCATATCATGAACTTGTGGAATCTCTAATCAGATTCGGTATTATTTTTTGGGGCAACTCAACCGTGTGATGTATGTTTAAAAGATATTTGTTACTTACTCTATGTTAATCTCTAATTGTGTTAAGTACTCTATATTCCCTATTTGTAACCATATATATCATCTATTAATTGGAATAAATACACAGCATTATTCGAGCATTCGGTCGTATCATTTACCTCCACCTCCACACCGTACATGGCGACCCTGCCGACGGAGTCTGCCTGCGCGACGCGAATTTGATACTATCACGTATATGGACATAGTTCTCGATAGTTCGAAGAATTTATAACTATGGAGAGAGTGCAATTGTATTGTTATTGCGCGGTACACGTGTACTACATACATACATACATACATACATAGACTCACGCCTGTTTCCCCTAAGGGGTAGGCAGAGGCAAATTAAACGCCCACTTTTCGCCAGTGTTTTGATCCCACGTAATAGGTGGCGAGCCTATTGCCGCTTATTGGGACATTTTGTTTGCCAGAGCCTCGTCCGTTGATCGGCAGGTGCACCACTTACTTGCAGGTGAGGTTGGCTTGGGACCCTAAGTTCTTGGTGGGAATGCACCCTACATTATACATTATATCCTTGAAAATTTGGAAAATGGGAAAACAGCAAACTAAGGAAGAGACAGTTATCGTCCAAAACGCTGCCGCTGGGGGCAATACCTCTACCAACGAAGAAATTCGGTTCCATATGTGAACCACCAATATATTACTTTCCGTCGTTCTGATGGTGCTGTTGCTTGGCCTTCTATACTTCATATACAAGCTATATCGAAAATGCCACGTCAAATGGATAAGTAAGGAAATAATTCGGAGATCGCTGTTTCGACACCAGCTACAGTCGGGGCCTGGAGATGCGCCGAAAATCTACCCCGATGTATAAGCAAGCATGCGGTAAATAAAAATACAAATAGTGCGACAAATAAAATATAAAAAGTGCTTATAGTGCAATAAATGAAATTATACAAAAAAAGTGCGTATAGTGCGGTAAATAAATATCGGTATGCGTTAAACAAAAAAAAAACATATGTGCGTATTCTCGTAATATATAATCAAGTGTTTAAAAAACATACATATTCATAATTAATCAATCGTAATACGTCTATCATAATCGTTATTAGAACATGCATCGCTTCGCGTGATCATGAACCTTACAGAATGCAGTGACATACCATATTCGGCAAGTGTACCTAACATGCAGGATGAACTTTGAACACTCCTAGTTTATTGCGTTGTTTAAGATAAATAAATGTGTATGCTAATGTTTTGCAATGAATTACAGGCAAACAAGCGTTTCAATTACTGATTTCTACATTATGGTGGCAAGGTATGGATGATGTTGTGGCACTATATGAAGATTTAAAGAAAATAAGAGTATATTTAATCAAGCTAGGACCGCAAAGAAGGACCGAAAAAGTAAGTTTAATACAAAATAAATTAAAGGAAGTTAGTGTAATTTATGAGAGATATGAATCTTGGCTTATTGATTTTAAAGATAAATTAGGTAAGAAATATTATAAGGAGCAAGATATTTTACTTATAGAAAATTATTGTCATTTATTTTTAGCTTTACGTGACGAAATTTTCTTATTGTGTCAAAGCGATAAAACCGAGTCGACTACCAAAATGTCTTCGTTTGATTTAAAGACCGCTTTGAATCTTTTACCTGTAATGACCAATGAAGAGACGAATACGAAACAGTTAATTGATAATATAGAATATTACGATTCTTTATTAAAAGATAGTGCTTGCAAACAAAATTTAATTAACTTTGTTTTAAAAAGTAGATTGTCACAGGAAGCAAAGTTAAAGTTAAAATTTAAATATGACTCTGTAACTGACTTGAAAAATCTATTATTGTCAAAGAAAGCTGCAACGGCAATACAAAATAAATTACAAAAAATAAGGCAAAATGATACGTCTATTGACAATTATGGGCAAGAGATTACCAAATTATTTGTTGATCTCACGATTTCTCAAGCAAATGGCAATGAGCAATGTTATGACATTTTAAAACCGCTTAATGAAAAGATGGCAATAAAACAGTTTGCAGACGGCTTAAGGAATCGTAGATTAAGCACGATTATTTCAGCTAGAAATTATAGCTCATTGAAAGACGCTATTCAAGCTGCTAAAGACGAGGAAACCACATCATCTTCATCATCCGGTGAGATTTATGGTATGTACAAAAGACCATATAATAATTTTTACTATAATAGGTCTCGTACGTTTAACTTCAGAGTACAGCGTGGAGGTCGTGAAGCTTTCAACCCGAATAGAGGCAGAGAACATTGTCAAGGTTATGGGCGTCCGCGTATTATTCGAGGAAGGTCGTCTCGAGGCAGAGCAAACAACCACAGGCAACAAAGAGGTAATTTCTCTTATAATTATAGAAATCAAGGGATACGTTCTAATAATATTAATATGCTAACTGAGGCGTCTTCGCAAAATACTGACCATTCTACGGATTCTAAAATTCCTAATCAGTTTTTTCGTGAACAATAGAGATAATGTTATTTTAGCTAGTGACAGTAATTGTTACATATCCTTATATTTATCACCACGTTTTGAAAAAGAAAATTATTTTCTAGTAGATTCAGGTGCGTCATTATCGGCTTATAATTACAGACATGCGCTTGAATATAAAATTCCAGTCCATAAAGAGAACATAAGCATAAATGGATTAGGAGGTACAGTTCAAGCAATAGGATACATATATTTAACTTTGACTGTTGGTAATGAGATCACCAGTCACAAGTTTTACGTTTTTAATAACTTACCTATTAAAGGAAGTGGAATTTTAGGTCGTGATTATTTAAATAAATACAGAGCTCATTTAGATTTTTACAAAAATTTATTAACGTTGAGTGTAAATCAAATACCTATTACTTTACCTATAGTAAATAATACCTGTAATGTTGTATTCAAAATTCCTGCTAGATCGGAATCAATACATTTTATAAAAACAGATTTAATAGAAGATTGTGTAGTTTCGGCTAAAGAAATAAAAGAAGGTGTGTATTTAGCCAGTTCGATAGCTACTCCTAAAAATGGGTTGATACCCATCCGATTACTAAATGTTACTGAAAATGATGTAACGATAACGAATTTAGAGGCATCAATTGATAAACTTAGTAAATACGATATTTGTTCATTTGAAAAATCAGTCAATAATTCAGATAGAGTCAAAACATTATTACCTTTAATTAAATTAGAACATTTGAATAAAGAAGAACAGAACACTATTGAAAGTATTTGTGCAAAATACGCAGATATATTTTATTTACCAGGAGATAGATTAACTACTACAGACATAATATATAAGCATACTATTTCAGTTAAACCAAATACAGTTCCAAGTTTTTCCAAACAATACAGATTACCGATATCTCAGAAAAATGAAATTAAACGCCAAATAGACAAATTGTTAGATGAAGGAATAATTGAGCCTAGCAAAAGCGATTGGTCAAGTCCAATATTATTAGTACCTAAAAAATCTGATTCAGGCAATGGAAAATGGAGTTTAGTAATAGAATATAGAAAATTAAATATTTGTATTGAAAATGATAAATTCCCTTTACCAGATATAACTGAGGTTTTAGAGTCATTAAGTGGAAGCATTTATTTCACGCATCTAGATTTGCACCAAGGTTATTATAATATTAAATTAGATGAAAATAGTAGAAAATTTACATCATTTTATTCAGGACAATACCAGATGACGCGTATGCCAATGGGATTGAAAACTAGCCCAAGTTCGTTTTCTAGAATGATTACAATGGCAATGGCAGGTTTAAATAACAAAAAATGTTTAATATATTTAGATGATTTAATAGTTTTTGGAAGAAACCTTCAAATTCATAATAAACATTTGCAAGATATATTTGAAAGGCTGAGGACAGTAAATTTGAAATTAAATTCTTCTAAATGTGATTTCTTGAAAAAAGACATTTTGTATCTCGGTCATGTTATATCATGTGATGGCATAAAACCGGATCCACTAAAAATAGAAGTTGTGAAAAATTATCCATGTCCTAAAATTACCGACGAAGTAAAAAGATTTGTAGCTTTCACAAACTATTACCGAAAATTCATACCCAATTTTGCAGAAATCACATATTCTTTAAATAAATTAACAAGAAAAGGCGTACCTTTTGAATGGAATCGAGAATGTCAGGAGTCATTTGAATTATTAAAACAGAAATTAATAAGCCCACCTATTTTAGATTATCCCGATATTTCCTTGAATAATAAATTTATAGTACAAACTGATGCGTAAAATAATGCTATAGGGGCTATATTGTCTAACGGAAATGGACGACCAATATCTGATGCGAGTAGAACTTTGAATAAAGATGAAAGAAACTACCCAGTTATAGAGAAGGAACTGCTTGCAATAGTTTGGGCAGTAAAATATTTTCGACCATATTTGTATGACAGACCACAAACCACTAGTGTACTTATTTAATATGAAAGATCCCTCAAGTAGGCTTATGAAATTTAGAATAGCTTTAGAAGAATATAACTTCGAAGTAGAATATATAAAAGGTTCTGACAATGCAGCTGCAGATGCACTGTCAAGAATCAGATTACAGAATTGGAAATAAATGCATGAGAGTATTGTTAATGTAATGACAAGAGCTCAAGCGAGGAAACTAATTCATTCTGATTCTGTGGCGGATATAGTAGACACCGACTCGAGGCCTGCGCAAACAAGAGTCGTGAATACTCATATCAAACCAAAAGAATCAGTTGAATTAAAATTTATTAACGGAAATGAGTTAGAAAAATTAAGGAAATTAAGAAAGATTACGAAGGAAAATAACATATTGTGTTATGTTGATAGTGAAAAAACGATTTACGTTAAATTTCTAAATTCTCAATCGCAGATGACGCGAGACGTATTTGTGAGAGAATTAGATAATTTTTGCAATTCCTTAAAGTTAGAAGAAATATATATACTAAAAACGAAAGATAATGATGTCTTCATTAGAAAGCTATTAACGGAGATAAAAAGTAATAAAACCAGGTTAGGACCTCGAATATGCATACTGAGTAATGTTAAAAGAATAGATAATTTGGATGACAGGCGAGTTATTTTAAATGACTTTCATCTCCTACCAAGTAGTGGCCATGCTGGTATGAGACGAATGTCAAATAATATTAAAAAATATTATTATTGGCCTGGTATAGAAAATGATGTTCAGAAGTTCGTTAAATGTTGTGATCAATGTCAACGACATAAATATTCCTTACCAAAGAAAGAACCCATGGTTGTAACTAGCACAGCAAATACTGCATTTGAAAAGATATATTTAGATCTGGTTGGTCCTTTAGAAACTGATTATAATAACTATACGTTTATATTAACTTTACAATGTGAACTTACTAAATACGTAGAAGCATATCCCTTAATTTCTAAAAAATCAGAAGAAGTAGCCAGAGCATTTGTTGATAATTTCATTCTTAGATATGGGGTGCCCAGAGAAATAGCAACAGACAGAGGAAAAGAATTTATATCAGAAATATTTCAGGAGGTTTGTAAACTGCTTAATATTAAAAAACTTAATTCTACAGCGTATCATCATCAGTCGATCGGAGCGCTAGAAGTAACACACAAGAATTTGAATGCATTTTTGCGTATTCAAACAGCCACCCTGACTTGTGGAGTAAGTGGATTCCTTTTTGGTCTTTTGGTTACAACACAACGGTACATTCAGAAACCGGCTTCACTCTATATGAATTGGTGTTTGGTAAGACATGTTCTTTACCCAGTAATTTGTCAAAAGATTTAGATCCTTTTTATAATTTTGAAAGTTACCCTTGTGAACTTAGATACCGTTTGCAACTTTCGCAAAGAAAGGCAAGAACAAATCTGTTAAAAAGTAAATTAAATAGAAAACTAAGGTATGATAAAGGTATTAATCCAGTAAGTTATAAGGAAAATGATTTGATTCTTGTAAAAAATGAATCACCTAGTAATAAGTTGGATTATGTATACTCTGGTCCTTATAAAGTTATCAAAGACGTGCCACCAAATGTAGAAATAATTAATAAATATGGTAAAAAAGATATAGTTCATAAGAATCGTACTAAGCCTTATAATGAATCTAAGTAAATAAAACATTATAATTTTTATACTATACCAATAAATAGGTATTTCTTTCTCTTATTTTCTCTAGAAAGTTGTAAAAAAAAAACTCTGTAACTGTATTTTTTTTTTTCTTTAAGTGCTGTGATGTGATGTATGTTTAAAAGATATTTGTTACTTACTCTATGTTAATCTCTAATTGTGTTAAGAACTCTATATTCCCTATTTGTAACCATATATATCATCTATTAATTGGAATAAATACACAGTATTATTCGAGCATTCGGTCGTATCATTTACCTCCACCTCCACACCGTACAACCGAAAAGGACACAATATTCAAAGCCCAAAAAAGGTGCCTTAGCCTAATGTTTTATCTCAAAGTTACTGATAGTTGTAAACCGTATTTTTAGCAATTCAATATACTCACAATGCCATGTATTTATATATTGGAAATAGCTTCATTTGTTAAATCCAACCCAAATTTATTTCCTCCTCAATCAGACGTAGCACCTATAAATAGGCGAGATAACAGCAAATTGTGTCTGCACACGGCTCGGACAACACTTATGCGCTCATAATAAACTCCCTAAGAGTTGGAAAACACTTACCACAGAAGCTTTTAAAAGTCAAGTGAAATCGCTAGGTATTAATGACTAAATATATTATAGTGTCACAGAGTTTTTGAACGACTCAATATAAATAAAATATTATTTACACCAGCTCCAATTATTATTGCTATAATATGTATTCATAAATTGTAATAATCCAATGAATTAATATATATTTATAAAATTGACATTAGATATAATTGTTGACTTTATTATTGTGCGTAACTTAAAATTATTATTAATTCATTTGACATTTATTTCATTACTTTTATACATGACATTTTGTTTTTTATTAATTTTATTTTATGTTTATATTCTTTGATTGACTCTCATTTATTTATTCAAAAATTTAAATTTAATTTAATAAGTAATAATTAATTATAACATTCCTAATAGAATTTGCACGCCACAAGTTATGGCAAACATGTATGAACCAATACACTGCAAGATCCTGCATGCATACCAATGTATGTATACAATATGATTATGCAAATTAAAAAAAAAAAAAAACTGAAAGTACTCATAGACTGTCGGTTGGTTTTCTCGGAACTAGTTGTTGCCTCCATGTAGCCAAAGGAAATCAGTTTGTCCGAAAGTAGCTTATCAGTTCTTGCCATGTTCGCATTTGGTTTTAGTTTTTGTCAGTGGTCAAATCCAGTTTTGACATAGCTCATTGAGAGTATGGACGGGAGTTACGTTCCGTGTAGTTGTGAAGTTGTAAATGAATTTGATAATCGCTTAAAATTGAGAAGTGCGGGCGTTGAATTAGTCCGAAAGAACGGATACTCTATTTAGTGGGTATACAATGAGACGAATCTTTGAAATACTATTGATAGATTTATTTCCTTTTTGGGTAATCCTGGTGGCTAGCGCGGCCTGGTAGCCGGCGTGGCCTGGTGGCCGGCGTGGCCTGGTGGCCGGCGCGGTCTGGTGGCCGGTGCGGTCTGGTGGCCGGCGCGGCCTGGTGGCCGGCGCGGCCTGATGACCGGCGCGGCCTGGTGGCGAGTGTGGCTTGGTGGACAGCATAGCGCCGCGTGTGGCACGCGGCCCGTGTGTGGCGCGCGGCCCGTGTGGCGCGCGGCCCGTGTGTGGCGCGCGGCCCGTGTGTGGCGCGCGGCCTGTGTGTGGCGCGCGGCCCGTGTGTGGCGCGGGGCCTGTGTAAAGCCTGTATGTGGCTTTGAGTAGCCTGGTAACTGGTATAGCTAAAGCCTATCTGGCCGAAACTGGCAATGAAAGTGAAGGTAATATATTAAAGGAATTTGGTTAGCTGTAGAGTCCAATGATCTTAGCTTAAATGTAACTTTAACTTTACTTGCTTTGAAATATCTTGAGAGATACCGCGATAGTGAAATGTCAGTTTTACTTTGCGTTTCCTTATTATTGATTTTGATACTGAAACTTTCTGCCATTGTATCAGAGCATAACTGACGATCTTGAAGAGAGCAAATTGTGAACCTTAATATTGACGAGACAGTAGAAAGCTAGGCTTACATGTTGATTGGTTGTGTGATTAAATGTCAGAGGTCGATTTATAGCCGTAAATCAGTACAAATCGGATTCAATACAACTGTGAAGGCAGTTGTCCGTGAGTACACGGTTGGCAGACAACTCTGGTGTTGGATTGGTTGTGTGATTTAATGTCAGAGGTTGATTTGTAGCCGGAAATCAGTACAGATCGGATTCAATACAACTGTGAAGGCAGTTGTCCGTGGGTACGCGGTAGGCACACAACTCTGGTGTTGGTGTTTCGTGGAAACCATAAAGTCCAGGAGGGACTTGGCGATCCTTGTGAGGATGCGCAGATAAATGGGTTTATAGGAAACCATAAAGTCCAGGAGGGACTTGGCGATCCTTGTGAGGATGCGCAGATAAATGGGTGGCAACCGAGTGACTGGTTTAAGTCCTGGTTTAGTAACTGGAGGTTACTGAATGGTGGCAACCGAGTGGCTGGTTGAGTGCCTGGTTTATTAACTGGAGGTTACTGAATGGTTATGAATTACATGTAGAGCTTTACTTATTTGATTTGATTATAACGTGAGTCTATGGTAAGGGACTGTATTGTCAGTGATGCTCTGAATTCAGCTCCTATAATAGTTAAGAATATAATGTAGGAGGTAATTTTGTAAAAAAAAATTGGAGTCCTAACACTGTTTTGATTCAACCCTTACCTGGGTTAAGGTCAGGAGTGACCGAGCAATATGATACTGTGCGTGTAATATTTTGTTACAGATTAACACACAGGGACGTGTGTCTTGTAGGATGGCCGTATCGGAATGAGCATTAGTACGGGACGTCAACGACTACGAAACGGAAGTGTGAAGATGGCGCGCTTCGACAGAGTCTAGTGTGACGTTCGCTACAGTTGAAGAAGGGGGTGACGGTTGACGTTGAACGGAGCAAGACAACTATTCACTTCTCTTGGAGACTCCGGGCGGGCAAGAAGTACCTAGAAACGGTCACTCGTTTCTTGTTCATTAATTCAAAATAGTTATAGTCAGCTTTGTTAAATATTGTTTGGTGTGAACCTATAAACGTTTGTTTATAAGTTCACACCAAACAAAATTTAATGTGATGTGAAGTGTTGATACCGGCCAAGAATCAAGCAACCCGCCGACATATAGAACATTTTTTTAGAGTTTTATAACCAAATAAAGCATTTAATAGCCGTTCCGGTAATTTCATAAAAGATTTTACCTATTTTCATTATGCGGCGAGGTCTGCGATTGTAGAGACTTTGACAATAAAACCTTAATAATGTAGAAACTAAAATTGTAATAAATTATGGTAGAATTTCCATCACTGGGCGATCTCTAGTTAAAATAAATCGACCAAAAAGACACACGGACCGTTCTTGAACCAACCGTATCCATCCCCTGCCCGAGATCCCAACAAGGTCTTCAGTCTACCTTGCGGGAGGCCTATCTCTGCTACGACGTCCGGTGGTTCAACGGCCATCCGTTCTTCTGGCTATGTGCCCTACCCACTGTCACTTCAGCTCAACTATACATTTCGGCTGATATATAGAAGCACTTACACAAATGTTTGATTTAGCGGCAATAGCAACCGCGACCTTTGGCGTCGCAGTTGCTTACACTCCCGTTACGCCACCCGATCATCGTAGATTGTAGTACTCTGTAAAATATCTATTTTCTGAACCATAGTATTTAGCTATATATAAACTATGCTAAATAGTTTTATACATAATAATAATAACAACCCTTCTGGGGCAGTCGTTATCTCATCATGAGACTAACGCAGTCTCAGAGGGCAGAGTAACAGCTTTCAAACATCACCTACATCTTGTGATATAAACAAAAAATATATTACAAGATGAAACGAAAGCTTACAAACTGCAGGGCAGCTTTGTGGCGAACTAAATGTGTGTGGTGACACTGTGGTCCCGAATGATTCAGGAAGTCGGTCAGGGCTTCGTCTCCGGCTTGCTTTTATTGGCTGGGCTGAGTGTATTTCCAAGAGCACCCGCAGGACTCTCAACTCTGGCTTGCCTTGGTCGGCCGGCCAGAGGTAAGCCCGTAAGAGCTATTAGCTCGGGGGTGGAAATGTCATTCTCAAGGGCGTAACTACGGGGAAACCCGCTCTGGGTCTCCGTTGTCTTGAGACCCGTGATAGTAAAACCGGTGTCGCACCGCTCGACACCCCTAGCCACTCACACCGTGGTTGCCCACTGGCTGCCTTTATCACAGAGTTTGTTTGCTTTAGGCGGCTGTTTAGAAAGGGCCCATCCAGTGAGTTGGTGAGTCACCACTTGCCATGCAGCAATATCTTATATAATAGCTTTACGCAATTGTGCAGTTGTGGAGGCTCCGCTGCATGTGTCCCATCACATTTTAGATTAAAACTCTCTACTGGACCTTTGGCAGGCTTACACGGGGATATGAATCCAACGTGCAGAGGCCGCACGTTGGATTCATATCCCCGTGTAAGCCTGCCAAAGGTCCGGTTATTCTTTTAACACCAAATGTTAGAGGAATAACCGTGGAAAAGAGAAACATAATAATAATAAAGCGTTATTTATTTCATACAAAATTACAGAATTGAAATTAAATTAAAATAAACATATGAAATTAACAAAAAAATTATTAATGCATAGACATAAAGGTAAAAGGCCTCTCCAAAGTGCTGTGTAGTGCCAGTTTGTGCCTGCTGTCGCGACTATTTCATCTGCCTAAGGTGCGCTGGGTCGACCTCTATATCTGGAGCCTTGTGGACCTGCCCACTTAGAAACTGTTAGTTAGGTCAGCCCATTTCCATTTCATGCCTTGTGAGAAGCGTAGGGCATCAATTACTTTTGTCTTGTTGCGTATATCATCATTTGTCCATTTGTCTCTGAGTCTGATGCCATATCTCTTTGTGTGGTCTGTATCATGGATTTAGTTTTAATATCAAAGGTCCAGGTTTGGTAGCCATAGGTGAGGCACAGAAGTATTGCTGAATCCATTATAATTTTCTTATTTTTAATGGGTTGTTTCGACATAAGTATTTATTTATGAGCCCAGAACTTATTCCATGTCGTTGCTATGCGTGTTTCCAGTTCTTCGTGTTTCCTTTTTGGTCTGAATGAAATTTGTTGGCCCATGTAGATGTACTGTTGTACGTTACAAGTAGTATGTTGTTCTAGAAAGAAAGAAAGAAAAACAATTTATTTGTCACAGACACTGGAAAAGTATACTTGACATAATTATAAAATAAAACATCACAAGGCATAACAGTAATCTGTGACAGATAGGTGCACACTCAGCTATATTGTTGCATTGTGGTAGTGTCCACAATACAACGCTGGTATTCTGGTGCACCTAAAATGCCGCACGGACGTTAAACAGCACAATAATAATTAAAGAGAAAAAATTAAAAAAGCACATGAGTAGTTAATACTCATGTGTATCTAGGCAACAAAACAATTATTATTATTTTTCACACAAAAACGGGATTAAAAACAAAGTATTAAAAACAATATAATAAAATATAGTAACATAATACATACGTCAATTTTTCATAATAATACGTCAATTTTTTAAATCGAATTACTTAATGCTTCTACATTTACATTTACTGCCTCGTTCGCAAAGCAATAGGTAGAACCACGAGAAAGAACGGACAATAAAACTCGCGGCCACTCTTTTGAATCGCCAATAATATGGTACATATGTATTTTATTTTTGTAAGGAGCTGCAACTGTTTCACATTGTACTTAATTACTTGTAAATACTAATTAGTTATAGACATAATACTTAAGAAATTAATGCAGTTACTGAATTAAGTGCCTTAGTAGCCTTCCAATGTGAATATTGTGTAACAGGAGCATCCACTTACGTCTTATAATGTAGGCAACTCGCGATCATGTTTAGAACTATGGTGGAAATTTATGTTACAGAAGTGACTGTATATGAATACACAAAATTACAAAAAACATTAGTTTACAGCCCATGATCACGAGTTATCTTTATCTTACAGTGCAGTAAAACTTTAATAAAATTTGTGGAACATCAATGCAAATGTAAATGTAGTCAGTTGAATGACCTAATAATACATGAACAGTAATTTAAAAGAACTAGAAATAATATATAAAGATTAACTGAAAAATGCAAAGTATCTATATAATTCTAATTAGGTATAAAGATCATGAGTTGTCTAGCGTAAGTGACCAACTATCCTTATGACTGAAATAATAAAAAAAATAATATCGATTACGCGCAGTCTGAAACTTAATTGGATTGTATCCGTTATCCAAGGGGTTGCAGGGCGACGGAAAACCCTAACCATTAAAGGGTCGTGTGCGTCAAATAGTTGGAAAATATATACAGTAAACACAGACACCATACTATCCACATTCTCTGCCCCACATATATAATCCCAGTGAATGGAATCAAGGTCGTTAGAGAAGTTTTCAATGACTATATTTTTGAATGAACGATATTTTATTATTCTTTGCTGTGGTTTGTCTTTTTTTGTTATAAGTTCATCTGTCACAAAAGAGTGATGGCCCAGCTCATCAATATGATCCACACACACATTTCTATAACGGGCTTCTGTGCAAATTAAGTCTATGAGTGAACAGCTCTCCTGGATGAAATGTGTCGGTGTGGTCACTATTTGCTCCAATCCACAGTAATTTATAAAATCAGCCAGCCGCCTGTATTTAGAGGTATCCTTGTCTTACATATTGACATTAAAGTCCCCTAAGAGTATAATATTGTCATAAGGGGCCAAGGCGCTAATGCTCGCTGTCATGGAGTCAATAAAACAAGTTAGATCTAGCCATGGCGGCCGATACGCGGTGCCTACAAGAAGTTTCTTTTTGTTCACAGTTATACTCGACCATAGTTGTTCGACCTGTGCATCCTCCGGATGAGCCAATACACGTACATGTATACTATATTTAATATAAAAAGCCACTCCCCACCACGGCCCACGTACACTCAGCGGACGAGGTACATATTTAAGGTGGTAACCCTGCACAGCCGGAGCTCTACCCTCCTCTCCCACTCGTAGCCATGTCTCATTTATAAGAAGTAATATTATACCATTTAAATAAACTTATACCATTTTTGTAGAGAATTTTAAGATCTACAACTTTGATTTAGGTTTTATTTTGATATAACTTACCGTTTTCGAGAAAAATCCAGAAAAGCCTCAAATTTTCACGTTTGACCCCGAATAACTTTTGTGGCACACATAGGATCGATGGGGACTTTTAAGACTTTATTTGTAATGGTAAACCCTAGCTCTCCACCAATATTTGGCTCTCCGACAATTTTTGTTATTTCAAATGTCTATATTGACCGGACTAATAATAACACTCAGTCCAAGACTAACATCCATGTAGACGCTCACAAATGTTACAGCAGAAATCGAACCCCCAGCCACAGATAAGACAATACCAGTACAGATGCCGCAAGTCGTCCATAAAACTTGGCCACGTTAGATCCTTAATATTAGACCTTTATTTTTATAAGTACTTGATAATACCGTAAATAAAACAACAGATGGCGCTAGCGACGAAAAAATGGGAGTCGATGGTAGCGACATCTTACGTCTCATTTTGTAAGCAATGTTATTTTAAATTAAAAAGAAGAGATGGCGCTATAATAAAAAAGCATTCTGTCTAAAATGTTAACAATATTTTATGATATTTCATCTTGTCACCCAAGTGTGCCTCATTTCAAGGTTATAACACGATCTACCGATCTATTAGGTACCTATTTTACGTATGTACCGGTGGCGTTAAAATATCTAGCGATATTTTATGACTTCGTGTCTTTCCGTTCAAAATTTGGAATGCACTTTGTACACTGTTCCAGAAAGCTGATATTTGACATACTTACGTAAGTTTGGTGGCTATGTTACGGTAACATTGAAATGCTGCAGTGATGAATGACCTTGTGAATGTACCTTGGTCTGATGATGAAGCCGGGAAGGTGGTGACAGGAACTTCTAAACTACATATGATAAACTACTCGTGTTTGGGCTCGTTTAGATTGATTTGACAAAACCTATGACCTTGTGAGGTTGCCTTGGTCTGATGATGAAGCCAGAAGATGGTCACAGGAACTCCTAAACTACAAATGATAAACTAGTCGTGTTTGGGCTCGTTTGAATAGACTTGACAAAACCTATGAGCTTATGAGGTTGCCTTGGTCTGATGATGAAACCGGAAGGTAGTCACAGGAACTCCTAAACTACACATGATAAAGTAGTAGTGTTTGGGTTCGTTTGAATAGACTTGACAAAACCTATGACCTTGTGAAGTTGCCTTGGTATGATGATGAAGCCGGAAGGTGGTCACAGGAACTCCTAAACTACACATGATAAACTAGTCGTGTTTGGGCTCGTTTGCCAAGACTTGACAAAACCTATGACCTTGTGAGGATGCCTTGGTCTGATGATGAAGCCGGAAGGTGGTCACAGAAACTCCTAAACTACACATGATAAACTAGTCGTGTTTGGGGTCGTTTGACAAGACTTGACAAAACCTATGACCTTGTGAGGTTGCCTTGGTCTGATGATGAAGCCGGCAGGTGGTCACTAGAACTCCTAAACTACACATGAGAAACTAGTAGTGTTTGGGCTCGTTTGAATAGACTTGACAAAACCTATGACCTTGTGAGGTTGCCTTGGTCTGATGATGAAGCCGGAAGGTGGTCACAGGAACTCCTAAACTACACATGATAAACTAGTCGTGTTTGGGGTCGTTTGACAAGACTTGACAAAACCTATGACCTTGTGAGGTTGCCTTGGTCTGATGATGAAGCCGGCAGGTGGTCACTAGAACTCCTATACTACACATGAGAAACTAGTAGTGTTTGGGCTCGTTTGAATAGACTTGACCAAACCTATGACCTTGTGAGGTTGCCTTGGTCTGATGGTCTGTGGTCCCAGGGTCTGTGGTGCATGCTACAGATAATATAATAGGTACTTACTATACTAGGTGGTGCTTTCCTTTGAGTTCTGCTTCGTGAAAATTGTTATTCTTAATTTATATTATTATATTCTTAATTAAATTGGTATTCAGGCGAAATTAATGCAACTTAAATGGCGAACCCCTGGCGAAGCGAACGTCGAGATTGCAAAAGGGGAATAGGTAACTATTAAAATGTAGCAATGAAACAACAGTTAATTTTATTTATTTTATTTATGAAACTATCGTCAACTAACAAAAAATCTTGCAAAAACGTTGGGTTTTTTTTCTCTTCAACTTTCACGGGAACGAAGTCGCGCGCAAAAGCTAGTCATTACAATTGGTTTATTAATTCGGCCTTACAAGCAAGTTATGCAAACGTGCAAGTTAGTTTTAACTCAAACCCAGATGTTGGCAAATTAATATTTTTAAATTGATATATTAGGTAGTTTTTTATTCCTCGATCAAAGTGGATAAATAGAATTAGTAGATAAAAAACTAAATTTAACTATTATAAAATCATTTGTTTTGTAGGATTCGTAATTTTGAAGCTGATTGTAACGATTTTTTTTAGGGTTCCGTACCTAAAAGGTAAAAAACGGAACCCTATTACTAAGCTCCGCTGTCTGTCTGTCTGTCCGTCTGTCCGTCTGTCCGTCTGTCCGTCTGTCCGTCTGTCTGTCTGTCACCAGGCTGTATCTCATAAACCATGATAACTAGAAAGCTGAAATTTCCACAAATTATGTATTTCGGTTGCCGCTATAACAACAAATACTAATAATTAAAAAAATTCAAATATTAAGGGGGGTCCCATACAAAAAACGAGTTTTTTTTCGTATTTTTTGCTCAAAATTACTAACTGTAACAGGTAGACGCTTTAAATTTTCACAGAATAGGTATGTAGTTGTATATTACCTTTCAAAATAAATAATTAAATTTAAAAAAAGTAAATAATAAAGGGGGGCTCCCATACAACAAACGTAATTTTTAAGCAATTTGGTACTTGATCTTAATAAACAGGTAACATACATACAACGAACGTGATTTTCTTTTATATATGATGGTACGGAACCCATCGTGCGCGAGTCCGACTCGCACTTGCCCAATGTTTTTTTAAATACTTGCAACACTTTCAAAGTATTTCTTACTTGAATTGAACGTACGCGATCGCGTCTCGCGTTTTGCCGATCCCTGATCGTAACGGAGTACTTTTACTTTCATGGGATATTATTCCTTACCGCCATACATTTACGGAACTTTGTCGCACAAAACACTAAAATATTTGCAACACTTTCAAAGTATTTTTTACTTGAACGTACGCGAACACGTTTCGCGTATTACCGACTCCCGACCGTAACGTAGTAGGGTAAATACGCTAAATGTCGGCATCCTTACGGTTTTTCTGTTTTGGAATCGGTCTGGCACCATCAATTTGCAACGAAAGGATAGCTTTCGATGCGGCTTTGGATAGTTTGATAAGTTTATTTCATGTTTATGGGCATAAGGTTGTCATTTCTACTACAAGGAAAAAGTACTAAGGTTTATATGCACCGAGAACGAAAAAACCCTAAAGTCGGCCATTCACGGCCCATGGTCGGTCGCGTTTTTCCTAAATATCGGCCGGGTATAGGATGTTTTAAATTAAGACGGATAAATATTATTAATATGATTTATTTTGGCAGGAGTCTCACTAAGTATACGTTATTAATCGTATTTGTTTAATAGTAGGTAAAGTATTTTTTTTATTTGCACGTATAACGTTAGGTTAGTATTACAATTTATAACAAAGTAAATAGCGATGTCCGATACGTCGCTTTGTATCGATATATCGTATCGTAATGTATCGCAACTGATCGTATCGATACACGATATATATCGTATGCCTTTGTATCGATATGGTAAATATCGTATCGAAAATATCGCATTGGATTTTTAAAATAAAACTCATAAGTAATTCAAATTTAGTAAATTTAATCGGTTAGCTAGACGTGATAGCACATTCGAATGTGTGAACATAACATGACCGTTACGATGCTATTTTTATTTTACAGCTGCCAATGTTTAAAGCTTTTAAGAAACAGCAATTTCGACAACCGTTGTGGGTCTAGTCTGTTTCGATTTTCAGTTAGCGTCAGCTGAAGAGAATAAACGCTCCGACGGTACTGACGTCGCAACCACAGATAAATATTTAAGAGCTAAAGTACTAAGATTCGGCCAAGCAGTAGTCCTTGCTGTCCAATATGTCAAGGGATCTGATACCTATACCATAGTACCTACACATTACATTAATAAAAATCATCAAAGTCATATTTCGATCTACCCGCATCGTATTACACAAACATCGAGCCGCCGCACCTACAAGTGTGGCTGCAAGCGGCATTACAAAAAAAAATAAGTTTGTTTTGTTTACATTTTTAATCTTTGTTATTGTTAGTCTTAGTAAGATAGCTTCATAGAAATCGGCCGCCGCCGCGCCGGTTTGAATGTACGGTCTAAATATTTCAAACATTCAATCCCGGTATGATACGATATTTTTGATACGATATTCGGGCAAAGCGATACGATACAGCCAAATATAATATTGATGTGTATCGATACAAAATATCGTTATATCGCATTCCGTTGTATCGATACACCAAAATATCGATATGTATCGGGCATTGCTAAAAGTAAACATCAAAATAGCTATAATTAGTTCTGGATATCTTTTCAAAAATAATTCATACGATTTTTTGTCAAGAGAATCATTATTGAATATATTTATATTTTTAAGGTACGTAATTAACATGGGTTAAGGTAGCAAGTTGCAAAGAGCAATTAATATCTTATATTTCCATACCATAATAAGCTAATTTAAATGTTTTCAATAAGATCAACTCCTACATTTAAACTTAACTCTTTATATTATAAATAAATCTCTTTAAGTAAATGTATAATAAATATTTAATTTGGAGAAAATAAGAAAAGTAATCAGCCTGTATAGTTGGGCTCGAATTCGAGGCTGGTCGACATTACGATCTTTAATGTTTCTAAAGCCGGCCCCTATTTTGTGTACATTATTTCTTGAGATTCAACTAATATCACCCCGTCCGGTATTTGGCGATTAAACGTAAAATAGATTTATTTGCCCATATGCGTTGCAAATTCTCTTATTAAGGCAATGGAATTTATAAAACAGACTGCATTTACTTTTAGGCGGCCACGGCTGAGAATCCGGTTTTAACTCAAAATTGGTATTCTATTGGCGGCCTCCTATTTTCCCTTTAAAACAATACGTTAAACATTGAAAAAACTATCTCAAAATATAGTAAAAATCACTAATTACTAATAATAATGCTTAAAACAATAAAAAAGGAATGTCCGACCGTTCTAATATCAATTCGCGAAGTATGGGTATTCACAGCAAGTAAGGTACTTTAAATATGAAATTGACGCTTCGACGGCGCAATCGCTACTGACGCTCAGTGTGCGAAGAGTGTGTAACGTAATCGGAAACTAACGGTTTGTACATATAGATTATGAACTAAGATTGTAATTCGACTGGCAAATTTGTAACTTCAATACGCTTTAAATGAACGCAAGCCGAAAATGTGCAGACGGCCGAAGTTTGGGGAGGGGCCGACGTATGGCGTATTTACCCTACAGATACTTTTATGAAATAATATTCCTTACTGCTATACATTTACGGAACTTTGTCGCGCAAAACACTAAAATACTTGAAAGTATTTTGAGTACTCGGGAATATAAAACTTGCAAGGTTTTGCGCGACAAAGTTCCTTAAATATATGGTAGTAAGGAATAAATTTCCATGAAAGTATTTAGAAAAGTCCATTACCTAATTTTGCGATGAACATCCTTACTCATATTAGGATAAGGTTTATTTTTCAATACAAAATTGCATTACCAGGGCGTCACACGAAGTTTTCTATACTCGAGTGCCCAAAAACTTGCAAGTATATTGATACCTGGTTTTCGACCTTGGTATTTTTATAGAGACGCACTTGGTATACTTGGTACGCGATTTTGCAATTGTGCGACTCATGACTATCGGCATAGATAAATATAATACTATACCTATCGGGAACCAAGCGAATGAGTTCTAGAATTCAAGAGAAGTCGGCTATCAAAGTTTAAAAATGCGTTTTGTTTTTTTCATTAGCTTGATTTACAACATACTCAACATCAACTGTTTATTAGTTGCTATTGTCTGTTCAAGATACGAAAAAAATAAAACGTAAACAAAGAAACCAATGATTTTCAAAGTTAATAGCACGATAACTGATCGGGATTGGGATAACCCGACCTAATTAAAAATGGCCCCCTGTGATGCGAAATAGTTACTTTGGGTGTAATGCATAAGTTGACAGGATATCAAATACATTGACATTTTAGAATCATTGGCTTTTTAGGTTCTTTATCGTGTAAAATAGTTTATTAGCATAACTAATACATAGAAAAAATATTCGTTATTATAATTATGAACAATACAGGAAAAATATAAAATATGCTGTATAATTTACGAATCAGGGACAGGCGTATTTTTGTAAAACTAACTGAATCTTTCGCTTGAAGTATTTAACTTAAATCTACTTTTGTTGCGAAGGCGACATGAAAAGAACCATTTTATGGTTTGTTTACATTTTATTTTTTCGTATAAATGTAAGACGCATATTGATTAACATAATTTATGAACATTTATTATATAATACTACTACAAACACAGAGTACCTACTTAAGTTTTTATTATGTATAAAATTTAAATTACACTACTTTTACGAATTTAAATGTAAAAACAAAACGCAATCGCTCGACTAGGTACCTATATACTTTTTAAAATAAATGCTCATGGCCGTTCATTGGTTAACATAATATCTTACTTTTTCAAATATTTGATGTTTATTTAATAAATATTTTTTTTTTACCATCTTCAGATTAATACCAAATTAAATAAAAATAAATATATACATACGTAAAAGCGCCATCTATGAATGCCGAGTGAAAGTTAACTCATTGTAACGTTTTACTACAAGCTAGTACATATTTTGGCCACCAGAGCAACGAAGTGCACATCATATTTTTCAAAAATATTCATATTCAATTTAATGTTTCATTTTTTTTATTTAATCGTAATAAAGGGATTTTTTTATTCATAAATATCATATTTTAGAACTTTATTTTCTTATTTATCACTTATGCATGAAAGTCATCAATAAAATCGATACTAGTAAATCCATCTGTTGAGAGAGTTAATAATGACGGAAAACGTTCTAAGGAATGAGACCCCATGCCCCAGCCTTCGGCGAAGCGGACTCTGAATCTTCTCACCGTGTATACAACTCACGTGTCTTACCCAACATCATATAAGGTTGGCTATCTTTTTAGCCACGTCTTTAATCTCTATTTATGCACAGCTAAATTGTATCTGGCCAGTTTGTGTAACAAAGCAAGCTGCTGCGCGCTATTGCTATTTTAAACACCTTAAAATGAGTTTTAGTAGTTTCGGAATAAAGTGGCTGTATCCTACAAACGGACATCAGACAGACAGACATGGCAAATTTATAAAGGTACCGTTTTTGCCATTTTTGTGAAATGTGGGCACGCTTTGTATAACTTCAGAATGATTGCACCAATCTTAGTCAAAAATGCAATATACATAAAGAAAAATTTCGTTGTATTTCTTGCTATCAGGACAATATTTATACAAAAGTAAAAAACAAACACCACAGGTAAGAACAAGTTTTCTCTTCCCGACATCGCAAATAGCGCTATACCTAATAATTATGTAGTTGTCTTTATTTTCTTGTTTAATTGTTAATATCACATGTTTTTTAGGTTACACCACCCTTGCGAAGAGGATAAGAGCGCCTAATATTTTTATTTTTTTTTAATCTATAAAATTTTTTATTAGTATAAAAAATATATAAAAAATTGTAAAGCTGAACGAATTTTAATATTAAGAAATAGAATTAGCTAGCAGTGATCAAAACTATAACTTTGAACATTACGATGTGACGACATTGTTTCTGAATACTAAGCCAGCGTGGTGGTAGATCCAGCCGTATTGAGGAGCGACGTCAGTATAAACCACGTAGTACTTCGGATCGCAATGCGTTTGTCCCGGAAAAACGCCGCACTAGAGAGCACGCCTCGCAAGAACCACGAGATTTTGTGGTCAGCCCGAATTGTGGGCTGCACGAGACCACTGCCACTGTCACCGTTGCGAGGATTTATACCTAAGGAAGCGAAAAAGATCATTTAATTAAGTAGAAAGCGACAGCGTTGATATTGAGAGACTTACGGCCCGTTCATGACCAGCAGCGGTGGGCAGCAGCGGCAGCGATTTTGATGTACATGTAGCGTTTTGCTACTCCGCGCCCGATATCGCGTCAGAGTAGAACGCGTGCTAGACAATGATTCTGGTGGTACGCGGGCCATAACAGATTGCTACGCAGAATCAGAAGAGCTTGAGCAAAACCAACGACACGACGCACACCACTGACTTTCCGAAACGATATGCGTATTCAATTGTTCATTATTGTTTGCAAAATGGTGTAGAATAACACCGTAAGTAAACCTGCGTGTCTGTGCATATACCCTATTTTGTCTCGCACATACTTATGCGTAGTCCTCCAACTCGCACATGGCCAGCGTGCGGTTGTGAACAAAGGATTACCCTTCTCATACACAGATGAGGCCCAGTAGTGGCACAGTGTATATTTAATATACAGGAATGATGAATGGAGAGTGCAAATAATTTTCTTCCGTTCAACCAGCTGTAATTCTGTAGAAATAATTGTCTTAGAACCCGTGGATTTTCCAGTTCAACCAGACTTGATCAAATGTTGGATATTCTACGGAGTAACTGCTGCCCGCAACCGAAGAGGATATTCATCGATATATAATACTAGATTATGTATCGATGAGGATATTAGAATATTTAACCTAATGGAAGGAAAGAGGAACCCACCACGCACCCTCGGATTGACCACCCCAACTATTGCAATAGAAAAAGGTTGACAATACCGAACTCCTCTAAAAGGATAAGGGATATAGGAATGGTTTGGGTTCCAGGAAGATACCTGACTTGCAGTATCCCGTTGTATGCGCCGACGATTCTTCGACACGTGTTTTGCCTCTGCACGAGGCATCCTCAGGAGCGATGGGCAACGACTGAGTCGTGCGTGCGTGGTGGGTTCCTCTTTCCTTCCATTAGGTTACAATGGAGTTGCGCCAAGTAACGCCTGATTCAATCAACTATATTAGAATAATTGTACTGAATTTCTGTAAAACATTTCTAAGATTTTTACGACAGCCGGGAAAGACGTTCGAAAACTAGATGTAGGTGCGTATCCAGCGCAGAAAGTGAATTCGTTCAGCAATTTTGAGTAGACTTTGGGAGAAAACGCGACAGAAATCGTGTCATTTTGCACCATTGTGTAAGCTGATCTTAGAACATCTGACTGCTTGTTGAACTCAGTTGCACCAAAGCCAACCACCTAAAATTAAGAATAAAAATAGATTTACGTTACGAAATGTTTATCCTGCTTCTTAGATTTTTGGACTTTGCGTAATACTTTATCACCTAGACAGCGTGAATAATATAAAACGATAGCGACCGCTCCTGGTTTGCCACGGTTATCGGTATATAACATTTTTGCGCAAAGCCCAAACTACTGGGCCCAAGAAGCAAAATTTTGGCATGTTCGTTTTTTTAAAGATTATGGAATTGGGGTGAGGGGGTTTCCCGAAATTCTTGCTTCTTTGATTTTTGGACTTTGCGTAATACTTTATCACCTTGACAGCGTGAATAATATGAAACGGTAGCGACCGGTCCTGGCTTGCCACGGTTATCGGTATATAAAATTTTTGCGCAAAGCCAAAACTACTGGGCCCAAGAAGCTGAAATTTGACATGTTGGTTTTTTTAAAGATTATGGAATTGGGGTGAGGGAGTTTCCCGAAATTATCATGAGATTGAGAAATAACTGTTAAATTAAATAAAAAAATGAGTGCATATGTAGCTATGGACATCCTCTAGTTTAGTTATATACTACGCGCCGGTGAGCCTCGTCTGCCACCTTCAAAACACCCGCCCGTCCGCGGCGTCGGCTCAAAGTTAATGGTTCTACATTTACATTTACTGCCTCGTTCGCAAAGCAATAGCTAGAACCACGAGAAAGAACGGGCAATATAACTCATGGCCACTTTTTTGAATCGCCAATATTATGGTACATATGTATTTTATTTTAGTAAGGAGCTGCAACTGTTTCACATTGTACTTAATTACTTGTAAATAGTAATTAGTTAGACATAATACTTCCTGGCTGGTTGGACAAGCGGCCTACCTCTCTGGCATTCATGCAGAGAATGTCCAAATGCTGTCCTCCACAGTGAGGACAGGGGCGAGAGTTCGGGCAGTCTCACTGGTAGTGGGATCTCAAACACGAGAAACAAAGGCGGTGGGCATTTGCGATGCGCCCACGAGAGGCGACATGAAGGTCCAAGAATGCCCTACAACTGGCCGTTCTGTGCCCCGTGGCTTTACAGTAAGAGCACTCCGCTGGGCTCTGCGTGACTGCAAATCGAGGAGGGCGCGGATCAACATTTCCTCGAGTGTGAACGCGAGCCTGCTCCTTGACCTTGGGTGGCTGCGACTTAGCCAGCGTATCACCACCGGAGTTGTCCAAGACCCGGCACTCGTCCTCTAAAAACTTCTCTAGGTCCGCAAAAGGGGGTAGATGGGCCGCATTATCCCCGCCAAACCGCTACTCAAACCGCGACCTTAAGTCTGCAGGCAGGTTCTTGAGCACTATATGCACCAACAGGTAGGGACATTGGTCCACGGGCAGATCCACATTCTTAAGGGCGTTTATGGTCACCAACAGCGGGTTCAATAGTAGGGTGCGCAAACCAAAGACCCGGATGAGCGTGGGCAAACTCAAGATCTGCTCAATATGGGTGTCTGCGAGGCCACGCTTGTTGTGGTACCTGCGGGTGACCAAGTCCCGAGCCGTCTGGTAGGCCTCGTCAGACACCGGCAGATGCTGGATGAGGCCTTTGGCCTCCCCATCCAAAACTGACATGAGATATACCAATTTGTGGGACGGCCGAAGGTCAGCCCTGGCATCGACCAGGCTGTCGAAGAGGTTGATAAATCCCAGGTAGCTTCCTAGACACCCATCAAAGTGCGGGAGGTCCAGCGTGGGGAGCCGACTCAATAGTCCCGGTGCTGGCCTAGGAAGCTCCTGCTTCAAAACGGGTTTCCCGTCCCTCTCTGCGATCAACTGCCTTGCACAATCGGAGAAAGCATCATATATGTCCAGTATCTGGGCATAGTCCTCATTGACTTTGGTTCGCTGGTCTACCGTGAAGTCAACAACTGACACTTCGAGACTACAAGCGCTGAAGACACAAAATTGCTGTTCAACGCTTGTCAACCGATCATTAATCTGCTGGTGATCAGGCCGGTTTATCAGAGCACTGGCTGAGGCAAACCAGCGCAAATGTGACAAAATGGCACCTGCAGCCGAACGCAAGTCCTTGATAGCCGACATAATAAATTCTCAAAAGAGCTCGGACAAGTGTTAAATTAAAACTTTAAATTTGTTAATTCTTTGAAACCAACAAGCTGCTGGGCTATATACTACAGCCGCAGGCAAACACAGGTATAAACTGCCTAACAAAATTAATAGTTTCAATATATTGGAATAAACCCAAAAGTTATAACAAATTGAAACTTCAAATTAATCAATCATTTGCAACAAACAAACCAAATGAACTATATATTACAGCCGTAGGTAGACACTAGTTATCTAACAATATTAATATTTTCAATACATTACAACAAAGTTTATTAAATTAATTTATCAATGTTACCCGCTTATTTATGCTAAGTCAAATGTGGTTATTATAATGCTTAATACTCAATATTTACAATTAAATAAGTCAATTAATACATATAACTGTTATGTATTTAATCAAAACTGACTAATTAACACTACAACGACAAGTTCCAATGAGATTTCAACAATTCAAGTTAACAATTACTGTTTGAGGTTATGCACATGACATTGAACTTTGGTTTGATATTGAACTTAGAAACTGGTACAATATGTTTCAAATTAAGTAGGTCAACCAATACATAACAGTTATAACAATATTAACAATGTGATAGTAATGCCTATCCCACAATCAGATGCAAGATTACAATATTAATTTGAGATTACAATACTAATCTGAGGTTAGGCACACTCAATCGCGCTTTGCTACCAAAAAATATGTTCAGAGCTTGCCCTAGACAGACTGGGAATTGTTTTCAGGCACAGTGGAAGCTTGTTTATATTCATCCAGTTGTTCTAAGGCAATCAAATATCTGACATATAGAGCAAGTTTCTTGGCGCTAATAATTAAACAAATATATTACCTGGGGATCTTCTCTGAATCATCAATCGGCAAATCAAAGGCGTAAGTTTTACAAGTTTTTGCCAAAATTATACAATTCAATTCGCTAAGCCGGATTTTACCATGTACTCACAAAAAGGCAATGTCAACGAGAGCACCATACGTGTCATTTTTTTCAAAGCAAGAATGAGAATCTTACAGTGTGACCAGACTCAAAAAATTACAATTGGCAACAAATGTTACTAAACTGATTTAATCGACTAATTATTATAGGAATATCTATTTCAAACATCAAATATAAATTACAAAATAATAATAATAGGATGCGGATCAGTTTGAAGGATCATCAAATATAAATTGATATTATTGTTAAAATTGGTTAGGCGTGGATTTAATATAGAATGAAACAATAGACAACTATACTTTGTTTCAAATTAAACCTTTAAACATACAAATCAAGAATATGGACGCGCACAATTTATTAGAATCTTATTAAAAATTGTCAGCGAACACAAAATACAAGTTGATATTTTAAAAGTCGCTATTACGTTGTTCAACTTTAGAAATTGTTGTATCAAGATTTTTAATTACGATCCTTTTATGTTTAAAAGTTAGATCAACTCGATGTCCATTTTATAGAAATAAAATTTTGGTATGATTTTTCTATATATTTACTAGCCTGTTCCAAATAAAAGATAGCCTATGTTGCTCGCAGATAATGTAGCTTTCTAATGGTGAAATAATTTTTAAAATCGGGCCAGCAGTTTTTGAGTTTATCCATTACAAACAAACAAACAAAAATACAATTTTTTCCTCTTTATAATATTAAGTGTAGATATGGTAAAAGCACCTAATTCCGTGGTATTTTCTAGTGACTAGGTACTATTTTTTGTAGCTGCCGTGGTATCTATAAATAACACTAAATATTAACTAAATTCTGTAACCGTATGTGTAATTGATTATTGTTTTTCCTTTATTATTATCTGGCCCTTGAAATACACTAAGAGCTTTGAAATTAAAATAGATGTTAAAATATTAATAAGTCAGATATATCTAATGCCTTTGTAAAATCCGAATTCCTTAAACAATAATACACAATTCATTGGATTTTACAACGCAGTTACGGCACATTTGGTTCTTTATTCTTAGTGATCAAAAGGTAGTAGATAGTGAAAGAGAGAACATGAGGTGGTAAATCAATTCATACCACCTTAAGTAATTTTAGAGAGTAGTGAGAGAATAATATTTCAAACACAAACGTAAAATAAAATATTGTTAATAAAATATACATTGAATGCAGGACCTACCACGCTGCCCTGTAGAACCCCAAATTTATTTTCTACAAGGTATAGACCAGTATTATTGAAGTTCTTCATTTATCTCAGTATAAATTCTTTTTTCAGATTGTTTCCTGTTTATTGAGTGTGTTTTCCATTTAATGCAGGCCTACTTATTCCATATCTTACGAGTTTTTTAACTACAAAATCTATAGGATACGAAGTCACAAGCTCTAATCAAATAAAAAATGATTACCTTAACTAGCTTGCAGGAGTTGTAGCCTTCTACCACTCGGGTTATAAGATCACACTAGCGTTGAGGATTTTCACTCTGAAATCCGAAATGTTCTTGCCACAAAATCTGAAGATTTTAAATTAAACTTGTAAAATATTTAAGCATAGCTGATAAAGAAAAGTTAGAGGTATTGGTACCAGTGCAATAGGACAACAGTTGATTACGTTTGTCTTATCATCTTCTGTAAAATAATATAAAGTACCGATTAGAAGAATGAGAAAAACTAAGTATAAGAAGCTCAATAGTGTCCGGAAAAATACCCTCTACAAATTATATGATATAGCGGTAGCTACATCATATTATAACGAACGATGATGAAGTCTCGACAGCAATAACACGGCGTCATCTATGAGAAACGATACGACGGAAAATGGTAAAGAGAGATTTAAACGCATTATTCATGTACTATGAATCATATCGGTGAACATAAACAAATGTCAAGTAATCAGTTTTAGTCGTAAGAACGACCGGCGAGCCCATAAAATACGGTTACAGATTCGGAAACTGCCTGATTGAAAGAGCGCTTTTTGCAAATGCATATCAACACCCTGTATGTATATGCAATATGTTGTGTTGTGTTATGTTGTGTCACCTAATAATTTCTTGGAAATTTTAGGCGGCGCTCAAAAAAGGAATCACTGAACTGCAAATTCCACACGCAAAGTACCACACAGTAATGAACAAAATATACTCCTTAGCATGGTCAAATACTATTATAAACTTTCACGCACACTAATTCACTTCTATTTATTCTAGACGATAATACATACATTTATATGAAGCACCACGCTTTTAATAACCCCAGTGTGACTTAGTCTGCCAAGTAGATTGTACTTGTCATTTCACAGTAAGCACAAACTAACCAGACTGTGCGGTTAAACAGAATGTCAAGACATACCGCGATGACAAAAGCGACATTGCGTTTCAAACAGTATGCAGTTTGAAGAGAAAATTAATTACCAGCTAAATATGCACAAGTATTATAAAGAAGAATATATATATATAATAGCTTTGAACATGATAATTTTGGGATTCACTGGTTTGATAAGTAAAAGAAAAGAGCTAAGTAAGTAGGTGGTTTACAACTTTAATAAAAAAATACTAGAGTTAACAATAAGAAGTCAAATAGGAGCAAAATAAATTAAAATACTATTAGTCCATTGAAAAGTTACATGTGGGGTTTCATTTATCAGAGGACGCAATTTTATTTTACAGATGTGTAAGGAGGACTAGTGTAAAGCTTGATCCACAATTGTGGGGTCGTACTTCTTGTCCCTCGTCCGCCATCTTGGAAAAAGTGTGGGTGCTGATGTTTTCTCTTGATTATCTGGTAAACTATTGACCAAACAAAGAATATGTGGAAGAGTTTTTTGTTGCAAATTAAATTATCTACAACCTTAGTCTTGAAACTTTTGTCGTAAAGCCAAAAATAAAAAAAATATATCTTTATTATTTTTCCAACCAAAATTGTGTCCCTAGACTTTGAGATAAGCCATGCTTTGCCACAGGGTCTGATTAACTGACAGTATGCAATTTATGATTAATAAATTTAGAGGAAAGTAGTATTTCTGTTGATAATTCATCATTTTCCTCTATGAATGTTGATATCTCTAATTATTTTCCAACAGAATTCCCCAAAACATTTAGGCATTGCAAAACACATTGCAGTATCCTCTGGCTGAGCAGAATATCAACTTCAGATGTCCAGAGATAGAGTTTGTCTCTTTTTTTTTCATCCTCAGTTTTTGGGTCATTGTTATGAGTGATTTGATTGTACCTTATAATACTGCAGAGTCTCAAGTTGGAAGACCGGGTCGTGTTTGGAAGAAGAAAAGACAAATTAAATGTATTATTCGTTGCTAACGATGAAATAATTATAACAAATTGAAAAGAAAATTTGAAAAAAAATTCATTCGATTTTCGTTTTTAACTATGTTATCTTTCATTTTACGGCTAAATGCTACGGAATCAAAGTTGTAGAGAATTTAATTTGTCATCATCATATCAGCCAAACGACGACCAATGCTGGACATAGACTCCCCCAAGGTTCTCCACACAGACCGGTCTTGAGCCGCCCGCATCCAACCGCCTCCCGCGATCGTCGGTCCACCTTGCGGGGGGCCTACCTCTGCTGCGTCGTCCGGTACGTGGCCGCCACTCCAGAACAATTCTGCCCCAACGGCCATCGGTTCTTCGAGCTATGTGCCCTGCCCACTGCCACTTCAGCTTGGCTATCCGGAGAGCTATGTCGGCGACTTTGGTTCTACTGCGGATCTCCTCATTTCTGATTCGATCTCGCAGGGAAACTCCTAGCATAGCTCTCTCCATCGCCCTCTGAGTGACCTTGAGCCTTCTGATAAGGTCCATAGTGAGTGACCACGTCTCTGATCCGTAAGTCATCACTGGCAACACACACTGGTCAAAGACTTTCGTCTTGAGACACTGCGGGATATCGGACGAGAAGATATGTCGTAGCTTCCCGAACGCTGCCCAACCGAGTTGGATTCGACGATTGACCTCCTTCTCGAAGTTGGACCTACCTAATTGGACTGCTTGTCCCAGGTATACCTGTCGACAACTTCGAGCGTAGAGTTCCCAACCTGAATAGGAGCAGGTACAACATGGACGTTCAACATGATTTTCGTCTTGTCCATGTTCATCTTAAGACCTACTTGTTGGGAGACTCTACAGAGGCCATCGAGCATTGTGCCTAGGTCTTCCATGGTCTCAGCCATGACTACGATATCGTCTGCGAATCGAAGGTGAGTGATGTACTCGCCGTTGATGTTGATGCCGAGTCCATTCCAGTCCAGAAGCTTGAAAACATCCTCCAGCGCAGTGGTAAACAGTTTCGGGGATATGACATCCCCCTGTCTCACCCCTCGCTGGAGTTGAATAGGTTTCGAACTCTGGTTCTGGAGGCGGACTGATATAGTGGCGTTTTCATACAAACACTGCAGCACTTCGATATATCGGTAGTCAATCCGGCACCGTTGGAGAGACTGTAGCACCGCCCAGGTTTCGATCGAATCGAAGGCTTTCTCATAGTCCACAAACGCCAAGCATAGGGGCTGGTTATACTCCTCGGACTTCTGTATAACCTGCCGCAGCGTATGTATGTGGTCTATGGTACTATAGCCTTTACGGAAACCGGCTAGTTCGGGAGGCTGGAAGTCGTCTAGCTTGCTCTCGAGACGATTCGTGATGACCCTCGAAAACAGCTTGTAGACGTGGCTCAGAAGTGTGATGGATCTGTAGTTCTTTAAGAGGGTTTATCCCCTTTCTTAAAGAAAAGCACCACCACACCTCTGTGCCACGCCTGTGGCGTTTTACCCTCGAGAATGACGGAATTAAATAGCTTCCGAAGGGCTTCTCTAGCGGGTGCACTGCCGGCCTTCAGAAGCTCGCTCGTAATTCCGTCATTACCCGGCGCCTTGTTGTTTTTGAGCTGTTTGAGAGCCACACTAATCTCGTGTATGCTGACGTCCGGGATATCTTCGGTATAGTGTCGGGTCAATCCAGCTCTAGGGTCTGACGCTGGAGTGCTTGCGGGTTGTTGCGTTGTCGTGTATAGCTGTCCATAGAACCTTTCGATCTCCTCCAAGAGCTCAGGCTTGGACGATGCGATTCTGCCATCCTCCGTCTTCAGCTTTGTCAGCTGACTCTGCCCAACGGACAGATCCCTCTGGAACACGTTGGATCCCTTATTCTGCTCGATCGCCTCACGAACACATTTTGTGTTGTATTGGCGGAGATCGCGAGTCAGAGACTTAGAGATCTGTCTGTTGAGGTGCCGATATTTCGGCATGTCGTCGGAGGATAGCAGAACCGTCTTGCGCCTTTCCTCTAACAGCTTGATTTTATTTTTTTTATTTAATTTTTAACAAAACATATTTTGACATTTTCCTGTACTGCCAATGGTATGCCAGACATACTAGAAAACCCATTTGTACCACTCTAGCGGCCGCAGGACAAGGGCTGCGACCCCTTGACAAACTTGGATTTAACATTGTACTAACCCCCTCTAGACATCTAAAAAATAAAACTGTCGTCTTCTGACAAGTCCACGCTAAGCCCAAAAAAATTTAACATTTCAATGGACTATAATTGTACCAGGATCATGTAAATTAAACGATAACATAACATAGTGATATAACTACAAACAAAGGGTGCCCGCAATACGCAGTATTTGATTTATTTATACGTCACAAAAATGTTAGGAATAGCTAACCCAAGGCTAGTAGGTGTATTTGTTTTGAATAGCATATTTATTGGGGAAAGTAAAGGCTTTACATTGCAACCTGTAGAAGAGAGCTACAGTACTATTTTTTGACGTGATTGAAATCACCAGGATTACCTATCAAGAACTAACTAACAAAAGTATTAGGTAGGTATAGCGATAAATGGTGAACATACAACTCGAATCGCCCACACCTTGTTTCCGCAAATGATGAATTTTACGACCATATTTTTGAGTTTCTTTCATATTTTGCTCGTTTTTTTTTCTTTAAAAGACAACTCCCGCATTAGGACTAAATCCTGTGTCGCGGGGGACTTTACAAACATACAACTAACGAACACAATGAACAACCAGACTCTAAACAACAATTTGTGAATTACACAAAGTGTTGCCTCGTGTGGGAATCGAACCCACAACTCTCGGCAGTGTCAAACAGCGAGGCGGCTGCTTAAACCATTAAGCCAACCGTGCAGTCAAAGGTATGAATCCTGAATCCTACATCGCATAGGATATTACAAAAAAGACAATCCACCGACAGTTTTAAAGAATATGTAAGTATTTTTGTCTGTTTAGAGGATGCGTCTAGTTTGAGATCAGATGACCGTGGCTGATGTGTGAACAACTTACGTGCAAGACACACATCACACACTTAAATCCAACGTATGCATATGACCCATGATATTGCTACTAGATTTCGCTCTCGACTGAGGAGCCGAGAGCACAGTAGAGGTAGGATGGAAGTCGCTTATCGCGGTGAAAGGTAGCCTATGACCCTATCCAGCCTTCTTACTACCTCCACACACAAACAACTATAACAAACAACAAACTATAGCATCGAGTCAGGTCACCGTGAAAAGAGTACAAACAAACAAATTCGCATTACGATCATTAGTATAGGTTACGAAGCCGTAATTATTTGTCAATAATTATGTTAGCAGTTTGCAGCCGGTCCTAATATTTGATATATCAATAGATTTGGCTACTACAGATACATGTTTGTCTTATTCTGTATGAAGCTTATGCAATGATGTTACAAAAGTAAAAACGAAGTAGATATGTCATTGGCGTACCAAAAGCAAGACGCTAAACATAAGTCAGTTGGCAATTCTGACATATTATGTGTGTGTGAAATCGCGCGCCGTCGTCAAAGTGAAACTGACACATCTTGTCAACGGAAAATAAAATATGGAGTTATCTGTTCGAGCTCCTACGGCTCTTCTGTTTTAATTATAAGTTGTGTCGTGCTATTTAATTGTATCAGGCGCTTTGCCTAACTTTTGTGAAAATTGCAAATCATATATCACTCGCCATTAAACCATTGTACCGAACAGTTGATCTTTTAATCGCTCACCCAAGAAGTTCTAAGACCTCAAGAAGTTGTCGAAATTGACCAGCAAACCTACAGTCCACTACATAATGGTCCTCCAGATCCAGATAATATAAATTACGACGATTATATTGGAAAATCAGAACTTCAAGAAGTTATCTGCCATTTCCTAGGGAGTGTGAAGAGGAATTAAAGACATTTATTAAGAAGAAAGGAGTTGCAGGAGTGAAGAAATAAAAGTCGAATAAATCGTAAAACTATATTTATTAACCCAGCACTCTTAGGTAAACATAATATCAGGTAAAAATTATAGATTTTTTAAAAGGTGACATTGTACAAGGTCAGTAACGAACATTTTTAAATTTTTATATTTGCATATGTTTTAATCTACAATTTTAATTTTATAATAGTGTTAATAAGTACATTTCAATGGTTATTGTATACAAATCTGGATTATTTAACAGGTGTTTAAGCATACAGCACAGTGACAAAAATTGTTACATTAGTTAAATAGGTGCCTAAAGTGTATTACAATCGAAACCAATACATTGTTTCTTTAAAATAACAATAAATTAGTACGTACATTTCCTTGTAGATTATTAGAATTTAAATTCATTACAATTTACTACCTTTACAATTTTTTTCATCACTTAGTAGGTACATCACAAGATTGTTAATTTTCAAATTGTTTAATCGAGTCAATCATCAATAATTTTATATCAATTTATCAGTATATTAAGCTACATAAACCTTTATTACAGTATTGTTACAAATTAGTATCATTACTAGTTTATTAAAACCATCAATTGTAAAATTCCAGGTCGACGACACACCCACTTTCCAATATGACCAACATCAAAGATCTTAAAAAGAAGCGTAGCAGTTACAAGGGCAGACTAACCGTCTTTGGAAACTATTTAGAAACCCTAAATATGTCTAAATTAACCGCTTGTCAGGTAATGGAGCTACAGTTGCGTGTTGAGGGGTTGGAATCATTGTATAACGATTTCAGTGAGATTCAATTGCAGTTAGAATGTTTAGCAGATAACATTGATAGCGAAATCACTGAACGTACAACAATCGAATCGAATTACTTTTCATTATTAGCACAAGCAAAAAATATGTTGAATATATTTTCAAAGTCTGAACAAGATGATTCTAAATCAGTTCACAGTTCAAAACGGCAGTTAGTCAAATTACCCACTATTAAGTTACCTAAATTTACAGGATCATACGATAACTGGCTTGAATTTCGTGATACTTACACCAGTCTTATTCATTGCAGTGATGATATTGATGATATTAATAAATTTCATTACCTAAGGTTATCACTGGAAGGGGCGGCTGCTGTCGTGATACAGTCTATAGAATTCTCATCGCAAAACTACACTATGGCCTGGGAACTCCTGTGTGAGCGGTTTGACAATAAACGTTTACTTATACAAAACCACATTTCCTCATTATTCAATGTCGAACCTATCACAAAGGAATCTTCTGCAGCACTTAAGCAATTAATTGATCAGGTTAATAAAAACATTCGAGCTTTATGTACATTAGGCGAACCCGTTCAAAGTTGGGACACATTATTAATTTATATTATTAGCCGTAAGCTAGATACAAAAACATTCCGAGAATGGGAGGAATGCAAAGGGCTTATTGATAAAAACCAATCTGTCACATTTGATAAGTTTATCGAATTCCTTAGGAACCGTGCCGACTTGTTAGAAACGTTAGAAGTTTCCCGCTTGTCACATACAAGGAAAGATAGCACACACGGTAAGCACGCTTCAAACTTAAAGGCTTTGATTTCTATACCGAATAGCACTAACGAGTCTAACTCAAACACACATTGTCCTCAGTGTGATGGCAATCATAACCTTAATGTTTGTCCACAGTTTTTAGCATTAAGTGTAGCTGAGCGATTGGCACTATTACCGAAATACAGAGTGTGTTATAATTGTTTCCGACGTGGTCACTATCCTAAGCAATGCAAGAGAGCAGGGTGTAAAATCTGCACACGCAAACACCACACACTTATTCATAATGTGGATGTGGATAGCTTACAAAAACGCGGCGTAAACAATACGATCGGTGCGAGTGCGACCGACGCGAACGCGAGCGAAGATAATTGTGCAATCGTAACTAATACCGGTCCCGTAACATTATCGGCTAGTGTCCCTGCGCATAATAATATACCATGTACGACTGGCTCGGGCGACGTTTTATTATGCACTGCATTAGTGAAATGCAGAGACATAAACAATGTCGAACACATCGCCCGCGCTCTGCTTGATTCGGGGAGTTCGTCATGTCTAATCACAGAAAAGCTATTTAAACAATTAAATTTACCGTGTCATAAGATTAATAAGTCTATACTCGGAATTAATAATTCATCTTCACCCATAAATAAAATGTGTAGTGTACGTATTGAATCTTTGTGTGAGGATTATTTTAATGACTTAGTTTGTTTTGTATTGCCTACAATAACTAATAATGTGCCGTGTAGGCAGGTACAACTAGATGTACCGACGAATATTCGTTTAGCCGATCCTTATTTCCATAAGCCAGCTTCCATAGATTTAATTATTGGAGTTGAAGTATTTTGGAACTTGTTAGGGTCCGGTAGAATTATGTTAGGGGACAAGAAACCCATACTGTGTGAAACTAAGCTTGGTTGGATTGTCAGTGGCCCAATTAACGGCGGCTTTAATAATTGTATAGGTACACAATCGTCACCTATGTATTGTAATTTTAACCAACATAGTTCCACACAGTTGAATAACTTGGATGACACCCAAAACCAATCAACGCGTTTTAGGCACCTCCAACGAGTTTGCCATAAGTCATCTAATTATTCGTTTAAAAATAAACAGTGTAAAGATAAATTTTTAATTCCATCACGACTAGCTGATGAGCGTTTACGCGTTAGGATTCCTATAAAGCAATCATTTGAGAATTTAGGTGATTCAGTTACTTGTATTAAACGTTGTTTTCATAAACGAGGCAACAAGAAACACGTTTATGATCACCATGATCAGCCACGTCTCAAATTTTATAAGCAGTGCGATACACTAGATGAAAGTTCAGGTTTTTGTCAAATCAATGAATTTCGCTTTCCAAGAAATGTTCAGGTAACCAATAGGAACTACAAAGCGTAGGTATGCTTGCAGCTATCACACGCATCCTTGATTACCTAGGTTTTAGATTTTTATTACTTACATATCATTTCAATTGAATATAATTCGTATAGAAAATGGGACGGTCAATTGACTACAGATGACAGCTCAACGTGGTTAAATACCTATATTACATACTTTACCAGTCATTTATTACATTGGTATTGTTCGTTTCGTAGTTTGTGATTACTATAAACAATTTCAATTACATGAATTTACCTTCTAGCCTACCTAGCCTTCTTAAATTACTTTCTTAACTGAACCTGTAGTTATCCTTAGTTGGTTAAAATACTCCAAATTAAATTGAATGGATTTGTAGATACGCAATCGTGTTGCTGAATTGATGAGTTCATGTACAGCACGTAGATCCACACGACCAATGACAATCCAGTTGACTTGATTACGCGAGGAGTAGATTTATCTTCATCATTGCTGGTCTTGGATTCGTGGTGGTCTGGTTCATCCCTGTTGCACAAGGATGCAAATACATGGCCTTACGTATCAAGCAACCCTGAGATGATTTTTCCTGAAATAAAAGCAATCTTAACTAGTCATGCTGTGAATCACATCATCACATTACTTCTGATAGCAGGATAATCAATATCAAGCGATATTCAAACATATTAAGATTATGACATACCTTTGATCATGTATTCCGCTTGATTGAAAAATGTAGACAGCGAATAGTAGGCGTTTAACCATATGTTTAATCACTTTTCTAATAATGAATTGCAAAGAGCTGTAAACGTCATTATTGTACAGTCACAAAGGAAATCTTTCTCTGAGTACTTATCAATTACTGCTACAAAATCATATTTAAAAATTGATTTTAAGAGTTAAGAATTTTCTGAAGTCATGATAAAACTATATGGGTAGGAGGTAGACTGCATCATTTATAGAAAACGCATCCCATAATAGTACAATGCTCTCATTACTTTATTAAGGTTTTCTTTCGTCATGGTTGTGGATGTAGACTGGTGAAAGTATACATCGTTATTTTTGTTTGCTTCACGACCAAAGCCATTCATTTTACACTATATAGTGGGTCATTTGACTAGCGCAAATAATTTGCAGGCGTTATTTAGATGTATGTCTAGAAGAGTAAAGCCTCTTCATATTTATTCCGATAATGGAACTGCATTTTTGTAGGTGCTTACAATGAAATACTAGCCTTTTTAAAGCGTAATTGCGGCTCCATTGCTCAACGACGCAGTTTATGACGGAATAGATTTCCATTTTGTACTTGCTTATGCTCCACAGTTTGGTGATCTTTGGAAGGCCGGTGTCAAGTCGACCAAACACCATTTATTAGCTAGAGTGTTGGGCATTTGTCATATTTATTTATAAATAGAAGGCATATCAAACTCTCGGCCACTCACTCCTTTGTCGTCAAACCCGGAAGACTTGCTACCCCTCACTTCGGGTCACTTTCTAATAGGAAGACCGCTCACATCAGTTCCTGTTAAAGACGTTCGGGACTGTTTCACCCACATGCTGGCTAGACACGAGCGCATTCAACAGCTAAGGCAACATTTTTGGACTAGATGGAGCAAGGAATACGTCTCCGAGTTGCAGCTCCGTGTAAAATGGCACTCGTCTCAAGATACGCTAAAACTCAACACCCTCGTCATAGTCAAAGATGACAACTTGCCGCCGTTGAAATGGAGATTGGGTCGAATAATAGGTCTTCACCCTGGCACAGACGGAGTAGTACGGGTGGCCGATATACAGACTTCCTGTTGAAGGCAAGCCTTCAACGGCCGGGGGCATGTTCGAGCTCCTACGGCTCTTCTGTTTTAATTATAAGTTGTGTCGTGCTATTTAATTGTATCAGGCGCTTTGCCTAACTTTTGTGAAAATTGCAAATCATATATCACTCGCCATTAAACCATTGTACCGAACAGTTGATCTTTTAATCGCTCACCCAAGAAGTTCTAAGACCTCAAGAAGTTGTCGAAATTGACCAGCAAACCTACAGTCCACTACATTATCGATGTGAGCGTTACTGTGCCATTTCTACGGATTGATTTCTACGTAGGTAACGTATCTACCTCTTTCTTGTAATATCATTGAGATTATGTCAAAAATGAACATATCTCTAGTAGCCTAATCCATGGATCGATCAAATAATTATTGGTACCGACCATTAGTCGAAATGTCCTAATAATAGCACAGATAATAGCTTCCAAATGTATCGCACTGTCTATCCACCGAAGCCCGATAGCGTCATTTATTTCACATTGGTCTACGGAAAACACTTGATTTAATCCACATGCAGCATTGGATTTTCAATTTCATAGTTGTGAAATATTGCAGAAGAAACAAGTTTTATTCAGATAAAATGAAAATTAATAACCTAGCTGGCTTGTCCTGATATTCGCTTACCCAGCAGATAAACTAGATTATTCCAACCTAGTTTTCCATGCCAAGACTTTACAGACAATCACATTATAGAAGTGGCATCAATTTTTTGAGTAAATATTTTATAAGTCCAGTACAGAGATGTCGATCAAAATTATTAATGTAAAGCTACAAACACGACATGGATATTTAATCCTTCACGTGCGAAATTGTATTTAATGAGAAAAATTAAACGATGCATCAATTCTGCACCACCTTTAAAGTCGATTTTTATTTTTTCATATTTGTAAGTTTTTAATATACATAATAATTGGATAGATACATCTAATGTACCTACGAAAGTAAGTATGTAGGTACTCAGAAAATTTTAAAGTTTTAGAAATATTAGAATAATGTAATATTATAGTATTCTGATAATTAAATAAATATCACTAAATACTGCTTATAAATAAACAAATGGCTTTAGATTCCTTTTATCCTTCTCTTCTACAAACACGACATGGAAAAATATCACTATTAGATTGGACTGCTAGCGCCATCTAGAATCGCGCGGCGCAAATACGAGGGTCAAACTGAAAGTTCTTAGAAAATCAAAAACTGATTACATTAGCCAGTTATTAGTTTTATTATATCTTTTCAAAATGTTGTCCATTGACGTCAATACACCGCTGCATGCGATGGAACCACTGGGAAAAGCACTTTGCCCACTCGTCCTTAGGGGTCTCTTCAATGGCATCGCGATACGCAGCCACCGCTTCTTCAGCATTCATAAACCGCTTTCCTTTAAGTTTTTCTTTAATTTTTGGAAATAAATAAAAATCACAAGGCGCGAGGTCGGGGCTATACGGCGGGTGACCCAGTCATTCAACGTTTGATGTCGCCAAATAGTCGATCGTTCGCTTGGCGGTGTGCGACGAGGCGTTGTCGTGGTGAAGGAGGATCCTACTGCGAGGTCGTTTCTCTCGAACTTTTTCCAAGACAAGTGGCAAACAATTGGTAGTGTACCATTCTGCAGAAACTGTTTTTTGATCCTCTAACACAATTGTTGCGAAATGACCTATCCTTCCAAAGAACGAGGCCACCATTTTTTTTCCCGCACTTCGATCTCTCTTCACTTTAGTTGGCAACTCCTCGAAAGGAAACACCCACTGAGCAGATTGTCTTTTGGTTTCAGGATCATAACAGTAAATCCAGCTTTCGTCACCTGTTAGTATGTCGAACACAGCATTTGAGTCACCTCCGTTAAATCTTTCAATCATTTTACGGCACCAATCCACACGATGGAGTTTTTGAGCCTTAGTCAAATTATGAGGTATCCACCGGGCGCAAAGCTTCCTGACCGCTAAATGTTCGTGGAGGATTTTGTGCACTTGACTCATACCGATGCCTAAGCTTGTCCGAATCTGCTAATAGGTCACTCTTTTGTCAGTCTCTATCATACGCCGCACAACACAGATGTTATTTTCAGTCGTCGCCGTAGAAGGCCGTCCCTCACGTACATCATCAGTGAGATTAGTGCGACCACGTTTAAACTCATTAAACCAGTTGTAAACAGTCGCACGAGATGGGGCTTCATCGTGAAAGGCCAATCGTAGTCTATCATAACTTTCTTGTTGACTTAAATGACATCGAAAGTCATAAAAAATCATTGCACGAAAATTTTCTCGTGTTAAATTCATGTTGACGTGACACAGACAATTTTCAATTTGCCGCCAAATCGTAAAACAAATGACAAATGAATGAAATATATACTCAGTAATATTGGCAAAGAGTTCTATTTTCAAATTTTAGAATATTTTTTTTATTATATTGTTTATAAGTGGCCAGTTCTAAGAACTTTCAGTTTGACCCTCGTAGTATATTAGAAAAGCTGCGTGAATTAGTTTTACGTGGCTTTTAACCGAAGTCTTGTTTAATGCAGTCTTTTTACATATTTTAGTAAAAAAGTTATTTGAATATATTATACTTATTATAGCTATTTAAATTCAAAACTCAAAGTTTTAGTGACGTGAAACTAGGCACTTCAAAGTATGTGTACTACTAACCTATAATATATCTTAATACATTTATATAACAACCAAGGATTATAGAAGTTTTGAGGAAAATATTTTTCTGTTAGCCAATAGCGGTACATGCTGCCTTTGATCGGAGCAAACATGGAACATTACACGGATGTAAGCCACTTGCTTGCATAAAAGTAAGTCGTACTTTTATGTAAGCAAGTGGCTTACATCCATGTAATGTTCCAATTACTTAATATTATGCGTATTAGTTTATTTATATTATTAATTTATTGTATTTATATTACATCCAACACCCTGTTGTTTCTCAGATTGTTAATCTTGGAAATAGCTATTCTAGTTTTTTTAATGTTCTCGCAACCAAAGCGGTCAGAATCATTAAAATATATTGCTAGTAACAAGTTAAACTAAGATCTCGTGTAAAGAGTTCTGGTGAAACAATTTATTGAATGTATCTGAGGAAGTGAACTTGAGTAGTTATGGGCGATGCAAAGATTATCCGCGCGTCTCTACTGGTGAATTTGGAAGTTGTCCGGGTACGACACTTTTGACAGCTCAATACAATTACCACTATAACCTCGAAGCAAAGTTGTATTGAAAGCTGTCGAAGGTGTCGTACCCGGACAACTTCCAAATTCAATAATATAATAAACTTCCAAAAAATCTTAGCATCGCCAATTGAAAGTGAACTTGAATTCGTCGTCGACACCCCTACAGTACTTGACTCGAATGAGGTGGTGTTTGAAATACATTAAAAATACTTTACATATTGCAATAATTTTGTCTGTTATAATATTTATTCATTCAATTTGAATCTTTTCATCATGGAGTACCATGATGACATTTAAGTTAAGTTCGATCGTTGGACTAGATGTTTAAAGTTGAAATGCTAGTGGAAATACTAACAGATTTTTTGGAATTGAATGCGTAGTAAATTTTTAATTTATCTCTTGCTTAACGGTGAAGGCAATAATCGTGAGGAAACCTGCGTGCCTGAGAGTTCTCTGTAATGTTCTGGAAAGACGTGTAAAGTGTGCCAACTCGCACTTGACCAAGGTGGCGGACTATGACCTTACTCTTCTCATAGTGAGAAGATGTCTGTGCCCACTTACCCAGCGATGGGAAAGAATATAATTATTCAAGGCTGATAATGATGATAAATTGATAATACAAATTGATGATTTGAAATAGTAATGCAGAGAAACCTTGTTGACTAATTTAACCATGTACTTTTTTACTGCCTCCGTGGTCCAGTGGATAGCATATGCGACTGCTGATCGGAGGTCCCGGGTTCGATTCCCGGGTCAGGCAAAAGTGTTACTGGGTTTTTCCGATTTCTCAGTAGCAGCACGGAATCTGGTGATGTGCCCAGTAGCGGCAATAGGCTCGCCCCCTATTACGTGGGACGTAAAGATTCATGGCGAAATGTGAGAGTAATATTACACCTCTGCCTACCGCTTCGGGACACAGGTGTGAGTATTTTTCTTATCTACTTCGTTCAGTACACGATCCTTAGTTACAGTGAAATCACTTCCAGTATATCTACAACTGTTATGATTTAACAGAAATGAAGTGGTCCATGAAATTATGTTAGAATCTGCACTCCAATATTGCAATATGGGCCTGTTCGTAAAATATTCTATTTAATTGTTATTGGCAGAACTATGATTGTATTTTGTGGTTGCTTTACGAGGTATAATCCCAATATTAATGGCGTCAATTTATTTATGAACAACGAATTGGATTGTGGCTTTAATTATGACGTATTCATTAATATACAAGCCTTGCCTAGTAGTAGTAGTAGTAGCAGGTTATTAAACCTGCTTCTGTTTAGTCATTTAGACCGATTTAGCTAATCAAAATAAAATTGTAGGTACTGATTTTCAAAAATTCATAATACCTATTATTAAGACAAAATAATCAATATTATTGTAGACGTATGATTTCATACCACTATTACTTGTAGAATATTTTTCACCTAGTGTTTTAATTTTACACTGCATAGCAGCAAATACACGCGATAGCCTAGTGGAGATTCCAACAGACTGCTATGCAGAGGGTATCGGATACAAATCCACTGCGCACACCACTGACTTTTCGAAGTTATGTTGAATTATTAATTATCGCTTGTCCCGTGCCTCGGAGAGTACGTTAAGCCGTCGGTCCCGGCTGTCATGAAGATATTTGACAGACGTAGTAGGGCGTCAGTACCTCTAAAATAAACTGACACTAGTCTAAACCATGGAATATCGCTATCCCTTCGGGTTGCGGAGGTCAGACAGGCAGTCGCTCCGTGGAAAAGCTAATATTCTGCCAAATCCGGTTACACTAGAAAGCGGACCCCGGGTTGAAACTGGGACAACGCTAGGAGGATGATGATAGCAGCAAATACAAATTTTTCTTGCATTTCAGTTCACAAGAAATAGTTCCTAGTTTGTAAGCTGTTACGGTATCTTATCAGTCATTTTTTGTACGTATTATCAGATAAATGCAATGTTTACGAAGCTTGCATGCTTTGTACTATTACTCAGACGATTAGATAACCAGGCATTAGGCACCAGAGTGGAAGTTATAATTTTTATACTAGACTAGAGGACGCCAGCAGCGACGCCTGCATTTTTTTTAAATTTACCCGTTTTGGCCGATCCCCTGGGAATTTCGGGAAATCCCTTCTTAGTGCACCCCTACGGTCCCCAAGGAACATACATGCCAAATTTCAACTTCCTGCGCCCAATAGTTTCGGCTATAGCGTGTCTGTCAGTCAGTCAGTAACGCAAAGATTTTATACATTAAGATTTTGGGCGTTATACACCGAAACCTTCTTCAAGCATCACACTATCTATTGTTGAAAACCATACAAACATTCATTAGGTAGTTATTGAATTTATCGCGTTCATACAGACAGTCAGGACGACCGGTTGGCGCAGCGGGAGTGTAAGCGACAGCTACGCCGAAGGTCGCGGGTTCGATTCCCGCTCAAGTCAAACATTTGTGTGCATGAACATGAATGTTTGTCTTGGTCTGGGTAAAAAAGTATATTTGTATGTTTATCTATTATCTAGTACCCATAACACAAGCTCTGCTTAGCTTGGGACTAGATGGTGGTGATGCGTGTATGTGCAAAAAAAAGTGGGACTTCATTTTATAATAATTATGTAAAGATATTGTTATTTCATACACCTGTTTTAGTAAATAACAGGCTCTAGTATGATCATATCATAAAATAAAATATCCCATTAAATGTAACACAACTGACATTAATTCCAAAATTAAGATTGTTTTCGTGCAATTATTTAATTAAAACATGATACAGTGCTTAAACCAGTCTACCGTTTTATAAGAAAAAAAAAACAGCATAAAAACTCTTTGGACGAACTCGTATTAAACTCGACCCGGAGTTAAATAACTTCTTTAATTAAGACTTAAGAATTCATTCTCGCAAAGAAATAAAATAAAAATACGCTAAAATGTACCTTACAGGAATAAGGAGAGACTGACGTACATGTTAATTACTGTATGTGCAAATTAATGTGTATTGTTGCTTTTACAAGAAGCCTTGTAATTTATCCAGAAACCTATAGGAATTTTATTTTAGCTTTGCTACTCCAGATCGTAAAGACAAATCTTCTCTTTTTAAATCTAGAATGTTCTGAATCTAGAATTTAGAGTTCGGGAGATGTTTTTAAGCGTATGACAACCTAATAAATAAAAAAATATGTATGTATAGTTTTAAAACACGTATACATAATGTTTACTATTACAGTACAAAATAAAACAGAACTTTAGGAAAGTTTCAATTAAAATAAATATGTAAAAGACATGTTTGAAAAATTCAAAGTGAAATATGACAATTTTTATTATGTGTACCTATTATTTTCTTGTAGTAGCCCATGAAGTAGAGGAAGGCTAAACCTGAAATAAAGATGTCCTTTAAAAGTATATAGTAGTAATAAAATACGGTTAGTTCAAGCTCACTTTTATAAAAGAAAAACCAACAAGATTAAAACAAAGAGCGAAAAACGCAGATGGTCAACTACTGGTGTAACTACGTCACAAATCTCACAGAACTATTTCCTTACAATAGATTATTTCGTTTCACGTCCAATCTCCATAGTCGGCCAGCGAGAACAAATTTAATGACCCAAAAGATTGGTCCTCCCCGGCCTACGGAAAGGTTTTTCTAAAGTATAACTAGTCCCTTTTGAAACATCGCATAAAGTGCTGCTTTAATAGACTGTAATATTTCTGTGGTTAAAATGGCGCCGTGAATGGCCGAGGTTATAAGATTTACGGTATTAAAATCTTAAAGGGAATATTATGTTCTAATAATATACAAATATTACCTATGCAAATTTATTTGTTTGTATGAATTCGATAAACATCTAAATAGATGAGCTGATTTTAATGTTGCCTTTATCATTAAAAAAAGTAACAAATATATTATTTGGCAATAGAAATTCGAGTACTTTAGCATGTCCTGGATGACAGTATCGATGGAAGTTTTACTCCCTACAGCTAATATAACTTTGCTGAAGTATTGCGGACTAAATACCATGAGTTGAGTAGTTTTGGAAATAATGGCAGTTCGCTTGCCAATAAGGAATATAGACAGCAGAAGTTACCATACAATGCATACTTTACGGCACCTACAAAGCTATGAACATTACCAATAAATGCTTGGCCACTACTTGAAAATTTATGCAGTTACAATTTACAATCGTAAATGTGTTTGGTTACGTATCAACATGTTTTATTATTGTTGCTATCTGATATAAAGCAGTCCTAGAGACCCTGAATAAAGGTCCCAATATCATATAAATTATTATGAAATGATGGCTTGATGGCCCCGCACCTTGATGGTCTATAATGATATAGATAGCCTACGCTAGTATTTTGGCAAATAAACTAAAGGTTACACAAAATCTGGCGGGTCTTAGTCGCAATGGTTGGGTTGACCGACTTGCAACGGTCGCGGTTAAACATACATATAAAGATATTCTTAAGAATCATAAAAAGCAACACATTTTTAGTCGGTGACACGAGCACTGTAAAATATTGTGTCCCATTGTTTTCTAACCAAACTGATTACTTAGATAAATAATTATTTATCTACTACTATACTAGCATTAGGGTACTGTTGTGCATTTTGCCGTTCAAAAATGAACAGGCGTGATTCCTGCTAACTGTATTAGCTTAGCCGCTAAGTACCTAACTGCTCGCGTAATATGAAAGTAAATATTATGCTTGTACATATATTTTAAAATGTACATGAACGATGACCTCACTGAACAAATAGAGATTTAAAATTGATTGGAGAATTTGAATTAAGCAGGTATAGCAGGTACACATAACTGGGCCAACCACCACTAATGCACAAGGGCAATAACTTACAGAACATATTACGTATTTTTTTACTCTACACTCAGTATGTACCTATGTACCTAATAATCATATCTACCAGTACAAAAAAACGCGACATAAAATGCTTGCGATGCAAAGTAATTTCTTCGTTTCCCCTATTTTTATACCATCAGCACCGTGAAATAATTCACGGCCGCGTTGATTTCACGAAAAACCCTATTACGCACTAATACATCCTTCCCAAAATCACTGGTGCCTTTAGGATGTAGATAAATGTCCGTCTTCCTTTGGCCTGACACTTTTGCCGGACTCCGGAGCGAATAATGATCTCTGCGGGCTTCCCTTCAACTATTTGTGTGCCCATTTAGGTCAATTGGGCTTCGACGCTTTGTGCATATTTCTCTCCAACATGCGCTTGAAAGCTTTTTGCTTTACTCTGAGTTGGCATTACGTCATTTATTGAGCTCTCCACACTGCTACTAGCCTATTTACCCGAGTAATGATGGATTTCTTTCAATGAATTATTTAATGTTGCTTTTGAAAGGCTGCAGTAGTTATTATGAATCTCGTGACCTTATTTCTATTATTATCCGTCTATGTCAAAGGCTTATAATCAAAGGTCAAAGGAAAAATAGCTGTTGTTCGCTCTGCAGACTGAATCTAGAAAATAGTTATTAGGTGTGTTAAAATATTTAAACAGAATATTAAAAGATTAAAAATATAACGAAGCAAATGTTGAAATGTGTACAGCCTCATTAAGGACACCAAATAAAATTATTTTCGGATCATATCGAAAAGATACAACAATCGGTACAACGTAGTGTCGAGGTTAATCGACACTCGCATTGGATCTGCTTCGTCTGCGTGAATGTCAATTTGATATAAAGTTTCAGACATAAGACTTACAGCTAGCAACCAGTAGTTTCGTCTGTGCGGTGTTTGTCAGTCAGTCAGTAAGCGAAGTGATTTATGTATATTGATACTTTGACTCTAATAAAACCAGGATTCAAAGTTTAGCCGTAAAAAAATTACAACGATGCTCCTAAGATAAGCTTTATGGTACTATTCCTAGGTTTCACTGTTCCAACAATAAGCTACTAGGGGAGCGGGGGGCACGTTGTTACAATTTTTAGATAGTTGTTAATATGACAAAAGCTATCAAATAAATTATACATTTGATTACTTGTAATGTTAGTATGTATATTTAGCTAATAAAAAATGACTGAAAAATTATTAAAATTTATGTAATTTTTTCACAATGGAGAATTTAACTAAACAAGTAGATTGTAACATCTTACCCCGGAATTGGGGCTAGTTGTTACAGCATCGGGGCACGATGTTACGGTAGATAAATAAACAAAATCATCAGTGATACATATTTTTTATTAGTATTTCAAAACGATATAAACAATAGAGATCACTTTATACAGTATTCTAACATTTATGAGTAATTATAATATCTATTATGGCAGGAACATTTTTAAATCTTATATAAAAACACAGACTTAGTCTGCAAATAACAAGTTGTAGTAATTCCATTATTTACTTTATTATTATTAGTTATTTTAAATAAACTTTTGGCAAACTAAAATACTTTGGATTCTAACATTTTTAAGGCACTTATATCATAGAAAGATATATAGTAATTTTTATAGAGGTAGGTAACAATATCACATACAAATATTAAATCAGTCTTCATCAGAATTGCAATGAATGCAAATGAATGGCGAACATTTTCCGTTACACATTTGACATGGGCCCACATTTTGCATTCTAAACATTCTACCCAATCTTCTTTTATCGAGGTGCTATAACTTTCGCTACACACTAAACAAAACCATTCATCAGTATCAGAATCTGAATCGAAAACCAAAATTTTTTTCTTCACCTTTTCTTTTCCTTCTTCGCTCATTTTCGAAGACTTTCCTTTACCTTTGCCTTTTTCTTTAGTTTTGTCACACGTTTTTTGGTCTTTGCTAGTTTTTCTTCATACTCTTTTTTAATGAGTCTTTTTCAGGTGTATCGGTTAACACAGCGGATTTGCGTTTACGACGTAAGTGGTTACATGTAACAACTTACCCCCAACAATTGTAACTACCTGCCCCATGGCACGTTTTTCAATATAAATTGAAGTCATTATTAATGGATATCGATAGTAGAATAAAACAATATTGTAAATTAAAGGTAGATATATTATGAACGTTCAAGGTTAAAAATTATGACAAAATAAAAAATATAGTCATCAGGAATCAAAAATTTCGTAAAGGATTTTTTTACATATTTGGTTGAAATCGGGACTCACGCACACAACCTAGCAGCTCAGCGCTTGGCGGGTCACTGATTGTTTTTATCTCATGCACGATGTTATAAGAAAACTAATGAGTCCAATTATGTCCATCAAAGAGTTTAAAATCCCGGTAAAAAACGCGTGTAACTTCTTACCCCTGTAACAACGTGCTCCCCGCTCCCCTACTTCAACATGAATGGAAGCAAAAACTCAATGTCTGCCGGGACAAAAATCTTCAAGTAAAAGAGGTTGGATCAAAATAATATCCCGGCTACGTGGAGGCATAAGCAGCCGTTATCTTAAAGCTGCACATTTAATTTAATGGTTCAGACATCGTAGTCCGAGGGGTTTAGTTTTACACAGGGTATTATGAGAGATTTTGAACCGCTGTTATATGAAGGTGGATAGATAGACGACCTGTTTGTTTTTCAGTTGCAGAAAATGTAGAATAGACTGAAGAACAGATTATACAGGCTTAATGTAATGATAATTTGGATTTTGAGAAGAGAAGAATTTTGATGTGTTGTCCAATGATTTTTTATGCCATAATGATGTGAAATGTATTTTCTTTATCGGAGAAGGCGCTGCAGGATGTCATTCATATTCATAACCTATGCCAAAACGATCAGGCAAATGTAAGGTATGTTATCTAGGTTTTCAAATAATAATGCGATATTATATAAATAGTATCACGTGATAAAAAAATCGGAAAAATAGTTCTGCAGCTACGAAAAACATTTTAATCTTAATGAGAAAAACTGTAATTTGCTAGAATTGCTTACAAGTATATTTGGAGCAAACGTCGTTACCTAACAAAATATTAAGGAAACAGGCGCATAATTATGCAATTATGAAAACTAATTACATCTTTACATTTCAAGATCATTTTACAGATTTCGAGGTCATTTGCAACTCGAAAAAAATAGCGATAGACGAAGGGCGAAATATTCATTCTGTGAGAAGAACGATCTGATTTGTACGACATGAAAACATGATGTAATTAAATTGCACAATTTTCGTCATCGTAATTCAACTAAAAGCATTTTTCATAAACTTAATAAAATAATGGTATATTGTCAAGGAATCGAACCAGAGATGTCGATAAACCACTAAATCATAAATCGTGATAAAAACGGTGTTTACGGCATCCATAAATAAGGCTACTAAAAGATTCATACATCATGGTGCAAGCAATTTTTATGCACCGCGATAAATGACGGCGCGTCGTGTCATAGACACGGCAGTCGGGTCGGTTTCTCTGATGACCCACGCCCGACCCTAGGGCAGCCTGTAGCCGATAGTGATGGGTCTCTATCGATAAAAATAAAAGTTTGGACCTAATCTTAGTATTTTGTAAAATGTACTGTGAATTGCATTAAAGTTAGAAAACTATAGAAAATAATAAGTCTGTTTTACCTCATTCGTGGTGGAAATATTATATATGTTTTATATAATAATTGTATGCGATATACATTTGTACCTGTTACTTGCAATAAAATTCAGTTGCGAAGAGATATTATACCAGAGGGGTGACAATTAGCATTTGCATCTCATTTCTAATATCGCTATGCTTTGTTTGCCATATAAACATAAACTATTCGTTCTTCGACGACCAAAAGACATATCGAATGCCACCTACGCCAGTTCCTACAACTTTGAATTTAACGAATAGCAATATTGCTCATCAAAATAATTTTACTTTGTCTAGTCCCTCTGAACGGATAGATAGCAGTGTACGCTTAATAAGAATAATAAATTTCAATTAACCGTATTTTGCTGCCTAGTTAGCAACAACATTCCTATAAATAACAAATTAAACAAGCTCTTCTAATGTTTTAAGGTTACTTTTAATTAACTTCATAGTTTTCATTTTCGAAAGCTACTCAGTTAGCCATAAAGAGGTTTTGTTACCACTAAGCTAAATGAAAAAGAAAAGAATTCGTATTTTTTATCGACAGCTGCCAGCCTTGGAGTACGGCAATGCGGACAATTCGGGACGTGGACAAATGTGCCCAGCGACTCGCCGTGACACGTTCATTGAGCTTTCATTTGGGCAATTTTCGACTAAATCCCGGTCAATCGGACGCACGGCCATCCAGCCTAACTGTTCCATTTGCTTGTATAAATACTCGCCTTTGGAATAGTTTTGACTAAGATTTAAATGTGAGGTATTTTGTTTTAACTTCGAAAGGTAGAATTTTACATTTCATTTCCTCTTGTCGCAAACAAGCCAACAATTTACTGAGCTTTGTTTTTAATCAAAGGAAACTAGAAATTATTAATATGCATTAACTGTGCTATCGTCAAAGCCACGGTGTATTCGAAAGTTATAATAACGTAAAAAAATCGTATCAAATACCGAGCCACTTTCAGATGATCCAGTAACTACAAAAAAAAATGCCATTGCATGCTAGATTGATCACCAATTTTACAGGTGACAAAATGTTTAAATTAGGCGCAGTTCTGTAACTTTGAGTTTATAAGTTACTCGCGATCATCTGTAGCTCCAACTGAACCTAATTTCAGCTTCTATTTTCTTTATGGAATATTAAAAATCCTTCCTTTATGCCTACATCACAAAAAACCGTCTCTTTTTAACTATGTCTGAAAATAATAATACTGCTGTCGCATGGTGCGTGGCCACCATTGCGATCACTATAGAACCTTCTTGCCCTTACAACCATTGGTTCCAAGAGCTACATACCTGCATGCATTCATTCAAAAACATACTGTTCACCGGTTTTTAATACATTACATATTCTTATTCTGAATAAAATATTGCCATTTTTAGGGTTCCGTACCTCGAAATTAAAAAACGGAACCCTTATAGGATCACTTTGTTGTCCGTCCGTCTGTCAAGACCCTTTTTCTCAAAAACACGTGGAGATATCATACTGAAATTTGTATCAAGTAGTCAAATCTATTGTCTCTTAAAGCTGTGAAAAAATCAAACTTTTGAGCCAACGCAATCAAAAACTACAGCCGTTTATGCTGCAAATTTACGCAAATATTCGAAACTCAAAACCTACAGAGTACTTCCCGTGAACTTAGAATCTTGAAATTTGGTACGAAGCAATGTCTTATATCATGCATAAAGGAAAAATTGCGAAAACCGTAAATTTTTAGTGACCTCATATCATAAAAATATTTTTAATAATTTTAAAGTTATTACCATTTTCTTATGAACGCGTATAGGTATTAAATTGAAATTCATATCAAATACTCAAGTCTATAATAGCTTCAAGCTGTAATAAAATCAAACTTCTATGTCAACGCAATAAAAAGAAAAAGCAATTTATGCTGCATATTTTTTCGCAACTAATCGCAAGGGAATCAAAATCCACAGGGTACTTCCCGTGAACTCAGAATCTTGAAATTTGGTAAAAAGCAATGTCTTACAGCACAAATAAAGGGAAAATTGCGAAAACTGTAAATTTTTAGTTACATCATATAAAAAGATATTTGTATTAATTTTAAAGTTACTACCTCTTTCCTCATGAACACATAAAGTTATTAAATTGAAATTCATATCAAATATTTGGGTCTGTTATACCTATAAACATGTAATAAAATCAAACATCTATCTCAACGCAATCAAAAGAAACAGCAATTTTACTATATTTTCAATCTTGCTACTGGTAAGAGAATATATATAATAGATACTACTGGTAAGAGAATCAAAACCTACAGGGTACTTCCCGTAAACTTAGATTCTTGAAATTTGGTACAAACCATCGTCTTATAGCACAGATAAATGAAAAATTGCGAAAACCGTAAATTTTTTAATCTACAGAAACAGCAATTTAAGCATATTTTCAAATTCGCAACTACTCGCAAGGGAATCAAAACCTACAGATTATTTCCCGTGAACTCAGAATCTTGAAATTTGGCACGAAGCAAACTCTTATAGCACAGATAAAAGAAAAATTGCCTAAAAATATATTAAACATATAATTAAAATATTTTTAATAATTGTAAAGGTGCTACCTCTTTCCTCATGAACCGGTAGGGATATAAAATTGAAATTTATATCAAATTCTCAAGTCAAAACTAAAGGGTATTTCCAGTCGATCTAGAATCTTTTTGTTTTCTTTTTCGCTCTGGAAATGCATTTGCGCACGTATGTGGGACTCGACGGCTGGAGTGCAATACCCACTAGAACCACAGCGCATACTTCAACGCCATTTGATACCACTGAAGACCACAACTTTCTTGGCGACGGATGAAGGTGTTGGGCTCCGCTGCCAAAACACCCAGTGGCCGCAGAGGATAGGGAGGACGGCAACCTGGCAACACCGCATCTCCTCTTCCTCTGCGGCTCTACAGCGACGCAACAAATGGTGCGCCTCCATTTGGTCGCGGGAGATCGATAGGCATAGCGCGCGGCAACGCAACACCGACACGCCTCTCCTCCCGCGACCGCGCCCGACTGCGAGGGATAGACAGAACTGTCCACCACATCCGCACCTTTGGACGCATCCTGCGCAGGCCCCCTCCAAGCCCACGCGGATCGTCTACTCCCGGGATCTCTCTTAGCTTCACCGCGAGTGTCCAAGCCACGGTTACTAAGCCCCGCCCCCACCACGACAAGATGGAAATCCAACGTGGGGGCGATCTCGAATCTTGAAATTTGGCATAAAGCAACGCTTTATAGCACATAGGAAAAATTATGAAAACCCAAAATTTTTTGTTACATCACTCAAATTTTTTTATAATTATAATTATATACCTACAGGTTTGTACGGAACCCTCGGTGCATGAGTCCGACTCGCACTTGACCGGTTTTTTTATTAAGCTGGAAACTTTGACAAAGTTTTGTATTTCTTGAATTATAACTTTTTCTTTTGTTTTGCATATCGATATTTTTTCAAATTGTACATACGTGACTATAAACTGATAACGAATGCATCTATTACAGTAATTTTTAACCATTTTAAAATCATCGATAATTTAACTTAGAGTGCTACAAATTCTTCTCACCAATATCGACAAATAATATTTCAACTTATATTTTAAGCTAGCAAATTGCACGCCATTTCTCGTGCACCATACGAGACTTTATCAAACATTGGAGGACTCCAACATGATTATAAGTGTACGTGCTTCGAATTCGATTCCCAGTTGAAAAGGAATTGTGGCACATCAAAGGAACGCGAACAACGCTTTGATTTTGATATAAAAAAGTGTTCTTGTTATCGCTACAGAATAAATTCCCTCTTTGTCTGTATCATTATGCCACTTCCTTACTGATAGGCGGGGAAACATTAAATAAATTTAACATCATCATGGGCCGTATCTATAGATATTCGTACTCTTTGGATATTAGGTCGTTTCCCCGTTGTTGATGTAAATCTCTTTTCAGATGATATTTTAGATATATTCTGTATAGCGTATTAGTTTAGAGATCACATTCTATTTACGATTATCAAGCTAACAACAAATTCAATTCTATCATGTACCAAATATAACTGTTGAGTTTAGTTTGTATCCGTTCGTTGTATGTTTGTACTGCTCGACAGGATACATTCCTAGTGAGGCAATTGTTTAAAATAAGGAATTTGATCTTCTATAGTTTGGCGAGTATATGCAAAAACAATGCAAACTTTTCAAAAGTCGATATTTTGTCTTGTAGTTTTTATGTTCTGACGATTAGTTATTCGGCTATTCGGCTTCGTTTCTAGTGACGAATAAATTTTATTTAGGTTATTTTCATCTGTATGTATGTCAACTTTGAAGTGTATTTTTTTTTATTTATAGTCTCACGCCTGTATCCCCGAAGGGGTAGGCAGAGGTGTAATATTACACCCACATTCCGCCAGGAATTTTTAGGTCCCACGTAATAGGGGGCGAGCCCCTTTAATATAATATAATATATAATATAATACACTTTAAAGTGTACCATCAGTATTTTTCTTCAGTGTGTCTTACTCTTAAACTGGTATCGAAAAAAATGATGTAGATATTTCGAATAACTTTAAACTGTCAAAAGAAAACCGTTCATTGCTTAGCATACCAATCCTTCCAACATAATGTTATGCAAATATTACATGTGTAGTTCTCTTTATCATTATCGCCCTAGCGTTATCCCGGTTGCAAGAAGACTTACACACCTTGGAGCCCGAGGTCCGCTTACTGGTCTAACCAGATATGACAGAATATAATTTTTCCACAGAGCGACTGCCGTCTGACCTCCGCAACCCAAAGGGATAGCGACATTCCATGGTTTAGACCAGCATCAGTTTATTTGAGGGTACTGGCTCCCCGTAACGACTGTCAAAGGTCTTCATGACGGTCGGGACCGACGGTTTAACGTGCTCTTCGAGGCATGGCGCAAGCGATAATAACAATTTAATACGCACTTAACTGCGAAAAGTCATTGTTGCGTGCCGTGGATTCGAACCCGATACCCTCTACATGGCAGTCCGTTGGTTGGCCACTAGGCTATCGCTGCCTCATGTAGTTTTCTTATATAGTAGAATATTTACTAGTAAATATATCGCATTCCGGCAACGCTAAAGTTACATTTCAAAAAAATAACTAATGGTAACACAGTTTGCACTACACTCTACACCTTCCAAACACGCATTGCGTGTTGCCAAGTTTTTTGTAACTGCTACCTTAAACTAAGAATATGACTAGAATAGACATATTATTTTAATCTTAAAAAGAAAATGTTTTAAAATAAATGGTAAAGAAAATCAATTTATAAATTTATTTATGATTTATATTTTTTAAATAACACATGAAAAAAACTTCAAGTTTTTAGTCTCATACTACCTGAGGTCTTCATGAAATCTTTTCATTTTTTTAGGCCTAGATCTTTGCACTAAATGTTTTCAACATGTATTTATTTTATTCTATTTTATATATTTTCGGAAAACTTACAGCTACAACACAATAGTAGAACAAACATTAACAAAATTATAACATGAAAATTAACGTCTAAATTGGCTCATCATTGATTAAAATTTAATAAACGTCTTCCTTTTTTAAATCAGTTTTTGAGTAATTATGGCGAAAATGAATGATTAATCTCTTTATTATTACAATATCTATTATTAAAAACATTATGACTATGCTTCAATTATTGTAAAACAAACCTGAATGAGCAAATGTTCTTAATTAGATTTAAATCCGACCAGTATAAAACAAAATATGATCTACATCAGTGTATGCATTTATTTATTTCAGTCAGTATTTTTTTATTTAAAATATTTACCCTCTTATAGAAATTCATTTCGTATTACGTTACAATTTTTATATCCTCAACTACATTCTAGTAACAGTCAAGGCAGTAGAAGCATTCTAGTCTCTTACCTATTCTGAATTATCAAACGCATTCAGCTTCTTGCTCCATTGACCTCGTTTCAGCTTCATTCATTGCTTAAATATTTACGAAACACTACCTTATTTCTAGATACATAAAGCATGTATTAACTGCAATATAATGTTTGCAGTACGAAAGCCTTTATTGCGTAGTGTCACGTAAGGATCCCAGGTGTGGAATGCTTTTACATGGAAAACAGAGGATTACTTGACGCTTGCTTTAATACCTACAAAAAAGGAAACATTACAAAACGGCCATAAACGTTTTGCGCCCTTCTAGAACCATTGATATTCGAATTTTGAGCTTATGTTGAAGCTAATAAGAATGACAAAACATTTATTGTTAATTTGTGATGTTTTACTGGGGGCAATATAACTTCTATTTTTATAGATGCAAACGATTGTTGTACATGCGATTATGGCGTTTCTGGGGTTAATTACATAATTAAATTACTTCCTTACTCATTGCTGATTGCTAATATATAAGAACATGGAGTTTAAGTATGATAAGGCTGTAAAGCAGCTGTATTTAGTTTTAAAAAGGAGTTTAAGTATATAATACTTTGAAATTCATTGATTTGTTCTGCAGATGAGGCTCTGTGAAAGTTTGAATATTTAGTATTTAATTTCGAATAATTTATCAAAGTGATTGTTCTAATTTTTGTAGGTAATTGCACGAATAGAGCAGTGGTTTAACCAACGCTTCGCCGTTTAGCACTGTGAGAAGTTCTGTCGGTTCAACAGGAACGTGATCAACAAATTGATGATACTTGTCGTTCAGGATGCTTTTTGCGTCGATTTTTTAACGTATGTCATCAGTGTTGTCCACACACTGGCACGAATATGTAAGAAAGTCATATTTAAAAACCAAATTACGCTATTTTTACTGTCGATCAGGATCCACCTGGAAATGAATAAAATGGCAGGATAGTAAAAAATACTGGGGAAGGTGCTACACTCTAACACACAGAAAGAAGCTTAGCACTACCAGTATTGTTATAGTAACCGACATAAGTAATGTGCACCATTCAAAAATATAATTATTAAACTACATATATTCTAAACTTTTTCTCTTTTACAAGATGGCAGTAGTGAACTGGTTATCCATTGAAATATGATTCAAAGTGCCATGTCCAGCAATATTGTATTCTAATAGAACAATTATATGTTTGTTGTGACTCTACCTACCGACCTACTGAGTATATCCTTTAGTATAACCTCCAGTGCGTTCGGAAGGGTTACCACGAGACTCATAACTCACGTCGATTCAATTGGTGTTTTAGAATCGATCTCACGTACCTGAACCACTCAACAACTTCTACAGCGACGCCATATAGTCGACCGCCAGTTTGAGACCATCAGACCACATTTTACATTTGTTGGTGGTTCGATTCTCACACGAGACACTTTGTGTGATCCATAATATTATTGTTTCGAGTCTAGATGTTCTTTGGGTCCGTTGGTTGTATGACCAACGGACTTGGTAGTAAAGTCCTCCGCGACACAGAATTTATTCCTAGTGCGGGAGTCGACTTTAACAATTATCTTATTTTATACTAATATATAAAGCTGAAGAGTTTGTTTGTTTGGTTGAACGCGCTAATCTCAGGAACTACAGGTCCGATTTGAAAAAATCTAACTATAACATCACGCTATGAGCGACGGGAGCAGAGCAGTAGCCTTAAATAACGCGGGTGTAACCGCGGGCGTCCTCTAGTTAAACATAAAATAATGTTAAATTCAGTCTTCTACCCGCGCCAAGTTTACACCAATGAGAGCGTTGAACAGATCGAATCGAGACGAGTTGTGAGTTAGTTATTTATTCGTAGTTAGCCCCAATGTTTGTTACCGGCTAATATAATGCAAGCTCATGCACCGGTGGGTTTGTCCCTAGGCTTCGTTAGTTCGAGCCTGTTCGTTGTACGTACTTACGTGTCGTTTCATTCCTTGTTCATTGTTCTTTTACTTTTGTCGAGATGTGCAAATTTTCTAGAGAATGCACTGAAAGGATCACAAGCATTTAATTTCAGTTGTTTCTTCGTAATCGTTTTTATACTTACAGTAAGAATACAATATACGACTTTCTCGGTGGTCTGGCGGCAGAGTAAGTGCCTACGGATTATGATGTTTCAGGTTTGATTCTGGTCAAGCTAAAAGAGATAATATTTAGATTTATGTGATCTTTATAAGTCAGAAGCCAGTGGTGTTACATAAGACTATATTTTATAGCTATTCAACATGCTTGAAATTTTATTACTGATATTTTTTGTCCATCACTTGTTATAAGGAGACAGCTCATTCAAGTATCTTGATATCATATTAAATCATAGAATACAGCCATCACTTTATGGAAACACTAACATTTTATTGAATCCGCAGGCCTATTCAGAATCTCACGACAGCTAATCGAATCGTATGTCATTGGTGCCGTAATCCAATCGTATGCGCTTTGTCAATGTTATTCAGAATCATCCGACTTCGGATTTGGTTGAATTTTCGATAAGTCAATTTGATTTCGGTAACACATTATGGTGCGTTTACTGATTATGCTTGTATAGATAAATGTACACACGAAAGTACAAATTATTCAAATATAATTAGCTTTGTAGAGGACTATTTTGATAATCTAGATTAAGTTTAAAGCAAATTATATGACATCAACATTATTAAAAATATTTATATTTATATAAATTAAAAATAAACACAACTATGTACCTATTCATGTCATTGAATGCAACCTATGAACAATACTTACTTCGCAAACACTAACCAATAAATATAAAAATTATAAAATGAGCGAAGAAGTTTTTGTCAAATTGTATTTTTTGTGTTTGGTTCGGAAAGTGTGTTATTTTTAAGTGGTTCCTTTATTTACCTATATTTATAACTAATATGGAAAAAGTTAAAAGAGATAGAAGTGCAAACTTCTCCATATATGACAGTAACAAAATGTGTTTATTGGAAAACAAAGTAATGATATAACGTGGAAGAAGACAGAAGCCGCTTGGGAAAGCATATAAAATTAATGAACGATCTGGAGGAATATTCAGGTCGACCAAGACTGCAATACGTTAAGAACTGTATCGTCAGTACCGTACCGGAGGTGGCAAGAAAACAGCACCTCCACGAGATAATGTGGACTTGGAAAGTGTTGTTGACTCTGATGAACTGCCAGCTCAAGAAAGTCAAGGTAAGTTTAATGATACATAATTATATAAAAGAGACCCATACTAGGACACAAGCTTTTATTTCAGAACCATACTCCAAGAACTTAGGGTTCCAAGCCAACTTCACCTGCAAGGTGCATAGGGTTCCCACCAAGAACTTAGGGTCCCAAGTGTACAATTTTCAAATTAATTTCACTTTTGTTTTCTTTGCAGCTAATGTACCAAGTGAATCACTATAAGGTATGGGAGTTTGAAGAAAATTAATGCGAGAAGGAGGCAGAGTTTAAAGAAAAGGAGTGCAAGTGGAAGGAAGAGAAACATAATACAAAATAAAAAAATAATATTAAATGAATAAATGTTTATTTTGTTTCTGTCATTGTCATTGATTGCAATGTAATGTAGGACAATGCAGGCAACTATTAAAGCTTGCACACAAGCTAATTTTAATGTCACCTGTTGTCTAAGTACAGGTAATCTATTCTTGCACACAGCAAATCATCTTTCAATTATATTCCTTATTCCTATTATGTGTCTCATTAAATAAGTTTTCTGTGAGGGATGATGGGTTCAGAAAGAGTGTCAAAAGACATTGCTTTACTCATATCCGCTATCACCAAGAAGTAAGCCATCTCTAAATTGACCAGTTCCAAGTCATTGTTTCAAAAGTGAATTATTGAATATTATCTGATCATGGACAGATCCTGGCGATTTTGCTACAATATCCAAGCATTTTAATAGGCTAATGTAAAACCACTTAAACATTCATCAACAAATTTTCCTTTCTGTTTCTATAACTTCACCTGAATCACCTGAAATAATAAGTATTACTTTCATTTTAATATTGTACCTATTAAGCAGGTATATATATATGTATAAGTAAATGAACATGTTGTGTCCTTGTCATGATAATGTTAAGAAATACCATGCACCAGGTGACTATATTGTAACATGGGTACAATCTAGAGCTCCTATGACATTTCATAAAAGCAATCTTGTAGTGTAGCTACTTCAGGCGTCGGGGAATTATAACTAAGTGTAGTTGAGCAATAGCCGCAGTAACTTTCATAACAATACAGCATGCCATTGGTGGACTGTCACCACAAAAATCAGCCGCGCTTCTTAAGTGGGATGCAGTACTTAGCGAGATATAGGTAAATTCACGAAAGTTGACCACAAATGGCGGCCGTCGCGCATATGTACATTCGTGCACCAATGGCGTTGTTCCATTCTTGACGCATCTAGGGAATGCGTCAAGAACGGAGCCACGCCATTGGCACTCCACCCGCGCCTCACCCCGCACCTCCACGGGGACCTAAAAAATGATTTCTGCGCAGTGGTCATCTTTCGTGAACCGACCTATACCTAAGCGTAAGTATTATACTTGTTACTGTGGAAACTGCTTGATAGGTACCTAAAATAAATATTTTTATTAGGTAAGTACTTCATTATTGTCGTAATAGTAAACTAATGAATCAGTGTAACCTCTTGTTTAGATGTTCAGTATATTTGATAGGTTGTATTAGTAAAATCACTTGAATATGAAAAAAATACCACTCATCTTTGCGATTTAGGGCTTATTTTATGTTTTATATAGTTAAGCACTTGGTTTACTGCATATTTCGATAGGTAAACGAAATGTGGCAGAAAAAGAATGTTTCATCTAGGTCAGTAAAATAATACCTAATAATCAACACGGAATGTAATATTTTCACGAATTCTAGGTAAGGTAACATGCTTATCGCTGCGTCATAAGATATGCTTCAATCAAATCAAATAAATACATTTTTATTGATGAATTACAAAGAGTAGGTAATCGTATTATGTTTATGTTATTTGACGTAGCTACACAAAATGACAGTTTTCCGTAGTATTACCTATGGTATTACTTTACTCTATGATGACAGTCCATTGTCCGTGTGGTGACGGATTAAGGATACGGATTGTCACCACCCCATATCATCCCATGGGTATCGTAAGAGCCGACAGAGAGACCATACTATGCAGAGAACAGCACTGTAAGAGAAGGAAAACTTGATTCAAACCCTATACTAACCCGTTTGGCCAGCGTGGTATTGTAGGCCAAATCCTCCTTTCAAAGGAGAGGCCTAGTCCAGCAGTGGACTGTTAAAGGCTGATGATGATGATGATGATGATGACAGTCCATCTATCAAAATGACAACGGACAACTTTCTCAACTAGAAATAAACTTAGTAAACACACTAATATTGGTATTAGGCAGATGTCCTGGAAAGTAAGTAAGTAGTGCTACTGGAACGCGAATGTCGTGAAATAAACACATGAAATTACGGGTGCCTTTCAAACTTCTTTGGTGCCTTTACATTACATGGCGAGTAGCCTAAATAGGCCCTTAATTTGAGCTTAACTTTATTGCTGCAGGTATGCTAGTACATTTACTGCCCCCACTTAAGTAATTTTTAGTGTCCGATATCAAAGTTCGGACTAAGTTCTGGGTGAGGCGATAATTCCCAATAAATATTGGGGTTGATACCGCAAAAAGGATAATCTTCTACCTATATACCACGATACCACTCATTCTGAAATGGCGGGAAATTAAGTACCTATTTGATTTTCATTCAATTCATTTATAAATATAATTATAGGTAAATAAAATTAGTTCGAATAACAATTTGATGCTATGTAGCTTTCGATTATGTTTCCACAACAATTATCGGATTTTGCTGTCAACCTGCGTTATCGAAGCATTCTGAATAGCATTGACCTACGATAAGATACTAGTTATCGGGCGTTATGACGTCACATTAGATTCGATATCTTTGACGTGATTTTAACATTCGAAACGGTTGTTCTGAATAACAAACTGAAGTAATCTTACGATATGAAACCGAATCGTACGAAAACTGAGTTATCGCGACATTCTGAATCGACCTGCTGGTTAGACTTGAAACCGGTGCTTGAACTCCATGGCAAAAATCGATAATGCGACTGTGATAAAGACATTAATTTACGAAAACAACATACATACATACATATACTCACGCCTTTTTCCCGTCGGGGTAGGCAGAGACAACAGAACACCACCGGCTCCTATCCTTACAAACCTCACGCGCTTCCTCTACACTCATTACTCTCTTCATACACTGAAAATTTCGGGAATCAAGGAATTGACACAACATTACTATTTAAAAATGTATTTATTGCTTTTCGAAATATTCCCCGCGAAATTTGACACATTTTTCCATACGATGGAACCAATCATTGAAGCAACCATTCCATTCAGAAGTTCGGGTCTCCAAAATGGCCGTTTTGTAGGCGTCCACAGCTTCTTCAGGTGATGAAAATCTCTGTCCACGCAATTTATCCTTCATTTTAGGGAAAGTATAGAAAACATTAGGGCTTAGGTCGGGGCTGTACGGCGGATGGTCTAATAATTCTGTTTTCTTGTTCTAAAAACTGTTTTGTTCTGTGCGCGGTGTGAGAACTCGCATTGTTGTGATGGAGGATGATGCGGCGGTTGCAGTTCTGATGAAATCCTTAATGTAGCAAGTGAAACAATAGTAAAAAAAATAATAGAATATTAATTATATTAGAAAAATAAAATAAGCTGTTGTGACAATGTGACAGATCAAACAATAAAAAAAATAGAACAAAAGAAAAACGTAACACTTCATTTGAAAACACAAAGAAATAATATCCTAACCAAAGAGTCTCTAAGTCTTCCAACACTGCTCCTTACTCTAGCAATTATGTAAAGCTATCAAACTAAAAACCATTATTGCAAGAGTACAATAAAAAATAATAATAAGAAGACTTAAATTAAACCTAAGCACTTAGTCATTAAATTGTGCTTTATCCTTGGCAAAGCTTTTGTGCATAGGTCAGCTTCTAATTCTGCTGATGGTTTATAAAATATCTGTATTAACTTACGCTCAACACACTCTTGAATAAAATGATGTTTTACGTCAATGTGTTTGGTTCTTCGGTAACATTGATTTTCCACTATTTTAAGCGTGCTCTTATTGTCATTATAAATAACAATAGGTTCACGCGATAAGTTGAAAGGTTTCAATCCATATATAATATTATGTAGGAATTTAGCCTCTTTTACCGCTGTACCAAGAGCATAATACTCAGCTTCTGTACTAGAACATGCAACATTATTTTGCTTATGGCTATGCCAATTTATTACATTATGTCCAAACCTACTCACGAAACCCGAATAAGATTTTCGATCGTTAGTATCACCGGCCCAATCTGCGTCGCATGAAATTTCAAATTTATTACTACCTCGCCTAAAATTAAGTCCGTAGTCAGTTGTACCCGATAAATATCGTAGCACGCGCTTAGCAGCAAGCCAACGTGTTTCATTATAACAAGTGTTATATTGACTGAGCTTACTGCATACAAATGCAATATCAGGACGAGTGCATACAGCGAGATACATTAGGCTTCCAATAAGTTCCTGATATGGAAACCTTGAATCAACTTTCTCAGCTTTTGGAGGATTAAAGTTTACTTCCATGGGAGTTGCAACTTTATGACAATCATCCATGCCAAACTTTATCAAAATATTTTTCACATATTCCGACTGGGTCAATTTGAGTGTCCCTTGCTCCCTATTCCTTTCAACTTTCATTCCCAACGCTTGTGTAACAGGTCCAAGCAATTTTATACTAAAGTTGGAACTGAGCAATTCATAAAGTGTTTTCTTTTGATGATCATTAGAGCTAAATATGAAAAAATCATCAACATAAAGAGCTATTATTAATTTGTCTTTATAGAACACACATTGTTAACTCTTCAACTGTTTATAACCATTGTTGACCAAAACTTCATGAACTTTTTTATTCCATGATCCACTGGCTTGTTTGAGCCCATATAGACTCTTTTTGAGTAAGCACACTTTGTTCTGCCCCTCAATTTGAAAGCCGGTAGGTTGCTCCATATAGATCTGCTCATATAAATCCCCATTAAGAAATGCTGTGTTGACATCAACATGTTAATGTCCATATCATTTTCAACACCAATCGCAAAGAGTAGTCGTAGAGTGCTATGTCTCACAACAGGTGCAAAAGTTTCTTCATAGTCAATTTTATATTGTTGAGTAAAACCTTTAGCAACTAATCTTGCTTTAAATTTTTCAAATTTCCCACTTGGATCTACTTTTTCTTTGAAAACCCATTTAGATTTTATCACATTCCTATTGTTGGGTCAATCCACAAGTTCCCATACACCATGCGACATTAGCGAGTTATATTCATCTTGCATTGCATCTATCCAATCTTTGGCATTCTCACTTTTAATCGCTTCGTTATATGTTTTAGGCTCGCAACGTCCCATTAAAGCTAGATCAGAGAAATAGTTCACTTCATAATCTTTGAACCAAATAGGAGGATGCCGGTCACGTTTGGGTCTAGAATGTTCAGCAATTTCCACATCTGAAACATTCTGTTCCATAACTAGTGAGTCTTGTTGAATATTATCCAATGAAGCTTCTTCCCGTTCATCACATGTAACTATTACTTCGACATGAGAATCTTCTTCAAGATCTAGAGCATTAATGTCGGTTGATGATATGTCTGGTGTGGCGAACTCATCACTGTCAGATTCATGGATAAGTCCTTGAGAAGTATTTGGTTGATACACCGTTACTTCAACAGTATTTGTTAAATCTTTAGAACTTTCTAAAGAATTTGCTGTCTTGTAGGTTATACCTCGAACAGTTTCAATAAATTCAACAGAACGAGCTTTAATTAATGTTGAGCTATCATCAGGATCTCCAAGTCTGTAACCTTTGGTATGATCACAATATCCCAACATAATGTAGGGCTTAGATTTGGGATCAAGCTTTGTACGTTTTTGTTGAGGAGTAAGAGCATCAGCTGTGCTACCAAAAACTCGAAGATTACTGAGATCCACTTTAGATCCAGTCCACAATTCTTCAGGTGTAGCAACTTTTAAACCTGCAGTTGGACTACGGTTTTTCAAATAACAAGCAGTATTTACCGCTTCAGCCCAATATTGTTTCACCAAATCAGCATCTTGCAACATCGCTCTGGCTTTTTCCATTAAAGTTCTGTTTAAGCGTTCAGCGACGCCATTTTGTTGGGGTGTATACGGGACTGTCGTTTCGTGAATAATACCGCATTGCTTAAAATGATTCGCGAAATTTTTATTACAGTACTCTGTGACATTGTCACTCCTAATCCGCTTTATTTTGAGATCTGTTTGATTTTCAACTAACGTTTTGAATTGTATAAACGTATTCAAAACAGTCGTTTGATCTTTGCGTTTCAGAAAATATATAAACGATTTGCGCGAAAAATCATCCGTAAATGTTATAAAATATCGATAACCACTCCAACTATTGACCGGAAATGGTCCGCATATATCCGTATGAACTAAGTCAAGTTTTGTCACGCTCCTTTGTGCCTGACCACGCGGGAATGATTTGCTCTTTTGTTTACCCTCAAAACAAGGAGTACATGGTGTCAAATCACCACTGGTAAACTTAATACCATTCGTTAATCTATCACGAAGTGTTATCATACCTGCTAAACTTCAATGCCCAAGGCGACGATGCCATAGTTCCAAAGATTAAGGTTGGACACAAAAGCATTACCTTTAGTGCGAATATTAGGCTCTTAGTTTTCCTTACATACGTAACAATCCTGTTTCTGATCAATTTTGTAAATACCATCCACATTAGTAGCCGTTACAACGCTGGAACCAGTGACATTGACCTTATCCTTCCTGTAAATATGACATTTATTAACATCAAATAATAAAACATAGCCTTTGGCTGCAATTTTGCTAACAGACAAAAGATTAGCTGCTACTTTCGGCACATACATAGCATCAGTAATTACTTTTTTAATATTATCATCAAATGTTACAGTAATATCACCAACGCCCTCACTGTATATCTTATCATTATTCGCAGTAGTAATTTCGAATTGGTTACTGGTAGAAAATTATTCATCCAGTCTTTCCGATTAGTCATATGACTAGAACATCCTGAATCTAAGATCCAGCTGTCACTGTCACACACGCTATTCACTAAAGCAATTTCTTTAGAGAATACTGTCAGATTTGCACTACTTCCCTTCTTTGTAGACAAAGATGCAAATGGCGTCAAGGTTTTTTCAGGAATCTTCTTCAAATTCTTCTTAATTTGGGTCACCTTGGCTTTATATGCCCTTTTTCTTGACAATTATGATATGTTGGAATAAATTTGTCTTTTGCAACAAGAATCTTCTCAGTAGGTTCCACATTCGACATTAAAGTTCCTTTTTTAAATTCGCTTTGTATCAACTGACATTTCACAAAGTCAGATGACTGTTTAGTATTCGTCGCTTCCATGGCGATTATCAATGAGTCAAACTCATTTGGTAATCCGATTAGCATAATTTCGGCTAGTTCATCATCCTCTATTTGACATCCAATATCTGCCAATTCTTGAGTCACAGAAATTATATTTCCTAAATAATGGTCCATTGAGCTATGATCAACATATCTGAGCTGCGATAGATTCCTTTTAAGGCTTAATCGTCGACTAATGCCACTATTCTCATAAGCTGCCTTTAGATTATTCCAGGCGTCTCCCGCCGTCTTAGAAATCTTGACATGAGGGTAGCAAATCGGCTCGATATTTAAACATATTTTGGCATATGCTCTCTGGTCTGTTATGGGGTCAGAAATAGTACTCGTAATAACATCCCATAAGCCATTATCAATCAATAAAAGTTTGATTTGAAACTTCCAATTTTGATAATTTGAAACACCCTTTAGTTTCTCAATAGATATATGTGAATTACTTACAATTGTAGTATTTATACTCGAAGAGCTAATATTATTTTCCATACTGGCATAAACACTTAGGTTATTTAGTTCTTCACAAAATAATATTCCACGAGAAAAGAAATTATTTCACATTTAGATCAATGATCACATACTTGAAACATTCATGGGGTAGCTTCATAGGAAAACACATACTACATTATTTGGAATAGGTTTGCCCATTTATTTGCGCGAGACATTGCCCACTTTGGCTTTACCCATAATTATATTGCCCATAACCTGATGAAATCCTTAATGTAGCAAGTGAAACAATAGTAAAAAAATACTAGAATATTAATTATATTAGAAAAATAAAATAGCTGTTTACAATATGACAGATCAAACAATAAAAAAAATAGAACAAAAGAAAAAACGTAACACTTTATTTGAAAACACAAAGAAATAATATCCTAACCAAAGAGTCTCTAAGTCTTCCAACAAGTTCTCTTTACGGAGTTCAGAAACGACCTGTGGCAAACAAATGCTAGCATACCATTATGCTTTAACCGTTCTTTGTCCCTCAAGAGGAATAGTCGTAACATGGCCGGTTTTGGAGACAAACGTGGCCATCATTTTTTTTGCAACACTCCGTGAACGAAAAATTTTTTTTGGCTTTAACTCATTTTCGAACACCCAAACTCGTGACTGGTTTTTTGTTTTGGGTTCGTACGCGTATATCCAGGATTCGTCACCTAATACGATGTTGTATACAGCATTTGAGGATCCTGCGTGGAATCTTTCGAGAGTTCTGACGCACCAAGTAACGCGAGCCGCTTTTTGCTCTTCACAGAGCGAATGCGGTATCCATCGGGAAAACAACTTTTTTACACCTAATTGTTCATGCAAGATTATTTGTATTTGACTCATGCCAATGTCTAAAGTTGCCTGAATTTCTTGGTATGTCACATGTCGATCTTCCTCAATCAGCTTACGCACAGCATCAACGTTTTCTTGGGTGACTGCAGTTTTTGGACGACCTTGACGGGGATCATCACACGTCCACGTTGAAATTCAGCAAACCAGCGATGAATTGTGGTTTTGGATGGGGCTTCATCACCAAATGCAGAAATCATCCGATCAACACACTGTTTTTGTGTTAGACCACTTCGAAAGTCATAATAAATCATCGCTCTTGAATTTTCTCGAGTCAATTCCATTTTCTCAACGACTAAACAAGTTTGACAAAACTTTGTGACAAGGCCGAAAATCTTTTTTTTAATAAATAAATGGTATTCGATTTTAAAAAACCAAGGAGTTTTCAATTAAAAAGATTTTAATATGACAGGAACAGTGGAAATATTCCATTCCCGATACTTTTAGTGCAGCCTATGTACTTACATGCTCGCCGGTTTCGAGTACTTCGGACCTTTCCGTTTCTTAGGATGTCTCCGATTTGGTCGAATAATGTCCGCCAAAAACAAATAATAATTGTAAGTAGATCACAATCTCATAAAGTAACTAATTAGCATTATAACAAAGTTACCTATATGTCATGATGAATATTTCGACGTGATAACATACAAAAAACTTGAAAAATGCAATCCGTCGACTCTACACAAACATCATTTTTTCATTTTAACTTGGTGACTATTTTATCGTAATCCTTGTATTACCTCAAGTCTATAACACACTTCCAATAATTATCAGACATTTGTCAAAGTACAGTCTTCCTAAGCAAGGGCGATATCTTGTCAAAGGAGGCCCGCCTTTTATGGCTTAGACTTCCCAAAATGTGATGAAAAATATGATATACAAACCTACTTCCATGTTTGACAAAAATTATACTGAATTGCTCATGAAATACATCCTGAGTTGTGTCTTATATTCAAGATTGCATATAAAATGTTTTTTTTTTAGGTTTTGCCACTTTTGCCCATATTATCTCTTATTTACAAAGCATGTGACATTAATAGGTCCATTGCGTTATGAAATAATATACGATTTCCCCACATATCTGTAACTGTTTTTTATTAATAATTAAACGTAAACATCCTAGCGATGTTCTGGGTTCCAACCAAAAATTTAAAAATTGGTGTCTGGGATTTGCTTATCAAGTGTCACCAGATTTAGTACAAACTCCTTGTAGATGAGTCTTAATATACTGTTTTTTTTTCAATTATATTAATTGATTCACTATTTACTGTATTAATAAAGTAAGAGATCGGCCTGAAATAAAGTTAAGACTATAGAAAATCTAATATAGAACACAGAAATCACAAAATAATAAATAATTGCCTGCGGATCAGTTTGGGGGATCACCGAAAATAAATCGATATAATGGTAAAAAAATGGTTAAGCTTAGATTTCAAACAGAATGAAAAACAAAACAACTTTATTTTACTTCAAGTTAAGTAAACCTTTTTTCATAAACATCAAGAATATATTAATATTTTCTTTGAACTACGTCAGTCCATGGAGTACCGCTCCCGCATAATTTATTAGAATCTTATTAAAAAGTGTCAGCGAACAAAAAATACAAGTTGATATTATAAAAGTCGCTATTATGTTGTTCAACTTTAGAAATTGTTGTATCAAGATTTTTAATTTCGATCCTTTTAAGTTTTAAGAACGTTGTTTTGACATTAATGCTTTACAAGGATATTATAATAATAATAATTTATTTATCCTCAAAAATACAAAAAGGTACACTTAAATTAGCCTTAAATTAGATTAATTGGTATAACTAGCCTAAAGTCTTTTATTTAGTTTTACAAATATCATACATGGCTGAATAAACGATAGTGCACAAGGCTAAACAATAACTATTTGCACAATTGGCAAAAAAACTAAGATTGAAATTAAACTACAGTTTACGGATTTTATCGCGATGTATTGGTATTAAATCCGTAAACTGTAGTTTAATTTCAATGTGTAACATTCGCGTAAACCAAAGAAGATACTATGTGAACTAAGATTGAGTTTTAGTTATAATACATCGGCTACCCGCTCGAACTAGGTTATACCTGTGTTTCGAGCTGACGTTTGATTATTACATAACGATACAAATGACAATAAATATTTAATTGTATGCTATATTATAACGTAGTCGTAAGTAATTAAATTAAGATTTATACTAAATTATTATAGACTAATTTATTTAAAATTAATAATACAAATACGAAATACAATGTAGAAATTCAGGTCAGTTAGTAATGTTACTTATCAGTGCGAAACCACAATATTATAATAACTTCATGTCAATTTTGAGGAATACATTTTAGGTATGATTTTTTATTTATTTATATGGTAAAGGTACCCAATTCCGTGTTTTTTTCTAGTAACTTGGTATTACTTCCGTAGCTTCCGTGGTGCCGTAGAAATAACACTAAATATTAAGTAAATTCTGTAACCGTATGTGTAATTGACTATTTTTACTAGTTAATTGACTATTTTTATAAGTTCTTTTTTATCATCTGACTCTTGAAATACTTTAACAGTTTGAAATTAAAATAAATGCTATAATTATTAATCAGTCAGAATTATCTAATGCCTTTGTAAAATCCTAATTCTTTAATCGATAATGCACAATTCAACGGAATTAGGTTCTTACAACGCTGTTACGGCATATTTGGTTCTTTATTCTTAGAGAACAAAAGGCAGTGGATGGTGAAAGAAAGAACATGAGGTGGTTAATCAATTTAAACCACATTAAGTAATTTTAGAGAGTACTGAGAGAGAAAATAAATTTGATTTAAAAATAAATCATTATTAATAAAATATCCATTGAATACAGGGCCTACCACGCTGCCCTGTAGAACCCGACATATACAGGTATAGACCGGAATTAATGAAGTTCTTGATTTCTCTCAGTATAAGTTTTTTTTTTTCAGATTGTTTTCTGTTACTTCTTATTCCACATCTTACGAGTTTTTTTACAATAAAATCTATAGGATACGCAGTGTAAGGCATCAGATAAAAAAGGATTACATTGACTAGCTGGCCAGAGTTGTAGCCTTCTACTACACGGGTTATAAGATCATAGTAGCGAGGAGGAGTTTCACTCTGAAATCCGAACTGTTCTTGCCGCAAAATCTAAAGATTTTAAATGAAGCTTGTAAAATATTTAGGCATAGCCGATTTAAAAAAATAGAGGTATTGGTACCAGTGCTATAAGACCGCAGTTGCTTACGTTTGTCTTATCATCTTTTATAAATTAATATAAAGTACCGATTAAAAGGATGAGAAGAACTACAATGAGCTTAAGAGTGTCCGGAAAAATACCATCTACAAATAATAATATATTAATTAAATCTATTAGCTTTTTCTAAAAGCTTAGTTGTTACAGCGTAACCAGCGTACCACACTAGTGTTAATCAGTGATCTTATGAACTTGAACATGAATTTCGTCAAAATTAAATGATGCCAAAATATTGTTTATTATGTCAAGTTGTCATTTATGCGTTCGTATCATGGATAAAATCAATGTCGCATATCAATCAAATGATCAATATATGGATTTGTGAATTATTTAGTGTTACATTAAATTTTATTACTAAATGCCTCAGTGATCCAGTGGATAGCGTATGCGACTGCTGATCGGAGGTCCCAGGTTTGATTCCCGGGTCGGGCAGAAGTGTTACTGGGTTTTTCCAAATTCTCAGTAGCAGCACAGAGCCTGGTTATGTGCCCGGTAACGGCAATAGGTTCGCCCCCTATTACGTTTTTGGTCGCCGACAACGTGTACGAATTGAAGAATCATTCTCTTCATGGTGCTGGACTACAATCGGCATTCCACCGGGCGGCGTTCTATCTCCCTCACTTTTCTCAATTTTTATGAATTCTATCTCTTATCAACTTCAATCATCTTACCACCTTTATGCAGATGATCTTCAAATTTACACCCAAGCCCATGTCCATGAGCTGACTGAAGCATTTCGAATCGTCAATTCTGATCTAGAGCGAATAGCTGGATGGAGCCTCAGATTTGGTCTTCAAATCAACCCCACAAAGACGCAGGTTATTGTTGTAGTCTCAAAATGAATTCGCGTATTGACACGATTTGTTTACCCCACATTCAATTTAATGGCATACCTATATCTGTAAGTGATTGCGTAAAGGACTTGGGAGTTCATATTGACAAGACCTTATCCTGGGGTCCTCAAATTAGGGAAGTTAGTCGAAAAATATTTTTCTGCGGTTGGGACTTTGCGAAGACTACGAATCTTTCTACCTATTGCCACTAAGATTGCGCTTGAAAATTCTCTTCTCTTACCTATCCTTGACTATGGTGATGTCAGCTATCTTGATCTCACTGAGGAGCAACTTGATAAGCTTGAGCGTCTCCAGAACTTATGTATAAGATTCATATTTGGATTGCACAAATATGATCATGTTTCCAATTTCCGCAATTTGCTAAAGTGGCTCCCAATTCGCCTTCGACGGAATACTCACATACTTTCTTTACTCTATAATATTCTGTTCAATCCTTCTGCTCCTCCTTATTTAAAAGAGCGCTTTGATTTCCTTACGGACACACATTCTAGATCTCTGAGGTCATCGGTGAATTTGAGACTGGCTATCCCAATGCATTCGAGCAGATTTTACGATCTTTCGTTAACAGTTCAAGCTGCACGCTTGTGGAATGCACTGCCGTTATTCATCAAACAAGCTCAAACTATTTACATCATTTAAAAAGTTGCTAAAAGACTACTACTTATCTCTTTAACCTTGATATTCTAGTAAAACTGTCTTATTTTATTTCCTGCTTCTTTCATTTATTTAAGTATTCATATTATTGGTATCTATTGTTAGTATTTATGTATTTTAGATTTATTATTATGTATATAGTTATTGATATAGTGTATGTATGTGTATATTATATTATATTTGCTATCTGTTTATTATTGTATCTAAATCATATACAACGCCAAACTACCCTTTTTTCTTTCTTTCTGGCTCCGTACTTTTCTTGTACATCCTAAGGTTGCCTGTAAGACATTGCTAAATAGCGATAAGGCCACCATTTGAACACTTCTTTAAATATCTACATTTATGTTTATAATCTTAAAATTAATTTGGTTTAAAATGAAGATGATTTATTTTTATTATTTATTATTATTATTACGTGGGATCTAAAAATTCATGGTGAAATGTGGATGTAAAATTGCACCTCTCCAAAATAAAAAATAATATACATTTTATTATAGAAATTATTAACTCAAACTCAAATATGTTGATTTCCATAAAAATGTCAGAAAAGTTTTTGGACACGTCGGAAAGTCATAGATAATAAGATAACAATAAAAGTAAGTATAAATGCATGTTAACATAATTGAGCATAAAAAAATTGCCTGTTCTGAAACTCAGGGCCACTCTTTTCATCTTCCAGTTTTATACAGTTAAATAACTAAGCTTGATTGTCCATAATGTTGTCGTTAATTAATACGGTTATTTAAAAAATAATATAAATGCACTAAACTAGACTAGCACAATACAGACATAACAGCTCACCTTCACAAAAAACTTAAAATGTTAAGAAGGAAATAGCCCATGGGACTGAACAAGTTAATCGCAAGCATTTTTATCTTCAATATAATCTAGTACTGAGTGAAAGTAGCCTTTTTGACATAGTTTTCGTTTTATAAACTTACTGAATTTTTGAAACTTAAATTTTTAAAGCGCCCACATTGGCCATTGAAAGATTTTTTATTTTCTCTAGCCATCTGGACGGCATTACTAGTTTGCTCTTATTTTAAGTATTTACTTTGTGGATATCACTTTTTTTGAGTATGAGGCCTTGTTTTGGAATACATATATAAAATTGGAATATATGTACTGGCTTGCAACTCTTAAAATATTTATTTCTTTAAATTTATTCCTTAGCGAAACCCCATAATTCATATTATAAATTGCTCGGATAGCTCTCTTCTGCAGAGCAAAGATGGTCTTAATGTCAGCAGCATTTCCCCACAAGAGAATACCGTATGATATTGCACTATGAAAATAGCTATGATATACAAGTCTGGCTGTGTCAATGTCAGTTAACTGGCGAATTTTTCTGACTGCGTATGTTGCAGAGCTGAGTCTATTCGACAATTTACTAAAATGTGGTCCCCATTGCAGCTTGGAATCCAACGTAATACCTAAAACTGGTTATCAACAAGATCCAACACACAATCGCTTAACCTTCATCGTTATAGGGTTGACATTTTTGTTATGATCATATTTTTTCAGCTGCCTATACGTGATGTATGAGAAACGCTCAAACGTGAAAAATAAAAAAAGCGATATAATTATATTATTTATTACTGAAGGTACACAAATCGTAACACAATTTTGGGATTGAATTCCAATTTAAAATAATACATTGGTATTAAGTAACTAGAAATAAGTTACTCATTAGCATGTTGTTTTATCCAATTGTAATGCGCTTCAACATCAAAATACAGTTCGTATTCCTCTGTATTGGGTACTCCATTTACTATTTTACACAAGTAGTCGATGCCTCGCAGATACCATGTGATCGTCTGATCAGCACCGATAGATGGCAGCACAAGACCACTTCCACCATTCATTTCCGCAGGGCTGAAATCTGTGCGACCAAAAAAGGAAATTTACTAGTCTATTTTAATGGGCCGTAGGCCTTTATAAATCTTACTAGTGTAATTTTTTTTTTTTTTCGCTCTTTTGGGTCTCCGCCTCTTCTAATACACGATAGTATGAGTGTGATCAACCGTGTCAGGGCTCGCTATGGTCCATACATGGTCGATCATACTCTACCCGGTGCAACACTCTACCTTAAAGGCGTTCGGGGTCTATTTACTAAAACCACCGCGGAACCCTCAAAGACCTTTTGCAGGGTTTGAGTTGTAAGTTGTTTAAAGTGGTGGAAAAGTAAATGTTTTAGTCTTCCTCTCTGTTTAGAACAGACAATACCAAATGAATATATTTTAATATTTTACTTGTTCTTGCATAGAACACATATTACACCAAAATGCTTATTTATATCCCAAAAACTGCTAAGGCTGTTATCAATAATTATTAATATTAAATGCAACAAATTAAATAACACTTACTTGATCTTTCGCTAGTTGCACAACAAAACGTGACATTATTTATGTGTTCCGTGAACTTAGTTTTGCAAGATACGTTGTCCTGCATTACAATGTCGGTGGATTTAAGGTGATAGTTTTTATTTATCATACTAGCTACTCCAACAGCCTGAAATAAGGTTAAAAATTTCAGATAAAAGTTCGACTATTATGCACAGTAGGTATGTGGATTTGATTAGTGTACAAAACTAATATCGTATGAGACTAGTCGACTCAACAGATTAACGTCTAAGTTTAATGCCAAAGTTAAAAAAGTACGCTGTAATAATTATTAAAAAAACTATAATTAAAATATCTATGGAAAATCCCATACAGGGCTACGGGTTAGAATCTAAAAAAAGTTTTAATTTGCAGTATCAGCCCGTTTTTAAATGAGAATGGTTAGTCCATAGTCCATCACGCTGGCCGGATGGGCAGCACTCTTATTATTGCATGTCTGCCGAAATTATGGACAACTCTCAGACAATAAGGTTAATTTTACCGTGTAGTGCAAGTGACGAAATATTTAGAAGAATATAGATTACGCGTAGTGGACTTGAACCCAAAGAATTTAACGCAGCAATCGGATGCTCTTCTCACTAATTAATCAATAAATATGAACCTAATGAAATATTAAGGGTGTGACACCACCGAGCATGGCGCATATACGGCGTATTGGTCTGGGGTAGATAGTACCACCAGAGCCTTCAAGGAAGTTGGTTTCTAAGAGAGTGTTGTGGGGTAAAGCAAGATGTAGTGACAAGCATCGAAAAGGGAATGTTATGATGGTTGGAGAGGATGGATGACGAAAGACTGAGAAAGAAGACATATAAGGCAAGTGTAAATAGGACAGGGCGATGAGGAAGACGTAGGCGGATGGTCTCTGACCAGATTGAAGACTTCCTAAAAAATATGTCCCTTGATGGGAGTGAATGAAGCAAGAGAGGTATGTCAGGATCGTTGCAAATGGCGTTTGTAGTATCTGCCTACCCCTCCGGGAAACAGGCGTGGGTCTAACTATGTATGTAAGTAATGAAGTATTACAGGAAAAGCTTATTTATTTTTTTAATATGACTCTATACTTGGCGAATATGTTTAAGACCATGCTCTAAACAAACACACAGATGAGTTGCAATGTACAAAACGTCATCGCCACGAATAAATTTTAGTATCATAAACTTACCGTAAGATCATTTCCATTTAGATTCCTCTGATAACCACTGTATAGACAAATTGGCTGAACATATTTCGTGAAATCAAATCTGTCCACTTTGATTAACGCTAGTTTATAGTCAAAACGTCCAACAGTCCCCGAGTATTCAGAATGACGGAAATATTGTGAAGCCTGTAATATAAGAAACAATTTTTGAATATACACGCATTTCTCTTTGTATACAATTCTATAAATGATAATTTATTGTATAATGTACTTGCACGTTTCTATTTCTAGATTGATTTAATGTTACTTACTTTGCGCTTCTGTCTTCCAACCTCATCATCATTATTGATGGCATCTGTTATGCCAACAATAACGTCGACGTCTTTGGCTGCTGCACTACTTTCAATGCAATAACCAACTAAAAAAAAAATGTTTTCGTTATTAGAAGCACATTTACGAATATTCTGAGACTTCTTCTTCCAGCAGTTGATTAATATTCTTCTACTTACACACTGCATCATCCAGTCACAAATTAAGTAGAGCATGTAGCATGTACTATGAATATACTAGATAATGTATAATACATACATAAAAATACCCAGGGCAAGAAAAACATCTATTTTCGAGCACACAAAATTTTGACATAAGCGGAAATCGAACCCGCTACATTCAGTGTGGCAATGGGTCACTCTCTCACCACGCCACACCGGGCCGAATCGTTAATTAAATTGGTAAAATAATTCAGTTTTTATGACACCTAGACCTAAGACTAATTAGTTTTACATTATAACCTGTTTATTAGTTAATTAGTTTCATACAAAACGAGATATTATATTATTATTTTCACTATTTTTTGCCCACGAGGGGGTCAGTCTGTTTGTATCACGACAAAAGGCAGCATATTTGCTAACATGATTGCAAAGTTTCATCACAATATTGACAGTGGTTCAAACTCAAACTCAAACTCAAAATCCTTTATTCATTTAGATCACAAAGTGACACTTATGAACGTCAAATTTAAACATTATTACTGTATGCTTCTACATTTACATTTACTGCCACGTTCGCAATGCAATAGGTAGAACCATGAGAAAGAACGGGCAATAAAACTCACGGTCACTCTTTTTCAACGCCAGGTTTTTAATAATACATAACAATTAAACTTTTGTAAGGTGCTGCAACTGTTATACCTTCTATGTTACTTGTATATATTTACTTTACATGATACTCAAGCATAATCAAGTTAAATTTTGATGTTCATTTAGTTAGCCTCCTGAACATAGACATGGTGAAACAGGAGCATCCACTTACATTATGCACCTAACAATGCAGGAAATCCGCGCAAATGTTCAGAACCATGATGGAAATGATGAAGTTAAATATAAATAAAAAATTATACCAGCCCATAAGACCGCCATCGACCAGTCATCGCAAGTAGCACCCGTTCACGAGTATGACGCATGTGCCAGCCATCATCCCTCTCGCCATATCAGAGGGACAGGGATGACCCGACACACGACGCCACCACAAGAAATGACATTTTAGTGAGCATGACGACAACGGTATACGAACCGGCAGTAATAAAATTAACTATCTGTTGGTATACTGACCATGAACGCGAATTACCTCCATTTTCCAGATCATTAATTATAGCATAAATTTGTGAAAACGTGTGAAGAAATGCAAATGTAGTACCCATATTTAATTGACGTGATACCTTTTGAAATACAACCACCGATCCAACTGATTGAGTACAAGATAATAAAATTAAACATAATAAATCAATAGTATCTAACGACATGAAAGACATCTAATGATGTGGTGGCGATTCCAAAAAACATCATTTACTTATATAATTTTATTGGGAATATAATCATATTTAATTACATGTCATGAAAATTTTAATATTATCTACCTACTTACTCAATAATTATGTGAATACTAAAACTGATTATTGCCAAGCGCATTTGTCATTAAGGTAATCATTTAAATTGTAATAAGCCTTTTGCATTAGGTTATTTTTAATCGTTGTCTTAAATGCGCTAAACGGCAAGTCTAAAATACATATCGGTATCTTGTTGTAGATGCGTAAACTTTGTCCTATAAAAGAATTATGAGTTTTACACAACCGGAAATACGGAACACATAATTTATGTCTATTTCTTGTATTAATAGAGTGAATATCACTATTCTTTGAATATGAATTTATATTCCTACGCACATGCAAAACACTGGCATAAATATACTGAGACGCTACAGTTAAAATACCGATGTCCTTAAATCTTTCCTTGAGCGAAACTCTTGTTCGTAATTGGTAAATGGCCCGAACTGCTCTTTTTTGCAATATAAAAATACTTTCGATATCAGCAGCTCTACCCCATAGTAATATGCTATATGACATAACACTATGAAAATAGCCAAAATATACCAGCCTAGCCGTATCGACATCTGTTAAACTACGCACCTTCTTAATGGCATAAGCAGCCGAACTAAGTTTCGCTGACAGATATGTAATGTGTGCGCCCCATTGCAACTTTGAATCAAGTGTTATTCCTAGAAACAACGTAGATTCAGTTGTTTCCAGTACATCACCATTTAAAACGATGTTAGTACCAAGGTTTCTGACGTTTGGCAAAGCAAACTTAACACATTTGGTTTTTTTGGCGTTCAGTACTAAGTTGTTTACAGTAAACCATTTAGTCACCTGAATAAGAGCACTGTTTATTTCGGTAAAGTTTTCCTTATTTCTATCTACTTCAAATATCAATGAAGTATCGTCAGCAAACAATACCACGTCACAAATGTTTCTCAGTTGTTTGGTTTTTGCGTGAATAGTAACATATATACACATCCATCTATCCTTTTACGTTTATAAGAATATGATGACGAACCTGTAATTACGGCTGTTCTGGATACTATGGTGCCCCCACATCTGAGTGAGTTGAAGGTATAGACAGCGGCATGCCACGGCCATTCACCAGGACTGGCCTCAACTTTCGGAGATACCAATTCCTCAAATTCAGCTGATCTCTTGCCGCACTTGTAATAATCTTCAGAATAGTTGCTTGCGTTTCTCGAAGCCACCATTGATGCCTGAGGATCATAGAAAAAATATTAAACTCACATTTTGTTTTCAAGATGTTTTTAATCTGGTATTGAATACTTCAAGAGATACTAGGTATCTCTTTATCACCCGTAACAAAACATGTCTAGGCTCTCAGCCTTTTTTCATCACTAGGACTAAAATAAATATAATATGAGACTTAAAGGAGGTCGTTGTTTATTTCAATTTATCATTCGTTTTAACGAAGCTTAACATCAAACTATTATAATTTATTCCTCAATTAGTATCGAGTTTTCCTTCTCTGTCCAAGGATGTAATTTGCTTCGTATAGTTTCTTTAGTCAACTCTTACGACACCCATGGGATGAAATGAAGTAATTATTACAGAAAATTTTACATTTTTGATGAGATGATCGACAAAATTCTCAAACAAGCAATCAGGTAATTCAATATAAATTCGATTGACGAAATTGTCTAACCCGATCCAGATATTCTAGGAACTTCTAGGTTAATAAAAATGTTTGGTGAAAATTAATTTAAAAAACATAGTCCAAAATTAAAAAAGTCTCATATACAAGTTCAGCAACATACCTTGATTCCATCATTGCATAAAGTGACATTATCCACTGTGAATTCAAGTAAGGCGGGCACACCATCACTAGTCTGTTTAATAGTAAATTCAAAACTGTCAGGTATCGGTCGTTCTGCGTGCATTGCGAGTGGTTGATATCTTGCTATAACTATGTCGAATTTATTTGAAACCTGAAAAGAAAAAAGATAAGTGATTATTGATTTAAAAATTTGTAAGATAAAATATAGATAGTAGTAGTCCCTTCTTGTTGCATTATGTATTTTTGCCTAACATACCTTGATAGAACAATTTCGGCATAACTTATTAGCTTCTTAATACTTTTCCATACATTTGTTTCTTGGCATACACATGTTAATATACCCCTTAAGAATAATTATTTTTTATTTACATATCTCATTTACGTGTACGATATAAGTTGAATTATAAAAAAATATCAGTATGCTGCACCTCATTACATCTTTACCGTAAGTTGAATGCCAAAGGGGTTTATTAATAAGTACATAACAGATTTTTAGCAGTAAAGAATAAGACTTACCGTAGATGTTAAGTAAACGTCATTTTTGAACCTCAGCTCTGCGACGATATCATCATATTCCTTGTACTGTGCCAAATCTATCACACCCTTCCATAAATTGTCAGATAATTTGTCAAAGTACATTGTTCCTAGGCATGGCCGAAATCTTGCCAGGGGTGCAGAAGCTTCCACCTTTACGCCAGAGAATTGCCATTCTGCTGCGAAAAATACTACACACAATAACGAAAACAGCTTCATGTTGGCGGAAGTTACTAAACTGAATAACTGCTAATCGATTTACTTAATTTATAAGCTGTCATCTTGAAATTATCTTCACAGTGGGGTTTTACGCCAGATAAATATTGTTTATTAAACGTGATGAATTGTGTCAGCCATTAAGATAAGAACAGTGTATGTACTCATTGTAAGGTCTTGTTACTATTAACAAAGATCTTTATATTATTATTTACGTAGATAAGTCTGATGATCAGTTTCAGATTACTAATTAAAAGCCCTTTGAAGGTACTGACGGTGCAGCGAATGTTATTTGAAAAAGCCAAGCTGGTATTTAATATAAAAGAACGTAAAATTATCAGGTAGGGATCTCTAGTCGATATCACAGATTTTCCGTAGACAAATTATTGATAATTTGATTGGTACCTAATCGGTGGAAATCATCGTAACGTAACATATTATGTACATATGTAAATAAAAAGCTTCACTAATGTTATATTCTGCTAAGTGTGTGAACTCTTGTACGAATTTGTTTGTATGGTCACGTCTTACGACAACCTTCGACGCCTTACGACGCCTTCTCCACTGGGCCTCGGTAGATGGCCTACTTGAAATCCTGGCTTGACGTCGGCGTCGTAAATAATGATATGCGTGCTAATCGACTAACCACCAAGGATGCCGAAGACCATGCGAGCAGGAAGAGATATAGCCAGAAAGGGATACTGGCCTCCAAGGTGAAACAAAGTCTTGTATAGTTACTGGATGAGCGCTAGAATGATGATAATGATGAAAATGTGTGGAGTCTGCCAATTTCACACATAGCCGGCGTGGTGGACTATGCTTTAACCGTACCCTCTTCCTGGTGAGAAAGCTGGCTCGAGCCCAACGGTGGGACAAATATTAAGATAATATGCGAATTATGATAAATTACTTCTGTTAAAATCAACTTGATTCCAAACTGCTCTTTTTTGCGTTGCTCAATTGTTTGTAGTCAGCATGGCATCTGGTAATATACCCAGTAATATTTGGGACTTAAAAAGTAACTGCACATCATCTCTGAGCATAAGTATACAGTTGATATTATTAACATAACATAACTTCACGCCTTTTTAATTTTAATATACACATAACTTCGAAAAGTCAGAGGTGTCTGCCCGGGGTGGCTGGGGATCGAAACCGAGTCCATCGTCTCGGCAGTCCGTTACGTACACCCAGTGGTGTACACCGATAGGCCAGTGGCTATCGTCGCTTTTATTGTACCTGCGTAAATAAAATAAATATCATTTACTGAGTGTGTTGTGATAAAAATACGACAAAGAATAAAATTGTAAATTGTCCTTTGGGATACATAGCCAACCTTTTTCAAGAAAATATATGTGTCACGGATATTGATACATGATCAAGGCGCTTGCAAAAATGCTGATACGAGTATGTTAGATATCCTGAACAAAAGTACGTGGTACTTATATAAATAATATCTTAGGACAAATCATACAAGGTCTTTCGATCAGACGGACGGATCGCCTGATCAGTGCCGCCGATCATAGACAGCCGCAACCCCAGACGAGTGACAAATGCGTTGCCGACCTGGATGGGACATTGGGATAATATTAGGTTGGGGGAAAAGTATTTTCGCATTATAGTATGTATGCACTTGTAATAAAATCTCATTGGCTATACTATTTGTATCTGGTTGGTTTTGGTATCATTGAAAGTTTAAATTTTAAAGAACATAATTCCAAATTCAAATTAGGACAATGTGTGATTTTTATTTGTTATTCGTACTGTCAAGATGAGTGAATCTAATGAAGAAATTCGATACCCTAGACAAATGATTGGTATCGCTTCGCTATACTAGACACCGCGCTGCCTAAGAAAATTAGGTCCATAAGTGAGGCAACTCATTATGACAGTGTGTGTCAAACAAAAGCATCAAGACGCATGCATGAAGAATTGTGTTGTCAGCTTCTCAACAGTTACCCGATTAAATGGGAAAATATTTTATCTTGTGGTCTAGTGGATAAGTTATTGGTCTCAAAATCAGTTCAGAAAATTCTTTAAAATTACAATTCATTAAAAGCATGAATATTTGTGTATAGTTTAGGCGTACCACGTAAGTTCCTTTATGAGAAAAATGGTGGGTATATTATCCAATGATTAGGTCTTATTTTATTATGATGGTTTGTTTTATGTACTAATAGTATTTTGGAAATTATTATTGGAAATAACCATAGAGAAAAAAAGGTGTTTCCAAAACAGTGCAAAAATTTAGTTAAACATTATTAATTTAACATGAATAGTCGTGAAAATTACTTTGAATAAAACAATAATCTTAAACACTTAATTGCACATATAATTAGGTAAACCATGTTTCTTGGGAAAGATGTTCAGTTTCTAAGAACTAAAATTATTCACCTTATTTGTAAAGGTATAGGTAAACATAAAATAATATGAGGTAAAATATTTAATATAGGTTAGATAAAAAAGTAGTAAAATATAACGAAATACAATAACTATAGATTCACATAATAAAAATCTGAACTGTGGGGAAGTTGATTCTTGTCTAGCAGCAACACTGAATGTCGTTTTCGGTGTCTTGTAATTTTATGTTGAAAATTCAAAATTATTCTTATTTTACAGATAGTATGTGATACCAGAGTCCTTCTTATATTTTGCTGAGTTATTTTTACTCAGGATAAAAGCGCAACTTGGCATTGTACAGCAAATTATTTCCGTAATTAATTTGGTGGATATATGCACCTGACACATGGCTGTCAGTGTGACAGGCTCAACCATGCCAGCTGGCATGGTTTTTTCTGCCTCATTTTACAAGTATGAGGGCTCCGTCTAGTGTAGAGCAGAGCGAGACCAATCATTAGTCTATGTTCGATACATTTTAAAATTTTACTACAAAAAAGGTAAAAATGCAACGCAAGCCGCGAAAAAAAATTGCGATGTTTATGGACCTAGTGCAGTGTTTGTGAGAGTAGCACAAATTTGGTTTAAGCGTTTTCAATCCGGAAATTTTGATGTCAAAGATGCACGTCGCTCTGTTCACCCTATTACGGATAAAATGGATGCCAGTTTTGAAAAAGTGGAGCAAGATCGGCACATCAGTAGTTACGACGTAGCTGAAGAACTGGGAATTGACCACAAAACAGTTTAGGCTCATTTGAAAAAATCTGGGTACACAAAAAAGCTCGATATTTGGGTACCGTGTACTCATTTGTGATTCTTTATTACTACGTAATGAAACTGAACCATTTTTGAAGAAGCTGATAACTGGTGATGAAAAGTGGATCACGTACGACAAGAACGTGCGAAAAAGGTCGTGGTCAAAGGCCGGTCAGGCTTCACAGACTGTAGCGAAACCCGGGTTAACTCGCAACAAGGTGATGCTGTGTGTGTGGTGGGATTGGAAGGCCATTATTCTTTATGAGCTGTTACCACCAGGCAGAACCATCGATTCTGAACTCTACTGCAAACAACTGATGAGATTAAAGCAAAAAGTTGAGAGAAAGCGGCCGGAATTAATGTACAGAAGCGGTGTGGTTTTTCATCATGATAACGCTAGACCTCACACATCTTTAGCCACTCAGAAAAAATTAAAAGAGTTTGGCTGGGAGGTGTTAATGCATCCGCCGTATAGTCCTGACCTTGCAACTTCAGATTTCCACCTGTTTCGGTCTCTTCAGAATTCTTTAGACAGTGTCAAGTTAACATCACGAGAGGACTGTCATAACAACTTGTCGTGGTATTTTGATCAGAAGTCCCAAAATTTATATAGCAATGGGATCATGTCCCTACGTACAAGATGGCAAAAAGTTATCGAACAAAATGGTACCTAAATATTTTAGTTAAATGTAAATAAACTATGTTAAATAATGTTTTGAATTTTCTTAAAAAATGCGAAAGATGTTTTCCCCAACCTATTATAAATAGAAGGAGGAAGGCGATGAGGGAGAAGCACAGGGTATAGGGCTTCCAGCAACTTCACTCACCTCATCTTACTTTACGTCGATATTCTGTGAGAGGGTAGTACTTCGACCGAGCAGTTCCATACATACTGAAAGAAAGAAAAAGAAATAAGAAGAAAACTCGATAAAGTATTCGTTAGGTAAAGATCAAGTATGACAATTGTACAGCGCCCCTATCGTGCGTAAGATGCAACTAATATTGGCAGCACAAACTACTTTCGACGACTATGCTGCGGAGCAAAAAACGGCAGCACGAACTCTGATTTGACATAAGCAAAGTAAAGCTAATGTAAATCTAATGTCATATTGTCGAAACAATTTTCACCTAGAGTTTGTTGGTGAGAAAAGATTCGAAACATATACATGTATCATATTTTTATACGTTTTTGAGCCTTTTTATGATGAATATGTATGTAGTTCATATTTCGAGTGTTTCTTTTGAATGTAGGCTATGATTATTGACACAATAAAGAAGTAAATAAGCAAATATCACCACTATACATACGTAGTAATTAATGCCGTATTTTGGTTGCAAGCATGTAAAATTGTAAAAATGATCTATATACCTAGATCATTTTTACAATTTTACATGCACGCGAAAAACAAAGTAACCCATCAACATCATATCAATTTTGCTAATATCTTGATAGGATGATCTTTAGAGGCTCTTTTAACACTCCTGCGTACTCTACCGTCCTCGGCCAAATTATTAGACGCACTATAAGATTTTATGAAAATTTTAATTAACTAATGAACACAGGCTTATTGTAATTACCAAATACAATGTTTATTTTTTTTGTATACATTTAATTATTTTGTTTTTGTCACAAATAAAGTATAATTATTATAGAACAAATATATATTTATTGAAAATTAAGTTCCTTTTTAGTTAATAAAGCTTATTACAGTATTTCAGTTTTTTTTTCAGAAAAAGAGAATGCATTTGTTTGAATATTTATAAATGTAAACACGAATGTGTGTCGAATCTGTGTCTTAGTGTAATTTTAATTTGTGTTTTTGGTATTGTACCTTTCGTATGCCTAATAGTAAAATATGGCTGAAACTGTATAATAGTATTTAAGATCATGAACTGTACCCATGTTTGCGAAATAAACTATCTTATCTTATTGACTCTGAAAGAAAATAGAAATAAATATAATTAAATGTTTAAACAGTGCATCTAATAATTTGACCAGGGACTTTACTCTACAATTAAGTAGGTACTGTACTCTACAAGTATAAAATAACTTAGCCTAATCGCACATTCGTACTACTGAAAATAGAAACATACAGTTTGGACCGCAGATTCATTTTATAACATTTAGAAATAATTTTCATATTTTATCTCCAAGGAAGTGAAATTGTGTTTGTAGGATTGTTTTAAAATCCTCTTATTTTGAAGTAAGTACCATAATATGCGGCCACAGCGAGTATAATAATAAAATTTTCACCACAGCAGGTCAAACATGCCGCTTTTGCTGCGAGACAACAGTGAACAAAACGCGATTTTGATTCGAGCGTGAGGCAAAGTAGCTTTTTACTTTTTCAATCTTCAGTGCCACGAATTGACATTGTTCAGCCATAAATTTGAAATATTCGAATTTTACTGTGCTCTGTCTCTTTCACACGCATATAAAAAAGCGAGTGAAAAAAAAAACTCCTTCGATATTCGATTTTAGAATTCGACCTCAAAGGAAACACGTTCGGAAACGCGCTATACCCTAAAATTTAAAGATATACAAATATCTTTATATATAAAGAAATGATGTTGTTTTTTAAATGTTATTGTTTATATGTTTAATATATTATTGGATTTTAATAAAAATAAGGCTAATTAATAGTATAAAATTTCCGACCAATAATATCCATCCAAAGGTTACCTGGTAGAGATCGCTGTCAGCGATAAGGCCGCCCTTTGAACTTACTTGTTCAGAAAATTTCTACCAATGTATGTATAAGTGTACAATAAAGTATAAATAAATAAATAAATAGGTTATTTTATTATTTAACTGACTATTTCATAAACAAATATAGGTACATTATAATTGCATTAAAACTAACTATAACTAAGTGGCTATTTACACATAAATTAAAACAATAATTTATATCTTAATATATAAAATCCTTGCGTTACTGACTGACTGACTGACAGACACGCTACAGCCGAAACTATTGGGCGCAGGAAGCTGAAATTTGGCATGTGTGTTCCTTGGGGACCGCAGCGGTGCACTAAGAAGGGATTTCCCGAAATTCCCACAGGATCGGCCAAAACGGGTAAATTTAATAAAATTGCAGGCGTAGCTGCGGGCGTCATCTAGTACGTAATAAATAAATAAATAAAGAAAATTGGTATTTAACCAATACATTAATCGCTACGCTCGTGAATCAATAATAGAATCCTTCGCTTGCTCGGGACTCAAAATTAGCACTCGAAACAAAAAACAACTTTGCTCTCTTGTTGCACAAATAACTATTAGGTGATGGACGAGTATCCGCCGTAAATAATTTGTGAGTCTTATAAAATCGTATCAGCCTAAAGTCTTGAAAAAAAAAAAAACAATACAACAATAACCATTTTATATTTTCAACTTTATTAATATATGAAGCTGAAGAGTTTGTTTGTTTGGTTGAACGCGCTAATATCAGGAACTACTGGTCCGATTTGAAAAAATCTTTCAGTGATAGATAGCCCATTTATCGAGGAAGGCTATAGGCTATATAACATCACCCTATGAGCGACGGGAGCGGATCAGTAGTCTTAAATAACGCGGGTCTAACCGCGGGCTCATCTAGTATTCTTATAAAAATTGGCTTTGAATGTCTGGTACATAACCCTGGTTCACTTTATTAGCTTCTGTATAAAACTTCATGCTTCTTACTTATACAAATAACCGAAATCTTCTTTAGACATGAATATGAAGGTATTCCAACAACAATGAAACTTGGGAACTTGTATAATATTATTATAAACTTCTCGTTGAATACTTTATATTGTAGTATTCACCCAGTTTAAACCAAAATCATCATCATCATCTCCCTAGCGTTATCCCGGTTGCATCCAAGACTTTCACGCCTTGGAGCCCGAGGTCCTATTACTAGTCTAACCAGATATGACAGAATATCAACTTTTCCACAGAGCGACTGACGTCTGACCTCCGCAACCCAAAGGGATTGCGATATTCCTTGGTTTAGACCGGTATCAGATTATTTGAGGGTCTGTCTGGTCTGTCAAAGATCTTCATGTCAGCATTTTGAACATAGAATCCCATAGAACGACTGTCAGTCATCTTCATGACAACCGGTACCAACGGCTCAACGTGCTCTCAGAGGCACGGGGCAGGCGATAATTTATAATTCAATATTCACGTGGATTCGAACTCGATACTGCACGGCGGTCTGTTGGTATCTCCACTAGGCTATCGCTGCCTACTTAGAACCCAATGAATTCAATTTACACGGAATAGTGCGGACATAGCTGCGGGCATCCTAGTAGGTATATTTCAAAACAAATATCCCTAATGTAACGCCTACAATCTAGAGGTAAAAACTGTTGACTAGTTTGCATGTCAAACTCGTAAACCCACGTCATGCACCAGTTTACGTTTATGAGTGTTGGGTTGGAGTTGCTCGTTCTACCATGCCCTCAGCGACTCTTATGGAGAAAATTCAGGTCTTTTGTGACTAGCAAAGAGGTAGCGTTTTATACCCCAGTGATTATTTACATTTTAAACAATCGTGGATATTGTGTGTACGGATCGTTCCATGACACACAAAAAATTCACAATGCATTTGTTCTGTTTTTGTCCATTAAGAAATTCAAAACAGTCTAGATGTGATTTATTTAAAATCAACACTGTGTTTAATTTACAAAGCAGATTAAACTCAAAGTTCGAACCAAAATGGTTAAGAGTGGTTGAGTCAATCTGACAAAAAATAACAAGAAGTTTAATTTGGAACCTTACAAATGCCTCTTTGACTGATTGAAAAACAAACGGTTTCCAATATTTTCTTCCCTATTCGTCGATTGTTAACTTTATTCGCCGTGAAACTTACAGGGAATTCCCGAAAATAGTATAATACCTGATGAAATTATGCCATCGATATCTCTGTGGATATACCTAAATCGGGTATTCCCCGCAAACGGCATAGTAATCAACAAACGACACTGTTTACAATTTTCTTTATCATTATAATCATCATGACAGTTATTTTATGTAATCTGCAAGTGGGTGCTATTAAATAACTGACACCGTTATTGCATTGGTGCATTATGGCCATATTACATTACCTCTATGGCTTAGCTATGATATCTAGGTACGTCTTACATTTGAGCTCAGCAGCGGTTAATAAAAACGGTTTTCACATGTGGTTCCCTATAATATGGTTATAATGCTACAAAGTACTCATATAAATCTACCTCAGTCGCTTATTTTTTTTTAAACAAGGCGAAATTCCTTTCCTTTAACGTTTAGTAATATTTACGCTTAACTATCGGGCTTCCGTTTGAGAGATTCTGTAGGGGTTCGAATGTCAACTTTTTAATATCATGCGTCAAAGATGTAAATTCATTCCTAGAATAAGATTTTGAAATTAGTTGGTATGAATAATGATATATAATAATGATAATAATACGTGTAACATTGGAAGAAAATAAGTCGTACAGTTTGATGCTTTTCGTTTTAAAATATACACAAAGTACTTCATCCTCCGCTTACTAGTCTAACCGGATTTGACTTTGTAGTGTCCCGCCTTCAATGGTCTAAATCCAACTGCTCGTTACAAGTGCATAAAAGACAACAAAGCATGTATTAATTGCTTAAGTATAAAGCATAAAACGAGTGATTGTTCTAGTAGAACGAGATGCCGCTCATGTAATCAACGACACCATTTACTGTTACATTTCGATAAAGGTAGCCCGCTGTCAAGCCAAGCCGCTAACCTTGACACACTTACGTCGCAGGTGCAGGCCACGGTGACTTCCCCCTCCACGCCTCAGGGCGAAGTATCGTTGTGTACGACATCCATCGCGCGGGCGACGCACACGCGAGGACGGCACTCGCGCATCTATAATGATCCGCGCAGGGCCAAAACGCAGTGTACGGTGTCTAAGACGGTACTGTTAGCGACAGCGCAAGTTATCGTATATGATGTTAATGGGTCGCCGCACATGGTACGTTGTCTACTCGATAGCGCGTCTCAGACCAATTTAATAACATTGGAATGTTTCAAACGCCTCGGATTGTGGAATAACTTTAGAAATACTAGTTCAGTGGTCAAAGGAATCGGCGGGTCAGAAAAACATACAAGGGTTCCGTAGATGTTAAAATACATTCGCGTTTTGATAGGGATATTAATTTTAACATTCCTTCGCTTATCGTGGAGCGTATCACGGACGCTTTGCCGAACGCTAATGTAGACGTAGCATCACTCTCACTCACCTCAAGTCATTGCCGCTGGCAGACACGGAGTTTGCGAATCCGGCAGGCATTGATCTTTTGATCGGAGCTTCAATATTTCCGCACTTGCTACTAACTAAAATAGTACGTAGTGAGCGATATGATTTACCGCCCGCTATTGAGACGGTATTTGGGTATGTGATTATGGGAACCGTATCTACGTTACATACTTCTCATTGTATTACGTCTTGTTGTTGTTCTGTTCTTCAAGAGATCAAGGTGGGTGCTAAAACTGTGTGTAAGATAAAGGACTTATTAGCTATGCTATGCCATGCTATGCTATGCTATGCTATGCTACGCTATGCTACGCTATGCTACGCTATGCTACGCTATGCTACGCTATGCTAGGCTATGCTACGCTATGATACGCTATGCTACGCTATGCTACGCTATGCTACGCTATGTTACGCTATGCTACGCTATGCTACGCTATGCTACGCTATGCTACGCTATGCTACGCTATGCTACGCTATGCTACGCTATGCTACGCTATGCTACGCTATGCTACGCTATGCTACGCTATGCTACGCTATGCTACGCTATGCTACGCTATGCTACGCTATGCTACGCTATGCTACGCTATGCTACGCTATGCTACGCTATGCTACGCTATGCTACGCTATGCTACGCTATGCTACGCTATGCTACGATATGCTACGCTATGCTACGCTATGCTACGCTATGCTACGCTATGCTACGCTATGCTACGCTATGCTACGCTATGCTACGCTATGCTACGCTATGCTACGCTATTCTACGCTATGCTACGCTATGCTACGCTATGCTACGCTATGCTACGCTATGCTACGCTATGCTACGCTATGCTACGCTATGCTACGCTATGCTACGCTATGCTACGCTATGCTACGCTATGCTACGCTATGCTACGCTATGCTACGCTATGCTACGCTATGCTACGCTATGCTACGCTATGCTACGCTATGCTACGCTATGCTACGCTATGCTACGCTATGCTACGCTATGCTACGCTATGCTACGCTATGCTACGCTATGCTACGCTATGCTACGCTATGCTACGCTATGCTACGCTATGCTACGCTATGCTACGCTATGCTACGCTATGCTACGCTATGCTACGCTATGCTACGCTATGCTACGCTATGCTACGCTATGCTACGCTATGCTACGCTATGCTATGCTATGCCATGCTACGCTATGCTATGCTATGCCATGCTACGCTATGCTACGCTATGCTATGCTAAGCTACGCTACACTATACTATACTACACTTCCACTTTGTATATGGATAACATTGCCTGTAGTGTCATATCCGCTCCGCTAGCAATTTCGCTTTGTGAAGAGCTTATTCAGCTTTTCAAGCGAGGCCAGTTTGATCTTGTCAAATGGACAAGCAACTCTAAGGAGGTTCTCGCACGCACACCAGATTCTCATAAAGCTTCTCCAGACATTGCGTTTGAGAAGTCTGTACCGCATAAAGTTAACGGTTTACGCTGGGACAAATCCTGCGATAGTTTTCGGTTTGACGTCTCACCACCAGATGATAAGTGCACCAAACGCACTATGCTGTAAACAGTGGCTCGACTATGGGACATAATGGGTTTTGTGGCTCCCACAATTTTGTACGCCAAGCTCTTGATCAAAGAACTTTGGCTATCAAAGTGTGAGTGGGATGAAACACCCCCTGACCATATTGTCGCCGCTTGGGGCCAGTTTTGTATTGACCTTACTGCGCTCAATCAAATTACTATTCCGCGTCATCTTGGGTTGGTAGATGGATGTACCATCAACTTAATAGGTTTGGCTGACGCCAGCGAGCGTGCTTACGGCGGAGTCGTAGTCCGCATTGGTTCTAACTACCCGGTGCAGTTAGTTTGTGCCAAGTCTAAGGTCTCGCCTGTTAAAACCATTTCGGTTGCGAGACTGGAGTTGTGCGCGGCCCTTCTGCTGTCTCAGTTGCTCCGCAAGGTTCAAGACACAGTTTTGCCCCACTACCCTATTAATAAAATATACGCATTTTCCGACTCCAAAGTAGTGCTCGCTTGGATTCATTCTTCTCCTCATCGCTGGCAGACTTTTGTCGCCAACCGCGTTAGCAAATTGATTGAACTGGTTCCTGCTACTTGTTTCAATCACGTCGCGGGTATTGAGAACCCCGCAGATTGCTTGTCTCGTGGTGTCACTCCACTTAATCTTCTGCATCATCCATTGTGGCATCGTGGATTTCCCATGATCCGTCAGAATGGCCCATGCAACCCTTTGACCACAGTGCAGAAGACGAAGATGTAACCGAACGGAAGTCTGTTTCTTATCCCGTGATTGCTGAGGTTGCGGAGTCTCCCATCTATGCACTCGCACTACGCATGTCATCGTGGTCTAAGTTACTCCGCGCCATCGTTTATGTCTATAGGTTTCTTATGCACCTACCTAATGAGACTTTTGTATCAAGTACTGATATCAAATTCGCAGAATGTAAGTTACTACGAGCTATACAGGCTGTTCATTTTAATAACGACATTCAAAATTTGAAAGACAATGTATCTTGTTCTCCCGCTATCCTTAGACTCAAGACGTTTCTCGATGAACACGGCGTCATACGCGTTGGGGGTCGTCTGTCAAATTCGGATGAACCTTATAACTACAAACATCCTTGCATTCTGCCGCGACATGATCATGTTGTCGACCTTCTTGTTGATTTTTATCATAAGAAGCACCTCCATGCCGGAACAGAGTTGCTTATGTCCTTACTTAGGCATAAGTATTGGATTTTAGCCGCTCGACGAATAATTCGTCACAGATTACATAAATGTAACGTCTGTTTCAAATTTCGTCCGCGTCCGACTTTCCCTCCCATGGCCGATCTCCCTAGCCAGCGCGTCAACCAGGTTGCTAAAGCGTTTACACACACCGGTTGTGATTACGCAGGACCACTGCAGTATACGCCAGTGCGTGGTCAAGGTGTTAAAAGCCGTAAAGCCTGGCTATGTATTTTTACATGCTTAACGACGCGCGCTACGCATATTGAAGTTGCGACAGATTTAAGCACGGTGTCATTCCTGGCAGCCCTTAAACGATTTCTCTCGCGGCGCTGGCGTGCGGAATATCTACACCAGCTTCAGGCTAGATCCAAGTGGAATAGTCCTGCATCCCCTATACAGGAGGGTACGTTGGTCGTCATAATACATGATAATGCTCCGCCGCTTTCATGGCCGTTAGCCATCGTAGAGAAATCGCATACTTCCAAGGACGGTACAACCCGCGTTGTTACCGTGAAAACCGCTAAGGGGAGCTACGTGCGCCCTGTTGTACGTCTCTATCCGCTTCCAACTCAGTGAGATCTAGCCTGAAGTTGGATCTACCTCTTAGTTTAAGTATTTAGTTAGTAGTTTTTGCTGTTATTGCGTTTGTAGTTTTCGCTAAAGTTAATTTAGATTAATTTTATTATCATATCGCTGTCTTAGCCTATTGATGGGTTATGCGGTAGTACACCCAACATAGCTAAGTTCAATTCTATTTCTTTTAAAGGCAACCCTTTAGGGCCGGGGGATATGGTAGCGCCATCTACCTTTCCATCGAGAACTAATCACGTCAACGTCAATGGTTCGTCGCTGCTCGGCCAATCCGAGCGATCCTTTTCATAAATCCCTTCCCGAAACACCGCGCTATTGGCCGCCTTGCTCAACGGCGACGCAGAATATTCGAGACGCTGAGATCGTGTCCGCCATACCGCACCGCACCGCTATAATTATTACCGCTTATACAAAACTCAACAAAACCGCTCGCGAGTGAAAGTGATTTGTGTAGTGGAGTGAATCAAGCAGCTTCATCTCGAAAACACCAGGAGACTCCCCTTCTGAGAAGAAGAAGATTGCCGTGCAAGGTAAGAGGTTCCTTTCTACACCATACTTTCTCTCCCATTCTAATCCTAGGCGACCAGAACTCGCCATCCTTTAGATACAGTCCATTTTTTCCCAAATCGCCTAGGAACCTTCGGTTTCGGTGTAACGCCGAACCACATGGTATGGACTAATGTCTGTTTATTTAAAGGTACTGATTATCCATAAAGACTGTCCTTCGTCCTTCCGACCTTCATGACAGCCGGGCCCAACGGTTTCACGTGTTTTCCGAGGCACGGGGCAAGCAATTATTAACAATTTAATTCGCACATAACTCCGAAAAATCAGTGGGCCATGGTGTGGATTCTCTCTGCATGGGAGCCTGTTGGTATCTCAACTAGCCTATCAAAGTACAGAGATGAAAATAATCGCACTGGAAGTACATAGTAATTACTTATTAGATACCTAATATGAAGGAGATAAGCTCAGCAACGGTCACGAAATATAATTTACGATATCAATATCACTAGCATAGCGAATGACGTTGGCTTCCTAAATGATATAATATTATTTTACGCTTGATCGCGGGTTTTTCTCTCAGGTTGAAGGCCAAGAATAGATAACGATTGTTGGGCAATACCAATTGAGAAGTGCGAATTCAAAGTTTAGATTGCAAACTTTGGAGATTATTTACATTGTCTCTCAGGATATGATTGCTTACCTACTTGACTGGTCTGTTGGTCTTGTGGTTGACTGTTAAAATAGCGGTCGTGGGTTCGATTCCCACCTAGGATAAATATATATTATGAATAGGATTATTAGTTCTGTGTCTGGTTCTAAAGTATCTGTAATCTGAGGCTCAAGCACGAAGTATTTACGAATTTGTAAAGTAAATCAGCGAGTCCTCGATGACAGAAATATAGCAGTCAGACTTTACATTAGTAACGTACATAGAGATGTGGCCACGTGAGCTAAATGACCGCCTTATTGAATGAATGGTACGTTTCTAACTAGGTAAAATGGTTAATATTTATAAAATTTATATTGTAATACCTAGTAACGACACTGTGTTGATTGGAAATGTAGTGCATAAATGGACGTCAAATCAAAAATAAAATATTGAATCAGCATAATACTAAACTCTTTGGCACAAAACGAAAAAATACTTTATCGTTTCCGAATGTCCTTTTTGGTCATTGATGACGGACTTATGTCATTAAATAAAAATCTAGTAAAGCAAAATACGAGGAGTAATTAAATCATTGGCACATTGTTATATAAAGAATTAAATACTATTATGGAAGGTTTTCGTGATAAAGTATTTTATTTTGGTTAAAACTTGTTAGGCAGCGATAGCCTAGTGGAGATACCATCGGACTGCCATGTAGAGGGTATCGGGTTTGAATCCACGGCACGCACCAATGACTTTTCGAAGTTAAGTGTTTATTAAATTGTTAATTTTCGCTTGCCCCGTGCCTCGAAGAGAGCGTTAAACCGTCGGTGCCGGCTGTTTTTTGTCTTTATTATTCGGTATTGGATTGTTCTTGAATTAGTATCTTTGATCTTGTTCATCAGCGACACATGTTCTCAGTGTAAATTCTACATTTCTATCAACTTCTTGCACTTCTTATAATATATAAATATATAAAATGAAAATACAACATATTGGAGTGGAGGCATATCTTCTCTATCTATATATATAAAAGAAAGTCGTGTTAGTTACACTATTTATAACTCAAGAACGGCCGAACCGATTTGGCTGAAAACTGGTGGGGAGGTAGCTCAGAGCCAGGAAAAACACATAGGATACAATAAAATGCAAAAAATAATCTGGGAGGGCTTTTAGAGAGGTCGAAGTTTGTAGGGACTAACCTCCTACCTATTGACAGTAATAACGCATGCGCTGTAATAATTGAGTTGCTGCGCATGTGCTATATCTGTCAGTACTGTCACATTATACATTGACATAATTATGATGCACTGTCATTACTTCGTTCGCTTTTAAGGTTCGCTTACATAATTAAACTAATAATAATTATTGTAACAGCCTGGGCTAATCCCTACTAATATTAGGTACTAGCTGTGCCCGCGGCTTCGCCCGCGTGGAAATCGGTATCCCTTAAATATCCCTTTCTGTGGCCTTGATAATGTAAAATAACATAATGATCGGTTGATGAAACTCACAGTCATATTTAAGAAAGTAGTAACCTGTACCTGCCACCGTAATTCTTAGGATTACCTAATTATTAGTTAATTTGAATCTTTGCACTCAAAAAGTAACACTCGAATAGTAAGTCTACGATGCTCTACTATCTATACTAATATAATAAAGCGGAAGAGTTTGCTTGTTTGAACTCGCTAATCTGAGGAACTACCGGTCGGATCTGAAAAATTCTTTTTGTATACGATAGCCCAGTTATTCCGGAAGGCTATAGGCTATAGTACACATAACGCTTCGACCTTTTGGGCCGGGCAAAAGGCTAAAGGCTTTGCCAAACAGAACGCGCTAAGTAGCGCCGCGTTAAAGCGTCAATAGCGTCGCGTTTTAGTATCACGCTCTTTGATGTCACACACGCTCCTTAGCGCGACGTACCAACCGTTCACCCAAACAGTATTCCCGATTTGTTCCCACAGTTTTGCCTTTATTACAATATTTTTGTAGGAAATATTCTTCATATTATAAAGGAAGGGGTACTTCCGAACTAATTCTATTAGTTTTTCAGTCGTATTTTCAGCCATTATTCAAAATTTCACGCCGACGCTAAAACAAAATCTGTAAAAAAATACAACGCCCGGCGTCAGAGCGTCCTAGCGCGGCGACAGAGCGTTGCGTACTGCTAGCGCCGGCGCTCTGTTTGACAGCGTAATACCCACATAGTACATTTACAATTCGACGCTATAGCGCCGCGTCAGGCTAGCGCTCTGACGCCGCGCTATAGCGCGTTCTGTTTGACAAAGCCTTAAAAAGGCTAAATGATAATGTCGGCTAATCTCAGGAACTAGCAGTTGGATTTAAAAAATTGTTAATGCCTATGATAGCCCAATTATTTCGAAAGGCTATAAGCTAAATAAAATTACGCCACAACTTTTAGGGGCCAGACAAAAATAATAAAATGGTCAAACGAGAAGGGGGAGGGTTGGGTCAAAAGCAAAAAAAGGCTAAACGAATAGGATACAATCTATATGGGTATCGTTGTCGAGATTTTCGGGACGCTGATTAATAATATGAAATTTATTTAGTGGTCCAAGATGGTGGACGGGAAATCAAAGACGGCGGATGAGAAAATTTTAAAATCAATATGGGTATCGCCTTCGATATTTTAAGGGATGGCAAATCCAAATACGACATCTATTTCGTGATCAAAGATGGCGGATGGGAAATCAAAGATGGCGGATGAAAAAAAATGTTAAGTCAATATGGGTATCCTCTCCGATGGTTTAAGCTATGAGGAATGCAAATACAACATCTATTTCGTGATCAAAGTTGGCAAATGGGAAATCGAAGATGGCGGACAGTTTTTGCTAGGCCATCTATCTATACATATAGGTATATAAAATTCAATTGTATACCTTTGTAAACTCTGAAATTTTAGATTAAGCATTAGTGGCTTTGGTAACTTTGTTCAGAATTTCCTGGAAAAGTGATTTGAACATAAAAGGAATAAGCAAAAAGAACTTTAAAAGGCGATACAGGGTTCGCCGGGACAGCTAGTATATAATAAAACAGTAAAAAGTATTTCAGTACATTGAATATATTAATAAAAAAATATACATGGAGGCTAAGAAATGTTAATGGAGCAAGAATCTAAACAAAAAATTTGTCTGTTTGTCTGTTTGTACACGCTAATCTCCGAAGTTACTAGGCGGATTTGAATGAATCTTTTTTTTTTTATATTGCTTAATAGCAAGCCTATATGTTGACTAAACCTAATGGTTTAGTCAACATATAGGCTATAATTGATTTTGGAAAGTTGAACACCTGATGTAGAACCACAACCACCGAAACTATAAGACATAAAAAAATGCAAAAAATATTACGACTGCTAAGCATTTTCTGTTGCGAGATCAAAATTCGAAGATCTCGAACATGTGATGTGAAACTCAAAGAGCCCATCTACACTATATCATATAATACAGACATGAAGTTGTAACAAAAGTTGTTCAGTCTGATAAGCATTTTCTGTTGACAAAAATAGGCTATAATTGATTTTGGAAAGTTGAACACCTGATGTAGAACCACAACCAACGATACTATGAGACATAAAAAATTGCAAAAACTATTACGACTGCTAAGCATTTTCTGTTGCGAGACTAAAATTCGAAGATCTCAAACATGTCATGTGGAACTCTAAGAGCCCATCTAGACTATACCATATACCTATATGTCGCAGGCATTTTGTATGATACCGCCGTTTACATACAGCGTCGTCAGTTTACAAATGCTCGCGGTTATGTAAAATGCCGAAGGCAAAATGTATATTGCTGCGTCATTATATATCATAGAAAACTAAGAAATTATGTTATTGGACAATTCTTATTGAAAACAGGGCAAATACTACGTGTTCAAAACAGTTTTCACCAAATAATTGTGATTTTAAAGACATTTATTACAGTGAATTAAAAAAGTTTTACGATTCCCAAACGGGATCAATAAAAAAACCGTGGACAATTGACAAGGTTTTTGAGGTTATCAGGCACCTAAAAAATGCTAAGGTGTCCATGGAATCTGGTTCTCGGAAAACTCCTGTAGAGTATTACTGGTAAAAAAAAATGAGGTAATGAGTATTAGTGATGTTGGCTACCTTATTTTAAAAAACATATAGCCCTGACAGTCCATCAGTGCGTGTAATACCGTTAGAAGAATATTACGACATATTGTTAGATATTCATAGAGGTTGCGGACATGGTGGTCGAGATAAAATTCAGTATCAAATAAAGGATCGATTTATTATTGTGAGGAAAGCAATCGACTTATTTGTCAAATTTGCAGTTAGTTCGAAAGTAATACAACTGCAAACCACCCGTGCAGTCCGATTGCACGGTTGGTTTGCAGTTTCATTGCAGTCGTATCCAAACTACAAATTTGCAGTCGGAGTACAAGTGCAGCCCGTCTGTAGAGCCTTAAATGTCGTTTTGGGTTGGGTTTCGAAACGAGTCGCCTGAATTTGAGGGTATTGGTGGTGTAGGGGGCTTAAGGGAGTTAGTTTTATTCCCCTAAAAGTAATTTTGGCTCCCGGAGTTGCGTGTAAATATTTTTAACCAATTTGCGAAAATTCTTAAATACTTCGGCAATTATGCAAAACGGAACGTAGTTTTATACTTTAGTACAGTTTTACAAATGTCATTTTTAGGTTTTATGTGAAAAACGTGAAACGAAACGCAAACCCGCCACCTTGGAATGATGGAATTGACAGCTAATGTCAAATTTGTGCGTCATTGCTTTCGAGTGCCTAGGGTTAGGTGCGCCTGTAATAAGTAACTAAATAGGTTATGTTAGGTTCTCTTTAGACTCTTAACCCGAAAATAGGAGCCCTGTGAAGCGGGGCTTCGTCAACCTTAGTTTATTAAATTAGTGAAATTATTAGTGTAAAGAAAGTGGAAGTTGGCAGTGCCATACACAACAGTGTTTGGAGATTATTTTTTTTTCAGAGGAAACCAAGTATTTCCGGCAAGTGAAAATGGTGAGGGGGGTTCTGAGACCTCCCCTCCTCCCCTCCTAATCACTTACAACTCCTAAAAACGGCGACGTATTTCAAAACATTTACAGTCGTTTTTGTTACTTAAATATTTTAACTAAATACTTTAAGAAATCTTCATTAGTACCTGATTACTGAAATAAAGTCTGATTTGTCCGAACTGTTTTTATCATGGTCTCCCTAAAACTACAACCGACGTCGAAATTATAACAATCGTACGAGTTGTCATTTTGCCTTCGGCATATTACATAGCCGCGAGCGTTTGTAAACTGACGACGCCGTATGTAAACGGCGGAATCATACAAAATGCCTGCGACATATATACAGACTTGAAGTCGTAGCAAAAGTTGTTTAGTGTGATAAGCATTTCCTGTTGACTTTTAAAGATCGATGGTCTGAAACATTTGATGAGGGACCATAAGATCCCATCTACGCTATACTATAAACAGACCTGATGGCTTAGCAAATGTTGTTTAGTGTGATGAGCATTTTCTGTTCAATAATTCTTCGATCAATCAAAGACCCGAGGAAGTACATAGGATAGTTTTTATGGCGATAACCGACATCCACGCGGACGGAGCCGCTGGCGACAGCTAGCATAATAGCTAGTAGCACTATGAGAATAATTTGAAATAAAAATTAATTACAGCTGATTTATGTTTACCAATCAACGAGTAACTAAAAAAAATTAGAATTAACTTTGCTCTTGATAAAATGAATATTTTATTTTAATTGGGTTTTTTAAGGTTAAAGATGAATCTTGATAATTGGTGTGTTGAGACCGCGTAAATTACTTGGTACGTACTTAGTGGGGTTTCCTATCAATCTATTGAGTAAATATATTTTTTTTGCTAGGCAAAATTATTTCCACGTTTAAGTTGTGCAGCTAAAGCTAAAAAAACATTATTCGGAATGCCCTACATCTATCTATATATAAATACGTGAAGCAAAATTTTGTGATCCCTTTTTACGAGGAATGCGAGAACAGAGGATTAAGATATTTAGCACACTTATTGCTTACGTGTAGAAGCTGTACAGAATACATTTTCTTAAATCAAATATGCATTAGAAATATATAATTTTAAAGAAAATAAACGTTACCAATATAGTAAAACATAGCCACACGCACGTATACGTACTCTTCTTTCAAACTGGAAAGAGATAAAGTATTTTTTTTCTTTCGTTTAAGGTTTCTTCTATTCAGCCTAATACATTTTATATTTGTCATTAAAATTACCTCGACATATCTTTATTTATCAATTAAATATTTACATACACGTATTATGCATAATATATTTTTAAGATTGACATTATACATTCCTGACAAAGTGTAAAATCACAAAATTTATTTCAGTAGAAAAAAAAGATGGAGTGCATTGTCGTAAAACGTTTGAATTCAGAACACCGCGCGCGGGAAATGTTGATTTCAGTAATTCCTTTTGATTGTGAAAATTTAACACAAAAACTACATCGAGGGTGTCATTCAAAATGAAATGAAATACTTCTTTATTTCGTGAAAACTTTGAAAGTACTTACGAAACGTCATTAAAAAGAAATATTTAATACAATTATTTTTGTGTGTCGAATTAGAACAGCTCAGTCCCAAGCGTTTTGGTCGTCTTTATAATCAGATATTTTATAATTGGCTTTTGAACACAATTTCGCTTTTAAAATAATTTTAAACTTATTTATAGATAGGTCTCTTATATTATAAGGGAGCTTGTTATAAAAGCGTATACATTGCCCCATAAAACAGCTACTTATTTTGTGGAGACGAGTGCTATGAACTACGAGATTATTCCTGTGTCTTGTATTTACAGAATGTATATCACATTTTTTACAAAATTTGTCAATATTTTTATGTACATATAGCAAATTTTCATAAATATATTGTGATACAACAGTTAGAATGTTTATTTCTTTGAACTTTTCTCTTAGAGAAACTCTTGGGCTGAGGTTATAAATTCCCCTTACAGCTCTTTTCTGCAGAACAAATATTGTATTTAGGTCTGCAGCATTTCCCCAGAGAAGAATCCCATACGACATTAAGCTATGAAAGTAACTGAAATAAACCATTCTAGCTGTTTCTAAATCTGTGAGGCGTCTAATTGTCTTAACTGTATAAGCTGCAGAACTGAGTTTGCCCGAAAGCCTTTCTATATGTGGACCCCATTGTAGTTTGGTGTCCAGCATAATACCTAAAAACATGGTTGTCTCGACGGGCTCAATCCTAGATTCATTAAGTTGTACATTGGTTGGCATATGTTTAACATTGGGCATTGAAAATTTTAAAAGTTTAGTTTTCTTATTATCTTAATATATAAAATCCTTGCGTTACTGACTGACTGACAGACACGCTACAGCCGAAAGTATTGGGCGCAGGAAGCTAAAGTTTGGCATGTGTGTTCCTTGGAGAGCGTAGGGGTGCACTAAGAAGGGATTTCCCGAAATTCCCACGAGATCGGCCAAAACGGAAAAAATTAAAAATAGTGCAGGCGTAGCTGCTGGCGTCCTCTAGTTAAGTAATAGATTATTAACATTAAACCAATTGACAACTTTAGAGAGTGCATTGTTTACTTCGTCAAAGTTACTCTGTCGTCGTTTAATATTAAAAATCAAAGAGGTATCATCAGCGAACAATACAATCTCATGATTATTCTTAACGTAATAAGGTAAATCGTTAATATATATCAAGAATAGAAATGGTCTGAGAATTGAACCCTGCGGGACACCCATTTTCAAAGCAGAACCTGGAGATGTCTTACCATTAACCTCGACCTTCTGGATTCTGTTGCCCGAATAAGAAGTCAGGAGATCGAGAGCTTTATTTTTACTGCCGTAATGATATAGTTTCCTGATAAGAGTATCATGATGAACACAATCAAAGGCTTTAGACAAGTCGCAAAATATACCTAACGCATCTTGCGACTTCTCCCAAGCTGCAAAAATACTTTTCAGTAACTCGACTGCTGCGTCAGTAGTTGAACAACCCCTCGTAAATCCGAACTGTTTCTTGTGAAGAAGATTATGTCTATTGAAATGACTAAGTAGCTGACTAAGAATTAGTTTTTCAAAAATTTTGCTAAGTGTTGGCAATACGGAAATAGGTCGAAAATTTGAGGGGTCTGATGTGTCACCAGATTTAAATAAAGGTGTTATTTTGCTATACTTCATTAAATCAGGAAATGTTCCAGAAGTGACACAACCATTGAACACTGTTGCAAGATGTGGAGCAATTAATGTAATAATAGACGAAACAGTCTTTACTGACAATCCCCACAGATCCTTTGTCTTTTTCATATTAATAGTTTTAAATTGCTTAAGAACATCATCTGTAGTAACAGCAACAAATTCAAAGGCCGTAACACATTCCGGCACGCAGTCTTTAAGGAGCATTTCAGCAGACATGGAAGACGATTTGAGTGACGCTGTAGTTATAATGGGTATATTAGCAAAAAACTTTTCAAATCCCGTCGCTACTTCCAAGTCCTCTGCAATACTCACATTATTGATATTTAGTAGGTAGTCGCGACTGCGTGTTTTGGCTCTACCAGTTTCGCTATTGATCACATTCCAAGTTGCTTTTATGGTATTTTTAGCGCTTTTTATTTTATTTTTCAAATAAATTGATTTTGCAGCATAACAAGCTTGTCTAAATGTTTTTGAGTATTTTTTTACATAATTAATAAAGGCTGGACTATTATTAAACGTTTTTTCATTATAAAGTTCATATAACCTAATCCGACTTTTATGAATGCCTTCAGTCGCCCAATCACTAAACATCAGACGGTCAGTTACATTTAATTTTTTAGGTTTAAATACAGTAGAAAATTCATCATTAATCAATTTAAATAATGGATTATATAACTGATCCGGATGGTCATGTATAGGCAACCAACGCATTTTATTTGATAGATTATTTAAAAAAAGTTCTAATCGGTTTTCATTTATAGGTATAAAATTAATAATTTTACTCTGAATCTTAGGGCTTTTTCTTGGACAACAGACTAACTGCCCACAGTGATCAGACTGTAACATATTAATTAAGGATTTTTGTAAAGGCTTAGTGTTAATAAATATATTCTCAATACAGGTAGCACTTGTGGCAGTCACTCTAGTTGGTTCTAAAAAAGTATGACTTAAATTGTAAGATTTAAATAGATTTAAGAAATCAATTGATAAAGAACATTTCTCTAAAATGTTAATGTTGAAGTCACCACAAATAGCAACCGTTTTATGGCAATTATTAACTTTGCTTAGGGCATCCTCCATAATTACTAGAAAACTTACAAAATGTGCACATGGAGGCTTGTATACACTCATAACAATGAACTGATCAAATTCGACACAAGATATCTCTATAACTCGCTCAACAGAGAAACAGAGAGGCTCACAATATCAGACCTTTCTTTAAATTTTAAAAGTTTATTTATTATAATTAACGAGCCTCCTCGAATAAATTTTTCTCTGCTGAACGAGCTTGCAACCTGGTGGTTGTTGAAATTGAAAATGGACTGGTGGCTTTTTAGCCAATGTTCTGTAATACATAAAATATCAATATTGTTACAGTTCATGAACAATTCCAACTCTAACTCCTTACCCATCAACCCTTGTATATTTTGATGCACCAGGTTAATACAATTTTTTAAATTATTTTTTGTACAATGTGTGGTTGATGAAAGTGTGTTTTTATTACTTATATTTAAATTTATCAATGTCTTGTCTATGTTATTGCCAGAGATTGACTCTATTGTCTCATAACTTAATTTAAAGGATTTGGAACGGATTCCAAGCTTATATTCAATGTCAAGTTAGACTGCTCAATAAAAGCAGTGTTATTAGCCAAATTGTTGGCTGTGTTATTAATATAATATGCTAGCGATGATGCTATTTGTCTTTGAATATATTGAGATAGATAGCAACTATCACATGTCAAATAAAAACTTCTAATGAAAGCATTAAATCTGAAAAAATTAAATCGGCATCTCGAAAACTCGGAGTCCTGAACAGAGTGAGGAGGTTTTTCACGCCAGAGCAGCTGTGTCTATTATACAAGACTCAGGTTCGCTCCTGCGTGGAATACTGCTTTCATCTCTGGAACGGCTCCGCTCAGTACCCGCTAGATGCCCTTGATAGGTTGCAGCGGCATGCTGTCGGTATCATACGTGACCTTGAGGATACTAAGACCCTTGAATCTCTGCAATTACGCAGGGACGTATCCTCAATGGCTGTCTTTTACCGATTGTATCACGGTGAGTGCTCAGAAGAACTCTTTCAACTCATCCCACCCTCTCCTTTCCTATCCCGAACAACACGTGCCGGGTTAAGGTGCCACGCTTACACGGTAGAACAGATACCGTCACGTACGAAAAGGTTCGGTACATCTTATCTTTGCCGTACCATAAAGATGTGTCCTTTAGGCGGGGCGTGAAAAAGCAACTCTCAAGGCCGTCAAAGTGAGGGCCGCCATGTCACATTGCTTAGCCAGCAATTGGGGGATGGTGGCCTTCATAATAGGACTTCACTGTCAGCTTATCATCAGGCAGCGTGAAGTCAATTTGACAGGTTTTTTTAATAAAAAAGAAAAAACTATTTTTTAATTATGTAATTTATTTGTGAATTAGAGTGAAATAAAAATTTTCATCTATCTATTTTATTTATGAATGTGAAATTGCTGGTATTAGTAAGTTTTCAGTGTTTCTCATATTTTGAAACTTTGTTAAAGTTTGTTTATAAAAGTCAATTGTCTAACACGAACCATCCTTAGAAATACCAAACATATTGAAGGGCCGCATGTATAAAGCCTTTCGTATTGATCGCTGACCTTAAATATTTTGCGACCAGGTCAAGAAATTACATGTTTATAAAGTACAAGTCTACAGAGTTTTATATATATATCGGAATGATCATTAGTACCGGACGTCAACGACTACGAAACGGAAGCGTGAAGATGGCGCGCTTCGACAAAGTCTAGTGTGACGTTCGCTACAGTTGAAGAGGGGGGTGACGGTTGACGTTGAATTGAACGGAGCAAGACAACTATTCACTTCTCTTGGAGACTCCGGGCGGGCAACAAGTACCTAGAAACTGTCACTCGGAGCTATTGCTTCTGACTGTGCTGATTTTGTGTAGAACAGCTTGTAACTTTTATTTCTTAAATAGACGTGTGAACTGCAGTGCTATCTAGATGAGTGCACTTGGTTGGTTAGTGTAATCTAACCATAGTCAAAAGATATTACTAGCGCCATTATTTTATCGACTCGCGGTGTTGATAATACGTAACGGTTAAGTAAAAAGTAACACTGTTACTCGCTGTAATTCGTTAAGCATACGCTTAACCTTATTCTCATTAAATGGGTACTTTGTTAGTCGTTGTTGTGATAATTTTGTGGTACCCACGTTACCGTCAATGTAGATTTGCATAAACTGGATAAACCGTTTGTGCGGCTGCATGTTTAGCCATGCGTTGCCATTGGTTAGACCGGTAAAGTGCCTTTCTGGTTAGCCTAGTTTACCCTTGAGCTTTTGTGTTAGTCATAGTCTCCGTTGGTGCGCAAACAAGACAGCCGTTAGTGCATTTGTCATAGTATCACAAACGTTGTCCATCGTCTTGAACGCGAAAGGTCCGTTGCTGTATCGCTAATGATTAGGTTAGGATAAGCTTCGTATTAGGCTATCCATGACAAAATAATAACGCTATAAAGACTGGTTGGATACTTCATAGTAAACTTAACATCTAGAGTATCAGCCTAATAAGCTTTTCTTATAGTTTGCTATGTGATAAGGAAAACCAAAGCAACATGTTTAATTTTTGTGGCTGTCCATTTTAGAAACTCGATATTGATTACGCGCGTTATTACGCAGTCTGAACATTCGTTGGATTGTATCCGTCATCCAAGGGGTTGCAGGGCCACGGAAAACCCTAACCATTCAAGGGTCGTGTGCGTCAAATAGTTGGAAAATATATAGAGTAAACACAGACACCATACTATCCACATTCTCTGCCCCACATATATAATCCCAGTGAATGGAATCAAGGTCGTTAGAGAAGTTTTCAATGACTATATTTTTGAATGACTATATTTTATTATTCTTTGCTGTGGTTTGTCTTTTTTTATTATAAGTTCATCTGTCACAAAAGAGTGATGGCCCAGCTCATCAATATGATCCACACACACATTTCTATAACGGGCATCTGTGCACATTAAATCTATGAGTGAACAGCTCTCCTGGGTGAAATGTGTCGGTGTGGTCACTATTTGCTCCAATCCACAGTAATTTATAAAATCAGCCAGCTGCCTGTATTTAGAGGTATCCTTGTCTAACATATTGACATTAAAGTCCCCTAAGAGTATAATATTGTCATATGGCTAATGCTCGCTGTCATGGAGTCAATAAAACAAGTTAGATCTAGCCATGGTGGCCGATATGCGGTGCCTACAAGAAGTTTCTTTTTGTTCAAAGTTATACTCGACCATTGTTGTTCGACCTGTGCATCCTCCGGATGAGCCAATACACGTACATGTCGGCGATATGCCAGGGTTATTGTGTCCAGTCCAGACTCCATTATAATAAAAACACTCACGTAATATTACTTGGTTTATTTTCAGACGATTTCTAGCACAGAATTGAAATAAAATGTGACCTACAGTCCTTTTTATACACTAACGGTCATTACACTTAATACAACTGACTCTTCCTTTACAACATATAATTGAAATTACTATAATTAATTATAAAATGTAGTTAAAAAATCAACATTAATATTGTAATGAATTTTGCACAACACCAAATGATTTCTTTTACACGAATAACAAATTTATTTTATCAACCAAACGCTGCTTTACAACATTGTCAACAGATAGCGCTATCAACATGATGCAAATATAAACGCATGTTATTTATTACCGTAAAAATAAGTGTCAGAATAATGTTACTTAATACTAATTGATTTTACTTTGAAAGTTTCTGTAGTTATCTTAATAACTAAGTTATAAATTAAATACTCTATAAAACAGTTAAGCAGCCAGTACAGTGTCTAATATTGTAAAATAGTGAAGTTCTCAGTTCTGTGTTCACAAATAGTTATTTAAATATCAATCTTAAATATTAATATTTTCGTAACAATATAATCATTATACATTAATTTGCGCCCATACGGCCATTCTGATCCAGCGCGCTCCTCGCGCTGATTATTTAACAGTTACAGAATAAACAGCATAACAAACAAAATGAATGAATATAAAAATTACATAAATAAGTGTTTATCATACAGAATGAACTAAAAGTTATATACAAGGCTTCACCTAGTCATAAGATCTTAGCCTGAGGCATGCGTCACCCATCACGGGATCTAACAAACAATGCTTCACCCATGGCTAAGCCGATTACGGCATCACCGATTACGGGATCTAGCGCACACAGGCATCACCCACATAGGGATCTAGCCCACGCGGCATCACCCATCACGGGATCTAGCCAACACACGGCATCACCCATCACGGGATCTAGCCAACGGCATCACCCATCACGGGATCTAGCCAACACACGGCATCACCCATCACGGGATCTAGCCAACAAGACCAGGATCAAGGATACGCATGGTGGCCAGCCAGCGTTTTGGGAAGGATGTTGGATAGGAAAAATAAAATTTTACTCAAACACATAAATGCAAAATTTGCCTCATAAACACATCAATGCATATACATAAAATAATCATCATCGTTGGTCATGTTCAGTTATATCAATACAATGCAATTACATAGGTCCAACAACGACAGTGGAGGAGGTAGAGGACCCCCCACGTAAATCGGTATCTGACGAATCCTCCGCCCATACGGTCAAGCCGCTCATACAGTCGCCGATGTTGATCAGCAACAAAGGTTAGCAAACAATGCTTGACTCCAGCTCAGCTCATGCGGCATGTGTGCGCGCAGCCCACACATAAAACCACCGACGTCAAAAGGGCGGGCCACCGTCATCCATACATACCAATCAGTAAAGGACCGCTCGTCCATCCTCTCCTCACACCAAGGTCAGGTCATCTGCTAGGATGTCATCATCAACCTGCAACACTCAAAAGACAGGTGGTGGGCAACATTTCCCACCCAAATATTAGTTCCATGAACCTTCGTAACTGTAGATGAAATAAAGTTCGACTCTTACAAAGAGGTTAAATACAAAAGACACTGAATTTTCTCAGGTTCTGTCTGACAGTGCCATTTTAGATAATCAAATATAAAGTTATCAGGAGACCCATATTTTGCAGTTTAGATAAAACAGTTAAAACTTAATATATTCAAAATTAGTTTTATCCACATCAAACAGGAAAACAAAATGGCAAAGACAAAGAGAGGCCTATGTTTAGCCGTGGACAGTCGGACTGTTGGTGATAAATATGAAATAATTTCAAACCATGCAGATCCAAGGATTTCGAAAATACAAGTGCTATAATTATTACTCATGTAAGAACATGTTTAATCCAATATTGAATATTTTTAGGCATAGTGCAAGCTGTGAAATGGTTGAACTGTTTGCCAACTGAGCCATAAAAGAGAAATTCACAAGCTACCAATATTACAAAGCAAGAGTAGTGCCGTCTTATTTCTAAAAATGATTCCACTCAGCTTATAAATTTACTACAATAAACCATAAAAGTTAATAAAGACACTCAGATGTTGGTATTTTATAATTAATTCAACATTTTATTTATAAATATAGACCTTTCTTTCTGAAATGAATGTTTTTATTTATCATTTGTCTACTCTTTCATTTTGTAATTCAACTTTAATTTTATGTATTGTAAACTGACTAATCACAACTGACTTCGAAATAAAGCATGAGTTGTCCACACAATTACTTTTATTGGCTAAGAATAAATACTGCTAAATGGGAAAAGAGATAATATGGATTGTCACATTATGTTCTTTAAACCCACTTATCATTATCCTAATAATCATATTCCTAACTGTCTTGCGTCCCAAAAGAGCTAAGCAATAAGGTTGGCACTAAATTTTATTAGTTTATCACTGGTTGTCATCTTGAATATAGATGAAACTAACTTTGCAAATGAACTCACAACTAAAATAAATTGTATTTACCGAGTATAACACTAAGGCTTGTTATTTATAAAAGATAAGCAGTCACCTGTTTTAAGACTTTCAACCTAAAATGCTTAGAGATGGACTTTTATAAAACCTAAGTGAGTGCATATGTCCATAAAGAAATCTACTGTCCAGATCTCATGTTTCTAGCTTCAGTAGTTCGGGTTAAGCAAAGACTTATCATGGTCGGAACAAATCATTCTAAACAGATATAAAATTAAACGACAAATAATAAGACATGTTGGGTTCCTTGTCTTATTATATAACCTTAATTTGAGCTGCAAGTTGACAGTAACTATTCCAACATAATATTAAAGTGAAATCATGTAGGCACCTACAGGGTCAACAAATTTATAAAACCTATTTTGTAACCTTACAAATATTAGCTTTAAAAATGTGTATCACAAATTTATATTTATATCTACCTTCTGAATATTTATCTGTACTAATATAATGAAACTGAAGTTTGTTTTGTTGAATGCACTTATCTGTGAAACTACTGGTTTTATGCAAATAATTATTTTTGTGGTGGATAGTCATTTATCAAGAGAGGCTTCATATAATCGCGCAGTGAGCACTAGCCATAAGTAATGCAGTTAGTTAGCCTTATGTCATGTGTAACCAAGGGCTATAAATAATGTTTTGATTCCTAATGTTTTACTACTGAGATAACCTTAGGTTGACTATCAATTGAATTCATATTCAGCACATCAATTAGCTTATTTAAACTGAAAGCAAATCAGGTAATTTATACAATGGATCTATATCAGAGCTTCAACTTGAAAAGGGCAGTTATACCGTCCTTAACTAATAATTACATTAGTAGAACCACATAACAACAAAGCTATTTTCTCCATCTTGTGTAGATAAGTAAGTTTTACTGAGAGTTTCCGACATGGTTTAACGATTAATAAACAGACAAGAGCCCCAGCCGACGGCATAACATGACTATAAGCACAGTAGCACTGCTATGTACCAAACGTGGATAAACAACAGTTACCTATGTTAAAGTTCTATTTGGGGTGTAACGTTCGTAATTTTGACTGTATAATGTTTATCTGTTAATCTTTAATGGTAAACCCTAGCTCGCCACCAATATTTTGCTCCCCGGCAATTTTTGTTATTTCAAATGTCTATATTGACCGGACTAATAATAAAACTCAGTCCAAGACTAACATCCATTTAAACGCTCACAAATGTTACAGCAGGAATCGACCCCCAGCCTTCGGCGAAGCGGACTCTGAATTTTCTCACAGTAAAAAAGGCTGACGTTGTATTATAGAGTATTATATATTATATAGTGCCCTCTCATGTTTAACCATTTTCGTGTATACAACTCACGTGTCTTACCCAACATACAAGGTTGGCTATCTTTTTAGCCACGTTTTTAATCTCTATTTATGCACAGCTGAATTGTATCTGGCCAGTTTGTGTAACAAAGCAAGATGCTGTGCGCTATTGCTATTTTAAACACCTTAAAATGAGTTTTAGTAGTTGCGGAATAAAGTGGGCTGTATCCTACAAACGGACATCAGACAGACAGACATGGCAAATTTATAAAGGTACCGTTTTTGCCATTTTTGTGAAATGTGTGCACGCTTTGTATAACTTCAGAATGATTGCACCAATCTTAGTCAAAAATGCAATATACATAAAGAAAAATTTCGTTGTATTTCTTGCTATCAGGACAATATTTATACAAAAGTAAAAAACAAACACCACACGTAAGAACAAGTTTTCTCTTCCCGACATCGCAAATAGCGCTATACCTAATAATTATGTAGATGTCTTTATTTTCTTGTTTAATTGTTAATATCACATGTTTTTTAGGTTACACCACCCTTGCGAAGAGGATAAGAGCGGCTGATATTTTTATTTTTTTAATCTTTACAATTTTTATTAGTATAAAAAATATATAAAAAATTGTAAAGCTGAACGAATTTTAATATTAAGAAATAGAATTAGCTAGCAGTGATCAAAACTATAACTTTGACCATTACGATGTGACGACATTGTTTCTGAATACTCTAAGCCAGCGTGGTGGTAGATCCAGCCGTAGTGAGGAGCGACGTCAGTATAAACCACGTAGTACTTCGGATCGCAATGCGTTTGTCCTGGAGAAACGCCGCACTAGAGAGCACGCCTCGCAAGAACCACGAGATTTTGTGGTCAGCCCGAATTGTGGGCTGCACGAGACCACCGCCACTGTCACCGTTGCGAGGATTTATACCTAAGGAAGCGAAAAATATCATTTAATTAAGTAGAAAGCGACAGCGTTGATATTGAGAGACTTACGGCCCGTTCATGACCAGCAGCGGCGGGCAGCAGCGGCAGCGATTTTGATGTACATGTAGCGTTTTGCTACTCCGCGCCCGATATCGCGTCAGAGTAGAACGCGTGCTAGACAATGATTCTGGTGGTACGCGGGCCATAACAGATTGCTACGCAGAATCAGAAGAGCTTGAGCAAAACCAACGACACGACGCACACCACTGACTTTCCGAAACGATATGCGTATTCAATTGTTCATTATTGTTTGCAAAATGGTGTAGAATAACACCGTAAGTAAACCTGCGTGTCTGTGCATATACCCTATTTTGTCTCGCACATACTTATGCGTAGTCCTCCAACTCGCACATGGCCAGCGTGCGGTTGTGAACAAAGGATTACCCTTCTCATACACAGATGAGGCCCAGTAGTGGTGTATATTTAATATACAGGAATGATGAATGGAGAGTGTAAATAATTTTCTTCCGTTCAACCAGCTGTAATTCTGTAGAAATAATTGTCTTAGAACCCGTGGATTTTCCAGTTCAACCAGACTTGATCAAATGTTGGATATTCTACGGAGTAACTGCTGCCCGCAACCGAAGAGGATATTCATCGATATAAAATACTAGATTATGTATCGATGAGGATATTAGAATATTTAACCTAATGGAAGGAAAGAGGAACCCACCTCGCACCCTCGGATTGACCACCCCAACTATTGCAATAGAAAAAGGTTGACAATACCGAACTCCTCTAAAAGGATAAGGGATATAGGAATGGTATGGATTCCAGGAAGATACCTGACTTGCAGTATCCCGTTGTATGCGCCGACTATTGTTCGACACGTGTTTTGCCTCTGCACGAGGCATCCTCAGGAGCGATGGGCAACGACTGAGTCGTGCGTGCGTGGTGGGTTCATCTTTCCTTCCATTAGGTTACAATGGAGTTGCGCCAAGTAACGCCTGATTCAATCAACTATATTAGAATAATTGTACTGAATTTCTGTAAAACATTTCTAAGATTTTTACGACAGCCGGGAAAGACGTTCGAAAACTAGATGTAGGTGCGTATCCAGCGCAGAAAGTGAATTCGTTCAGCAATTTTGAGTAGACTTTGGGAGAAAACGCGACAGAAATCGTGTCATTTTGCACCATTGTGTAAGCTGATCTTAGAACATCTGACTGCTTGTTGAACTCAGTTGCACCAAAGCCAACCACCTAAAATTAAGAATAAAAATATATTTACGTTACGAAATGTTTATCCTGCTTCTTAGATTTTTGGACTTTGCGTAATACTTTATCACCTAGACAGCGTGAATAATATAAAACGATAGCGACCGCTCCTGGTTTGCCACGGTTACCGGTATATAACATTTTTGCGCAAAGCCCAAACTACTGGGCCCAAGAAGCAAAATTTTGGCATGTTTGTTTTTTTAAAGATTATGGAATTGGGGTGAGGGGGTTTCCCGAAATTCTTGCTTCTTTGATTTTTGGACTTTGCGTAATACTTTATCACCTTGACAGCGTGAATAATATGAAACGGTAGCGACCGGTCCTGGCTTGCCACGGTTATCGGTATATAAAATTTTTGCGCAAAGCTAAAACTACTGGGCCCAAGAAGCTGAAATTTGACATGTTTGTTTTTTTAAAGATTATGGAATTGGGGTGAGGGAGTTTCCCGAAATTATCATGAGATTGAGAAATAACTGTTAAATTAAATAAAAAATGAGTGCATATGTAGCTATGGATATCCTCTAGTTTAGTTATATACTACGCGCCGGTGAGCCTCGTCTGCCACCTTCAAAACACCCGCCCGTGCGCAGCGTCGGCTCAAAGTTAATGGTTCTACATTTACATTTACTGCCTCGTTCGCAAAGCAATAGGTAGAACCACGAGAAAGAACGGGCAATAAAACTCATGGCCACTTTTTTGAATCGCCAATATTATGGTACATATGTATTTTATTTTAGTAAGGAGCTGCAACTGTTTCACATTGTACTTAATTACTTGTAAATAGTAATTAGTTAGACATAATACTCCCTGGCTGGTTGGACAAGCGGCCTACCTCTCTGGCATTCATGCAGAGAATGTCCAAATGCTGTCCTCCACAGTGAGGACAGGGGCGAGAGTTCGGGCAGTCTCGCTGGTAGTGGGATCCCAAACACGAGAAACAAAGGCGGTGGGCATTTGCGATGCGCCTACGAGAGGCGACATGAAGGTCCAAGAATGCCCTACAACTGGCCGTTCTGTGCCCCGTGGCTTTACAGTAAGAGCACTCCGCTGGGCTCTGCGTGATTGCAAATCGAGGAGGGCGCGGATCAACATTTCCTCGGGTGTGAACGCGAGCCTGCTCCTTGACCTTGGGTGGCTGCGACTGAGCCATCGTATCACCACCGGAGTTGTCAAAGACCCGGCACTCGTCCTCTAAAAACTTCTCTAGGTCCGCAAAAGGGGGTAGATGTGCCGCATTATCCCCGCCAAACCGCTGCTCAAACCGCGACCTTAGGTCTGCAGGCAGGTTCTTGAGCACTATATGCACCAACATTGGTCCACGGACAGATCCACACACTTAAGGGCTTTTATGGTCACCAACAGCGGGTTCAATAGTTGGGTGCGCAAACCAAAGACCCGGATGAGCGTGGGCAAACTCAAGATCTGCTCAATATGGGTGTCTGCGAGGCCACGCTTGATGTGGTACCTGCGGGTGATCAAGTCCCGAGCCGTCTAGTAGGCCTCGTCAGACACCGGCAGATGCTGGATGAGGCTTTTGGCCTCCCCATCCAAAACTGACATGAGATATACCAATTTTTGGGACGGCAGAAGGTCAGCCCTGGCATCGACCAGGCTGTCGAAGAGGTTGATAAATCCCAGGTAGCTTCCTAGGCACCCATCAAAGTGCGGGAGGTCCAGCGTGGGGAGCCGACTCAAAAGTCCCGGTGCTGGCCTAGGAAGCTCCTGCTTCAAAACGGGTTTCCCGTCCCTCTCTGCGATCAACTGCCTTGCACAATCGGAGAAAGCATCATATATGTCCAGTATCTGGGCATAGTCCTCACTGACTTTGGTTCGCTGGTCTACCGTGAAGTCAACAACTGACACTTCGAGACTACAAGCGCTGAAGACACAAAATTGCTGTTCAACGCTTGTCAAACGATCATTAATCTGCTGGTGATCAGGCCGGTTTATCAGAGCACTGGCTGAGGCAAACCAGCGCAAATGTGACTAAATGGCACCTGCAGCCGAACGCAAGTCCTTGATAGCGTACATAATAAATTCTCAAAAGAGCTCGGACAAGTGTTAAATTAAAACTTTAAATTTGTTAATTCTTTGAAACCAACAAGCTGCTGGGCTATATACTACAGCCGCAGGCAAACACAGGTATAAACTACCTAACAAAATTAATAGTTTCAATATATTGGAATAAACCCAAAAGTTATAACAAATTGAAACTTCAAATTAATCAATCATTTGCAACAAACAAACCAAATGAGCTATATATTACAGCCGTAGGTAGACACTAGTATGTGTTACCTAACAATATTAATATTTTCAATACATTACAACAAAGTTTATTAAATTAATTTATCAATGTTACCCGCTTATCAATGCTAAGTCAAATGTGGTTATTGTAATGCTTAAAACTCAATGTTTACAATTAAATAAGTCAATTAATACATATAACTGTTATGAATTTAATCAAAACTGACTAATTAAAACTACAACGGCTAGTTCCAAAGAGATTTCAACAATTCAAGTTAACAATTACTGTTTGAGGTTATGCACATGACATTGAATTTTGGTTTGATATTGAACTTAGCAACTGGTACAATATGTTTCAAATTAAGTAGGTCAACCAATACATAACAGTTATAACAATATTAACAATGTGATAGTAATGCCTAACTGACAATCAGATGCAAGATTACAATATTGATTTGAGATTACAATACTAATGTGAGGTTAGGCACACTCAATCGCGCTTTGCTACCAAAAGATATGTTCAGAGCTTGCCCTAGACAGACTGGGAATTGTTTTAAGGCACAGTGGAAGCTTGTTTATATTTGGTTCGGCGATACACCGAAACCGTAGGTTCTAGGCGACTTGGGAAGGATTAATGGAATGGACTGTATTCAAAGGATAGCGGGTCTATAGCCGCCTAGGATTGGAATGGAAGAGATGATTGTGAGTGGGTATAGGATATTCCAAGGATGGAGGGCACTTACCTTATACGGCAATCTTCTTCGTTTCCGAAGGGCAGTCTCCTGGTGGTTTCGTGATGCAGCTGCTTGTTTTCACTTCACTACACAGTCACTTCCACTTGCGAGCGGTTTATATAAGCGGTAATAACTATAGCGGGAGCGGCGCGGTGATACGGTATGGCGGACGCGTATTCAGCGAATCGAATGTTCGCGAAAGTTCTGGACTGTCTCTCGCGTCGACGTTTCGCGGCGACCAATCCGCGAAAGGCAGTGCCCCTCCTTCGGGAATGGGAGACAGGGACGGAAAATATGGTATCACTCGCACTAGAACAGCATGGAACGATTGACGTTGATGCGATTAGTTATAGATAGGAAGGTAGATGGCACTACCATATCCCCCCGGCCCTAAAGGGTTGCCTTTAAAAAAAATAGAATTGAACTTAGCTATGTTGGGTGTACTACCGCATAACCCATCAATAGGCTAAGACAGCGATATGACAATAAAATTAATCTAAATTAACTTTAGCGAAAACTACAAACGCAATAATAGCGAAAACTACTAACTAAATACTTAAACTAAGAGGTAGGTCCAACTTCAGGCTAGATCTCACTGAGTTGGAAGCGGACAGAGACGTACAACAGGGCGCACGTAACTCCCTTTAGCGGTTTTCACGGTAACAACGCGAGTTGTACCGTCCTTGGAAGTATGCAATTTCTCTACGATGGCTAACGGCCATGAAAGCGGCGGAGCATTATCATGTATTATGACGACCAATGTACCCTCCTGTATAGGGGATGCAGGACTATTCCACTTGGATCTAGCCTAAAGCTGGTGTAGATATTCCGCACGCCAGCGCCGCCAGAACGACTGCACGAGATTATGCAGCAGAGTATGTCTCTGAAGCAAGCTTGAAGAGTCTGCTTCAGGAGCCGGAAATGACGATAATGGCACTCTGTTCAGAAAATGTACAGGGCTTAACGCGGATGGTTCTGCAGGGTCACTACTCAATGCCGTGAGCGGACGCGAGTTGATCAGTGCCTCGACTTGTGCAAGGACAGTTAAAAGCTCTTCGTAAGAGAGGATCTGTTGACCTATAACCTTGAAGAGATGCGTTTTAATTACTTTGACCACGCTTTCCCAACATCCACCAAAATGTGGTGATGCTGGTGGAATAAACTTCCAGTCAATATGATTTATGGCAAGTTCTTCCTGAAGACGAGTACGATATTCTTCCCTGAGAAACTTATAAAGGTCACGTAAATAAGAGCTTGCGCCCACAAAACAAGTGCCGTTATCCGTGTACAAACACTGTATCCCTATATATCAGCCACGCCGTGAGAGAAATCGTTTAAGGGCTGCCAGGAATGACACCGTGCTTAAGTCTCTCGCAACTTCAATATGCGTAGCGCGCGTCGTTAAGCATGTAAAAATACATAGCCAGGCTTTACGGCTTTTAACACCTCGACCACGCACTGGCGTATACTGCAGTGGTCCTGCGTAATCACAACCGGTGTGTGTAAAAGCTTTAGCAACCTGGTTGACGCGCTGGCTAGGGAGATCGGCCATGGGAGGTAAAGTCGGACGCGGACGAAATTTGAAACAGACGTTACATTTTTGTATTCTGTGACGAATTATTCGTCGAGTGGCTAAAATCCAATACTTATGCCTAAGTAAGGACATAAGCAACTCCGGACCGGCATGGAGGTGCTTCTTGTGATAAAAATCAACAAGAAGGTCGATAACATGATCATGTCGCGGCAGAATACAAGGATGTTTGTAGTTGTAAGGTTCATCCGAATTTGACAGACGACCCCCAACGCGTATGACGCCGTGTTCATCGAGAAACAGCTTGAGTCTAAGGATAGCGGGAGAACAATGTACATTGTCTTTTAAATTTTGAATGTCGTTACTAAAATGAACAGCTTGTACAGCTCGTAGTAACTTACATTCTGCGAATTTGATATCAGTACTTGATACAAAAGTCTCATTAGGTAGGTGCATAAGAAACCTATAGATATAAACGATGGCGCGGAGTAACTTAGACCACGATGACATGCGTAGTGCGAGTGCATAGATGGGAGACTCCGCAACCTCAGCAATCACGGGATAAGAAACAGACTTCCGTTCGGGTACATCTTCGTCTTCTGCACTGTGGTCAAAGGGTTGCATGGGCCATTCTGACGGATCATGGGAGATCCAAGAAGGTCCACGACGCCACAATGGATGATGCAGAAGATTAAGTGGAGTGACACCACGAGACAAGCAATTTGCGGGGTTCTCAATACCCGCGACTTGATTGAAACAAGTAGCAGGAACCAGTTCAATCGATTTGCTAACGCGGTTGGCGACAAAAGTCTGCCAGCGATGAGGAGAAGAATGAATCCAAGCGAGCACTACTTTGGAGTCGGAAAATGCATATAATTTATTAATGGGGTAGTGGGGCAAAACTGTGTCTTGAACCTTGCGGAGCAACTGAGACAGCAGAAGGGCCGCGCACAACTCCAGTCTCACAACTCAAATGGTTTTAACAGGCGAGACCTTAGACTTGGCACAAACTAACTGCGCCGAGTAGTTAGAACCAATGCGGACTTGCAGATATACGATTCCGCCGTAAGCACGATCGCTGGCGTCAGCGAAACCTATCAAGTTGATGGTACATCCATCTACCAACCCAAGATGACGCGGAATAGTAACTTGATTGAGCGCGGTAAGCTCAATACAAAACTGGCCCCAAGTGGCGACAATATGGTCAGGGGGTGTTTCATCCCACTCACACTTTGATAGCCAAAGCTCTTTGATCAAGAGCTTGGCGTACAAAATTGTGGGAGCCACAAAACCCCTGTTCCATAGTCGAGCCACTGTGGACAGCATAGTGCGTTTGGTGCACTTATAATCTGGTGGTGAGATGTCAAACCGAAAACTATCGCAGGATTTGTCCCAGCGTAAACCGAGAACCTTATGCGGTACAGACTTCTCAAACTCAATGTCTGGAGAAGCCTTATGAGAATCTGGTATGCGTGCGAGAACCTCCTTAGAGTTACTTGTCCATTTGACAAGATCAAACTGGCCTCGCTTGAAAAGCTGAATAAGCTCTTCACAAAGCGAAATTGCTAGCGGAGCGGATATGACACTACAGGCAATGTCATCCATGTACAAAGCGGAAGTGGCAACAGCCGCTGCGGCGGGAAAGTGATCGCCTTCATCAGCGATCAACTGGCGAACAACTCGTAACGCGTGATATGGGCTAGACTTGAGTCCAAAACAAACACGATTGAACTGATACACAGATAAAGGTTCTTTCTTGTCAAAACGATAAAAGACCCGTTGAAATCTACGGTCAGATTCGCGAACGCCGATATTGAGAAACATTTGGCGGCAATCAGCTGACAGAGCGATTTGGAAAAGACGAAACTTTATTATGATGTTAAATAAATCATCCTGTAGATTGGGGCCGGCATGCAAAATGTTATTAATCGACTGACCCGATGTAGTCTTACAACTAGCGTCTAAAACCACACGGAGTTTAGTAGAGGTTTTATCTTCGCGAACTACGCCGTGATGCGGGATATAATATGAGGGCAGAGAGTTGCCCTCGTTGTTTACAACTACACTCAAAAAACCTTTATCTATGTAGTCACGAATGACGTCATTATAGTCTCTGCGTAACTTAGGTGATGCATCAAGTTTACGTTCCAAACAATGGAAACGTCTGAGCGCAGCAGCGTACGAGTCGCGTAACGAATAAGGGTCACCACAGAATGGCAACGCCACAACGTATCTGCCACTGTCGTCACGAACAGTGGTAGCGCGGAAATGCTCTTCACACTCGAGATCTTTACGGCTCATCGAGGGCGGTGCGGTAACCTCTTCAAGCTCCCAAAATCGCTTGAGAAGAGAGCCAATATTGTTTTCTTGAAGAACAGAACAACAGCAAGACGTAACGTATTGAGAAGTATGTAATGTAGGTACGGTACCCATAATCACATACCCAAATACCGTCTCAATAGCGGGCGGTAAGTTATTTTGCTCACTACGTACCACTTTAGTAAGTAGCAAGTGCGGGAATATTGCGGCTCCGATCAAAACATCTATGTCTGCCGGATTCGCATACTCCGAGTCCGCTAGCGGCAGTGATTCGAGATGTGTGAGAAGCGACACGTCCACATTAGCGTTTGGCAATGTGTCCGTAATACGCTCCACGATAAGGGAAGACATGTTAAAATTAATGTCCCTATCAAAACGCGAATGTATTTTAATATCTACGGAACCCTTGCAATGTTTTTCTGATCCGCCTATCCCTCGGATTATTGAGTTCGTATTTTTAAAGTTATTCCATAATCCGAGGCGTTTGAACAATTCTAACGTTATTAAATTGGTCTGAGATGCGCTATCTAGCAGACAACGTACCATGTGCGGCGACCCATTAACATCATATATGATAACTTGCGCTGTCGCTAACAGAACAGTCTTAGACCCCATACATGGCGGCCTAGCACTGCTCTGATCACTACAAGCGCACGAAGGCCGTCCGCGCGTGCGTGCCGCCCGCGCAATGGATGTCGTACACAACGATATCTCATTCTGAGGCGTGGAGGGGGAAGTCACCGTGGCCTGCACCTGTGAGGTAAGTGTGTCAAGGTTAGCGGCTTGGCTTGACAACGTGTTACCTTTATCGAAATGAAGCAATGAATGATGTTTTTTATTGCAGAAGCGGCACTTTGTCTTACTAGAACAATTACTTGTTTTATGTTTTATGCTTAAGCAATTAATGCAAGCTTTGTTATCTTTTACGCATTTAAAACGAGCGGTTGCATTCTGATAATCGAAGGCGGGACACTTATATAAATGGTCATGCACTATATTACTGCACAGACACTTCTGTGAATTATTATTATTAGATTCCGAACATGTAACGTAAGATTGTGGATTAGGGACCGAGTTATTATTACTATTTCGCGATTTATTCAACCTTTGTTTGTTGCTGTTAGTGTTAGACGGGCCAGGTGAACCAGACTGCGTATTATGAAATATTCGACACTGATCTTTGATGAACGAAATAAAACTATCTAGTGTAGGTATTTTATTATTGCGTTCCGTCATCTCGAATGCGCGAATTGTATCAGTGTCAAACTTTTTTAAAGCGAGTTGAAGCAACATAAAGTCGGAAAGATCTTCTAATTTTAAATTCCTAAGAGAATTAACCGCGGTTAAGAAGTTATCAATAAACAGCTGGAAATTCAAGACAGACGCATTGCCGGACAGTTTGAGATTTAAAGCTTGGTCAAAGTAGGTAGACGCTAGGACGCGCGTGTCCTGATATCTATCAAGTAGTGACTGAAATATGACCTGATAATTCTCAGCACTGGGTGTGACACCTGCAAATACGGACTGGGCCTTCGGTGACAGTTTACCTATCAAATAGTACAACCTGTCAGCATCTGTCAGAGAACCATTATCGTGCACTGTAGACTTAAAACTCGCATAGAATAACGGCCAATTTCGTATATCTCCGTCAAACGACATAATCTCGATTGGCGGTAATCTCGGTTTGCGGGCAACGGGCTCTGCTGAACATTTACCCTCCAATTGCGATTGTGTACGCTTAATAATACAATAAAGATCTTCGAATGAGGTGTACGCCTGATAGTTCGGTTTTTCATCAGGATTGATAGAAAGTAATCTTGCGTTATAATCGTCTAACAACTTATGAAAATCTGTTCGAATACTATCCACTGTCATACAATAACTAAGAAATGCTTCGCTATTACTGTCAGACATAGAAGCGGTTTTTGAACGCTCGTATATGTTTTGAATGCGCTCAAATAAAATATTGCGTTTTGCTTCTAAGATTGTCATCTCTTTGTCTTCCGACACGCGTGACTTCTTTTGTTGTGACATGCTTACGTAAGTATAAGCTAATGAGAACGAAACAAAATAATAATATCTAATGTACCTATTATTTTACCTAAGTAGGCTAAGTAGGCAACACTTTAGAGCTGTGGAATTAAAAGTTGCTTGAAATATGAGATTTATAAGACAACTATGACAGTTCCAGAATTAATAATTTAGTAAGTAGGTAGCTACATAAAAGTTTACCTACTGATGCGGGCGGAAACAACCATGTGACGGTTATGTGAATATATTAGGAGTATAGCTAGGTGCTATAACTGCCTAGGTATAGCGATATAACGTATAAAAACGTAAATGAATCCGACTCGTATGGATCAAAAAAATGGTTGGGCGATACACCGAAACCGTAGGTTCTAGGCGACTTGGGAAGGATTAATGGAATGGACTGTATTCAAAGGATAGCGGGTCTTTAGCCGCCTAGGATTGGAATGGGAGAGATGATTGTGAGTGGGTATAGGATATTCCAAGGATGGAGGGCACTTACCTTATACGGCAATCTTCTTCGTTTCCGAAGGGCAGTCTCCTGGTGGTTTCGTGATGCAGCTGCTTGTTTTCACTTCACTACACAGTCACTTCCACTTGCGAGCGGTTTATACACCGCTATTTTTTAATTAGTACAAAAACTTTAAGGACAGATTAGCGAAGATATTATTATCACATATGTGACGTAAGAATTTCATAATATCAATAAAGAGCAAAGTTATTATCATTTGTTTATTGTAGAAAATCTCACTTAAATCATAGTCATATTTTACAATCCATTCACTAATTCATTGATAATATTCCATCCTGCTCATTCGCATTCTCTCTGTCGCACTTATGATGTAGGTAGCAATATTTATTAATTTTGTTAGTTCTACCCTCTCCTTCATACTTCATTCGGGCGTAGGACCGGTAAAATTTATCGTTTAACAAGTAATTAAATACGGAGGTATGTAATTAGAAAGCAAACAAATATCAAAATAAAAGATGGTGTTCTGGATTAAAAGAAAAGAGTAATTTTGGCGTATTTATGAAGTTAGAATCATCTGCTATTTACAAATTATTTTATCGTCATCATGTCAGCCTAGAGACGTCCACTGTTGGACATAGGCCTTCCTCAAGGTGTGTGGAGAACACAGACCGATTTTGAGGCGCCTGCATCAAATTATTATTTACTTAAGTACGTATTATTTACTAAACTTACAAGTATTTCCATTGTCCTTCGAAATGTCCACCACCGTTGTCAAAAGCATCCAATATGCACTGTTTTAATTGTTTGACACTGACCCGGTCACTTTTGTACACTCACAATACGATGTCCATGGGTACACAGCTGCACTCGCGATTTTTCCACTCAAAAAGTACGCACGAAGCATAGCTACATACTCCCGTGATATGAACTGATATGATAGGCCATCGCGTCGCGCAAACGTAGACAAACAATTAAGTTTTGCAACGAAATTAGATACGCTGACTTTCGCTAGTAATTTAGTACTGTTTTTCGCATCGTCGGGGCGTGGCGCAGGCGCAGAGGGAGGGGGGGGTAATTTATCAATGGTATGATAGTACACGGGTCGGTCATAGTATTAGTATTGCATTTACCAATTATCACGTATTTTTGTGGACAGTTTTGAGACAGTTTTGGGACTTAGTGTTTTTATTTTTCAACTACATAATTATGATCAGTTAAAGATACTTAGTGCCCTGTTAAATTTTTTGTACTAATTAAAAAATAGCGGTGTATAAGCGGTAATAACTATAGCGGGAGCGGCGCGGTGATACGGTATGGCGGACGCGTATTCAGCGAATCGAATGTTCGCGAAAGTTCTGGACTGTCTCTCGCGTCGACGTTTCGCGGCGACCAATCCGCGAAAGGCAGTGCCCCTCCTTCGGGAATGGGAGACAGGGACGGAAAATATGGTATCGCTCGCACTAGAACAGCATGGAACGATTGACGTTGATGCGATTATTTATAGATAGGAAGGTAGATGGCGCTACCAATATTCATCCAGTTGTTCTAAGGCAATCAAATAGCTGACATATAGAGCAAGTTTCTTGGCGCTAATAATTAAACAAATATATTACCTGGGGATCTTCTCTGAATCATCAATCGGCAAATCAAAGGCGGCAGTTTTAAAAGTTTTTGCCAAAATTATACAATTCAATTCGCTAAGCCGGATTTTACCATGTACTTACAAAAAGGCAATGACAACGAGAGCACCATACGTGTCAATTTTTTCAAAGCAAGAATGAGAATCTTACAGTGTGACCAGACTCAAAAAATTACAATTGACAACAAATGTTACTAAACTGATTTAATCGACTAATTATTATAGGAATATCTATTTCAAACATCAAATATAAATTACAAAATAATAATAATAGGATGCGGATCAGTTTGAAGGATCATCAAATATAAATTGATATTATTGTTAAAATTAGTTAGGCGTGGATTTAATATAGAATGAAACAATAGACAACTATACTTTGTTTCAAATTAAACCTTTTAACATACAAATCAAGAATATGGACGCGCACAATTTATTAGAATCTTATTAAAAAGTGTCAGCGAACACAAAATACAAGTTGATATTTTAACAGTCGCTATATTACGTTGTTCAACTGTAGAAATTGTTGTATCAAGATTTTTAATTACGATCCTTTTATGTTTAAAAGTTAGATCAACTCGATGTCCATTTTATAGAAATAAAATTTTAGGTATGATTTTTCTATATATTTACTAGCCGTTTCCAAATAAAAGATAGCCTATGTTACTCGCAGATAATGTAGCTTTCTAATGGTGAAATAATTTTTAAAATCGGGCCAGCAGTTTTTGAGTTTATCCATTACAAACAAACAAACAAAAATACAATTTTTTCCTCTTTATAATATTAAGTGTAGATATGGTAAAAGCACCTAATTCCGTGGTATTTTCTAGTGACTAGGTACTATTTTTTGTAGCTGCCGTGGTATCTAGAAATAACACTAAATATTAACTAAATTCTGTAACCGTATGTGTAATTGATTATTGTTTTTCCTTTATTATTATCTGGCCCTTGAAATACACTAAGAGCTTTGAAATTAAAATAGATGTTAAAATATTAATAAGTCAGATATATCTAATGCCTTTGTAAAATCCGAATTCCTTAATCAATAATACACAATTCATTGGATTTTACAACGCAGTTACGGCACATTTCGTTCTTTATTCTTAGTGAACAAAAGGCAGTAGATAGTGAAAGAGAGAACATGAGGTGGTAAATCAATTTATACCACATTAAGTAATTTTAGAGAGTACTGAGAGAATAATATTTCAAACTCAAACGTAAAATAAAATATTGTTAATAAAATATACATTGAATGCAGGACCTACCACGCTGCCCTGTAGAACCCCAAATTTATTTTCTACAAGGTATAGACCGGTATTATTTAAGTTTTTCATTTATCTCAGTATAAATTCTTTTTTCAGATTGTTTCCTGTTTATTGGGTGTGTTTTCCATTTAATGCAGGCCTACTTATTCCATATCTTACGAGTTTTTTAACTACAAAATCTATAGGATACGAAGTCACAAGCTCTAATCAAATAAAAAATGATTACCTTAACTAGCTTGCAGGAGTTGTAGCCTTCTACCACTCGGGTTATAAGATCACACTAGCGTTGAGGATTTTCACTCTGAAATCCGAAATGTTCTTGCCGCAAAATCTGAAGATTTTAAATTAATCTTGTAAAATATTTAAGCATAGCTGATAAAGAAAAGTTAGAGGTATTGGTACCAGTGCAATAGGACAACAGTTGATTACGTTTGTCTTATCATCTTCTGTAAAATAATATAAAGTACCGATTAAAAGAATGAGAAAAACTAAGTATAAGAAGCTTAATAGGGTCCGGCAAAATACCCTCTACAAATTATATGATATAGCGGTAGCTACATCATATTATAACGAACGACGATGAAGTCTCGACAGCAATAACACGGCGTCATCTATGAGAAACGATACGACGGAAAATGGTAAAGAGAGATTTAAACGCATTATTCATGTACTATGAATCATATCGGTGAACATAAATAAATGTCAAGTAATCAGTTTTAGTCGTAAGAACGACCGACGACCCCATAAAATACGGTTACAGATTCGGAAACTGCCTGATTGAAAGAGCGCAGTCTGTGTGCGATCTGGGAGTTCAGCTGGACTCAAAGATTCTACTTGCACAACATATTGAAGCCATAACACAAAAAGCAATGCGTAATTTAGGGTTTGTCATAGGCACATGTGCACCGTTTAAAAAAACTAGTTCATTTAAAACTGTTTTTTTCGCCTATGTCCGTAGCACCTTAGAGTACGGAAGCCAGGCCTGGTTCCCTCAGTATAATGTCTATATCGAACAAATTGAACACATTTAAAAGCGTTTTATAAAGCATCTTAACTTCAAAACACGTAAGCGCATTAACGGTTACATAGACGACTGCAGGCATTATCGAATTTTGCCACTTGTTGACAGACGCGTTATGCTAGATATGTGCTTTTTGTATGATGTATTGCGTGGTGGACTTGATAGTCCTCAGATCTTATCTACCGTTCCGTTCAATACTCCTAAAACACGTACCAGAAATACTAGACTTTTTTCGGTACCTCATCATCGCACTAATTATGGTAGCAATTCAATTGTACCACGATTACTTCGAACTTACAACAATAAATTCAATGAAATCGATATATTCCTTCTATCTAAAAATAGTTTTAAAAGTAGAATTGTTCTTGAACTCACCACAGGTTCCTGTTACTGATTACTGTTACTATGTTACTGTTACTATGTAACGTTCCTGTTACTGTTATGTTACTGCGTGGCGTTATCAGTGACGTTACGTTACGTAACGTAACGCCAGTTTTGTTCATTTTCTTTCCTTTTTATATGTACCCATACCACTGTTTCGTCCGATGAAGCAGCATGATTGGTGTTTGTATAGGTATGTGTTTGAATTAGCTTTGTATTTATAATGTAGCATTAAAAACACAACTTTCTACCTCCTATTGAAATGTCGTGGAGCTCTGTAATTGGCTTAGAGTTAGTGTAAGGCAACTTGAAATGAATTTGTCTAAAAGCTGTTGAGTTTCCTTAAAATAAAATAAATAAAAACAAAGTGCTGAACCGCGTAAGCAGAGTGCGCACGCCAAGCCGTATATATGTCCACCGGACTGGCAGTCCACCATGCACGATCACCCAGCCTGGTTAGAGGATCCTCCTTCTAGTTGGAGGAACACCACAGCATTCTTCCTCTACATTGGTGACCCCAGCGTTATCTGAAGCAGCCTTCACCTTCACCGGTCAGATCAGCGGGAGCAACTTCCTCGTCGTCCTCGCCTCGTCTCACTCCGCACTTCACCCGATGGGCGGTAATCAAGTCGCCACCAGCCAGCATCGTCGGTTAGGGATCACCATAGGCCATGCATGCTTGCATGCCTGGTCTTCCCTGCAACTACTCCCGTGTCTAGGCACAGCACACTGCACACGGTTTATATAAAAAGAGGACATATTCTTTCACCGGCAACGCAGAAGCCAGCCACTACGCAGCAACCTCGCAGCATCTCCCCGACTCGCTGTAGGACACTCATTGCGCAGCACCTTCGCAACCTCTCCCTGACTCACCGTGGGACTATTGCGAAGCCACTATCCCGACTCACTGAGATAGCTCACCGCGCACCACATTTAGACGCGACTCACTACTAGTTGCACACAGTTCCGACTCACAGAAACTAGCGGTTCCTACTCTCCACTGCCACTGGCACGCTCACGCTTAAGGATTACGTGTGCCGATTCCAAGTGGCGACTGTCCCCAGTGTAATTCGTAGTTGGCGGCGCTGGCGTCGTTCTCCGTCTCTCTTGCTCTCGTATTTAAGATACACAGGAGAAACGTTCGTCTCTCTTGCACTCGTAAAGACAGCTGTCCCAGCACGACTGCTACGCCGCCAAGTGGCAATATGGGTCACAGAAAGTTTGTCTACAGAGCGCCCATAAGAAATGCGCCTCTATGTACATATCTGAGCTCTTTGTCACCGTCAATATCGACCTCCGGTCTTGATGGGGAGTGATGTAGCGGTAGCTAGATACAACTGAGGCCATCTAGCGAACGACGATGAAGTCTCGACAACAACTATACGGCGACATCTATCGGAAACGATACGACGGAAAAACAAAGTGCTGAACCGCCGAAGCAGTGTTCGCACGCCGAACCGTATATATACATACAACATATGAAATATGTCAACCGGACTTGTCGATGCTGCAGCGTTTCCGGGGCAGTTCGAACGACATCCTCGCGACGTTGGCAGAAAAAATAGACGGGCCGTTTATAAAATTCTGGGCTGGTAGACATGTGCGCCCAGAGATCAATGTGCCTAATTAAGTGTATGATTTTAAAATGTGTGTATTAACAATAGGCTAAGGAACTACTAACACTATGGATTTTTGGTCTGAAATAAATTATATATTATTATTATTATTAGATATTATTACACCAGCCTGGTTAGAGGATCCACCCTCTAGTTGGAGGAACACCACAGCTTTCTTTCTCCATATAAATTAATTAAATCTATTAAATTATTTTTAAAGCTTAGTTGCTCTTACAGCGTAACCTACCATACTTGTGTTAATCAATGACGCTATGAACCTACGAGTTTCTTCAAAACTAAAATGATGCCAAAATATTGTAAGTATATCATGTCAAGTCGTCTTTTATACGATATATCAATCAAATGATCAATAAACGGATGTGTGAATTATTTAGTGTTACATTAAATTTGATTATAGAAATTATAAAGTTGAAATGTTTGTTAGGTTCAGATTTCTTCAGCTGCTCCTGCCTATACGTGATGTATGAGAAACGCTCAAATGCAAAAAAAACAAAAATGAAACATAGAATTATATACTTTATTACTGAAGGTAAAGGTTACAAATAGTAACACAATTTTGGCATTAAAATCTTATTTAAAATAATAAGTACATTAATATTACGTAGGTAACTCGAAATAAGTTACTCATTAGCATGTTGTTTTATCCAATTGTAATGCGCTTCAACGTCAAAATACAGTTCGTTTGCCTGTGTATCGGGTACTCCATCTTTTGTTTCAGTATATAAGTAGTCGATGCCTCGCAGATACCATGTGATCGTCTGATCAGCACCGATAGATGGCAGCACAAGACCATTTCCACCATTCAATTCCGCGGGGCTGAAATCTGTGTGACAAAATTTTATAATTAATTTACTAGTATATTTTAATGGTCACTAGGTATATATAAACCTTACTAGTGTTTAATTTTTTTTAATGTTCGCTCTTTTGGGTCTCCGCCCCTTCTGACACACGATAGTATGAGTGTGATCAACCGTGTTAGGGCTCGCTTTGGTCCATATACGGTCGAGCACACTATACCCGGTGCAACACTCTATCTTAAGACTTAAAGGCGTTCGGGGCATACAAGAACCACCACGTCATTTTCAAAAACCTTTTGAGTTTGCCCGACCCGGGCATCGAACCCGGGACCTCCGATCAGCAGTCGCATACGCTATCCACTGGTCACTGGACTACGAAGGATACATCCACCATAAACTCTCATGTTTGATGCAATGTATTATACCAATAATAATCCTACAGTTTGTGCTTCGATTACAGTTTGCCTACAGACATTAATTTCCTATAGTACATCCTATATTTTTCCATATCTACCTATTCCTCATCCTTTTGCAGGGCTTGAGTTGGGAGTTGTTTAAAGTGGTGGTAAAATAATGTTTAGTCTTCCTCTCTGTTTAGAACGGTTTACTAATGTTTGCCATAATTTAAAATGCCATAATTTCATATGCCATACTGGTATTTGCCATAATTTCATTAGAAATAACGCTTCAGTTGCCATAATCGTGAAATGACATAAAATAACTTTTTCACCACTGCAGCTCAAACATGCTGCTTTTGCTGCGAGACAACAGTGAACAAAACGCGATTTCGATTCGAGCGTGAGTAAAAGTAGCTTTTTAATTTTTCAATCTTCAGTGTCACGAATTGACATTGTTCAGCCATAAATTTGAAACATTCGAATTTTACTGTGCTCTGTCTCTTTCACATGCATATAAAAAGTGAGTGAAAGAACAAACCCCTTCAAATTCGAAATTCGATTTTGGAATTCGACCTCAAAGAAAACACCTACGGCAACGCAAAAAAAAAAGATTTTTGTAATAAAGAAATCTTTTTTTTATTTGTTATTGTTTACATGTTTAATTTATTATTGGATTTTAATAAAAATAAGTCTAATTAATAGTATAAAATTAGTATTTAACCAATACATTTTTATTTAGAATTACAACAATGATACATTTGGAAAATAAACATCAGGGACGCGGTATTAAAACGGGATTTAAAAAAGTAGCGGGAATAAAAATTTCGCTGATGCTGATACAGTAGGTATAGCGTAACGTGTTAAATTATATTAATATATAAAATAATCTTAAAAGATGAGTGAAACTAGCGATGATGACTGTACTTTAACACCAGAAGAGTTAAATCAACAAGTGATTATGCAGAATTCAATCTATTCCTGTTCATTTCTATGTCTCCTAAGTAATATGTGTTCTCACTGCTGTGGTGAAAAGTTATGTGTGCTACACGAGAGCAAAGTTTTTTGTATCTCGTGCTGTTGAGCCCCTCACCACGCTCAGGATTCTAACTTTGAATTCAATCATAGAATCCTTCGCTTGCCCGGGACTCAAAATCAGCACTCGAAACAAAAAACAACTTTGCTCTCTTGTTGCACAAATAACTATTACTAATTCCATTGGTCATAATCGATCAAGTGTCATAATAATTTAAATCCATAAATATATTTGCTATAATTTTCGTTTTCAATAATCTAAGAAGAAAATAGAGAATAAACTGAAGTTGAACAACTTCAGTTTATTAAAGTAATAGTGTGAAGAATGTGGACTAAGTTGACGGAGCCCTGCTTCGCAGGGCTCCTATTTTTAGGTCAAGGGTCAAAAGAGAACCCTAACCTAACCTATCCGAGTCGGATTGCACTGAGTCGGGGTGTTAACGATAATTAATTTCGACCTAACAATATTATGTATTATTTTCATAATAATATTAAATTTTGATTATGTCAAGAGTCGATTATGAGATGTGTTACTTATGGAAACTAATTATTATGATAAATGTTGTTATAGAAAGTCATGTTATGGCAAATAAAAGTTATCACTGTTGAGTTGTTAAGGCAAACGTTATTAGTATAAATGATAATAGTGCAAGTAAATCTTATGATCAGGGATGATTATGGCAAACAAAATTAGTGCAAATGAATTTATGGAAAACGAGAGAGATTAAATAACACTTACTTGATCTTTCGCTAGTTGCACAACAAAACGTGATATTATTTCTGTATGTCGTGTACTTAGTTTTGCAAGATACGTTGTCCTGCATTACAATGTCGGTGGATTTCAGGTGATAGTTCTTATTTATCATACTAGCAACTCCAACAGCCTGAAATAAGGTTAAAAATATCAATAAAAAGTGCGACTGCTGTGTACAGTATGCGGTATTGAGTAACGTGCAAAACAATAGGTACATATGAGACGAGTTGATTGAACAGACAAAGTTAAAAGTGCATTGTAATTGTTATAAGGCGGATCCACATAGCGCGAGCAGCCTCGCGCGGCAAATGCTTCGCGAAGCTGCTCGTTCTACGTATACGTGGCTTGGTCGAGGGAAGCGCATGTGCAGCCGCGGCCGAGCCACCGAATTAGGCACGTCCACACAGAGCGAGTAGCCTAGCGAGAATTGCCGCGCGAGTGACCCGGCCGAGGAAAGCGCGTGTACCACCGCGGGCGAGCGACCGAGCGGCCGAGCCACCGAGTGTCGGTTTTTTGCTTTGCTCAAAGGCGCCTCAGTCTGGACGCTGTTTCGTGCCTCGCTCAAATATAATAAACTCTACAAATAATATAAATCCGAAAGTGTGTATGTATGTTGTACATTTTTTTATAGACTTACGTCTGTATCCCCGAAGTGATAGGCAGACGTGTAATATTATTACACCCACATTTCGCCACGAAATGTTTAGGTCCCACGTAATAGGGGGCGAGCCTATTGCCGTTGCCGGGCACATCAGCAGACTCCGTGCTGCTTCTGAGAATTCGGGAAAACCCAGTAACACTTTTGCCTGACCCGGGCATCGAACCCGGGACCTCCGATCAGCAGTCGCATACGCTATCCACTGGTCACTGGACTACGAAGGATACATCCACCATAAACTCTCATGTTTGATGCAATGTATTATACCAATAATAATCCTACAGTTTGTGCTTCGATTACAGTATCCTTGCCTACACACATTAATTTCCTATAGTACATCCTATATTTTCAATATCTACCTATTCCTGATCCTTTATAACATTAAATATTATAACATTACACATTATAACATTCTCAAGGAGGGTTGGCGTCAGTCAGTTGTGGGTTCGATTCCCACACGAGACAACACTTTGTGTGATACATAAATTGTTGTTTCGAGTTTGGGTGTTAATACTCCACGTTAGATGTATGTTTCTAAAGTCCCCTGCGACTCAGGATTTAGCCCTAATGCGGGAGTTGTCTTTCTAAGAATAAAATTATTAAGTAAAAAAAGGTTAAAATTATGAGAAACACTGAAAAGTCTAAAAACTTACCAATACCAACGATCTCATATTGATATGTAAAACTGACAGATGGCAAATGTACTATTTCACTCTAATACACAAATAGCGCAATACATGCGCAAAAATAGATTTTCAGCTATATTTACACAATCATTAAGATTAAGAAAGCAAAATTTCCCGCACGCGCCGTTCTGAATTCAAACTTTATGACAGCTACAATTTTGTTCCTACGGATATCAATAAACAGATGTTGCCAAAGCTACAATTTTTTTCCTACGGATATCAATAAACAGATGTTGCCAAAGCTGCCGCGCTCATTCGGGGACCGTTTCCTTTCGCGTAAAATGCCTCGCGAGGCTGCTCGCTCTGTGAGGACTCGCCTATTAAACAACCCATTCATAATTATCATGGTGTACGGTGTAACCGTACATCTTTTAAGTCAGCATTTTACGCGACACACGTGCTACAATAACAATATATTCATTTTTAGTATGCGTCGATCCATCAAGGGATTGGTCCGTGCTCATTAACAAGTAATTTTTCTGTTATGTTATGAATTAAACACGATTGCTCGAATAAACTTTAGTAACAATCAATGACGTGAACCTTCCCCCTGGCAAGTGGGCGATCGGCCGCGTCGTCGAGTTACATCCGGCTTGAAGGACCAGAAAAAAGATGTATGGTTTGCTGCTAACCACACACCCTTTTGTATGTTATATTATGAATAAAACACGATAGCTCAAATAAACTTTGTATATTATTGTCTATAAAATACTAAAGTTAATGAGAGTGGACTGATTGTATGGATTAAATGAATTGTAGCGAACGCACGCGGCCCGTGTTGGCTTAGCGGTTAATCGACTACTTTCACGATATGCTAAGATTTAGGTATCCCTTGATGGATACAGACACGACTCCCTTGATTGGAGAAACGCGGTTAGTACTTGTTAATGAGCACGGACGAATCCCTTGATGGATCGACGCATACTAAAAATGAATATGTTATTGGAGCGCGTGTGTCGCGTAAAATGCTGACTTAAAAGATGTACGGTAACACCGTACACATGGGGCTACGGATAAGATCTTGAAAATTGTTTTAATCTGTAGTATCAGTCTGTTTTTTATTCACTATGATAATGTTTAGTCCATCACGCTGGCCAATTCAGAATGGGCAGAATTCACATTATTGCATGTCTGCCGAAATTATGGACAACTCTCCGACAATTAGGTTCATTTTACCGTGTAGGGCAAGTTACGAAATAGAAGAATACGGTACGCATAGAGGGCTTGAACCCGACGAATTTTACGTAGCAATCGGATGCTTTTCTCACTAATTATTCAATAAATATGAACCGAATGGAGTATTACAGGAAAAAGCTTATTTTGTTTTTTTATATGACTCCATACTTGGCGAATATGTCTAAAACCATAAACAAATACACAGATAAGTTGCAATGTAGAAAACGTCATCGCCACGAATAAATATAGTAACATTTTTTTTGTATAGTAATAGGAGCAGACGGATTGCCTGATGGTAAGCAATTACGGCCGATCATGGACACAAGCAACACCACAGGAGTCACAAGTGCGTTGCCGCCCGTTAGGGTTGGAAAAAGGGATAGGATAAGGACTGGGATGGGGGGAGAAGGAATAGGGGCTAGGGCCTCTGGCACTCTCACTCATCGAACGAAACGCAACAGTTTAGGTACTGTTACTTTACGTCGATTTTCTGTGAGAGGGTAGTACTTCCCTTTCGAGCCGGCCCATTCATGCTGAAATCAGCAAGGCTCTACTACCTTTGAAAAATATACATATATACTTACCGTAAGATCATTTCCATTTAGATTCCTTTGGTAACCACTGTATAGACAAATTGGCTGAACATATTTCGTGAACTCAAATCTGTCCACTTTGATTAACGCAAGTTTATAGTCAAAATTTTCAACAGTCCCCGAGTATTCATAGCCTGTAATATAAGAAACATTTTTTAATATACACGCATTTCTTTTTGTATACAATTCTATAAATGAGCCTATACAAATGGCTTAATAGTTACGGTAAGTGCCACCATTTGTCATTGCGCTTAGTTTGATCCCTGATAAGAGAACACTGTGCAAGTCTGCATGAGGAACTCCCAATTATTTGGAGTCTGGGTGAACGTTGTTCCGCTTTTTAAATGTTTGTTAAGTCCTGCGAGATACAGGGTATAACTATTGCAGGAGCATATAAAATAAATTGCGAGACTTGCATGCTAGCAAATGTAAATGTGTTTTTACGAAAAGAAGCAAAGGAGACAATGTTGCGTTTTATCTAGCTGCCAGAATCAGGTTACAAAGTTCTCATTATTTATTGTATAATATACACGTTTCAATTTCTAGTTTATATAATGTTACTTACTTTGCGCTTCTGTCTTCCAACCTCATCATCATTATTGGTGGCATCTATTATACCGACAATAACGTCGACGTCTTTTGCTGCTGCACTACTTTTAATGCAATAACCAACTGGAAAAAAATTTTTTCGTTATTAGAAGCACACTTACGAATTGCCTGAGACTTCTACTTCCAGCAGTTGAATAATATTCTTCCATATGCACACAGCATCATCCAGTCACAAATTAAGTAGAGCATGTACTATGAATACTAGATAATGTATAATATATACATAAAAACACCCAGGGCAAGAGAAACATCTATTTTCGAGCACACAAAAGTTTGACATAAGCGGAAATCGAACCCGCTACCTTCAGTGTGGCAATCGGTCATTCTCCCATTACGCCACCGGGTCGAATCATTAACAAAATTGGTAAAATAATTCGGTTTTTATGACACCTATAAAACTAACGGGTTTAACATTATAACCTCAGTTAGTTTTATACAAAATGAGATATTATATTATTATTTTCACTAGTTGTTGCCCACGTGAGTGTCAGTCTGTTTGTATCACGACAAAAGGCAGCATATGTGCTAACATGATTGCAAAGTTTCATCACAATATTGACAGTGGTTTTTGCGTGAAGAGTAACATATATACATACATCCATCTTTCCTTTCACGTTTATAAGAATATGATGACTAACCTGTGATTACGGCTGTTCTGGATACTATGGTGCCCCCACATCTGTATGATTCGAAGGTATAGACAGCGGCATACCACGGCCATTCACCAGGACTGGCCTCAACTTTTCGAGACACCAATTCCTCAAATTCAGCTGATCTCTTGCCGCACTTGTAATAATCTTCAGAATAGTTGCTTGCGTTTCTCGAAGCTACAATTGATGCCTGAGGAGGTCATAGAAAAAATATTAAACTCACATTTGTTTTCAAGCTGTTTTTAATCTGGCTTTGAATACTTCAAGAGATATCTAGTTTATCACCCGTAACAAAACATGCCTAGGCTCTCAGCCTTTTTACATCACTAGGACTAAATATTATAATCTATATATATAAAAGAAAGTCGTGTTAGTTACACTATTTATAACACAAGAACGGCTAAACCGATTTGGCTGAAAATCAGTGGGGAGGTAGCTCAGAACCAGGAAAAACACAAAGGATACTATTAGTTGGAAAAAATAATCTGGTAGGTATTTTAGAGAGGGTCAAAGTTTGTATGGACTAACCTACTACCTATTGACAGTAAAAACGCATGCGCTGTAATAATTGAGTGCTGCGAATGTGCTATCGTATATCTGCCAGTACTGTTACATTATACATTGTCATATTATTATGGTGCACTGTCATTACTTCGTTCGCTTATTTATATAAACTAATAATAATTATTGTAACAGCCTTGGCTAATCTCTACTAATATTAGGTATAAATGCGAAAATATGCATGTATATATGTCCCGATTTACGCTAAACCGGCTGAACAAATATTCTCTACTCATAAATGCAAAATGTATAGGGACTATGGCTTTGACATTTGACTGAATACAAGGAGATGTTGTTGAGCACCTTTCGGTAGATAATGTCATGAATACTGATCAAGTTACTTCGTACCCTATAGGGTTTCTGAACTCCTTACAATTTTCAGGAGTACCTTCACGCAACTTGAGACTGAACGTTGGTGTTCCAGCCCTTTTAATGCGGAATCTTAATGCACCAAAGCTTTGTAATGGCAAACGGCAACAAGTAACACCTAGGACGAAACATTATAAAAGCTATTCGCTATTGCGAGTCAGAGACTTATCATAGGCATTATCTTCGACTAACTATTAAAATTATTTGTATAAACGACAAAGCTATATTTGCGATTTATAAGATGTGCTTTATTTCAAAAACTGCTGACTACATTATCGTTAACCCATTTTCGTTGGAAGTTTTTATAACGATCTACAGCATATATTTTTTTTAGATTTGTCTCTCTCTTACTTTAAAAGTTAGAGGGACACACACACCCATTTTACCACTTTGGAACCGTTTATCTTTCGAACGATTGACTTTGAGAAACAAAGGTTTTAGGTACCTCAAAGTAAATTGAATGACCCATTTTCCACATCAGTTCCATGTATTACACACCCTTAATTCCTTAATATTCAATATTTTTTATTTTCTATAACGTCGTAAAGCGGTTCACAGAATACATCTACCTACCAATTTTCAAATGTGTAAACTGGATAGTTTCGGTATAAAGTGGCTGCGACATACGGATAGACTGACAGACATAGCGCGTCTATAAGGATTCCGTGTTTAGCCATTTTTGACTACGGAACTCTAAAAATACTGTTTATAGAAATATTTTGAATAAGTACTTATTGCGGTTATATTTCTTATGAGTCCCTATGAACAGAATTAAAACGAAAATTACTATCGAACGCTGAAGAAGTTTTGTGTTACCACGAATTTAACGTGAGCGAATACGCGGGCAAAAGCTAGTATGAGACTTAAAGGAGGTCGTTGTTTATTTCAATTTATCATTCGTTTTAACAAAGCTAAGGCTAAGACTAAATATCAAACTATAATAAATTATTCCTCATTTAGTATCTTTTAAAGGTTCATATAATATATGAATACATATTATAAGAGTATTATTTTCTTTGTCCTTGCCTGTGCTAAATCTCACATGGAACTTGTATTATGCCCGATGCTATTTAGAAAACATGACAAAATAAGACTCATCATCATCATCATACAGCCTCTGTCACAATCATAGATATCGTAAATAATAGGAGATATGCCCTGAAGACGAAAATGTATCGGAAACCTGTGTCGCCAGTTTGCCCCTACCACGCGGCTACTACTACACATGCATATCAGTAAAAGCAATATGAAAACGCTTTCGCGCACACACTCGCATTTTTTAATCAAAACTTACAAAACAATCAATTATAAACCTTATCCTATCGAACATAGCGTGTATTTACCAAGCAACGTTCAACTTACACAAAAACATCGCCCACTATCGTTGTGCTATGCAAAAGAACTGTACACTAATTCGTTGCTAGATGCAGCGGCCGTACTACGCGATGCATTCCCTTAGTAATGTATCGTTCGGTCATGATTACATTGCTTGTCTAGTCACTTCGCGACAAATTTAGGTAGTAGTTAAAGAGCAATATATTTATTGAAAAATAATATAGTCGTTGTGAGATTTGCAAACAATCATAACATAATAACAGCAAGGAATATTTTACGATTTGTTGTTTTTCATGTTTTTAAAGACAAATATAGTAAAATACTTGTAGTTTCATATGGTAAGTGATTCCATTCTTTACAAAATTTTGGTTTGAGCTTCGGTTTTTACAGAAAACCACTGAACAAGACGGCATTCTTATAAATTGTCGCGATCACGGTCGAAAGTGTACTAATTCGCGGCAACGGCCATTTGCTTGCGATATGGTGGTATTGCTGCACTCTGGGTGCAATTCGCGCGGACACCGACACGCCCCCTTGGTACTTCTACTCTTATTTATTTTTCTAGGGTCACAATGCACTGCTGAAAAAACTCTTTCCAATAGCAATAGGACGATTAGGCCTACCTTACCACGCTCACCATACGGGTTAGTATAGGTTTTATTATCAAGTTTTCGTTCTCTGCCCAAGGATGTTATTTGCTTCGTATATTTTCTTTAGTCACCTCTTGAGACACCCATCCATGGTATGAAATGAAGTAGTTATTACAGAAAATTTAACATTTTTAATGAGATGATAGACAAAATTCTCAATCAACAATTCAATATAAATTCGATTGAGGAAATTGTCTAACCCGACCCAGATATGCTAGGAACAACTAGGTTAATTTAAATGTTTGTTGAAAATGAATTTAAAAGGATTATTATTACGTTAAAAAAAGTCTCTGATACAAATTCAGCAACATACCTTGATTCCATCATTGCATAAAGTGACATTATCCACTGTGAATTCAAGTAAGGCGGGTACACCACCACAAGTCTGTTTAATAGTAAATTCAAAACTGTCAGGTATCGGTCGTTCTGCGTGCAATGCGAGTGGTTGATATCTTGCTAAAACTATGTCGAATTTATTTGAATCCTGAAAAGGAAAAATATATGCCGTTAATGATTTAAAAATTTGTAAGATAAAATGTGGTCCCTTCTTGTTGAACTATGTATTTTTGCCTAACATACCTTGATAGAACCATTTCGGCATAACTTATTAGCTTCTGAATACTTTTCCATACATTTGTTTCTTGGCATACATATGTTAATATATATCCCTTAGGATTAATTATTTTTTATTTACTTATCTCATTTACGTGAACGATATAAGTTGTTTTACAAAAAATATCAGTATGCTTTACCATACTCATACTCAAAGATGTGGTGAGGCCACTTCTTTACCGAAGTTAAGTGAAATGTGAATGCCAAAGGGGTTTTTAAGAATGAGACTTACCGTAGATGTAAAGTAAACGTCATTTTTGAACCTCAGCTCTGCGACGATATCATCATATTCCTTGTACTGTGCCAAATCTATCACACCCTTCCATAAATTATCAGATAATTTGTCAAAGTACAATGTTCCTAGGCACGGCCGAAATCTTGCCAGAGGTGCCGAAGCTTCCACCTTTACGGCAGAGAATTGCCATTCTGCTGCGAAAAATACTACACACAACAACGAAAACAGCTGCATGTTGACGGAAGTTACTAAACTGAATAACTGCTAATCGATTTACTTAATTTATAAGCTGACATCTTGAAATTATCTTCACAGTGGGGTTTTACGCCAGATAAATAATGTTTACGAGATGAATCATGTCAGCCATTACGATAAGAACAGTGTATGTACTCATCTTAAGCACTTGTTACTATTAACAAAGAACTTAAAATTTATATTTACGTAGATAAGTCTGATGGTAAGTTTCAGATTACTAATTAAAAGCCATTTGAAGGTACTGATGGTGCATCGAATGTTATTTGAAAAAGCTAAGCTGGTATCACTGCATAGTATAAAACAAAGTCTGTCTTCTGTCTGTCTGTCCCTATGTATGCTTAAATCTTAAAAACTACATAACGGACTTTGATGCGCTTTTTTTAATCGATAGAATGATTCAGGAGGAAGGTTTAGTTGAAGAACGTCTAGTTTAATATAAAAGAACATAAAATTGTCACGCAGGGATCTCTAGTGGATATCACAGATTTTCCGTTGACAAATTATTGTTAAACAATTGATAATTTGATTGGTAATCAGTGGAAATCATCATAGCGTAACATGTGTAAATAAAAAGCTTCACTTACTCGTATGTAATATTCTTCTAAGTGTGTGAAGTCTTGTAAGTTTTTTTTTGTATGTTGTTTTTTTTTGCGTTGCTCAACTCTTTGTAGTTAGCATGGCATCTGGTAATACACCCAGTATTATTTGGGACTTAAAAACATAACTGCACATAATCTCTGAGCATTTTAAGTAGACAATTGATATTATTAACATAACATAACGACTTTAACGGAGTGACAAATGCGTTGCCGACTTAGATGAGACATTGGGAAAATAAATAGAAGGAGGAAGGCGATGAGGGAGAAGCGCAGAGTATATAGGGTTTCCAGCACTTTCACTCACCGAACGAAATGCTACAGTATAGTTACTGTTACTTTACGGATATTCTGTGAGAGGGTAGTACTTCGACCGAGCAGGCCCATTCATACTGAAAGAATGTCTGAATTTGCAGACGACTGATAATCGTACTAATACTATATTCTTGAAATACATACAGATTACTGATACATTAGAACCAGACACAGAACTAATAATCATATTCGAATAATATATATTTATCCTAGGTGGGAATCGAACCCACGACCGCTGGTTTAACAGTCAGCCACAAGACCAACAGACCAGTCAAGTAGGTATGCAATCATATAAATAATGTAAATAATCACCAACAATCGTTATCTATTCTTGGCCTTTAACCTAAGAGAAAAACTCGCGAGCAAGCGTAAAATAATATTATAATTATCATTCACGAAGCCAACGTCATTCGCTATGTTAATGATATTGATATCTTAAATTATACCTCGTGACCATTGCTGAACTCATCTCGTTTGTACTATCTAATAGATATCTAATAAATAATGTACTTCTTATTACAAACAAGTAGTAGTAGTGGTCCAGTGGATAGCATAATATGTGACTGCTGATGAGAGGTCCCGGGTTCGATTCCCGGGTCGGGCAAAAGTGTTACTGGGGTTTTTCCGAATTCTCAGTAGCAGCACGGAGTCTGGTGATGTGCGCGGTAATGGCAATAGGCTCGCCCCCATTATGTGGGACCAAAAAATTCATGGCGAAATGTGGGTGTTATATTACACCTCTGCTTACCCCTTCGGGGATACAGGCGTGAGTCTATAAAAAAAAGTTCTTCTAATTTATCCCAGGGCGACAATACGTTTCAACTTTGAAATCCTAATCAAGATACCAACAGACTGCCATGTAGAGAGACTCCACAGCATGCAGCACTGACTTTTCGGCGTTATGTGCATATTAAATTGTTAATTATCGCAGGGCCCGTCGTGCAACCGTCGGCACCGGCTGTCATAAAAATCTTTGACAGTCGCTTTAGGGAGCCAGTACCTCTGAATAAACTGACACTAGTCTATACCATGTCATATCGCTATCCCTATGGGTTGCGGAGGTCAGACAGGTAGTCGCTCTGTGGAAAGCTAATATTCAGTCAAATACGGTTAGACTAGTAAGCGACTCATCCGCCCACCGTGGGATCTCCACCTTGTCGTGGTGGGAGGGCTCAATAACCATGGCTTGGACACCCGCGGTGAAGCTAAGAGAGATCCCGCGAGTGGACGCTCCGCGTGGGCTTGGCGGGGCCTGCGCAGGACGCTTCCAAAGGTGCGGGTGCGGGGGATAGCTCTGTTTGTCCCTCGCAGTCGGGCGCGGTCGCGGGAGGAGAGACGTGTCGGTGTTCCGTTGCCGCGCGCCCTATCTCGACCAAATGGGGGCGCACCATTGTTGAGTCGCGGTGCGGCCGCAGAGAAAGAGCAGATGCGGTGTTGCCAGGTTGCCGTCCTCCCTATCCTCTGCGGCCACGGAGTGTTTGGCGGTGGAGCCCAAAACCTTCATCCGCCGCGAAGGGGGTTTTGTTCGGGGCCCGCCTGATCATCTGGCGGGCCAATACCCGTCGGGGGTGGTGACGAATGCTTCGGCGATACCCGACCCTCCGGCACACGGGTACATGAGGAACACGGGTTGGTTTTTAGTCAGTAAGAGTCTGACAGTCCCCTTCGCCCTTCCCCCAGGGCAGAGGGACTCCATGAGGATTTGCCAACCCGACACAAAAGAAAAAAGTAAGGGGGGCCATGAAGTACTTCGTGTATATTTTAGAACGATAAGCATCAAACTGTACGACTTATTTTCTTCCACTATTACACATATTATTCATCCCAACTAAGTGCAAAAGTTCTTGTTCTAGGTATGAATTAACCATCTTTAACGCAATATGTAAGAGTTGATATTCGAATCAGAATCTCTCAAACGGAAGCCCGATAGTTTAGCTTAAATATACCTAACCAAACATTAAATCAAAGGTATTTCGCCTTGATTTGAAATTATTAAGCTATTGAGGTACATGTATATGAGTAATTTGTAGCAACATAACCATGTCATAGAGAACCAAATGTCCCCCCCGTGGGATCTCCACCTTGTCGTGGTGGGGGGGCTTAGTAACCGTGGATTGGTCACCCGCGGTGAAGCTAAGAGGGATCCAGGAGGGGACGCTCCGCGTGGGCTTGACGGAGGCCTGCGCAGGATGCGTCCAAAGGGGCGGGTGCGAGGGACAGTTCTTCTGTCCCTCGCAGTCGGGTGCGGTCGCGGGAGGAGAGGCGTGTCGGTGTTGCGTTGCCGCGCGCCCTATCTCCCGCGACCAAATGGAGGCGCACCATTGTTGCGTCGCGGTGGGGCCGCAGAGGAAGAGGAGATGCGGTGTTGCGTTGCCGTCCTCCCTATCCTCTGCGGCCGCTGAGTGTTTTGGCGGCGGAGCCCAACACCTTCATCCGCCGCCAAGGGGGTTTTGTTCGGGGCCCGCCTGACCGCGGGCCAATACCCGTCGGGGGGTAGCGAGGAATGCTTCAGCGATACCCGACCCTCCGACATACGGGTACGTGAGGAATACGGGTTGGTTTTTAGTCAGTAAGAGTCTGACAGTCCCCTTCGCCCTTCCCCCAGGGCGGAGGGACTCCATGAGGATTTTCCAACCCGAAAAAAAAAAAAGAGAACCAAATGTGAAAACTATTTTCATTAACAGCTGGAGCTCAAATGCAAGACGTAGATATCATAACTAAGCCATAGAGGTAATGTAATATGGCCATAAGGCACCAATGCAATGACGGTGTTAGTTATTTAATAGCACCCGCATGCAGACTACATTAAATAACTGTTATGATGATTATAATGATAACGAAAATTGTAAACAGAGTCGTTTGTGGATTATTATGCCGTTTGCGGGGAATACCCGATTAAGGTATATCGACTGAGATATCAATGCCATATTTTCATCAGGAATTATACTATTTTCGGGGATTCCTTGTAGGTTACACGGCGAATAAAGTTAACAATTGACGAATACGGAAGGAAAGATTTGTAAGGTTCCAAATTAAATTTCTTGTTATTTTTTTTCAGATTGACTCAAAAACACATCTCGACTTTGTTGCGAATTTCTTAATGGACGAAACATAGAACAAATGCATTGTCTTAAATTTTGCACCGTCAATGGAGTTTCGTGTTCATCAATCACACAAAGTGTTCGACATGTGATAGAAGATTTGTGTTGATTCGACTTGTACTGGTAGGCCATCAACGTTTTTGACTTAAGCTAACATCGCAAACGTGACTAAAATCATAGAAATAGAAACTAAAAAACCTTCATTAAAGTTTGAAAAATATACTGCTGAATTTTTTGTGTCTCATGGAACGATCTGTACACACAATATCCATGATTGTTTAAAATGTATGTAAATAATCACTGGGGTATAAAATGCTACCTCTTTGCTAGTCACAAAAGACCTGAATTTTCTCCATAAGAGTCGCTGAGGGCATGCTAGAACGAGCAACTCCAACCCAACACTCATAAACGTAAACTGGTGCATGACGTGGGTTTACGAGTTTGACATGCAAACTAGTCAACAGCTTTTACCTCTAGATTGTAGGCGTTACATTAGGGATATTTGTTTTAAAATATACCTACTAGGATGTCCGCAACTACGTCCGCACTACTGTTCCGTGGGAACTGAATATATTAGGTTCTCAGTAGGCAGCGATAGCCTAGTGGAGATACCAACAGACCGCCATGCAGAGGGTATCGAGTTTGAATCCACGACGCGTAGCAATTTTTCGGAGTTATGTGATTACGAAAGAGGATTTATTGAGTTTGATGGTTATATTTATTTAAATGATTAACAATATAATTAAATTAAGTCTTAAAATAATAAAAAAACGAATTAATATATACAAGGGAAAATTCAAAAAAATAAAATTTAGAAGGCGTCATGAAACTCATCCGCATCGCAGTCAATTGGAAGCGTACCCAGAAGACTGGCAGCATTGCCTCGTTGGCTGGCTATACTTATTTTTGAGCCAAATACGTGCCAGCCCTCTGGTCACACGAGGCGTCTATAAGTCTCTTTGCGAGATCTCTAAAAAGTGATCGCGCACTTGGACCCCATGGCCCCAATGTTTCGACCCCAAACGGCTCAAATACATAATCTCCTATTATATTTACATATTTGCGCCGTTTGAGTGTCTCCGCTGTAGCAGCAGCAGCGCCCGCACAACCTGCTGTGCTGGGAAGATGAGATGGCGCAAGGGTATCGACACATGTTGCGTCCCATACCAAAGGCCTACCCAGCTTCCACGGCAGTAACGACATCCCGTCTGGTCTTTTGCCATCGTCGCGTGCCAAGCCTTGAGGTTCAAGTTGGGCTGGAACGCCAGCGGTGGCAAGAGCATGGCGCAGTATGTCATTGAGGTTGGCGTGTCGAGAAATACGACCCGCGCTCCTGCTGTATGACAGGCCATGGTGACCAAGGCTATCGACAGCCTCTCCACAGTGACAACGATGCGGAGAGACACATGACGCACCTAAACGGAGGCAAGTAGCGAAACGGAAGGTCGTATCGTCCAACATGGTATCTATATTGGACGATGGCAGTGCCTGAAGCCAGAGGCCCGATTCCCATTCTCCCACAGCCAGCAGGCGAGCACGCTCCGCAGCGTTGGACGATGTATTGAGAAGGTTTTCTCGTACCACGCTGCAAAGCGGCCCATCCCATTGCCTCTGGGAGGATAAGTTTCGGGGTAACTCAGTTCCTGGGCAAGCATTTCTCCAAGCGTTCAAGGCATCGGTCTTACACGGCACCTCAGAATCAACCAGTGTGGGAGCTAAAATTTTCCTAGTCAATTCTGCAGTGCTGTGGACCGATGACAAGAACGCTGGCAGGCTTACGTCGGTAATTTTGCGAACGCCGAAGCCGCCCACGACGATCTCGTCAAGATCGCGGGAGGCGGTTGGATGCGGGCGGCTCAAGACCATTGGACGTCGTTTGGCTGATATGATGATGAAGCCGCCCAAGCGCACAGGTAAGGATGCCTGTAGCCACACCCGGTCGTTCAGGGCCACATTCAAAATTTTACTCAGGGTATTCTGTATAATTTTGTCAATTTTAATGAGTGGAGTTGGATTTTTCCAAAAAGGTGAGCACCGTAATGCGTGCGTAAATTTAGGGACAAAAAGACAATATCGAATAATAGTGAAAGCCGAATGTATATTAATTTTGAGTAGCCTGTCAGAAATTTCACTAAAATTTTGTATATTTTCCTGTATAAGAAAAGAAGAAAGAAATAAGAATCAAAACCCTCGTCTAAAATTGGGGACCCCAGGAGGCGAAGAGAACTTTTTTCAACTTGAGTGATATTGGGAGCCAAATATTGAAATTTTGAAAGAATAGAGGATTTATCTAGATTGTCATTAATAAAAATTTCGCATTTTTTTGTATTCAGTTCTAAGCCTATGAATAAAAATTTTGATTATAGAAGTGCTCAACACAGACTCTACGTCATCGCCCAGGGTTCCATCATCTAGGTACCAGATGTTTAATTTTGAATTCAGTTGGGTTATAACTGGATGGTCCAAGAGGGTCACCTTGTTGACAACCGACGGCAGATTCTAAAAGATGTTCTTTGTATATTAATTTAGAAGGGTGTCTATAACATTGCCAAAGAAAATTGTAAATTTGGGGTGTTTCCAATTTAAGTTGTGTCAACAAAGTGTCCCTGTTATGTGATTGAATTATTGCTTGCCCCGTGCCTCGGAGAGCACGTTAAGCTGTCAGTCCCGGTTGTCATGAAGATCTTTGATAGTCATTCTATGGGGTCAGCGCCTAAAAATAAACTGACATTAGCCTTTACTACCTATGGAATATAGCTATCCTTTTGGGTTGTGGAGGCACACAGGCAGTCGCTCTGTGGAAAAGCTAATATTCAGTCAAATCTGGTTAGACTAGAAAGCGGACTCCGGGTTCTAACTGAGATAAACGACAGGAGAATGATGATTGAGTTCTTAATACCTAGCTTATAGGTACATACCCAATTAAATAAATTACGTGTCGTGTGTATTTATGAATATGTATTTAGTGTACAATAATGACATTATTGTGTATATTTGGTTCCCATATAGGTACACATTTTGGTACACAAGATTTATCCAAAAAAAATATTAATTATTTCGGTGTTGCATTGTTCTTGAATTAGTATTTCTTATCTTGCATTTCTTAAAATAAAATAAATATATGAAATGAAAATACAACAAATTGGAGTAGAGGCACATAATAATATAATAATCATTTGAAATGAAAATTAATTGAAACTGATTTATCTATACCAATTAACGCGTAACTAAACAAACTTGAAATTAAGTTTGCTATTGATACAATGAATGTTTTATTGTAATTGGGTTTTTCAAGGTTAAAGATGAATCTTGATAATTGGTGTGTTGAGACCACGCAAATTACCTACTTAGTGGGGTTTCCTATCAATCGATTGAGTAAATATAATTTATTTGCCAGCCAAAATTATTTCCACATTCAAGCTGTGTGAATTTGTTTTTGTGGCAGGTCAAGCGAAAATATGTTTTCAGAATGCTCTATATGGTGAATTGACCCAACAAGTACCCACACATAGTTCCGCATAAAAAGTCCTCCGAAGCTTCGCAACAAATAAATGGTAGTACTCTTTGATGAGCGGGACAGTGCTACGCCGAGTCAACGGGTTTAAGTCCAACATTAATGTGCATGATTTTAGATGTTTGTCTTGGACTTGTTTTTATAAAATAAGTACCTATCACAATATATAGTATATACAAAAAAGAAAAGTATAAATGTATGTTTATCTTTTGTCTAGTAACATAGTATCTCTGCTTAGTTTGGGACTAGATTGAGTAGTCCATATGTGGTAGAATATTAGAAGTATTATATTAAGATGTTTAAGTAATGTGCCTAGCATTCATCCGAAAAGTTCGCGCAGTTAGATTTTCAATCAGCATAAATATGTGGCGAGACTTTTACGTTATTGTTACGTACGACCACAACGACAGTTTTAAAATGTCTTTGCCTAACTTTATAAAAAAAACATAGGCTAGCAAAACGAAAACTGTTAATAGCCTTTGAACAAAATAAACATTTCATTTTAGTATTAACTCTCTCGACATATCTCTCTTATTACCAATCGACCTATAGCCATTATTTTTTCATTTCGGAAACAATTTTAGTGTCATAACAAAATATTTATTTCTCATCATTAGTCTAATAATAACACTCACAGATTGCACAGACGACGGTGCAGCGGTTTAACTGGTCGCCTAGCCACGCCCAGTTGGTGTTACGTGGGTTCGATTACCGACGCGACAGCACTATGTATGATTAATAAGAATACTCAAGGTTAAGAATACCAATTCTTAACTCTAAATGAATGTTGAATCAAGTGGGAATCGAATCAGACCTTTTGCGTAGCAGTCATTAACACTCCCTGTCCGCCACCGGGCATAATTATATCGTTTGTGAAATGGTGTCTCAGAGTTTTCTATAATGTTTTCAGCAGCCATGTGAGGTCTGCCAACTCACACTTAACCAGTTGCGGTTTTTACGTTGGATAAACAAAAATAATGCTATCAAATCAGTTCCATGTATGGAAAGTCACACTTAATTCCCTTTTGTTATTTTTGTATATGAATCGTGTAGCGCTTCACAGAATACGCCTACCTATACTATGTGTAGTCTGTATTTTTGGCTACGGAACCATTAAAAATTAAAGCCGAAATATGTGCACACTCTGTACCTATATTTCAAAATGATTGCACCAAGCTTAGACAAAAGTTAAATCTGCTTATATAAATAAAACTTTTGCTGTAATTGTTGTTATCAGGACAAGATTTTTTAATATATAATTATGTAAAAGCAAGTTTTGTCTTCCCGCCATTTTAAATTGCTATATAACTAATAGATATTATCTTAATTTACTTGTAAATGTATTATTTTTTGCTAGGCTACGTCACCCGTACGAAAAGGATGCGAGCAGCTATTTCAGTATAAAAATTAAATAACAATTGTAAAGCTGAACGAATTTTAATATTTAGAAATATATTTGGTTAGTAGAGATCAAAACCATTACGATGTGACGACATTGTTTCTGAATACTAAGCCAGCGTGGTGGTAGATCCAGCCGTAGTGAGGAGCGACGTCAGTATAAACCACGTAGTGCTTCGGATCGCAATGCGTCTGTCCTGGAGAAACGCCGCACTTAGAGAGCACGCCTCGCAAGAACCACGTGATTTTGTGGTCAGCCTGAATTGTGGGCAGCACGAGACCACCTCCACTATCACCGTTGCGAGGATTTATACCTAAGAAAACAAAATAGTCGTTTTAATTAAGAAGGAAGGGACAGTGTTGATATTGAGAGACTAACATATTGCTACGTAGAATCAGAAGGTTTTGAGTTCAAACAAACGTCACGCACCGTTGAATTCGCAATTATGTGTTTGTGTGTATTGTATTGTTTAATATCGCTAGTAAGCGGTGTAGAAAAACTCCGTAAGAAAACCTGCGCGTCTGCGAATACACCCAATTTTTCTGGCATATTTGCGAAGTCCATCTCTCATATCGTCAGCGTGCGGTTGTCAACTGTTTATTAACCCTTCTCATATTCAGAAGAGGCCCAGTAATGGCGCAGAGTATATCCATTATACAGGGCTGATGATGTTAAATGGAGAGTGTAATTAGGGTCAATATTCAGCAATTGAAAAACTGCCATTCTTACGTGCACCTAGTTGTAATCCTATCGTCTTAGAACTCGTGGTCTGCTTTTCCAGTCTAACCAGACTTGACAGAATACTGGCGCGCAGATTTATATTTTTCTAATTTAAGCCAGTATGAGGATATTTGAGAGTACTGAATTTCTGTAACGATTGTCAATGATTTTTACAACAGACGGGGTGGATGGCCTTTCGTGCTCTTTGTACAAAAGAAACATTGCTCTTACTAGATGTAGGTCCGTATCCAGCGCAGATAGTGAATTCGTTGAGCAATTTTGTGTAAACTTTGGGAGAAAACGCGACACAAACTGTGTCATTTTGCACCATTGTGTAAGCCGATCTTAAAACATCGGACTGCTTGTTGAACTCAGTTGCACCAAAGCCAACAACCTGAAATTATCAAATCAGTTTATTATTGCAAATATGGGTACATTAAATTTGAAGATGATGCATGTCTATATAGTTGCTTATGCCATATTTCACCATCTTGGTAAGCAAAGTTGTTTATTAATAATGACATTAAAGTTAATTAAATGTAACACAAAATAAATGCTATGAATTATTAGTATTGTAACGAATGGCAATAATTGAAAATAACGCCATCTATCAGTGAATGGGAGAACTAGATAAGATTAGATGTATCGGTTATTTAAAGCTGTTTCATCTATCCTCTAATAGATGGCGTTGCTGTAAATAGAACAATTACACAAGCCTAGAACACGTTACACGTTACCAGAATATCTCAGAAACATCTCGAATTGACTAGTTATGTATTCCGGCCGGTATAAATACCGTGTCAACGGGCGAGTCAGGACAGTTACAATTGAATAAGGAAGCGATCAACATCAAGCGAAGGGAAGTAAGTCGGAAGTGTGAAGTGGAGTGAAATAGTCTTTTTAATAAGTGGTAAAAAATTGTGTTGTGATAAATAAAGTACAGTTTAGTGGCATACTGCATTTAATTTATTATCGAACCCCAGCTCGTAACAGTATTATAAAGAAAAATTAATGTAAGACTTATAAATACAAATTAAAATATGAGCATTTGCTGGATCCTTATAAGTAATAGGAACTTAGAAATTCCAAATTATTGTAATAATTAATCAATTGTGCTATCTAAATATTATGTTTTAATTTGTATTTAAATGAATTAATATTATCACAGTTTGTTACATTTCTTGGCAAGTGGCTGTATACTCGTGGTGCTATACATACAATACTTATTAGCGCAAGGCATATTTGATTTTGAGATCTTTTGCTCTTATATTGTTCAAATAGATCTTTATGTGAATGAACAAATACGGCAACTTCAAAAATATATATATACACGGGAGTGTCATTAGCGTTAGATCAATGAAGTGAGGCTTACATGACTCTGATGATTTTTGTTGCCCCAAAAGATTACACCATATCTTAAAGTTGACTCAACATATGCATGATAGGCCGTAATGTCAACATCCTGACTTACAACTCTACCTTACATATTATATAGCGCATAACAGAACTGGTTAAGCTTGGATTGAGATTACAGTCCACATAAATACCAAAAAATGTTGTACTTTGTACTCCTGAAATATTTGTTTATTAAATTCAATCTCAAGATTACTCTCATAATTTTTCCTACTTCTAAATGTCATCATAGTAATTTTGTCCAAATTCATAATTAAATTTTTACATTTAAGCAATTTAAATATTTTAATTAATGTCAAATTCATATTTGTCTCTAAATTGTATATATCTTTACTAGCAAACAGAACAGTACTGTCGTCGGCAAATAGAACCATTTGTGATTCTATAGCTTTAGGTAGTGCATTAATATATATAATGAATAATAAAGGTCCCACTACACTTCCCTGTGGGACGCCTTGTCACACATCGCGATATTGGGATGAGTACACAGTTTCCCTCTTTGTTTTAGGTCATATAAGATTCCAAAAGATCTAGAACATTACCTTTGATGCCATATGCCTCTAACTTAAGGAATAGATTCTTATAATTACACAGTTAGTAGTGGTAGTATAGTACAAGGCCTTTGTGAGATCCATATATAGAACAGTAATTAGTTGCTTATTGCCTAGGCCTGTCATTATTCTTTGTACAAATTTATAGATTGCCAAGTTGATTAAACTGTTTTGCTGAAAACCTACTTGTTCTTCAACAAGGAGATGATTTTTTTTAAATATTTATACAAACCTTCATGTATAACTATTTCAAATACTTTTGATAAGACAGGAATTAGAGCAATAGGTATGTAGCAGCTGATATTACTTTTGCCATTATTTTTGAATAGAGGTTTTATCAAAGTTATTTTAACTTATTGGGAAACACTCCAGAGTCTACGCAAGTGTTAATAACGTAACTAAGCACATGAGAGATAAGACAAGCAACTTCTTGTAAAATGTTTGTTTCAACATCATCATAACCAACCACTGGCTGTGTCCTTCAATGACTTTATTAAGTTATAAATACCTATAGGAGTAGTAGCTGTCAGGAAACAGGAATATATACTTAAGAATGTATAATTAAGAACAAATATATACTTTCGTTACGAAACGCATATTCAGTTGCTTCTTAGATTTTTTGACTTGGTCGCCTCGCTGGCGTGCTTTATAAAACGGTAGTGATCGGTCTCCGCTTGCAACGGTTGTCAGTTTATTATTATATAAAATTCTTGCACTACTGATTCACTGACAGACAACGCACAGCCTAAACTACGAGGCCTAAGAAGCTGCAATGTGGCATGTTTGTTTTTTGAAGATTATAGGGGTGGAGGGATTCACCGGATTGGGAAGAAATGGTTAAATTAAATAAAAAATAGTGCAGATGTAACTGCGGGTATCCTCTAGATTAGTTATATCTACGTATAGCTCGACTATGGTGTTAAATGTACTCGCACATATTATTTGAATTTAACTGTTTTTTTTTCGGGCAATCCCTCCTTAGTGAACCCTTATGGTAAATTTGTTTTTTTTTTCTTTTTTTAATCCAAATTCCAACTTCTTGCGCCCAATAGTTTTGGCTATGGCTTGTCTGTCATTCAGTCAGTAACGCAAGTATTATAAATACAGATAGATAGCAATAGGCATGTTTAGTGTGACCAACAAAAGAATTAGTGTTTGAAATAGAATTAGTTTTTATTATAAGTCAAATCGATTAGATCGATTGAGTAACGTTTTGTTTGGCCTATTGAAAATTTCTGACAATGGTCACACTGAACTGTCACTTCCGTTCTCTTCCCGCGTTGAGAAATTACCACGTTGTCGACTCGTACGTAAAATAATTGTTCGCCTTTTGAAAAGCACATCATTGTAGCTACGCGAATAAGTAAACCGCTTTGAACGCCGCCTGATCTAGTGCTGGCAACGGTAAATTGATTGTGAACTATTGATTAATATTTGTGAAAATTGTGAATCTGGTATCGACTTCCACGTGCCAACGTGTCCTGAAAACGTCGCGTTTGAAGCTTAATAGCTAAGTATAAGATACTTCATTCATTTATTTTGGCCAATATACTTGTATGAATGTGTTTGAATTTAGCTCAAGCCTGACATCAGCCAGGATAGCGGGTAAGTGAAGCACAGTATTGATATTGATTGATTTCAGTTCATCACTGCGCAACGCAGTGCATTGTGTCTGGATCATTGTCTATCGTGGTCAGGTAGATGTATTACATCTTCCACTGCGCACTTCTAACCTTCCTGCCTGGCTACGGTAATTCTAGACATAAGTTTTGATAGCAAGAGCGTGGTTAACTGCCTATATTGTAAATTTGTATCTTAGCCGCTGTTGCATTACTGAGTATAAACTCAGATTGGTATGAGCTTGTATCTTATCACCTTGTAGACAGTATTGTAGTGTTTGTCAGGTCAGTTATTGTCTAAAATACATAATATTTAATTGTATAAGTTGACCTAGATAATTTGAAACACATTGTCACATAACCTCAATCAGTAATTGTTGATTTGTATTGTTGGAAAATCTAACTTAAATTTGTTGTTGCATTAATAAGTCAGTTTGTTTGGATACATAACAGCTGTATGTATCAATAAATTTAGTAAATTTAGTTTATTGCATATATTCATAAACATTGTAATAATCAAACTTGACCTTGCCACTTGGGCGGGTCACATTAATAAACTTTGTTTTGTTATAATATAGATAATATTGTTAGGTAACACATATTCTGTGCTTACTTCCTATTGTATATCTCAAATAACACAGCCAGTCTGTCTGTTGCAAGTAATTAGTTAATTTATTTGAATATTTAACTTTAATTAACTTATTTGAGGTTTCAACTTTGATAGCTTTGACTTTGTTTTGTGTCAATATATATTGAAACTATTAATTTTGTTGGACAGTAGATACCTGTCACTTGCCTGCACTTGCAGTAAACAGGCTAATACTTTGTTGGTTCCAAAGAATTAAGAAAAATTAAGTTTTGATTGTTAATTTTATTTAGCGCTTGTCCGGGCTCTTTTGAATTTTGATTATGTCAGCTATCAAGGACTTGCGTGCGGCTGCTGGTGCTATTGCATCAGATTTGCGCTGGTTTGCCTCGGCCAATGCTTTAGTGAACCGGCCTGATCGCCAGCAGGCCTTACTTCAGAGGTACGAGCGGATTGACGATCGCCTGGCAAGTGTGGAACAGCAATTCCGCACTTTCAGCACTTGCTGTCTTGAAGTGTCAATCAATGATTTCACCGCTGACCAGCGAAATAAGGTCGGCGAAGACTATGCCCAGGTCTTAGACCTGTATGATGCTGTCTTCAATAGTGCGAGACAACTAGTTGCCGATAGGGAAGGGCAACCCGGCCTGAAGCAGGAGCTTCCTAGGTCAGCACCGGGGCTGGTGAGTAGGCTCCCTACTTTGGACCTCCCCCATTTTGATGGCTGCCTAGGAAGCTACCTGGGCTTCATTAACTTGTTCGACAGCCTGGTGAATGATAGGGCTGACCTTCGGCCGGCACAAAAGTTGGCCTACCTAATGTCGGTACTGGATGGGGAGGCTAAGGGCCTCATCCAGCATCTGCCCGTGTCTGACGAGGCGTACCAGACGGCTCGGGACCTAATCACCCGTAGGTACCATAACAAGCGTGGCCTCGCTGACACGCATATTGAGCAGATTTTGGGTTTGCCGACGCTCACCCGGGTCTCTGGGTTGCGCACCCAACTGTTGAACCCGCTTTTGGTGGCCATCAACGCACTTAAGTGCCTTGACCTGCCCGTGGACCAATGGTCCTATCTATTGGTGCACATTGTGCTGAAGAAGCTGCCTGCCGACCTGAGGTCGCGTTTTGAACAGCGCTTTGGTGGGGATAGCGCGACCCATCTGCCCCCCTTTGCTGACCTGGAGAAGTTCCTGGAGGATGAGTGCCGGGTCTTGGACAACTCCGGTGGTGACACGCCGGCTAAGTCGCAGCCGCCCAAGGTCAAGGAGCAGGCTCGCGTTCACACTCGAGCCAATGTTGACCGGCGCCCTCCTCGCTTTGCAGTCACGCAGAGCCCAGTGGAGTGCTCCTACTGCAAGGTCACGGGGCACAGAACGGCCAGTTGCAGGGCATTTTTGGACCTTCATGTCGCCTCTCGTAGGCGCATCGCGAATGCCCGCCGCCTTTGCTTCTCTTGCTTGGGGTCCCACTACCAGCGAGACTGCCCAAACTCTCGCCCCTGTCCTCACTGTGGAGGACAGCATTTGGACATTCTCTGCATGAATGCCAGAGAAGTAGGCCGCTTGTCCAACCAGCCGACGCCGCGCACGGGCGGGTGTTTTGAAGGTGGCAGCCGAGGCTCACCGGCGCGTAGCCGAGAGTCGCCTCGCTCAATTGATCGCCACTCACCCCGCTTGGAGAACCGTAGCGTGCGCACGCCTCCTCTCTCTCGCGCACCTGAATGTGCGACCGCCCAGCGTCACCAGCACCATGACTGCTGCCCCAGGTATTCCCCTCCTTTGGCGGAGCGTCCCCGCCTTGACTCGCGCCCACCTCGTTTTGGGCGGGTGCGTCATTATGACCCCCCACAGATGGCGCGCGGATCGAGTCATCGCGCTTTTGAGGACTTCAAGCCGCACCCTCATTTTGACTTGCCAGGTCCTGGCCAACGGTCGCCGCCCAGGCAACAATAGGTCATTGACCCCTGCCCTATAACTCCAACCTCCCCCATTGAGACCGTTATCCTACCAACGGTTGCTGTTAGGGTCTGGGGACCCACGGGGACCTCTGTTGTTGTCCGTGCTATATTGGACACAGGTTCACAAGGTTGCATTGTTTCCACTTATTTGGTAGGGCAGGTTAAATTAAATATGGGCTCTTTTCCGAATTGTATACGGGGCATAGGTGACGTAGCCTCTAATGTTGAAGGGCAAGTTAAAGTTTTGTTTGGCCCTGTTGAATCTTCACACCCGAGGATTAAAACCTCGGCTATTGTGTTGAAGAATATCTTGGGCATGCACCCACAGAAACAGCTGCCTGCTGCTGTGGTGAATTTGACATCGGGATTGGAACTGGCAGACCCCAAATTTGACACACCGGGACAAATCGACTTGTTGATTGGCTCTGATGTCCTCGGTGGAATTTTGATTGGTGGGAAACGGGTCTTGGTGCCAAATGGTTCGACTGCCATCCCGACCATATTTGGACTTGCTTTGATGGGACCTGTACCTAGGGACCCCCCTCCACCCGAACTTGATAATTTGTTGGCTGTAGGCTCTGCTCTCTCTGATGCAGTTCAGAGGTTTTGGGAGGTAGAGGAGCCCCCTCAAGTTGCCCGTTTGAATCCAGAACATGAGGAGTGCGAGCTGTTCTTCCAGAACAACACTGGTCGACTCCGTTCTGGTCGGATTATTACGAGGCTACCCTTCCTGTCTGTTCGGCCTCCGCTTGGTGAGTCACGACCTTTAGCCGAAAAGAGGTTGTTGGCCATGGAGCGCCGCATGGGTCGTGATCCGGAGCTCAGACAGAAGTACATTGAGTTCATGCGAGAATATGAACAATTGGGACACATGTCTGTGTCAAATTTGGATTGGCGTTCGGTGGAGCACTTCTTTCTCCCGCATCATGCGGTATTGAAGCCATCGACTGGCAAGCTGCGCACAGTTTTTGATGGTTCTGCGCAGACTTCAACAGGCGTATCCTTGAACCAGTGCTTGCATTCTGGTCCCAAGTTGGTCAAGGACCTTTGTGACGTCATCACCAGCTTCCGACGACATCAGGTTGTCTTTGTGGCCGACATAAAAATGATGTTCAGGCAGACGATTATCCACCCTGATGACCGTCGCTTCCAGCTGATCCTTTGGAGAGAGTCTCCTCGTGATCCCATGGTCGTCTACGAGCTCAATACCAATACGTACGGGTTAAGGTCGAGCCCCTATTTGGCAATACGTTCTCTTTGGGAGCTCGCAGACCGCGAAGGCTTACGCTTCCCAAGAGCCTCCGCCATCTTGAAAGACGATATTTACGTCGATGACATTTTCTCGGGCGCCTCCACAGCGGACGAGGCGATCCTCCTGCGGGACGAATTGATAGGTATTTTGGCCTCCGCTGGTTATGAGTTGCGCAAATGGATTTCCAACTCACCAGCGCTTTTGGAAGGCTTGCCAGAGGATCATCAGCAGGATCCACATTTGTTTGAGATTGTTGACAACCCCGCCATGATGGCTGTTCTCGGCGTTCAGTACAGACCAGTCCAAGACATCTTTACATATAACGTAGACTTGAAATTGCCGTGTTCTTGGACTAAACGTCTCGTATTGTCTACTGTCGCCAGAACCTTTGATCCGAACGGTTGGATCTGTCCAATTATATTTTGGGCAAAATGCTTCTTGCAGAAGCTTTGGACAGCAGGATTGACCTGGGACGAACCCCTACACGGCACTCTTGTTGAGGAATGGACCTCTTTTGTATCCTCGCTTCCTGCCGTCAATGAGATCTCCTTGCCTCGTCCCATCCTTCCTCCCGGGAAGTACAAGGCCACCCTTCACGGGTTTTGTGATGCCTCGGAACGTGGTCACGCGGCTGTGGTGTACTTGCGCACAGTCAGTGCCTCAGGTCAGGTGAGAGTTTCCCTGATCATGGCGAAGAACAAGGTCGCACCCCTTCGGACATCTCTGACCATTCCAAAATTGGAGCTCTCGGGAGCAGCACTACTTGTACGCTTATTGAACCACGTGTCTAACACTTTGGGTAAAAGCATTTGTATTAATGGGACTTACGCCTGGACAGACAGCCAAATTGTTCTTTGTTGGTTGAAGGCTTCTGTCCACACCTTGGAGGTATTTGTCGCTAATCGCGTTTCCCAAATCCAGAAATCCGAAGTCAAACTTGTTTGGAGACACGTGCCAGGTGAGCTCAACCCCGCTGATTGTGCCTCGCGCGGATGCTTGACGCCTAGTTTGATAGGTCATTCGCTGTGGTGGGGTCCGGAATGGTTGAGTCGACCAGAAATTGATTGGCCTCGAACGCCAGTTTTGAATACTTCTAATTTGCCGGGTCTACGAACACTCGCTCTTGAGAAGGTGGAATGCGCCTTCGACCCCGATTTTTTGTTGAATCGCTACAGCTCACTATGGTTCGTCTAGAACAAGCTAGCTAGACAAAAACAACTCTTAAATTCCTGGAAGTTAATTACTATTACGAACTCATTACCCCTATACATTGAGGATTACACCTATTAATTATCAATACTACCCTCATTAAGAGCGTCATTAAGGTATGTTTATAAGATGTTGACTATTTAAAGGGCATTCATTTGCATTTTTACATCATATTTGATAGCATTGTTTATGTCACTAAAAGAAATTTGTGAAAGTGTTTTTGTGATGGATTGTATACGTAAGGGTAAGTAGTTATATTTTATTTCATTTTCAACATGGGAACTTCATTCTTTAGTCTTATAAAATGAAATGTTTGAATTTTCACCCACTTTTTTACTCATTTTTTCAAATTCATCGGTCAAATAATAACATGTCCCCACTTGTCCCCACCGTAGAACCTATCATATACGATTTTCATAAGTGTCTAGTAGTTATACGTAAAAAAATTCATTGCGATATATTTGCACAACTAATTTTTATTTATTTTTTTCTTTCAACAGTTTTTACCGTCTCAAGAATGGATTTTTTCGAAGAATGGCTGAAACACCCGAAGGAAACGCGGAATGAGGAGCTCTTTCGGTTTATATCTTTGAGATATAATTTTGATGGTGTTACGGAGCAGTCTCTGCGAGATATTAAAGTACTAATCTCAAGATATTCAACGAAATTTGCTGAAAAGTGGAGCAGCTGTGGAAGAAATCGAGAGCGATTCCTACAAAAGTATTCGACGTGGCTGGAGGGTCTTGACATATCTTTCGATGTGTCCGTTTATTTATCTCTGCCAACTACATCTGGAGAACCGGGACCCGGAAGACCTACTAAAGATTTTGAACATTCTAGTCTCAAAACGAAGAGACGACGTGTAGACGATCTATTACAGTCCAGAAGTGCTAGTGAATTAATTTACGCCGCTGAAGTGTCAGCTCGAATCTCGGGTCAGAGAAGTGTAGCACGTCAAATTAAAGATGTGACTAGTGATCCTTCAATAACCAAGACCACGAGTGAAGAAAGTGCCCCCAGGAGTTTAACAAGTGAGGAAGCTTTAGCGTACTACGTTGATAGTAAATCAAGTAGCCATAGCTATAAGCAGACTCGGAAGTGGAGTATTAAAGCTGGACATAAGGTGTTTCCGTCAATGTACAGTGTTAGAAAGGCTAAAATAGCCTGCTACCCGTCAGGTGAACAAATTACAGTCAATGAAACGCATGCTGAAATCAAAGTTCAGGCAATTCTTGATAAGACTGCCGAACGTTTAGTTTCAGCACAACAAGAAGTTGTTCATAGTCTGTTACCTTGCACGTCATTCACATTAATCAGTAAATGGGGTTGTGATGGAAGTTCCGGTCATAGTATGTACAAACAAAAATTCACTAATTGTGACGATAGTGACGAGTTTTATTTGTATTTTCTTTCGTTCCTCTTCAATTGAAAGATGAAAGTGGTAATATTGTGTGGCAGAATCCTCGGCCCTGTTCTACAATGTATTGTCGGCCAATAAAGTTTATCTTTTCTAAGGAAACGAAAGATTTTACGATTTCGGAAACCAATAAGGTTTTAGAAGAGATAAACGCTTTATTGCCGACAACCTGCAAGGTGATGGAGACCGAAGTATCTGTCACACATGTTATGCTTTTAACAATGATTGACGGAAAAGTTTGCAATGCTCTGACCGAAACTTCTTCCTCACAAAAATGTTTTATTTGTGGGGCAACTCCAACAATGATGAATGATCTGTCAAAAGAGTTTGCTGCGGACAAAGATAATCTTGGTTTTGGTTTGTCTACGTTGCACGCTTGGATAAGGTGCTTTGAATGCTTGCTTCACATTAGCTATCGACTAAATATAAAAAAATGGCAGTTAAGAACAGCCGAAGACAAAGCTAGTGTGAAACAACGTTCAGATGACATTAAAAAACGATTTAAAAGCGAAATGGGCTTGATTGTAGACAAACCAAAACCAGGGTTCGGTAACACTAATGACGGGAACACCGCGCGAAGATTTTTTGGAAATCCCGAGGCTAGTGCCGATATTACAGGGTTAGATGTTTCACTAATACAAAAATTTGGCATACTACTTCGCACTTTATCATCGGGATATGATATAAATATTGAAAAATTCGTTAACTTAGCTCAAGAAACTAGACAACTTTATGTAAATCTCTATTCATGGTATTACATGCCCGCTACTGTCCACAAAATACTTTTGCACAGTGGCGAAGTAATTAGATCGTCCCTTCTACCTATAGGCCAGCTTTCCGAGGAAGCACAGGAAGCTCGGAATAAGGACTGCAGAAGATTTCGTGAGCACAACACACGAAAGCGATCACGGGAGGCTACGAATAGAGATTTACTTAATATGTTATTGATAACATCTGACCCTGTAATAAACGGTTTACGAGAAGTTCCTCGGAAGAAAATAGGTACGCTTCCAACTGAAGTATTAGATTTAATTGTCCCACCTAGCTGTAAGGAACAAAATGTTAATATGATTTCTACTTTTCATAGTTCTGCCCCTCACGATCATGACTATTCAATGGATGATTCATCTGATGATAGTGATGATAATGAGTAATAGATTTAGTTCTTAGATATTTTATGCATCTGTTATTAGATTTTATAGCGACGTCGAGGGATAAATCACTTTATAAAATGTTCAAAAAATATATTATACACATATGCCCGATAAATGTTTTTTTTTCATGATACCAGCTCAAATGACAAACTGCCTTGAAAAAAGTACCAAAAACCTTATATCTTTGCTTATTAACCGCATCTAGACATAAAAATCAAATAAAATAATTTTGTCTAGCTAGCTTGTTCTAGACGAACCATAGTGCAGCTCCCTTGACAAGTTGTTAGGTGTCACTGCTTGGATAAAGCGTTTTGTTTTTAATTTTAGGCACCCACAACAGAAACGACTGACACCGTTTCTCTCGCCACAGGAACGACAGGAGTCCCTCACCTTTTGGGTTCGTTCTGTGCAATTGGCGCATTTTGAAAGGGAAATTGCTATCCTCAAGTCGGGGAAATCGAAATTGACGGGAGCTGTATCTAAATTGAACCCCTTTTTGGACGAAACGGGTCTCTTGCGCGTTGGAGGGCGTCTCAAGAACGCCAACCTCCCTTACGGGGCTCGTCACCCCCTTTTGTTACCTAAGGACGGTCATTTGGTACGCTTGTTGGTAACTGACCGTCACCTTAAAAATTCGCATGCTGGTTGTAATGCGCTCTTGGCCATTTTGCAACGCGAGTTTTGGATTTTGTCTGCCCGAAGAATTATTCGGAGTGTAGTCTTTCGCTGCATCCCTTGCTATAAGCTCAAGGCTTCTACCATGCAGCCCTTGATGGGAGACTTACCGGCAGATCGCGTAACTGAGAGCAGGACGTTTGACGGTGTTGGCACGGACTTCGCAGGTCCCTTTTTGGTGAAAACGTCGACACTTCGAAACAGCAAGACTGTCAAGGCCTACTTGTGCGTTTTTGTTTGTCTCTCCACAAAGGCCGTACACTTAGAACTGGTCTCCTCGCTTACGACCGAGGCGTTTGTAGCCACATTTGACAGATTTGTATCGCGCAGAGGGATGCCTTCCTTGATCCGTTCTGACTGCGGCACTAACTTCAAGGGCACCTATAATTATTTAAATGATGTTGTTAATTTTCTTGAAACCAACAAAGCTGATATAGGTGATAGGCTTGCCCGACGTGGGATAAATTGGTTGTTTTCCCCACCAAATTGTCCACACTGGGGTGGTATATTTGAGGCCGCCGTAAAATCGGCCAAAACACACTTGCGCAGGACAATCGGTGAATCTGTCCTTACATTTGAGGAACTCGCAACTGTGTTTTGTAAGATTGAGGCCGTTTTGAACTCTCGGCCATTGTGCCCGATCTCCTCAGATCCGAATGATTTGGAGGCCCTTACGCCGGGCTATTTTTTGATTGGTCGCCCACTTGTCGCCTTGCCTGAGTACCCCTATATTGATACGAGACCTGGTCGTCTCTCGCGTTTTGAATTGGTACGCCAGATTACTCAGAGCTTTTGGAAACGCTGGAACTTGGAATATTTGCACATACTCCAGCAACGCGTTAAGTGGACCGACAAGACCGATCCACCCAAGATTGGTGACCTCGTTTTGATCAAGGAGGCTAACCTTCCGCCACTCAGATGGCGCAGGGGGCGCATCCTTCATTTGGTAACTGGGGCTGATGGAGTTCCCCGATTTGCTGAGGTCTTGGTGGACGGTTCGATTCTGAGGAGAGCGGTTGCAACATTGTCACGTCTACCAACCGATTGGCGGACCGGTAGGCCGGTCCGGGGCGGGTGGATGTTTGAAATAGAATTAGTTTTTATTATAAGTCAAATCGATTAGATCGATTGAGTAACGTTTTGTTTGGTCTATTGAAAATTTCTGACAATGGTCACACTGAACTGTCACTTCCGTTCTCTTCCCGCGTTGAGAAATTACCACGTTGTCGACTCGTACGTAAAATAATTGTTCGCCTTTTGAAAAGCACATCATTGTAGCTACGCGAATAAGTAAACCGCTTTGAACGCCGCCTGATCTAGTGCTGGCAACGGTAAATTGATTGTGAACTATTGATTAATATTTGTGAAAATTGTGAATCTGGTATCGACTTCCACGTGCCAACGTGTCCTGAAAACGTCGCGTTTGAAGCTTAATAGCTAAGTATAAGATACTTCATTCATTTATTTTGGCCAATATACTTGTATGAATGTGTCTAATTTAGCTCAAGCCTGACATCAGCCAGGATAGCGGGTAAGTGAAGCACAGTATTGATATTGATTGATTTCAGTTCATCACTGCGCAACGCAGTGCATTGTGTCTGGATCATTGTCTATCGTGGTCAGGTAGATGTATTATATCTTCCACTGCGCACTTCTAACCTTCCTGCCTGGCTACGGTAATTCTAGACATAAGTTTTGTGGTAGCAGAGCGTGGTCATCGTTTTTGTTATTGTCTTCTTGTTATGACACGAATAAATATTTTGATTAGTTTATTACATACCGTAGCTTCCTTTCCAAATAGGTTGGTTTTCTTATACACTGGTCCCCAAATACAGATCGGTTGTACATATTCCGTAAATTCCAAGTTGCTGACTTTTATAATGGCTAAGTCTGAAGTCGAAAATTCGGGATTATATGCTGGATGTAAAACTACTTCTTCTGCCTGCAAAAATACACAGGTGTTTTAATTTAAATATGACTGACGTGACTCCAGTGGTAGCGTGGATTGTCATGAATGCTCAAATACTGGGTCAAGAAAACGTGATAGATCTTTCTTTCAAGTATTACTTAATGGTAGCTTTGAGTTAGAAAGTAGGCGGGGCTTCATTCTCTCCTCTCAAAGTTCGTTAAACTTTCGATCCTGTATCTAATCTTAATCTTTTTGGTTGAGTTGGAATTTCTGTGCTATCAGAAAGTAGAGGTATAAAGAGTGGACTTTTGTAAATGCCTACACTTGGGCCTAATATTATATTGAGACCACCCAATATGGCCGCAATACAGTCTTTACTATTAATTTGTGTTGATACTGGTATATTTTGTAGCTTACTCTTTATATCGAATACTAGTTTGCCCCGCGGTTACACACGCGTCATTCAGGGCTACTGCTCCGCAGCTGTGGCTTGGAGCGTGATTTTATGTAGCCTATTATAGCCTGGCTCAATAAATAGGCTATCCAACACAAAAAGAATTATTGAAATCGGACCAGTAGCTCGTGAGATTAGCGCATCCACCCAAACAAACAAACTCTTTCGCTCTTTAATATTAGTTTATAACTTTTAACAAGAATCTATGGTTACTTCGAATGTTGTGCTCTAGCTATTCTAAATGATCCAGCAGTGGACTACGAAAGGCTATTTATAGACTCGTATAAGTAACTCTCGTATCTTTCTCCCTCACTGGACAATTTCATAGTACGGCGTGTATTTTTTATTCAGCAAATCACATTATGATTGTATTCACTTACGTTGAATGTTTGTCTGCCAACATGAGTGAAGTCCTTATGGTTAACAGCACCAGCCACGATAACAACTCTATCAGCGTTTATTTCTGCGCCATTTTTGAAGACACAGTGACCAGCTGCGAAAAAAATATATTTTCAATAAGTTGTATTTAACTAGACTATAACCACTAGGTTTTAATTTTAGTGCACAGAAACTTGATAATATGTTTTACAGATTGAAACAGATGTGATACTGTTTACTCGACCTCCTTATTTAGTTATCTACCAGTTCAAATCGCATCATAAGTAGCAATATCAGTACAGCCGTTTCATAGATTAGCTGGAACCAACTGCTAGACAGAATTCAAAAGAACTCGTGTCTTTTCATTGTATGAAAGTAGAGTGAATCTATTATATTATTTTGTTTGTCATCGAAGGCCTCTAAAGCGGCTTTGCCAATTGTTATGATCTTTTTTCGTGTATAATTAGGCAGATAAGTTTGGGAATACGTTGTCATTCAATTTTTATGATTTGGTATTTAATGTGGTGGATAACAAATCATCGAATGAGGAATTCCGAGGTGAAACCTTACCATAAAAGAGATTTAGGGTATATCTATAAAAATGTGGTAACTGTAGTCAAATTGCCTACTACTATTATGAATGTGAAATATTGGGAGGATGTTTGAGACTCTGTCACGTAAAAAGAGAAATTTTGCACTAATGTGGCATAAACATCAGAAAACACGATACTCACACGAGCCACGACAGAATCTAGTAGTATTATAAAAAGTTACTAACCCGTCAGAATAGCTGTTTTTGATATGACATTTCCACCGCATTCATATTTTAGCACATTGTTGTCACCCTTGATGAATATGGCGACATGCCATGGCCAGTCTCCAGCTTTGGCCTCTGTGTTTACAGACACCAATTCCGCGTGATCGATTGATCTTCTCCCACATACTTGAGCATAAGTCTGTGAGGCGAACGTTTTGGTTACATTCAGCGAACCTATTGTCTGCGAGGCCTGAAATTTTGAAGCAAGTTATTCATAACTCAAATTTAGTTAGCAATTAGCTGTCAAGTAGGTATATAAGTCGTAAGTATCATAAGAGCCTTTTAGCCAATACTCATAATTATATTTGTTTACTTGCAATTTCGGTCTAGCCTCGGTGCCATATAATTAGAATGTGCATAAATTATTTTTTTTTCTGCCGATCAAATTGACTTCATGCTGCCTGATGTTAAGCAATCAGTGAAGTCCAATAGTGATGGCCATCGTCCCAGCAGCCAGCATGGCATTGTAGCATGATAGCTCTCACCTTGACGGCCTTGAGTAAAGCTTTTTCATATACTGATACTTGAATGGTACAGCGACTTGAAAATTGACCAAATTGTCAAACAATGTGTGTCAAATTGGACTATAATGGGATGTGAGCCAATTCAAAATCAAATCGCAGTTCGTTCAGAATACAGTGCAGTTAACTTAAAAGAATCGGCCTCCTCATTTTGAATAGCTGATAAAATGGTAAGTGCCAGCACTGACCAGTTCGGGATTAGAGTTACAATGCAGAGCGGCCATCCCGGGTTAGATCATACGTTTTAGCACATAATATGTATGATTCTTTCAAATAAAAAATCTCAGGACTAGAAAGGTAGTCAAATCACTGTACACATCATATTTCTTTCTGCCCTTTCTACCGGTAGAAAGCACTTGGATGTCTTCGACATTGCTTCTACACGCTAGGTTTTATGTGATACAGCCTGCTGATAAACAGGCGATGACAACGGGACCCTCTATCTAGACGTGAGGTCCAGATGACCACCTTCAGACTGGAAACTATTAGGTAGGTGAGCGTTGCTGATTTCAGCATGAATGGGCTGGCTCGACCGGGGAAAGACTACCCTCTCACAGAAAATCAATGTTAAGTAACAGTGCAATCTGTTGCGTTTCTTTCAGTGAGTGAGAGTGCCGGCACTCCCCATCCCCTATGCTTTCTCCCTCATTCAATCCCTTTCCCTATGCAAAGGGCGGCAACGCTCTTGTAACTCCTCTAAGGTCGCTTGTGTCCATGGGCGCCAGTAATCGCTTACCATCGCGATCCGTCTGCTCGTTTGCCGCCCATTACTTAAAAATAAACCAAAATATTATTTAAACAGCAATTATAAATTAAGCGCGATAATCTTACCTTAATTTGATCATTACAAAGAGTCACATTGTTCAGAGTAAATACGTTTACAAATGGAATATCACTTTCATTTGCATTTAAATGATCGAGTGCAACGTAAAATATATATTTTTGCGGTATTGGTCTCGTTGTGTGTATAATGAGATCATATTTGTTTGTCCGTGATGTTTCCACGTTGTTAGGATTAGGATTCTGAAACATAAATAAAATCATAGAAAGTAAGAAATTAAAATAGGAAGACAAAAATATGCTTTCACATTTTTCAACATTTATCCCGAATCTCTATAAATCTCAGGAATTCAAAAATATTGAAGAATTCAGTAATTCAAAGACAGGAAAATTGAGATAAATTAGCAAAAAACATTTTTTTTAATAGAGCCAGCTGGCTCTATAAGCCACTAAGAAAACATACTGTATCACAAGGGACTTTCAAAACCAACAGATTTACACAAAGTACAGCTAGACTCAAAACAACAATAATGGATCACACAAAGCGTTGGTTCGGTGGGAATCGAACCCACATCGTGTGAACTGAATACGAAGAAAAAGCCAATTAGTCAAAATTTCATAAAAATTCAGCCAATTAGCCAATGAACAAACAATTCATGCAGGTCAACTTGACGTGGTGGCCTGAAAGTCTAATTGGCCACGGATTACTTAACTCGCTTAACTTGTTCTGCACTAAGGCCTGCACAGAGATGAAGGCAGTATAATGGCCCGGTCATGGCCTACAGCGGCGGGCGGCAGCGGCGAGCGTTTTCGATGTACATGGCGCGTTTACTGTGACGCGGCACGCGGCCGTCTGAGAGTAAACGCGCCATGTATATCGCCCCTGCCGCGCCGCTCGCCACTAAGACTGATCTCGTGACCAGGCCGTAAGGGTGGACCAGCGGGTAAATAAGGCTACCTCAAATGGGAAAAACCTGGTACGAGAACAAGGGATGACGACACGTATCAGCAAAGGCTAAGAGGGCCTTGCAACATGAAACAACGGGGCGAGCTTATGTAAAAACTCGTAAGCATATTAAGATAGTTGGTAACAAAAACAAGAGTATGTACGTTCAATAAAATATCAACATGTTGTGTTTCTTTATTCTATGTATTTATTTTCAGTAAACGTATCTGCAATATATTATAGAATCGTTATTAAAATCTTAGTAGATCGTAGTCATCACGTCTCGACTTCAGTTAAGATAAATTATTGACACTAGTAAATACCTTCGGGTTGCGGAGGTCAGACAGGCAGTCGTTCCGTGGAAAAGCTAATATTCAGCCAAATCCGGTTAGACTAGAAAGCGGACCCTAGACTAAAATTGGGATAACGATAAGAGAAAGAAGTAAATACACTTACCGCAGATATAGTGACCTCGTCCTTGAAACTCATCACAACTTCAGCCTCCATCAAATTAGTATACAGTCCAAAATGTAGTTGTCCTAACCAATAATTTGTCGATATTCTATCAAAATGAAACAAACCTAAATTACAAGGATCATATCTAGAAAGAACAGGACCCTTCAAAGACATTGAATGAACCTCACAAAAACCGTAAAATATTAAAAATAATATTTTTTTCTCCATATTTTGTATATTTAATCTTACTTAAACAATTTCGCGTGTTCACTAGCCTTACCTATAATAAAATATAAATAAACTATACAAATACAATATTTATCGCGAGTTGTATATACAGTATGCTTAAAACGATCTCTGGAAGAATGGTACCGGACGACGATGGAGGCACCTTATAAGTGAAAGTTTTCTGTGACTCACTGACTGACACATACACAGTAGCTTTGTATTACAATTCGAAAATGCATTTTTATAATAATTAGGTCGCGGCTGCTTCTATTACTCATAGCAATAATTTGTAAATAATATGCAGCTAATCCTTATATAGTTTTTACATATCTCAGTCTTAGGTTCTTAAAAAAGTGCTTTTAATTTTGAGTAACACAAAGTCAGAAAAGAACAAAGTGACTAATAGACCGGTCAATTTAGACATAAAAATAAAGGTCAAATAACAAACATTGCCGGAGAGCCAAATATTGGTGGAGAGCTAGGGTTTACCATTACAAATAAAGTGTTAAAAGTCCCCATCGATCCTACGTGTGCTACAAAAGTTATTCGGTGTCAAACGTCAAAATTTGATGTATTTTAGATTTTTCTCGAAAACGGTGCGTTTTATCAAAATAAAACCTGAATCAAGGTTATAGATCTTAAAATTCTCTACAAAAATAGTGTAAATGATTTTTTCTTAAGAGTTACCATTCCTGAGATATCGCGATTCTTAGAGTCACATCATACATGATATGCAAAGATTTTCACACCACCTGTGAGGACTACCTCACAGGTGGTGTGAAAATGTTTGCATGAATGTAATGTTTGCTGTGATTTTAATTAAGAGACTAATGATTCAGCCACATTTGAACAATTTAGGAACATTCAGCAAGAAGAAGATAAAGAAGAAGAAATCGAAGAAGACATGACTGTTGAAGTAGACTTTCAAGAGTATGAATCTGATTAAAATATCAAAAGAAATCAAAACAATAGTTAACCCAATAATCAATAGCAATATCAATAATTAATCAATCTCAATAACAAGGTTATATCTAGAACTTAACGGTTATTGTTCCCTTAAATTATCCTAAAATTGTCATGACAGTTAGTGGACTAGGCCTACAGGGGAAACCACGGTAAAAAAACACGCCGAGTGAGATGATGTTGATGTAACTCTTAGAATCGCAATATCTCGGGAATGGTAACTCTTAGGAAAAAATCACTAACACTATTCTTATAGAGAATTTTAAGATCTACGACTTTGGTTAAGCTTTTATTTTGATAAAACTTACCGTTTTCGATAAAGATCTAAAATACATCAAATTTTGACGTTTGACCCCGAATAACTTTTGTAGCACACGTAGGATCGATGGGGACTTTTAAGACTTTATTTGTAATGGTAAACCCTAGCTCTCCACCAATATTTGACCCTCCGGCAATTTTTGTTATTTCAAATGTCTATATTGACCGGACTATAATGGAAAAGATCCATCATAAATACCTATTTTATTGCCCCTTTATGGATTAGGCCTTGTCATGTGACTACCACAAACAAACCAGAAGAGTAAACAATATTTAAGGCACCGACTTACTGTAATGACAGCTATATGGAGACGTTAATGACAATTGGGATCTTAATGTCCTTCTGACACACAAAGGTAAAAAACAGTTTGATTAGTCCATCACAGCTGAGATCTTTCTATCAGAATTCGATATTAATTTATTATTTCTGAGACTTGAATCTTATGCATTTTCTAAGCTAGACTTGGGAATTTAACTCAGTACTTTATGAGTAGAAATCATACGCACTCGCTTGATTACGAAGAAAATAAAAGAAGGATTTACTTCTTTTTCTTTTTTACTGCCGAACAGATTTTGACAAAACTGCGCAGTAGCATAATCAGAATAAAATGTATGCTACCTTTTACCGCTGTATTCGAGTCTCTCATGGAAGCCGCAGGAAAAGTCTTATTTGGTGTATATTTATTTACTTTCATCTATTTTAACAACATAACATGACATAACTTCACGCCTTTTATCCCCGAAGGGGTAGGCAGAGGTGTATTACACACTCACACTTCGCCAGTTATGTTTCGGTCCCAATGTAATAGGGGGCGAGATCTTTATTTAAATACAAAATTATATAATTACTGACTGACTGACAGAAAACGCATAGCCAACACTATTGGACACAAGAAGACACTTCCGGAGATATTCATATTTCTCCTCACCTTATGCCACTCATAAGTAAGTATACTTTATCATAACGTAATCAGTAGACAATCGGCATTAAAAAAAACACAATAAGGCTACAACTATTTTCAAAATTGGCACCAGTTCCGCGACAGAAATAATAGTTATTTGATAAACAGCTGTCTGTGACAACAATTGGCCTAATAACCCGCACATCGACCTCTACATTACACATCCACAGTTGTTCATACAAGCGGCACAAAGGATTATTCAACGTTACATAAAAGTGCAAATGACTTGTCTATATTTGAAAAAATATTGTTCGTCCCTATTTTTGTGTGAAAACGTTTGTGGTTTCTGGTTGATGATTAATAGTGGACTGCAGTGGACATCTTTCAGGTGAGGTGGTGAAACCTGCTATACTGGTGAACAATAAAGAGTTTTCTTTTCTATTCTATACTGTCCTTTCAACTTTTCTTGCTTACAATTATACGCGCCAAACTGCTAGAAAAAGAGTGAAAGTATCCATAATAAAACTGGATAATAATAAAAAGTGCAGCCATGTCATGCCTATAACTTATTAAAATTTTACTTTATCATTCAACCAGACACTACTACGTAGGTACATGGATATCAGGCTTCTGATTGCTGATATTTTAGGATCTAGACTTGAAAAAAAAACTTAATGACATATTCTTCAACCGCCATTAAAATTCACATTGAACCAATTTCCTGTTTCTTCCCAATCCCGTGGTAATTTCGGGCAATATATTTTAAGTGCAAGTCTACGTTTTCCAAGGAATATACATGGTTATACATTCTTGCGTTCAGTAGGTAGTCTTGCTTGTGCGTTATCTGTCAGCCGGTCAGTAACGGAAGAATTTTATATTAATTTTTATTTTATTTATAGACTCACGCCTGTATCCCCGATGGGTAGACAGAGGTGTAATATTACACCCATATTTCGCCATGAATTTTTAGGTCCCACGTAATAGGGGGCGAGCCTATTGCCCGAGAATTTTATATAGATTGGTTATATACAGCAATAGCCTAGTGGACCAACCAACGGACTGCCATGCAGAGGGAATCAGGTTCGAATCTACGGCGCGCACCACTGACTTTTGTGCGTATTGAATTGTTAATTATCGCTTGCCCTGTGACTCGGAGAGCACGTCAAGCCGTCGGTCCCAGTTGTCATGAAGATTTTTGACAGTCGTTATAAGACATCAGTACCTCTCAATAAACTGACACTAGTCTAGGTTAGGAATAGCGATATTAAATGGTTTTTAGTGTCGCTATTCCTTCGGGTTGCGGAGGTCAGACAGGCAGTCGCTCTGTGGAAAAGCTAATATTCAACCAAATCCGGTTAGACTCATAAGCGGACCCCGGGTTTAGACTTGAATAACGCTAGGAGGATGATGGTTATATATGTACATATGACTATCTTACATAATATTTTATTGCTTTAATAAACACTAAAAACTGTATATTGTAAACGATAACATGCTGTGTATACAAGATATTTTTTAAATGACTCGTAGGGTCATCTGACCATTGACTTATTTGACCTTAAACTTCTGTGAATATTGTTTCCGATAACATTGTCATTATAAACAACTTAATCAATATAGGTAAACAGATTAAACCTAAGCGTATTTTCCAATATCTGCAATTGGTATTTCTGTGACAATTAAAACACAAAACAGAAAATTAATAATATAATTATTAATATTTGAATATTTATTACTTCAGTAGATTGGGATCTAGGTATATGACATTCATTAGAAGCAACTTTATTTGTCTTCAAGTTAAATATTATTCCAGTGACAATAAATATGAAATGTATGTAATCCAGACATAGACTCACAATATTATTGTGACTAATCAAGATATACAAAAAAAACAAAAGAGAAATGAGGAGCAAGAGACCGTCTGTGTAGCCATTTTAAATTGTCCTAAGGTAATTATAAAGGCATCAAGGATTACAAAATCGAAAATAATATATATATATATAGTAACTGCTCATCTGTGTATAAATTATGCTGTAATATTTCGTGTAGTAGTATAAATAATGACAAGGGAAATGATAAGAGCATCTCACAAGACGCCGCGACGTCTTAACACTGAAGTTTGCACAACAGAAATATTTGTGAAATGTCGACTGTAAAACTTTGGTCTTTGTCGTAAGAAAGTACGGAGGAACAAGATCGTTTGTCTTCAGAAGAGTGAAGCACTGAGCGCAAGAATTTTACGTTTCTAGATATAAATATTTGTAAAATTGTAAGAGCGTATATATGCACAAAGAACGGCGATATCCGGGCGATAGCCCGCGTGAGTATCGGCTTTCTTGGCTATCGGTTATTTCTTAAAATTTTATTTGTGTATAATGAAATTATTGCAAAGTTTCATCAAAATCTTTTCAGTAGTTTTTGCATAAAGAGTATGAAGCATACATTGTTAAGCGACAAAATTTTACGTTTATAATAGTAGTAAGATGTTTTTCTGTAATTTTTAAAGAACAATGCATTTCTGTATATAAAATAATATACATATATTTTTTCAATCAGTCTATTGCAGTACACTGCTAGACAGGCCTCTCCTAACATGCGCCACAATCTGCGCATCCAACCCGCCTCAGCCATATTTTTTAGGTGGTCGGACCACCTAGTCGGGGGGCGTCCTACTCCTCGTTTGCCGAAACGTGACTCCAGTCTAAGACTCGTTTGCTCCATCGGTCGTCGGTCCTAAGGCAGACGTGGCCAGCCCATTGCCACTTCAGCCTGCTTATACGACGAGCTATGTCGGTAACACCAGTTCTCTTCCGGATGACCTCGTTGCGAATTCTAGAGATTTTCTTCCTTTAGAGAGACTCCGAGCGTAGCTCGTTCCATGGCACGCTGAGCGACTTTAAATCTATGTACTAGCCCGACCGTGAGTGTCCAGGTTTCGGTACCGTATGTCATTACTGGTAGGACGCATTAGTCGAAGACTTTTATCACGAGGCTTTGCGGAATAGGCGACGAGAAGACCCGACGTAGCTTACCGAATGCTGCTGCAATTATTTGCCCTAGGTAGACATACTGTTGCACAACTTCGAGCAAGGAACCGTCAATGCAGATCGGTCTCGACGTGTACATATATAGATTTTTAAACTCTTTATGATTCATCCGTACACCAAGGCTGGGGAGGATCGCGATTATATTTTTACAGTCCACTGCTGGGCTGAGGCTCTCCTAATTAGAGTCACAATAATATTGTGAATCAATAGGAGGATTTGGCCACACATTTGACCATACCAAGCTGGCCAGATGGGTTTGTATATAGGGTTTGATGTCGGGTTTCCAATCTCCTTGCGAAGATATTATTTGCTTCGTGTATTTCCCTTAGTCGCCTCTTATGCAACCCACAGCATGCAAAGGTAAAAGGCTCCATCATCACATAGATGCATCACTGGACGGCAAATAGGGTATGCGGATTAATTTCTTCAACATTCCTATGTTTTATAAATTAAAGCATTTTAGCTATAAGTATGTGTGAAATTGGAACGGCAGACTACGTGCGCACGAAAAATAAGCATATTTTATGGTACTTTATATCTATAATAATTAATGCTATGATCCAGCTGCACTTGAATGCATAGCAAAGCTCTTAGAACGATAAGTAATATTAAAAGACAAAATATTTGACTATAATTCTTATTGTACCGATCTCAATAAATAATAAGAAAGGTTGTGCATATTTGCAAAGCTTAAAAATATTGCGTTAATTTCACCCTCATTTTGGCATGCTTGGTATGCTTTGACTTTGGAATCTTAACAAGTTCAAGAAGCTATTATTGTGATTTTAAACAATGTTTTAGATTCGTAAAATTCTACGATATTCTAATAATTTATACTGACCGTACTAGACTCACCCCACTTGAATGAATACACTTAAGCCTTCCTCAGGAGTGGCACTTACTATTTGTGAAAACCGTACAGAAATCCGTACGGTCGTTTTTTTAATTTAATTGTGTTTATGCAGACAGACAGAATTAACAAAATAAACATGTGCGTGAATTTATTTATAGTCAGAGATCTGGCTGCACAAATCTGCAGGTATCTAAATTTTTTTGGTTATAATCATCGGTCCAGTAATAAGGCAGCGATCGCCGAGTGGATATACCAACAGACTGCCATGCAGAGGGTATCGGGTTCGAATCCACGGCGCGCACCAATGACTTTTCGGAGTTATGTGCGTATTGTATTGTTAATTATCGCTCGTCCCGTGCCTCGGACATTAGATATTTGACAGTCGTTACAGGGCATCAGTATCTTCTAAATAAACTGACCCTAGTCTTAACCATGGAATATCGCTATCCCCTCGGGTTGCGGGGGTCTGACAGGCAGTCGCTCCGTGGAAAAGCTAATATTCAGCCAAATCCGGTTAGACTAGAAAGCGGTCCCCAGATTGAAACTGGGATAACGCTAAGAGGATGATGAGGATAATTAATCATCGGTCCTGTATATAAACTGTCCCACTGCTGGGCACGGGCCTCTTCTCACTATGAGAAGGGTAAAGCCCACCTATGATCCACCAAGCTGGCCAAATGCGGGTTGGGAGACTTCACATGTATTTCGAAAACATTATGGAGAACTCTCAGACATGCAGGTTTCTTCACGATGTTTTCCTGCACCGTTTAGCAAGCGATAATACTTAACAATAACAATTTAATACGCACATAACTTCGAAAAGTCATTGTTGCGCGCCGTGTATTCGAACCCGAGACCCTCTGCGTAGCAGTCCGGCGGTCTCTCCACTAGGCGCATAACTTTTATGAATGATACATGGGAGTAGAATAGGTTACTAAAGTAATCATAAAAATATATTTATTTTTAAAACAGCCGAATGATAACATCTCTCCAAAAGTGGATATAAATTGACACTAAGTATATCAACAGTTACGAGATAAAGGTACTCAGTGCCAATTTAAGGCGCTACCTCGAAAATGTATGCCCCTTTGATTAAAGATTTTGAAGCAGAGAGATGTGTCTGTCTCTCAACAGCAAAGTCAAAATTTAATATATTATTTATCAGGTCTTTATCTAGGGACTGCTCGGACCGATACACGATTGGAAATTTTCGCTCGAAAGAATTTTAATTTGAAAAACATGCTTTTTCTAAATATTTTTACGGATATTTAAAAAAAAACTTAACTTTTTGCCTTGAAATTGCTACTTACCAAAAGAAGAGCTATCATGCCAAAAAGCGCATGCGCTGCCATGTCAAAAATTATAACGGACTGGTCGAACGAATTTTTTCTACAACGATTATTACTTGAGTTATGAACAAAATAAGATTTCAGACAGTTTCGTGATGGCATGCCATGTCAAAAACCGTACGACATTCAACTTTATAGCTAACACTTAGCGATGACCTCTGTACGATTTTTTGACCTTCGAGGTAGCCTCTTAACCACTAACAGTGTTATTTTCATAATTCGTCGCAACGATTCTCTTCGTTTCTCATTCACTATGTTATTGTTTGCTCATGTTGTCATTCGACTAATTATTGCATAGTACTCAAATAAGCTATCGCTTTGTTCAGCTATTCATAAAGTCATACAGGCAATCATTGACACTCAATACGACTCACATGAACACAAAACAATACTCAGACGAATACTAATGAATCAATCATTGTTTTACACATCCATGTGGCTAACAAGTACATTTATCAAAAGTTGTCTAGTGTATCGGATTCCTTTGCAATAGGTATACTAGTTCTGTGATTTATTGGCTTAGACCGTCTACCACCTGTCTGGGTTTTGGCAACGAAACTGATATATCTACAGGGTAATAAACAAACGATGCTTGAGAATAAGTATCCAATAAAAGCATGAAAATTGTTCTTGTTGAGGATGTTTAGATGATGTTCGATTAAAGATAAGCAGAGATAGCCTAGTGGAGATACTAACTGACAGCCTGCTACGCAGAGGGGCCCGGGTTCGATTCCACGGCGCGGTACAATGACCTTTCATAGTTAAGTGCGTATTAAATTGTTAATTATCGCTTGCTTGGCCGTGAAGGAAAATATCGTGAGAAAATCTGCATGTCTGAAAGTTCTCGATAATATTCTCGAAAGACATGTGAAGTCAGCTAAGCCGCATTTGGCCAGCTAGGCCTATGGGTTATCCTTCTAACTGAGAACGCTGCCGTGCCCAGCAGTGGCATATGTATGGAGCACTTTGTTTGTGAGTGGTATTGCGACTGTAAATCGTATATTAACGCCAAAAATGCGTAGTTTGTAGCTGTAATATTTACTATTATTTATTTAAATTATTGAGGAGTCAAAAGCATATCGCGTTAGTAAAAAATTAACGACTAGCCAAGGAAAAGCGAAAAATACATAACTCAAATGCATTATGAAATGTTTCTAAGACGAAACAATCACTCATTTTCCTAAAGAAAGTTATAAGCAATCAGATCTTAAAGAAATCACAATGTGGCCGTCTGGGCATTGGCTCGTGACTAACTTGCAGAGAAAATGTATTTTTAAGCTGTCGCCGTCTCGTCTTCTCTGTGAATCCACTCAATTAGTGACAGCGTAGTGTCATTAATTATAGCCGTGCGAGAGAGACAGAACCTTTTTTGTTTGCGACTTTATAACGCCGCATGATATTGGCTTATAATGTTTTATCATCTTTACATTGAACGGATGCTGTCTTTAGCGTATTACCTGAGTATTTTTTATTCGTGTTAAACACTTATATTGTACAATTCTAATGGTTTCTTTAAAAATATGTGTATAACATGACGCCCTGTATAAACATATTCATCATAACATATGCACCAAAATCTCCAAGTAACATGTGACAAACGGCTGAAAATAAACCTTGGTACACACACGATATACTATGAACAAGAATGTTAATTAAGTCTGAAGCAAATAGACTCAGTCAAACAGCAAACAGATTTAATTAATAGGGCACGACTATGTCTTGGAATTAACAGGATCTTGTCAAGGGCAAACACTGAAATACGCTACAGGCTGCGAGTATTAGAGCCAACAGTCCATGGGCTTTATTGCTATAAGGTTTTGACATATATATTAAGTAGTGAGGATTTAAGTGACTATAAACATTGGCTTACCTTGAATATAAATATATGTTGAATTCGACTATGATATTGGTCTTGCATCGGGAAGTTAGCAAATGTCGAGCATGAATTAGATAATTATTCCTCATAAGAATGTTTTAACAAGTTCTTTTTTCGGCTGGAAGTTTATTTTAGGGACGCCTTATTTTTTTATGTTAATAGGCGGAAAACGAGCAGACGGATCGCCTGATGGTAAGCAATTACCACCGCCCATGGACACAAGCAACACCATAGGAGTCACAAGTGCGTTGCCGCCTCTTGGGGTTGGGAAAAGGGATAGGATGAGGAGAGGGATGAGGGAGAAGGAATAGGGGATAGGGCCTCCGGCACTCTCACTCACCGGACGAAACGCAACAGTTGAGGTACTGTTACTTTACGTCGATTTTCTGTGAGAGGGTAAGTACTTCCCCGGTCGAGCCGGCCCATTCATGCCGAAATCAGCAAGGCTCTACTACCTTCTGTATCTCTCTTATTGTTTAAAATGAAACAGAATCATAGTAGAATGCTTTTAAAATCATCCGTAATATGAGTCTACACTTTAGCCAAGAATGCCTGCCTCAATAAAGGGACTATCCAACACAAAAATATTTTTCTAATCAAACCAGTTGGTCTTGTGATTAGCGCTTTCAACCAAACAAACAATCAAACTCTTCAGCTCTATAATATACATACATACACGCACAGGCAGATAACCGCCCACCTATATCGTTCGTCGCCCTTTTTGTTTTCGTTACTTTGGCTTATCAACTATTTAGTTTTTTGTCAAGTGGATAGTTTAGCAATAATTTAAACACTTAAGCCTTCAACTCGTTGCCTAAATTCGTGTCACTAAAGGGTTTAAGGAATTTAGTCGTTATTTGACATTTTTGCAGTTGTGTTACGGTGTTAACATTTTCTTTCCGTTTTTGCCATAGTGTGCGAACATTGACAAGTTTAATTTTGTAGTGCTTTGACTGTAAAATATGCTACTGAATGCAACTAGAGCAGCTAGGGCAGTGGCTTTAGCTGATGTTGGATACAGCCAACGTCCCACCGCTCGTACTCTCGGTGAACCTCGAACTACGGTACGGGATGCCATCAGACGATTTCGAGAGACAGGCCAGGTCATACACCCGCAGGCCAAGTTAAGGCCGACATCGACGCACTTCAGCTCGAGATGACCGCTTCGTGGTCAGCAACGTGTTGAGAAATCCTTTTTTGTACCGCAACTGAAGCTCGTACACGTCTTTCTGAGTCAGAAATGTCAGTGTTAGTGAACGTACGATTAGAAGAAGACTGGAAAAAAGAAACCTAAGGGCTTTTCGTCCAGCTCGCGCCCCAGAACTGCTCCCACAACATCGTAGAGCTAGACTTGTCTTTGCGCGAGAATATGCTGACTGGTCTGTGCAAGACTGGAAGGTCGAACTGTTCTCAGATAAAAGCAGATTAGCCTTAAGAGATCCAGATGAACGTCAACGTGTATACCTGAAACAATGAGTTACCAAGGTGGATCCATAATGGTTTGGAGAGATACCTCTTACGATACTCGTACTGACCTAGTTGTGTTCGATAGAAGTAGTGTAAACGCTCAAAGATACGTTTGACGTTGAGAAGAGATTTTTGAAGACCATGTGATGCCTTTGGCCCCATTCATTGGTAACAACTTTAGATTAATGCATGACAATGCACGTTGCCATACCGCAAGATCCGTCACTCAATAGCTTAATGAGGTTGGTAATCGAGTTTTACCGTGGCCGTCCCGGAGTCCTGATCTTAACCCAATAGAGCACATTTGGGACAACCTCAAAAGATGTGCCCGAGCACGAATACCAGCTCCGACATCACTAGGAGAGCTAAAGGCGGTTGTGGTTGAGGTGTTGCACAATACCCTCCAATCAGATATCAAGATATCATCTTATTATCTTGAAGATATGTTATTATGGATGGATTGCCAAACCGGCTCCAAGAAGTCATTAGAGCCAGGGTGGTAACGCCCATTATTAAATTTTAATTTTTGTTTTGTTTTACTCCACTATTTCATAATAATTTTTTTTTTTTATTCTGACATTAATCATATTCGGTAAGAATTTTTTAATAAATGGCTTTTTCAAGACGGTTTTTATTATCTTAAAGATATGTTATTAACGTACTTATCATAAATTGTGGTCTAAATTTGACTAATTCTGCAAATTGAAATAAATACAAGGTGGGCGGTTAAATGTGCCGGTGAGTGTAGTTTAGATACATAAGTTATTCACTATATATATTTTTAACATGTATTGTATGTTCTAACGCAACGAAGAACATAAGATATGTAGTTATGTTTTAAAGATGCATTTTATGTTTATGTTTTAAATAAAAACAAACTTGTTCTACCTTCAACTAGACTACAAAAAATAAGTAACTCATACAAGTGTCAAAGCATACGTTTTTACAACAAAATTCCAGGCAATATTCAGGAACTAAGTATTAATAAATTCAAAGTATTTATTAAACAGAGCTTGTGTTCAAAAGCTTATTACACAGTTAAAGATTATTTAGCAGACAAAAATGCCTGGAATTGATTTTAAAAATTATGAGTTTTGACATTTTGAAATTAGTGACATAATATTTAGATTTACATTTGTAGTAAGTACTTATATTCTTTTTACAATTTGACATTTTTTATTTGACATTTGTAATTTTATTTATTTAGTTTTTGACATTGTTTGATTTGACATTGTTATTTTATTTATTTTCGTTTGACATTTAAAATTACTTAAGTAATTTATTATTATTTTTTTAGACATTCTTAAATTGACATTCAATAATATTTTTTGACATTTTAAATATATAACATTTTATTGTTTAAATTTGTATTATTTTACATATTGCTTACAACATGTATTTTACCATGTATTAGCATGTAAAGTTGTGAGTACGATGTGGGCATTATTAGACACTTAAATAAATAGTTGTGGCAACCTGTCTTATGGCTTAGGCTGACATGTTAATGCATACACTTTCTGATGGCGTTGAGGCATTGTGATACAGATCGTGCTGGCTCCCTCAATCAAGGTTGATCCGTACGTTGCTGTTGAATGCGGGCCATCAGTAGGCCGAGTCAGTCAAAAGCGTCAGACGATATCCTGCACTGTACTTGCATACTAAACCCTTTTTTTGTCTGGACTTTAAAAGATCAAGAAAAGACTAAAGAAATTGAAGTGACAAAAAAATAACAATGAATCTGAGTTTGTTTCGGCCTTTCTCCTCAAGAAGTAATTTAGCTAGGAAAAGCCGGCATCATCTAGAATAGGGTTTTGACTTGTATAAGTGTTGTAAACAACCAAAATGCAAAAAATAAATATGTCTTTATGTCTTTTAGATACTTTAATATATCTTATGAGACATAATAAGATATTTTCTTTAACTTATTTTATTTTAATTAAACTTCATATACACAATGTATACAGGTAGACTTAATGCCATAGGCATTCTCTCCCAGTCTACCTTAAAGTGGTGCAGAGAGAAAAGTAGTAGGTGTAATATAAGACAAAGAAAATGAAATTAAACTAAGATTACGTCGATTTCTAGGTACATACAAACTAATAAACGTATTTTATATACATACATAACAAATAATACATAAATATATATATATATATATATATATATATATATATATATATATATATATATATATATATATATATATATGTATGTATATCATCAGACCCTGATGTTGTGTCTAAGTCAAGGCTTCCCTTCTAATATTTGTAGTTTCACGGCTCAGAGCCCTACTTCGCTCGATACGACGGAGCGTTTGCATGACTTCTGTAGCGAAAGAACTTGTCGCCTGCCAGGCTTCATCGGACGAGAGCATATCTCCTATTAGGGACTCGGGCTTAATTTTATGTTTACGTACGGCTTCTAATGTATTGCGTAACGGCTCGAAGCGAGGACACCTAAAAAACACGTGCTCAGCATCTTCATTAACGCCGGAACAGTGGGGACAATCGGGTGAGGTGGCGTGTTTGTATTTATACAAATATTCTCGAAAGCACCCATGTCCTGATATCATTTGCGTCAAGTTATAATTGGCCTCTCCCTGATTGCGGTCTAACCAGACATTAAATTTTGGAATAAGACGGTACGTCCATCTGCCATTTCCTGAGTTATTCCATTTGGTTTGCCATCGTCGTATGCTGTTTTGGCGTTCCTCAGTTTTTATTTGATTGTTACTCATCGCACTTGATCCTCGGCGCTGACGGAGGGCTTTACGTTCTTCAGCAAGTATATCATTCGGTAGCATCCTCGCGATAATGCACACTGCGTCTTCAGACACCGTACGGAAAGCGCTGTCTACTCTCAACGCACTTAGTCGATATACCGACATGACCTTCCTCCTTGATTCCTGTATTTTAAGTGTGTCAGACCATATTGTGATTCCATATGTTAATACAGACGTGACTACCGTTGATAGTAGTGTCCTTCTCTTCTGCTTCGGGCCTCCCACGTTAGGCATAAGCCGTGCTAGGGTTGCTCTTACAACCGACGCTTTTGCACTTACGTGTGCCGCCTGCTGCTTGAAATTAAGGCGGGCATCGATCATTACTCCCAGATAGCGAATGAACGGTTGAGATGTTATTTCGTGCGCTCCAACTCGTAATGTGATGGTTTCTATCTGCTTCCTGCTAGTAATGAAAACTGCCTCCGTCTTGTGCTCTGCTAATTTCAAACCAACTGTGTTCATCCACCGGCTGATTGTCTCAAAGGTGGTGTCAAATGCTAAATTGATCTCTTCAAGATGTTTTGCGACTATCACTACTGCCACGTCATCTGCATATGCTACGAGATTGACTTCCTTTGGCAATATTAGTTTGAGCAGCCCGTCGTACATAATATTCTAAAGCAGGGGGCCCAAAACAGATCCCTGAGGTACTCCTCCCGTGACCTTGTATTGTTTCGAGCCATCAGATATCTCAGAATCCTATCGCTAAAGTAGCTTGCTACTATCCTCCGTAGGTATCCTGGTACACTCAATTCAACGAGTGCTCTCATAATGCAGTCCCACTTCGCGGAGTTGAACGCGTTTTGGATATCTAGCGTTGCCACCAAGCAGTACTTCTTCGTGCCTCCCTTCCATCTGGTCCCTGCTATTGCATCCTTTGCTATATTAACAACGAGGTCAACTGCATCCAAGGTGGAGCGTCCTATTCGGAAGCCGTATTGATTGCTGCCAAGCTGTGGTTCGACTATTGCTTCAATCCTTCCATGAATGATGTTTTCCAGTATTTTTCCCGCTGTATCCAACATGCAGAGCGGACAGAAGGATGATGGCTCCTCTGGTGGTTTCTTCTCTTTAGGGAGAAGTACTAATCTCTGTTGCTTCTTGTACTAAAGTACTAATCTTGTTGTGTGTGTGTGTGTGAGTGTGTGTGTTGAATAATTATATAGGTATATTTATATTAAATTACATTGAAAATTATATAATTTATTTATTGCCGACTCAGCCAATAAAAGTTCCTTCACCTTACACTTTAATGTATACTTAGTCTTGGCCATCCTGATTTCAAGAGGGAGGCCATTCCAGAGAAGGATAGATTGGACAGTGAAATAAGAGTGAAGAAAATTGGAGTTGTGAGAAGGGACTGTGAGAAGAAGGTTGTTAGCAGAAAGGAGGTTTCGTTCATGGATAGTACATAAAAGTTGAAAATAGGAGGTTAACCTCCTATTTTCAACTTTTATGTACTATACTGCGGAGTACTGCGAAGAAGTTGGGGACGTAAGAATAGTATAAAGGGTAGTAAGAACACGCAATCTACGGCGATGACGGATAGGAAGCCACTTTAGTTGGGAGCGATAAGTAGACACATGGTCGTACTTGCGAAGATTGAAAATGAATCGAATGCAGTTACTTAGAAGACGGTCAAGTTTATTAAGGAGATCTGCATTCAGGTCAAAGTAACATACATCGCCATAATCGATCAGAGGGAAAATTAAAGTTTGCACTAGCTTTGTCTTGGTCTCGGATGGTAGAAGGTAGAGAGCGCGTAGAGAACCGGTGACCTTCTGGCTCACCTGAGTTATCTGAGCTTGCCAATTCAGCGCGTTATCTAAGTGTAGCCCAAGGTTTTTGACTGTTGGATACAGACTGATGGTGGTCCCATTAAATGTTATATCGGACAGAGACGAGAAGTCAAGTCTATTTAAAAGCCACTGACTACCAACAACAATCGCCTGAGTCTTCCTAGGATTGACAGTTAGACCAAAGTTGTCCGACCAGGTTAATATAGCTGCCAAATCGTCGTTGATCTTACCGATGGCCTCAGTAATGCAATCCGCATTTACTTGTGAGTAAATCTGCAAGTCATCTGCGTATAGATGGTAGGCGCACTGAAGATTTTGTGTTAGGAGATTTATAAATATAGAAATTAAAAGAGGTGAAAGAATGCCGCCTTGAGGAACGCCAATCCAGAGCTCCAGCCGAGACCTTAAGGTGGGATAGGATATGTAATAGGATATCGTGACTGACGGTATTGAAGGCATTGGAAAAATCAATCAACATTAACACAGTTAGTTTGGTGTTTTCCATACCCTCACGAATATCGCCAGTCACTTTAAGGAGGGCAGATGTTGTGCTATGACCCAGCCTGAAGCCTGACTGAAACGGACTCAGCAAGTTGTTGTGATGGACAAACCAAGATAGCTGCTTGTGTACACAGGCCTCTAGCACTTTGGAAAGGAATGGTAGGATAGAAATAGGTCAGAAGTGTTCAGGGAGAGTGGGATTTTGGATTTTGGGCAGTGGAATTATATAGGCTTTGCGTCACAAGGAAGGGAACTCTAGGGAAAAATTAATGATGTGGGATATTGCCGGCAAGAGATGATCCAGGATCGTCGTAATCATACGACGGCTGATATTGTCGTATCCCACAGCATTAGATTTTATGGAGAGGATGGCCTTTTTGATATCGCCCGGAGACTCAGGAGAAAAATGAAAAAAGTCTATGTCGGGTTGAGGTAACCCATCTAAATACTGAACCGTGTGACTCATGACTTGGTGATCAAGCGAGGCAGTAGTGGTGAAAAAACGATTGATATCATCCAAATCATGAGGCCCACGAAAATAAATACGCCTTTGCTTACCAATACCTAGTGTTCCAAGGAACTTCCAGGTACTGGCAGGCGATGAACAAGTGATGTTACAAAGTATATATCGGCGTTTAGTGTTGCGCACCATCTGATTGCACCGATTTCTTGCAGACTTGAAAAGCGCCCAGTTATTCTCACACCGATCCCTCTTGTACTGCCTAAACGCCCGGTCTCTACGGCGCATAGCCATTCGAACACCCGCTGTGATCCAGGGTGCTGGTGGACGCTTCAGCTTCACCCGCCTAATGGGGGCATGGACATCATAAAGTTCACCAACAACAGCATTAAAAATATCCACTTTTTCATCCACCATGGAGGCAGATACCAAGTTGTCCCAGTTTATCAATGCAGCATCCTGACTTAGCTTGTCCACATCCATTCGACCAAAACAACACATGCGCACAACTTTGGGTGGGGATTTGGGAGGTTTCAAACGGTATGTAAGGTAAATAAGGTCATGACGGGAGAATCCGGGTGCAGGAAGTTGGCCGCGGGAGGTTACAAGGGAAGGAGCAGAGGTAATCATTAAGTCAAGCCAAGTATCCTCCCCATTATCGTTGTGGTGTGTGGCTTGCAAGGGTAAAACATGGAGGCTGGTTGACTCAATTATGTCAAGGAGCTTATGGGAACGACTGGAAGATCGGGAGAGGTCGATATTAAAATCGCCCATGACGATATGATGCACATACTGAGATCCTAAAGATTCCAGAATCGGCTCGAGACTGGAGAAATAGTCAGCACAGGGGGGACAATAGACGACGCCAAGGACAGCTTTAGCTCCTTTGGCGTCAATCTCAAGAAATAGGTACTCCGCAGGTGAAGTGGTGGGTGAAGAAAAAGCTAATATTTTAAAAGAAAACGCACTGCGGAGGTAGATAGCAACTCCACCACCTCTCTTAACGATTCTATCGTTTCGAATGAGGATAAAACCAGGCAGAGAGTAGGAAGTGGAAGAAAGCGTTGGTTTTAGCCAACTCTCCGAAACCAGGATGGCATGAACATTCAAATCAGAAAAAGTATCCAGTAAATCACTGTAGTGACTGAGTATACTCTGAGCGTTTATGTGACACACGTTAAGGAAACCTGAACGGTGTGCAAGTGAGTTTTTTAGACATTCGCTTAAAGTACCGTCCACTGAACAAAAACTCTAATTGTTTGAGGAGGCAAAAGACTCATTAGCCGACAAATATTCATCAATATTAATATTATCAATATCCATTTGTTTTATAATAAAATAATATATATAAATATAAAATAGTAATAAATAAATTATATTATTATTATCTATAAACAAAATATACGTCTATGATATTGGCCACGCAGTCCTCTCTGCACCACCCGCCAGCTAACACAAACAAACAAAAAAGAACACAAAATCAAGCACAAAAAAAAACATAAAAATCAAAGCGAATCTATTGATGACAGTTTCCGAACGCAACATGGTAAACGTCACTTTGACACTGATCTGCCAAACTGTAACTTGCGTTCAAGGAGCAATTATTAAACAATTGCTCCTTGCTTGCGTTATTGATAAAATGACAAGTAGATTCTAAAGCAAACAACTACATGTGGTAAACAAAACAAAAGTAGGAAAAGTTTATCAATTAATAATAAGATGTTACTATTTACGCGGTTTGGAGTTCGCGTTTGATGTCCCAGCAGACCCGGCGCCACTCTTATTCCCGGACGCGGAATCACATCACTTGGGATATTTTTGCAGCAAGCCATTGAGATCCTCGGTGGTTGTTATTTTGTGACGAGTGCCATCCGCCGTCTTCACCATGATGACACCGTCCTGAGTCCAAAAAGCCCGCAATCCGAAGTGTTGCCGGTCCTTACCGAAGATCATCTGTCTGGATTTTGCTAGAAACTCCTTCACCGACGTGGATGTACCTTTTAGTCTGGTCTTAGCACGCGAGACGGCAGACCTTTGGTCCAACCCAGAGAACCAGACCAGGATTGGACGGTCATGACCACTGCTGGAGGTGCCAATTCGGTGGCACACGTTGATGCTATCTCCAGTGATTGTTGGCAGCTCCATTCTGTCTAGTATCATGCATGGTACCCCTGCAGTCCTCCTTGTCCACCTCCGGTACTCCAAGAAAGATGAGTGCTTTGCGCCTCTGTCTTGTCTCTATACTGTCAATACTTTGACAGCACTCATTGATTTGCTTCCGGAGAAGGCTGAGCATCGTGAACATGAGTTCCCTGAAGGTGCGGAACTCCTCTGCCACCTTCGACAGTGTCTTTTGCTGTGCGTCCCTGTAGCTGCGCTTCGAGCTCCGCCATCCTCTTCGAGAACATTTCCTCAAGGCTGTTCTGTGCTGCCTTAATATTAGATAGCTCAGACATTCTAATGTGAGTTGCTGTTCGGCTGTTCAATACTTGTGTGCTTCTTAAATGTGATGTGTATTTTATGAGTGTGCAGTGCTGGCAGGTGGTGTAAGTTGCAGATGTAGGATTACATAGACCTACGTATCAGATCTACAAACGTGAGTACAGTGCAATTATGAATAATATTACACTGTGTTAACAAATCTAGCAGTTAATTACGCTTTGAAATAATTAAATTTTTATACTTTTAAAATTTCGACTCGACTCCAACTTATACGAGTATTGTACTTGCAAACCAATACTCTCACATTTTTTTATGTTCAATAAACAAAAAAACATGTAGTATACTACCATCAACATTTAGTTTAATTAAAAAAATGCGATTATCCACTGGAGAGACCAACAGGCTGCTACGCAGAGGGTGTTGGGTTCGAACCTGCGGCGCGCACCACCAAATTGCCCTTTAAATTTCTCAGTTATATGCGTAATAAATTGTTAATTAACGCTTGCTAAACGGTGCAGGATAACATCGTGAGGAAAACTACATGTCTGAGAATTATCTCTAATGTTCACGAAATACATGGGAATTCTATCAACCCGCACATGGTCAGCATGGTGAGCAAGTGTCTTTGTACATTGTAAAATAATAGAAACCCATCAGCAAAGTTTACTCTTTTCACAGTGACAAGAGGTCTGGGTTTAGCAAGGGAGCCATTTATATACAGGGCAGATACTTTTAAAAATGTTGACTGGGGCCAATTCTCCTATTTTTATATGACATTGAATTTATATTTTGAATGGACTCAGAAGCGGTATTCTGATAACCTAATATCATTATCGCATAATTTGAAATAAACAGTTCGTCTTTGACACATATTTTGACATTTGTTTCAATTTACGATCTCGTTACAACTTCGTTCAATTATCAGATAATTTAAAAGAATACGCTTTTTGTGACGTCAGTATGACACTGACATGATATCGAAACTATATTTATTTAGTAGAATTAGGCCCTGTTAATGGACAATAAATGTATTCATGTTAATAAGACATACCTATTGTTTCATTTTTCTAAATAATTAATATTTAATAAAATCTATTGTTTTTTTCTATAAAAAGGGGAAAAGTAGCCCATAAACTTTGTCACTTAACAAACAGATATAATACTTAAAATATGTGAAAATAAAGAAGGATGGTCTCAAGTTATTCTATGAGTTCTTTTATTTCATTCAACAGCATCAGAATAACAGTAGAACAATAAGGTTGTACCTCTTTTCTGACACCACAATAGAGCCGAGTGCATACAAAGGCGTTGTTGTCACTAATTAATCTGTTCACTCACAGATTACTGAGGCAAAATAAACTTACGCTGAAAGGAAATTTTTGTGCTATAGAGACGGCCATTTTTTCATATTTTAGTACCATTTTAGACACGGATATGGTGTTACAGTGTTTTTTTTTTTTGTAATAGGCGGCAAACGAGCCATATAGCCTGATGGGAAGCCATTACCACCGCCCATGGACACTAGCAAAACCAAAGGAGTGGAATTTCTAGGGAGAGGTTGTCCCACACGAGACCCCACTTTATGTTATCTTCTAATTTTAGTTTCGAGTCTGGGCGTTATTTGAATTTCAATGTTTGTAAGATAATTATAAAAAAAATTGGTGAATATTTCAAACAAAAATATATATTCGTATCACGCACAAATACATGTAATAAGCATCAATTATAGTTAATATTTATGAAATAATATTGTGCTAAAATTGCATAGCAATATATATGTCTAACACTTTTCAAAAATAGTTTTATTCTCGCACAAGGTAAAACCGTTATTTGCATAGATAGCGCTTGTTGCAGTTATGAGTTATTTCAACTTGCTATTCATAATTCATTTGAAGTGACACGGATGAAATGAAATTGTGTCCCTTGTGGCTATATTTTATAAGATTTAACATTCGATTTGTATTATTTTCGAAAATACATCAGGGTTATTGATGGATCTATGAGTTGATGATTGTATTAAAAAATATATGTTCGATTTTAGTGTTAAAAGTTTGTTTGGTCAGCCGAAGAATTACAATTAATACAAGTTTATTCAGAGGCAAATATATGTAGTATAATGGTAACCAGTGCGTCGCTTTTCGCTAACATTGCATGATGTACAAATCTTTGTGCTTAACCCTTTGTGACAGTTAGTAGAATGTCTGTAATGTCCACTGAACGAAGGAATTTATACCCAGTGCCGCAGTTTTCTTTTTTTAAGTTGTCAATTTACATAAAAAGGGTAATGTTAGAACTTTACATCGGAGAGCGCATTAATAGTGCTCCCCAGCTAAAAGAGAATTGAATCGTAGCTTTGTTAAATTTATAGCTCTGATTATTATAAACAATCTATAATCAATGATTGGTAGTTACTAAAAGGTAATATGACATAAAACTATCTACATCTAAAACTTTTCAAATAGTTACTATAAATTACTTTGCACTTATGTTTGTTTGCAAGAAAAATTAAAGTTTCTCCCTAACATTGCTTTGCGCGAGCAGTACAAGTTTGCTGTTGTTTGCGCTAAGTTGTGTGCGAGGCATTATCTTAGCAACGCAGGCGAGCATAAGAACAAGCCAAGTATGTTCCTGTGGCAATAACTGTTTGTCAAGTTGCTACAATGTTGTATGCAATGAAGCTGAAAGGAATATTTTAGACGGGTAGCTCACAAACGTGCTCTTTCTGCATTTATCGGTGTCAGATTAAATAAAAAGTTAGAGATGGCACTGTTGTAGATTTGCGAGACCCAGCCCCTTAGCGGCCTCCATGAAAAATATGTCAAATATATACGTCTAGTAGGCAAATCTATGCATTGATCACATATTAGAACCGGCCGCAAGGGAAGTTGAAGTAACCGATCTTTCAGTGTGGGCCGAATTATTCGAAAGCCGCAATCCTAGTCTCACCGCGAATTATATTGCTGGACGTTATAGGAAGACCACTATTAAATACGCGCGTCAACGTTGCACACGAGAGCACACACTTCATTCGCATACGTAAAGATAAATAAAAAGTGGATTCACTTTATACAGGGTGTCACAAGACCCATCACCAAGTCTACTCGTTTTGGACATCATGCTAAGTCATACTAAGCAAAAATAAAACCTGGGAAACGACTTTTTTTTAAGTATTAACTTTTTTTTAAAGCCGCTATAAAAAATGCGCGTGTGCAATTTTCAAAATACCTACTAATCCATGGGTGCATAGGACATCTATAGAACAGGTTGGCGGGGTAAATGGATCGATTTTGTACCTAATTACAAAAATTCCATAGTAACTTTGAACCTATATATCTCCGGAACCAGTAATTTCCCAGGTATGATGCCAAAGCAAAAAATGTTCGTAATGATTGATACAATATGGGGTTTCAGTTTTGGTTAAGGGTTTTTTTACATCCTGTATGTTCACTGGACCATCCGCCTTACTTTTTTTTTGACATTTTACTAATCAGCATTTTACTAGGCAGCATTACCTCGTTGTATGGCTATACTTATCTTTTGAGCCAAATACGTGCCAGCCCTCTGGTCATGCGAGGCGTCTATGAGTCTCTTTGCGAGATCTCTAAAAAGTGATCTCGCACTTGGACCCCATGGCCCCAATGTTTCGACCCCAAACGGCTCAAATACATAATCTCCTATTAGATTTACATATTTGCGCCATTTGAGGGTCTCCGCTGTAGCAGCAGCAGCGCCCGTACAACCTGCTGTGCTGGGAAGATGAGATGGCGCAAGGGTATCGACTCATACCAAAGGCCTACCCAACTTCCACGGCAGTAACGACATACCGTCTGGTCTTTTGCCATCGTCGCGTACCAAGCCTTGAGGTTCAAGTTGGGCTGGAACGCCAGCGGTGGCAAGAGCACGGCGCAGTATTGTCCGCCTTATTGAATTGATCTTATGAGCAATAATTATAATAATATACTGCGGCCCTGAATATACAAATTCTTTACTAAAAAGTCTTAAAAAGCGCTAAAATCTATCGAAAAACAATAAATTATTAGACAAAATCGAAACCTACCTTTATTATTCAAAGCTCACACAGCGAAGTCAAATGGAAATTGTGAAAAACAATCTCATCCTCTGATTGCCAATTACTCAACGCAAATCAATGAAGAATCGTAAACAAGTCTATTAGCTAGCGAAGTGTGAACTCGGCAACTACAACTCACGTTTTCTAAATTTTATGACTAAGTACTCAGTCTTTAATTAAAATTATTTGTTCGTTGAATACAGTTGTGACCTGATATTGCTGTTTAAAAGCAAAAATAAATTGTAATAAATAATAAGGTTAAGAGAGAGATTTTAATATCAGTGTATTGACTTTCACGTAAGTTAACTGAAAAAGAAGTGAAAGGTGTACGCTGTGTAACTCAATAAAAGTGACTAATCCGTATAGCAGTACATGGATTAGACTTTTGCAGTTACATTTTATGCTGTAAAAGCACGGTATTATCAGCTTCTAATTATTTTATTTTGTAAATAAAAGGTGCTCTCTGTACTGTTTTTTTACTATCACGTTTTTGTTAGTTGATATTCTGAGTAAATGTTATTAATATTGATCATCAGCATAGTCTTAGCGTTATGCTGGTAGCATCTCATTATGTAGAATACTTTTATTCGATGTTAGAAAAAAATCTTTTCTACAGAGTAACTGCTCTCTAACATCCGCAACCCAGAGAATGACATAGTTAAGACTAGTCTAGTGTGAGGATACAGTATTTAGATATGTTTTAGATCTACATGACAGCCGATTGTTTTACGTGATCTCCGAGGCACGGAGAGATGTGGTTTAGGTGACCGATCTCCCGACAATAAATTAGAAGTGAACACAATAAATAACCCTAATTGCTAGATGATTGCAGTCAGAACTTTGGCTTCGCGGACCTATTGTGGCAGAATAGTGACATTTAATTGTTTTTAAATATCAGTCTAATTATTGTTCCTACGTCACTTCTGATTGTCTCTATCAAGATAAAGTAGAGATGTGAGTGTGTTTGCTCGTAATTTGCAAATTATAGAGTAATACTTCATAATTATAAATACAGTTTTAGCTCTCCCAATTATATTATCAACGAACCGTAAAATTGCGTATACTTAAAGTCAAATAGTAAATAAAGCCTTTCACTCTGAATTACTTGAGGTCGGTGTGCTATGGTTTATGACGTCGAAATGTTTGGAGATGACGGTAGGATACAAGGGACCTCTAATATCCCTTCCCTTGTAACCTATGACGTAATCCTGACACAATACAAAAACAACCCTTGACCCGGATAAACAAAACGACGGTGTGTATATTTACCGTCCACGCCTTTCTGTTTCTGTCTTTATAAAAACTAGCTGTTTGCCGTGGTTTCATCTATTTTATTTTTTACATATTGACAAGAGTATCAAATTGCGGGTCAACTATAGCTGTTTTATCTAAAAATCGAACCTGCAATAAATTCTAAAATTATCATCATCGATAAATCGATCAAACTTTAAGACGGAAAGTGTTTCTGAACCTTACACATTGTTGGTTTATATTTCGTCCCTTTAAAAAAATATTGTTGTATATTTTAATCAGGTACATTGATTTTACACATTATTTTACTGATAAAAACAAGAAGAAGCAACAGTGTTCCTTACTGCCAGTTTATTTGAAACCTGCTTACCTCAAATCAATGTTACCACAAATATATCAAGTGCATAAATTATTTATAACCCTTTCTTGTCACAATAATTACAATACGAAGATGCGATGAAGTATAATAACTATGTACACAATAGTAATTCACAATTTAATATCTACCAATATAATAAATCAAATACTAACGAATAGACTTTCAAGAAAATTAATTTGCATATTATTCTCGATGATATCAATACGCTCAAAAATATGCATACAGAATGACAGAAATCAATAATGCCACATTTATAAAAAATATGCAATCAAATGCAATAGCACGAAAAATATTGGAATCCATCCAATAAATTGATGTAATGAAAGCAACTTTACTGCGAATAGGAGGGGTAAGACGTTTGCAATTTCCGAACAAAATCTTTGTACGTTTTACGAGCAAGACAATAGATGTTTACTGGTGAACAGTGTTGGCAGACGGCCGAAGCGGCGATGCGGACAACTCATTTTACGCTCCGTGTCGCCTACTCGATCAGCATCCCTATTCTCGATCAATCGACGTGAAACACCGAGGTGTGCAGCACTACCCTATAAGCAAAATATATCGCATCAGTTACAACTCGAAACGAATTCCCTTAAAACAGAATAGCGATAGAAATGTTTCGTACAAAACATTGATTCCTCAGGACGGATTTTAAATGTGATTTCGTAGTGATAAATGACAATCGTTAGTTGCATTTCTTTGTTCCTTTGTTGTTTGGTGTTCGTTGTTTTTATACTGGACGAAACATTAATTTGTGAGAGAAATTACAGTTTGTTTTTCTTATTAGACAGGACATCAAAGCTCCTGATACTGTAAACTTATTTTTAAGAAACCATTCTAAAGAATTAAAAGTTTATGCCATAGTATTGTTCTAAAAACACTTTTAATTTATAATAAGGATAATACTGGCACGAGATCGACCAGATTTTTATGTCCTATGGAGCCGTATATAAAAAAATAAAAACAAAAACGTAGCGAGAAAAGTTGAATTTCGAACAAGAGGTTTCTTAAGAAACTGGTGTAAAGGCCAAAAGACATTGAAGCGGTTGATGCAGACGACGTCAAAATCAGATACGATTCATTAGTGTAACGACCTTTTAATATTTAAGAGCTGTCTTTGATTGGAATGGCTTGAAAGTGACAGACGTGGCTCAAGGGCCGTGGCTTTGAGTCCGCACAGGCCCTTACCTTTTCAGCGTATGAAAAGTGCCACTTGAGTTTTTGACACTTTCTTAAACTTTGAGTTGAGATTTTTTGATAGTAAATACGTGATAGGTAAAGGAATCTTATGTTTGTAAATGTCTTAATGCCTAGTATCTCCTGCGCGAGGCTAACTGAAAGTTTTAGAAATAGTACAATTTCTTTAAGCGTAAAATATTGTGTCGTGTTAACAAAGAGTGGAAGTTTTAAAATGTTACCTTGTAATTGATAATGTTTATTTGAGAAGGAAAGTTTCGCTAACTTAGATAAATGACACTAACAAACACAAGCTGCTATGTATTTTACGTTTCATTTAGATTTAACAGTAATTATTTGTAACAGTATGTTGCCTATGAATATGGTCATAATACAGGCTAAATCATTCACAACGTAACGTAGGTCAGTATATCATCATTCAACCTTTTGCAGTCCACTTTTGGACGTAGACTACGTCTAATTTGCTATATAAAGAGATTAAAGTATGTAACAGTTTTCATTTTTGCTTCGGGATATTCCACATTATCAAATCATCAATCAAATTTCATTCATATTGATATATTTGCATGCTCGAAAATAAAATTTAAATCTAATATTATAAAAAAAATTCTGAATTATAATCATATAAAATTATTTATTGCATGATTAAATTAAACGAAATTGTTTTTAGTATAAATAGTAGTAAACAACAAAATTGTGTCTAGTTCATTTTTTAAAGTAATTCATTAGTATTGTATAAATATTTGTTATCTGTGGTAATGCTCGTCTAGTGGCAACCACTAGCCTTTAAAATATGTATTATCTGAGGATAATGTAGTGGACTGCAACATTACTACTAAGTTTTTGTTAGCATTAGGTTATATTATATGTTGTAGTTGTTTAATATCTCTAATAAATAAATAATAAAATAATTATAATGGATATTTTAGCCGTGGTGCAAGCGCCAGTACATCCTCACGGATGGCGCTTGCAACAGAGCCGAAATATGAGATACTCGCAACAAAGGTATATGAGGTAGATATTCCGAAAGTCAATTTAAAACTAATATAGTAAGTTTGAGGGTAAGGTAGCGATAGCCTAGTGGAAACACCAACGAACGGCCATGCAGAGGATGTCAGGTTCGAATCCACGGCACGCACAACTGTCATTTCGGAGTTATGTGCGTATTCAATTGTTAATTATCGCTTGCCCAGTGCCTCGGAGAGCACGTTAAACTATCGGTCCCGGGTGTCATGAAAAGATCTTTGACAGTCGAAACGGGGAGTCAGACCCTAAAATAAACTGATACTGATCTTAACCATGGAATATCGCTATCCCTTTGGGTTGCGGAGGTCAGAGCAGTCGCTTTGTAAAAAGCTGATATTCTGTCATATCTGGTTAGACTAGTAAACGGACTCCGGGCTTCAAGGCGTGTAAGTCTTGGATGCAACCGGGATAGCGCTAGGACGATGATGATGATGATGATTAGGTTTGAGGATAGTAAAAATCGATCCGTTTATCATCGGATACATAGGTTTTGTACAAAAAAAGGAGAGTCGCTACGCAAACTTTTGGATATTTAATTAGATTACAACTTCGGCTTAATTATAATGCTCAAAATGTGTTGTATCTTTCTAGCTTTTGAGCAAGGGATAAACAATAACATTTCTAATATCAGAAAACATAAAAACAAAATATCGCATTTGTAAAACACTATTGTTGTATTAAAAATGTATAAAGAACATCCTGTCTGGATAAAGGGTATTAAGTCTATGAAATAAAAAAACAGCTTATTATTACATAAAATTGCACAGCGTGTTGAAAGGGTTGAATCCCCGGGGAGGTGTCGAATCATTCAAACGAACTCACTAACACTCTCCCCCGGGTTTGCTGCACCCCGATAAGTGTAGTACAAGTCAAAAGATTGTTGGTCAATTATTGGTCGCACACAATTTAAATCACTATTGATACGACAAGAAGAAGATGAAGAATGATTTTGATGATTCTCTGTTATTTTGTAATCTCTACTTACCCGTTATAGTTTCAGCTATATGTTTGACCAGCTTTTGTCCGCTTCTTCACTCGTGTGAATGTTAATTAGATAAAAAGTAGGTATAATACAAACTTTGAACCCCTTTTTTACCCACTTAGGGGGCAAATTTCTGAAGATTTTTTATTAGTGCTCCTCTGCACATACGTACCAAATTTCAGCTTCGTGCGCGGTAGTTTTGGCTATGTTGCCTGTCAGTCAGTCAGTATCGAAAGGTTTTATATATTTTGCACTTTCAATATAAACTTATTTACTTCTATCTGTCCCAGTGCCTGTTATGAAATCTTACAAGATAAATTTGACTCACTTCCTGGTTTTCTGTTGAGCTGAAATTTTGCATGCAAGTGTATATCGTGTGGCAGTGCAATATTATGATGTCATGAAGGTGATCTGATGATAAAAAGACCCGACCCCATCGCGTTTGGGCTCATTTGAGTCTAATTTTTGATGATCTAATGTATTTTGCGTACGTGAAAGGTTGATTTAAAAATATATTTCACTCTATTTCTCGTCAATGTTTTATGTATGAAACTGCAGTAATTCATATTATTAGGCCGACATGTTTCATTGTATTGAAAATCAAGATACAAATTAACTGGTAGTTTAAAATCTCCTCCGCTAAATTCTCATGAATTACAACTTAGAATTTAATCCGGCGTCTCTCGTGAATATTACAAAACTGCAATTTCCGTATCAACGAGGCATAAATAAATAATACATCATTCCGTACACACCCGACACATAGACAGAGAGTATTAGCAACAACTTGTATATTGTTCAATGTTTAATAATAAATACACCGAGCCAACTAGCACTTACTATTCAAGCAATAAATTTCTACCTCAAAAATACTTATTTATCGATAAAAAAAATACAAAATAGAATCACAAAATTCTATTTGTCGCACGTAACGTCTGAAGGAAGTAAAACGCTTGCGCTGAATTATCAATAACAGATCCGAAATACATAATTCAAGTTCCATTCCAGTTTAGCACTCAAAGACTCGCTTTTCCATTCAAAACCTTGCACGGGAACAGTATCAGTAGAAGCATAATTTCCTGTACTGAAATATTTATAACGAAACCGTACGTAGCAACACTGCTACGTTTGCTACGCTCGTAGCAGAATCTACGACGTCGGTTCTACGACTATGCGACCTATGAGAATTATTTTATGGTCTGTATGTATTGAAAATCCTGTTGCTATCATTTTACGTAATAGCATATTTCGTTTTATGGTAATATAGGAATATACTTTAGATAAAGATGATAGTCTGAAAGCATTGCGTAATCTCACAAAGTGTAGCCTACGCTCCTTGGATTATAATATTATCAAATAGTAAAATTGAAATGCTAAGATTTGGACACTTGTTTTTTTTTTAACTATACAGTAAAAGCTTATAGTTACACTCTTACTTAGTGTTATAATATTGAACGCTATCAATAATATAGGCGCACCAATAGCGCTTCAAATTGTCTATGTTTTATTTATTAGCAATCCAACTAACATTAATTTGGTTACTGCCGTCGTTAAAAGATACAAAATTAACATAGCTTTGTACTTGCATACAAATTTGTTAGGCTAGGACTTCCTGCACGCAGGAATATTTATGTTTAAATAGGCAATTCTAAAATATTATATTTAAATCATATACATATTTCGAAAAGCAAGAGATGAACTACGAGTATTTAAAGTATACGACGCTTTTAAATTAGTCAGGTGATGCCAAGCGCAGGGTAACCTCCCTTGTGTCATACTGCATAAGAGCGATTTTCCACACACGTAAGATCCGACACAAGATTTTCTGCCTAGTAGACATCACTTTTGTATAATAAACATAACAGTATGACAGTAGGTACTTTGTGATTATTTAAAATGTTCACCGCGATATAACATTTATTCCTAGTACAGACCTATCCTTTTAAACAAAAAGAAATTAGAAATATCGCGTACATCAGCTTAACCTTTAACACCATTCGTGGGGGACTAGAGTCCCCCAACAGGCATATTATTGTAAATATAATTTTTATTTTAAACGTTACGCGCTTGTGGCTCAGGATATTCTCATCACATCATCGACCGAAAAGTTGCAGGGTGCGGCAAATGGTCGAACTGACATTTGTGGTTCCCGAGATATGCATTATTCCAGGACCTAGGTTCCGCATGAGTATAGTTACGTAAGCAAATGTTACTGATTATGTTTACGTATTTTTTATATCTTTTTTTTTCTTGAGCCAAATTTTGTTGGAGAAAATCTTCAACAGATTTTAAGTCTTTTCTATGAAACAGAGTTCGATTAAAATGGAAATAAGGAGATATTTTTATACAAAAAAGTGGATATGCCTGCAATATATATGCAATTGATCACTAAATAAACCTATTGTGATTTTAAGAAAGGGAAAAATAACTCGTTTGATTTTTTATATTTATTTTTAATTTTTATTTTTACCTATAAACCCAACTTTAAAAAATGTTTATAAAAGTTACTTATTTACTTAAAACGTCAACAAATTGTCATTTTGGATTAAATTAAAAAAGAAGACACGCTTTCATATTGTATATATACCTCTCATCACTTTTATAAAAATAAATCCATATGAAAATTATTAATTCTCTATTAAATAAATAACAAATTTATTGGGGACCTAGCTCACTCACTAGTGTATATGTGTGGTTAGAAATAACGAATGTAGCTAAGGGTTAGTGTTTTGCGGCCTATATAGCAGATCGACGCGACACAAATCATTTATCATGAGATTTATCTTATTTCTTAGAGAGAAAAAAAATCCTGTGTAGCGGCGGACTTTGTAAACATTTAATCAACGAACACAAAGTACACCCAGACTTGAAACAAAAAATTGAAGATCACACAACATTTTGTTTCGTGTGTGCATCAAACCAAATGCAATACTGAACGGCGCGCGGCGGGGCGACTGCTTAAACGACTACACCATACACGCAGTCAGTAAGTATATTAAATTATGTCTGGAACCATAAACAGACTTACAATTACCATCTACTTTTATTGTTAAACACCACAAGTCACAGAAAAATACGAAACGTGTTCTCCAAGTTCAAAAACAAACTATATAAATTCAAGGTTGGCGGTAAACCGTTGAATTCTTCGATTGCCTTACAAACTAGTTTCAGCTGTAATATAAACGATGCTCTATAAATTTTGTTACACTTAAGAGGTCGTTCGTTCAATTTATAGCCTCAATACGGCTCTTCAGCAAAATCGATACTTTTGGTAATAAACATTGCATTTACATAAATACCTAATGAACTGTTTCAACGGAAGTTACTATCGACGACGCATAAAACACTGTCTGTCAATTTTATATTTTCTACCTCGTTTTTATAACAATACGCGGTCATAACTTTTTATAGTATGAAACATGCCATAAAACGTTTTTTAGTGCAGACATTCGTGTAAATCTTTCCTTTTAGTATCTTATTATATGTACCAATTATTGATATATTTTTCCTTGTTATAACAAAGGGTTAGAGTATCGTGTGCCAAAAAATCTAGTTGGTTTTTTAAATGTTTCAGTGTTATTTTCATGTGCACATAATAATATAATCCTAACACAGTTCTCAGAGAACTCGGTTATCATGCCTTATTATTTCAAAGTAATAACTTTGATAAAAAAAAAAATTGGTTGCCTGTAAAGTCGGTATACGGGCGAAAGTTTTACGTGACAACGACTTTGAGTGGTAAAATAATTTTAATGTGAATATTCATTCGTATAGTAGGAAGAAGGATGAAAGACGCGTGCCTTTCACTTTTTATGTCTGTCTCTCTCGCTCTTAGGCTGGACGCGTGCCTCTCACTCGCTCTCATTGTGAGCGCATAACGTGAGCGGAGCGTAACGCAGTTTCTTGAAGTGTCACCCGGCAAACCAATTTATAAGACGTTGTCACGTCAAAATGTTTTGATGATAAATATTGCATTCTGTAAAAGATCTGACTAAATCATCAACATTGCTAAAATATTTCTGCTTAAAATATGTTATCTGCCTATCACAAAAGTAAGTGGATTTCTTAATCATCGTCATCATTATTTTAAACATATATGTCGTTGACAAGCAAGCGTATGCACTTCTTCTTTCTAAAAACCGCAGTAAGTAACATCAAAGTGTCTTAATCGCATAAGTACATAATTTATTTTAAGCGTTTAATTAAACATTTCCATCCTAATAATACTTTGAAATAATAATCCTTATTATTTCAAAGTAAGCAACATAGTTTGACTTTATTTTAAAGGATTTTTAGCTCTTTCTCTCTTCCTATTAAGGCTAATTTACACTGGTCGTTAACTTAGTATATAGTGGCCAATGATTTTGCTCTTTGTATTTAATTCATCGGTTGGTATTAAGTAAGTGGTGCGGGGATTTATTTTAAAAATGTTCTTAGCATCATATTGACGTTGATATTTCGCACAGGCTTAATGAAAACGATTTCCACGTGTGGTCCCTATGGCGTGCGTTGACAAAAATCTCTCACCCCCTGAATGCGGAACCTAAGAGTGGTTTCAGACCAGCGTTTCATTCGCGCGTATACTTTGTTTTTGTTTTTCGAAGTGCATCTGCCGAAACGATCGTACACGCGCAGAAAAACACGCTAGTTTGAAATGGTACTGTACATCCTCAACGTAGAATATGCTTCTCTTAAAGTATGAAAACACATGTCAAACAACAAGAATCAAACAATAAACTCGAAGGAGTGCGACCGAGGACGAATTAAAAGTCCAATTAGGAATAAACTTAGAGATTGAACTTACGATATAAATTTATACTGGCAGCCGTGAGGTGAGCCATAACTGAATTATATAACTGCATGCTTTTACCACAAAATTTTGAAGTAACAAAATAGTTGTAACATTCGACTATCTAAGAAAATTAAATGTTGAAACAGCTTTCTTTCAAAATTTTATTTAAAATGAATCTCGCATTTAAAAAGTAAATCAACCAAAAAACATCGAACCAATCACTTTAAAATATTCAGCGAACGAATACTTTCGTAATACAAAAGTACTGGATTAACAAAAATCACGGTGGTTAATAGGGGCGTGTGGAAGCGTGGGCTATTTATTTATTCATTGAATCGTGAACGATGCGCATCGAAGTGGAACCGTACTGTCTACGTACTTGCTCATCAATTGCATTGTGATGCACTCAATTAGCAACAGTTAAATGTGAAGGAGTTTGACTACGACTAATTGCTGCGATCATTTGTCGCGTCAAACGTCAAGCGACCTTTTTTGTTATGCTCCGATGTCTCGATGATTCATTCGTATATTTTTAGGGCTTGACTACAGTGTGGTAGACAGATAAAATGAAGTATTTTGCTATCAAAATATAGTCAGGAGATTGATAAGTTTTGATCGATCCATGACCAAATTTCAAATATACTGGAGGAGACTAGAGTAAAATTGTACTTTAAAGGTGCAAAGTCGCAATGCTTGAGCAATTCAATGTATTGTATGTTATGTCTCGATTTGTAATTAAATCTAATAAAGCTTAGAAATCATTCGTATTATATATTTTATCAGCTAACTGTATATAATTATGTATATTGATTAAATTGAAAAAAAAGAGATCCACCAAAACTATAATATTATTATTTCCACAAGATCTGCAACAACGCCTAAACAAATAACAATTTACCGTCGAACAATATATTTATTTTTACAAAAAAAATAGGGAAATCAGTTTCCCTTTGAAGCGATCTCTCCTTCATTGCACACCCTGCGCTGCGTTAATTTTGTGCCCTCCGCCCTTTGAAATGCTCAAGTCAATCGAAAAGTCGATCCGTTGGTTAAACATTACAAATGAAAAGTCCCCAAAAGAGAATGTTTCAAGTAATTGAAGAAATTGAAAGTGTTTTTAAGATTTCAATAAACGAACAAAGGGCGAAATTGGTATTTATTCGGGGTTGCATTTTAAACTGACTGGGGTTTACTCACAATCTTATAAATTAATTGATTGCCCTGCTTGACTTGTTATTTTTTCTGTTTTAATTGTGACTTGAATGTCTAAATATCTTTTGTTTACTGATGGATTCTGTATTTTAACAAGGTATGTATCTTCGTCTGAATACAGACTTTGTAAGTAGATACAGTTCTGCTTTTTATACAACTACATGTTAAAATACACTAGGTTCTCGATATTTCGGTAGCTTGTCGAAAACCTTGGTGCCAGATAGGATACCTACTTTGTTTTCTGCAGGGTACTTATAGCACTAGTTCGAGGTTTTAATAGATTATCTACCTATGTCTTGTTTATATATTATGCTAATTCCACCAGGCAAACTATATAAATAGAAGAGCAAAGATCTAAATACAAGTTTAGTAATATCTTATTTCGACTCGAAAATAAATTAAGCCCTAAATCTGTTTTAAAAATAAGCCTCTATTATATAACCAAACTTATCTTAAACGTCTGTTCCTCGTTTAGATCAATTTGCACATGTTCGAGAAATATTTGATATATTATAACGATACATAGTTTTTTCCATTTACATTTATAAACGATCTCTTAAAATTAAATCCACTAGTTTTAATTCCATGTTACTTATTGCTCGGCCATATTTAGTTACTACTAGTACTCTTTTAAAATACAAATTATAAAATGGAGGTGCATATATTCAGATATATCAATAAAATATTCGCAAAAAATTACGAATGTGCGGGAAATAAATTGCACTGAATAATTTTTTGTCGGTAAATTTACACGTGCGGCCGGTTTTAATGACCAACTAAGTTTTAATTAATTTTTAATGGCTTTGCAAGCTATTAAATGTACATTTTATTACTATTCATTAAAGCAACTTTTTTAATCCTTATTCATTTGCACTCCACATGATCTTTCTACACATAACTAGTGAAAAAGAATATGAATATAATCTATACATATTATTAAACAAAGTCCCCCGCCGCGGTGTCTGTCTATCTGTTCGCTTAAAACTCGAAAAGTACTGGACAAATTTTTATACGGTTTTCAACAACATCGAGACTGATCCCCGAGGAAGGTTTTAATGTATAATAAGTTTAGGTTTTGTGCAAACTGAAGATATTACGACGATATTAGTTCGACGAGTCGGAAAAAATGAGCCGACCGGGAGCTTTCCTCGAAAACGCTGCCAAAACCTTTTGAGTTATAACAAAACAATGTATGATGGGATTGAACCTCTTTAATAGATCTACAAAAAAGTCCGCGATGGTAGATATATGTAATTATGTCTATCTTTCAAGGATAACCCACAATAACCATATTTTGCTTTTACATCTATCTATCCTAATATAATAAAGCGGAAGAGTTTGTTTGTTTGTTTGTTTAAACGCGCTAATCTCAGGAACTACCAGTCGGATCTGAAAAATTCTTTTTGTATACGATAGCTGGAGTTATTCCGGAACATAACGCTTCGACTCTTTGGGGCCGGGCAAAAGGCTAAAAAGGCTAAAAGATAATGTCGGCTAATCTCAGGAACTAGCTGTCGGATTTTAATAATTGTTATTGTCTATGATAGCCCAATTATTCCGAAAGGCTATAGGCTATATAAAATTACGCCACAAGTTTTATGGGCCAGACAAAAATAATAAAATGGTCAAACGAGAAGGGTCGGGTTGAGTCAAAGGCAAAAAAAGGCTAAACGAATAGGATACAATCTATATGGGTATCGTTTTCAAGATTTTCGGGACGCTGATTAATAATATGAAATTTTTATTTTATTTATTTATTTATACACTGATCTGTGTACAGGTTGACTTAATGCCATGGGCATTTTCCGCCAGTCTACCTTTGAGCGGTGCTGAGAAACGTAGTAGGTGTATTAAATACTTATAATGCAGGTACAATAATATAATTCTTAAATAAATATACATACATACACTATAAATACATACATACATATAATTATATAAGTATATCATATTACATATTATAATTATACTACCTATATAAGATATATATGCAATAAATGATACATACAATATGAGAAATAAAGGAAGAATACATAAAGCCATACAGTAGCTCCGTAATAATAAATAACGTGAATAGAAATTACGGTACAAATCCTAAGACACATCCGCTGGTCTTGCCAACAAGAGTTCCTTTACATTCGCCTTAAATTTGAACTTGGTTTTGCGCGTCCTGATTTCTAGAGGGAGGGCATTCCAGAGGAGAATAGACTGGACGAGAAAGGAAGAGTGAATAAGAGATGTGTTATGAGAAGGGACAGTAAGAAGGAGATTATTAGACGATCGCAAATTGCGGTCGTGGTTGGAACACAGATATTGATATTGACAAGTTAAATAATTTGGGGATGAAGGAGACATAAGAATAGAAAAGAGGGTAGTGAGAGCACGCAAACTGCGACGAAGACGGATAGGAAGCCATTTCAATTGCGAACGGTAAGTAGACACATGGTCATACTTGCGAAGATTAAAAACGAATCGAATGCAGTTATTGAGAAGACGGTCGAGTTTGTTGAGAAGGTCTGCATTCAGGTCATAGTAGCATACATCACCATAGTCGATCAACGGAAAAATCAAGGTCTGCACAAGCATTGTCTTGGTCCTGGATGGGAGCAAGGTCTTGAGGCGGTAAAGAGTCCGTAGGATGCTGGTGACCTTTTGACTCACCTGAGTCACTTGAGTTCGCCAATTAAGTGCGACATCCATATGCAACCCTAGATTTTTAACGACAGGATTCCAATCTATGGCCGTGCCGTTGTATGTGATCGTTGGAAAATAGGTTGCGTCAAATTTTCTTAATAAACCCTGGCTGTCCAAAACAATGGCCTGACTTTTATTAGGATTTACAGTCAGCCCGAACCTTGTAGTCCAATTATGTATCTCAGCCAGATCCCTGTTAATCATGTCGATTGCCGTAGACAGCGACTCTACATTTACCTGGGTATATATCTGCAAGTCGTCGGCATACAAATGGTGAGAACACAGAAGATTTTTAGTTATGAGATTTATAAAAATGGAAAATAACAAGGGAGAGAGAATACCGCCTTGAGGGACACCAGCTTCAATGTCAGCCCATCTTGAGTATGAGTCATCAAGGTGTACCGACTGCTGACGCCCTCGAAGATATGTTGAGAACCAATCCAAAGCCCCAGGTGAAACCTTAAGATAGGAGAGGACGGATAAAAGGAGGTCGTGACTGACGGTATTGAAGGCATTGGAGAAATTAATTAAAACCAAAACCGTAACTTTAGAGTTTTCAATGCCCTCTCGAATATCGCCAGTCACTTTGAGGAGAGTGGAAATAGTGCTATGGCCAGGTCTGAATCCAGATTGATATTGACTCAACAGGTTATGACGGTGTATAAACCGACTCAATTGTTTATGGACACAGGCTTCTAGCACTTTAGAAAGGAAAGGAAGAATGGATATGGGTCGAAAGTGGTTGGGAAGTGAAGGATTGGAGGTCTTGGCAAGAGAGATAAATTTATTTAGTGATCCAAGATGGCGGACGGGAAATCAAAGATGGCGGATGAGAAAATTTTAAAAATCAATATGGGTATCGCCTTCGATATTTTAAGGGGTGGGGAATCGAAATACAACATCTATTTCGTGATCCAAGATGGCGGATGGGAAATCAAAGATGGGAAAATTTACAAGAATCAATATTGGTATCGTCTACGATGTTAAAAGGGATGGGGAATCCAAATATAACATCTGTTTCGTGATTCAAGATGGAGGATGGGAAATCAAAGATGGCGGATGGGAAAAATTTTAAAAATCAATATGGGTATCGTCTCTGATCATTTAAGGGATGGAGAATCCAAATAATCGTCTCTGATGATTTAAGGGATGGAGAATCCAAATACAACATTGATGGCGGATAGGAAATCAAAGATGGCGGATGGGATTTCTTTTAAAGTCGATATGGGTATGGTTTCCGATATTTTAAGGAATGGGGAATTCAAAAACACCATCTATTTCGTGATCAAAGATGGCGGATGGGGTTTTTTTTTTAATCAATATGGGTATCGTCTCCAATGTTTAAAGGGATGGGGAATCCAAATACAACATCTATTTCATGATTTAAGATGGCGGATGGGAAATCAAAGATGGCGGATGGGAAAAATTTTAAAAATCAATATGGGTATCGTCTCTGATGATTTAAGGGATGGTGAATCCAAATACAACATCTATTTCGTGATCAAAGATGGCGGATAGGAAATCAAAGATGGCGGACGGGATTTCTTTTTAAAGTCGATATGGGTATCGTCTCCGATATTTTAAGGAATGGGGAATTCAAAAACACCATCTATTTCGTGATCAAAGATGGCGGGTGGGATTTCTTTTTTAAATCAATATGGGTATCGTCTCCAATATTTAAAGGGATGGGGAATCCAAATCAAACATCTGTTTCGTGATCAAAGATGGCAGATGGGAAATCAAAGATTGCGGATGGGAAAGTTTTAAAAAATCAATATGGTTATCGTCTCCGATGTTTTAAGGGATGGCGAATCCAAATACACCATCTATTTCGTGATCAAAGATGGCGGATGAAAAAATATTTAAAGTCAATATGGGTATCCTCTCCGATGTTTTAAGCTATGAGGAATGCAAATCTTAATATATAAAATCCTTGCGTTACTGACTGACTGACAGACACGCTACAGCCGAAACTATTGGACGCAGGAAGCTGAAATTTGGCATGTATGTTCTTTGGGGACCGTAGGGGTGCACTAAGAAGGGATTTCACGAAATTCCCACGGGATCGGCCAAAAAGGGTAAATTTAAAAAAAATGCAGGCGTAGCTGCTGGCGTCCTCTAGTACAACATATATTTCGTGATCAAAGATGGCATATGGGCAATCGAAGATGGCGGATGGCAATTCAAAGGTGGCGGATGGGAAAATTCTATTAAATCAATATGGGTATTCGGCTCCGCCGTTATAACGTATGTGGCATTCGTATATAACATCTGTTTCGTGATCAAATATGGCAGATGGAAAATCAATATATTATTTTATTGAAATTTCCCATCCGCCATCTTTGATTACCAATCCGCCGTCTTAAGAAAGGTACTTTAAAAAGGCGATACGGAGTTCGCCGGGTCAGCTAGTAATAAAATATAAATAAGTTTCATTAATGCGCATTAATACTCGTATATACATATTTTAAAAATAATCGAAGTTCTTAAAAAATGACTTTCAACAGAGCATATTGTAGCAAATAACTCAACATTGTTTACAACAAAATCAAAGTCATCAAACAAAACACTACAGACCATCAAATAGTAGTTCGGCCGTCACGCCCCGCTTCTAGCCAATAAGAGTAAGATTAAAGCAAATAAAATATTAATCATATTGTGTGCATTGCATGATGGCAATATTTGTACCCACGAGCATGTAATACAGCAAGCCCTCATTGCGTTAATGCTTCGCCCTTTGATATTGTCAAGTCAATCGGAAACTTATCCCTTTGTTAAGCACAGATAAAGCCACGAAGCTATACTCTGAATATTATTTTTGCGCTTCGCTAGTTAAGAAAATTGAAGCATCTGTGAGCAAATGTTCTAGTATTGTTCGAAGAATTTAATTGATTTCTTCGTATGACTGATACGTTTCTGTGTGGTGAGGGATTGAGAATACAAAGTTTCACTTCTCCATTTCATTGCGTGGGTGTCTTAAACACTGACTAAGGAAAATACACGAAGTAAATAGTATTCTTGCGAAGAGAAACAAACCTGTCGTGTCACCGTCAACAGTCTGGCTAGCGCAATAGTCACAATGCAGCTATATCGCAGATAAGGACCCATTTTATGTCTAGCTAGGACTCTATAATGCATATAATTACTTTGGTTAAAAGGTGGTTTATACGTCTCAAGGTATATTTTTGACTGGCTGTATGTTTGTAATCGCGAGCTACAAGCTCCTATAAGAATTTAAATATGGTTATAATATTTCTGTCTTCGGAATTGCTAATTAGTTAGTTCTAGACGAATCAGAGCAGTGAAAAATCGATAAATCAAAATGTTTTAAAAGGTTAGACTATTTGCGAATGGCAGAGTAGTTGTGACGATAATGAGATTACGAATACTTTAGTGTTTTGGCCAAAGCCTTGTCTGCAGTATGCCTTTATCGGCTGCTTGGCGTGGAATCCCAATAACGCCCTGAGGGCCTTTCAACAGTAGCTATTTTTAATGCGGTTGGAAACAAACGAGCTGATGAAATGCCTGATGGTAAGAGATTAACGCCGCCCGTTAACCAAAAGTAGTACAAATGCGTTGCTGGGTCAAGGATTTGGAGGAGGTGCGGCATGTGGGAGAAGGATATGAAGATGTGGCCTCCGGCACTCTCTTACCGGAGCCATATTAGCAGTGCTTGTACTAAGGGTAAGACAATGGATAACTAGTTTTAGTTTTCTTTATAATTTGAGAAACATCTTAAAACTAATTACAGTTAAAACTCGCCAAACCCAATTGGCATTACATACACTTCTTATTCGCAACTGCTTGTGTAGTTATGGACGCTTTATTTGAAATTACAAACAAATTATGTTGGGGAATATTTTCTACATGCTTACATGCCTATACTGCTAATTTTATTAATTGGATGAGCAAGCAATTTAATTAGTAAAACACAATATTATGTTTTAATAACATTGACTGAATCGTCAGTAGTTTTATTTGTAAATTTTAATATATTTTATTGATAATTTTCAATCACTCAATAATTAATTTTGTGTAACACTAGTTTGCTTACATTTTAAAATACATTCAATTGAAACATTCCCTAATAATTAGTTTTCATTTAACCCATTAGTGGCCAAATCAAAACTACAGACCAGATTTTCAAAATTATTTTATTAATTGAAAATTAGTGGCTACAGGAGAAAATAGAATCACAAATAAAACAAATAAATAATTTTCATGAATTTTCAGTGGTGTTCCCAAATTGGCACAAAGGCGCCTTATGAGTGATCATTTGCGAAACACGATTTTTCAATACATAGGGTTTTCTTGCACTACTTGCAACTCCAGCGACCTCTAATATGGCACACAGCACATCGCACTCGTTTTGGAAGCTTTTCAGGGACGTGATCAAACCCATCCAACTGTAAACTTTCAATATTGGATGATGAAGGACGAGCAGAACATCTTTGGGATGACAGTTTGAGATAGTGTCTGGCGACACTTCGGCGGAATAGTAATTGGTCCATTGGCTCTTCTTTTGCGATAACGTGCAATCGCCATGCATTTGATATAGTCATATCAATCATATAAGTAAATAAGACCCACCACCATTTTTTGACGTGTACGCAAATTCTATACAGAGATATGGATTGGTCTAATTCATTCACTTCGCCCATACCCTTATTATAATTTTGGAACAGATAAGAAATGCTCACATCGACCTTTTCTTTTTTTTCGTTGCACCATCTTTTTACGTAACCTACTGGCTCCAAAGAATTGTGATTGGTCGCCATTGTGCAAATACTATTATCTTTCCAGCGGACCAACAGGAGTTCATTATTTTTATCAAATCTGTAATCAAATTCAGCTCTTGCTTTCTTTATGATCTCTTTTGCATTCGATAGCGGGCATTTTTAGTGCGAGTTTCACGGATAGTTTCAGTGGCATGGTATCCTTACTGCCGTAGATCACACAGCAGATCACAGCTAGTAAAAAAAATATCAAAATATACCTTGTGATTTGCGGGATTTGTGACTAATTTGTTGGCAGGCTTTTTACAACTCTAGTACTTAATGGCTCTGTGGTAGCGGTAGTGAACTTTCCACAATATATATCGAAGTCATAGCAGTATCCGCTTGAGCTTGCTGCAACCCAATTCTTGTAGCCAAATCGTACAGGTTTACCCCGAATGAACTGTTTCGCCGGATGGTGGCCGTAATATTTTATCATGGATTCATCAATTGACAAAGTTTCATGAAAAACACCCCATTGAATGATTTTTTTCATCAATATGTCACTGAGTTTTCTAACTTTGAACATCTTGTCTAGTGTACTTGGTGCATCATTGTTGTTTACAGGATGCAAATTGCGTTTTATTTCTCTGAATCTATGTCCAGAAATGACCAGTACATATGTTTACGAGGTAGTTTGTTATAGCCCGACAATATCAGTATTCCCAAAAAAGTTTTCAACTCTGTAGCAGTGACAATGAATTTGTGCCGATTATTTTGATTGGCATACAATATACTTAACTTAGCAATCATTGTAAATACTTCATCGTCAAAAAGCTTCTCAAATATTGCAACGGGTGTCAAACCTTGCAGTTCCTGCTTGACGCGATTTTCGAGAGCTAATATATCGTCAGTTTGTTCAAAGGTTGTCGAGTACTTAGGTGAAGACTTTCGCCAAAGCAGAAGACTGGATGACTGTCGGTATGCAGAGACAGAAGGCTGCTCTGGTTGGGCCGATCTAAAGGAAGGTCGTAACCTTTTAGCAACCAAAGGTTCATCATCACTGCTATCCTCTGATTCCAGAGTACATTACACATTGCGAACAAATACCTCAATATTACCTGGGACATCGTTTGGTAGGGTACTAGGTGCCAGATCATCATCTCCTTCTTCTTCGTCAGTCACAACGCTTGGTTCTGGTGGAATGATGGCTAAATCATACTCCAAGCCGTCGTCACTATCCTCAGCTATTGTGCTGATAGCTTCTTCTAAGTTCCTCAAGTCATTATTACCACTAAAATATTGCTTGCGATTCATATTGTTTCTGTAAATAAAATGGTTAGTTTTAGTACACTCGTAGCCGTTGTACCCAAATTGGCACACCAATATTTATGTTACTATGATTTTATATACATGTAAAATAACTGCACTAAAACAACTTTAGCGGTTAGATTAGGTATCTATTTTACGAAAATATCAACAATATTCACGATATTTATCATCTGTAATAAAAAATAAGAATAAAATTACCCTTACCTGTAGTGTCCTCCGGATAATAAACTTGAATGTATCCAAAACGAAAGTTTTTTGAACAAATTATTATAATCCGATGTGTTTACCTAATGAACACACCTTCGACTGCACAACAAAGTAACACAATGTTAACTATTGTCAAAACTTTTTTATCTACCCTCTTTTATTAAGTGTTCCCAAATTGGCACAGTCGTCAAGAATGGGTATCATTATCGCCCTAGCGTTATCCCGGTTGCATCCAAGGCTAATTAGTTTTCATTAATATTAACCACGTTGGTCTCGCGGCGTAAATGTGCGCGTGGGATAGGGAGGTTTCGGGTTCGATTCCCGGGTCGGGCAAAGTGTTATTGGGTTTTTCCGTTAGGAAATTCTCAGTAGCAGCACGGAGTCTGGTAATGTGCCGGGTACGGCAATTGGCTCGCCCCCTATTACGTGGGACCTAAAAATTCATGGCGAAATGTGGGTGTAATATTACACCTCTGCCTAACCCTTCGGGGATACAGGCGTGAACCTATAAAAAAAAATATTTCCATAATAATTTTCATTCATACTTTCAATAATATTATTATTTACTGCCTCCGTTTTCCCGTGGATAGCGGCGGGTCCCGGGTTCGATTTCCGGGTCAGATAAAAGTGTAACTGAGTTTTTTCGAATTCTCAGTAGCAGCATGGAGTCTGGCATAGTGTCCGTTAATGGCAATAGGCTTGCCCTCAATTATATGGGAATGTGGGTGTAATATGACACATTTAAAATTATAACTGATTAAATTTTTCTGCTTTGACTTCGTCATCATCATCATCATCATCAGCCTTTAACAGTCCACTGCTGGACTAGGCCTCTCCTTTGAAAGGAGGAATTGGCCTACTATACCACACTGGCCAAACGGGTTGGTATAGGGTTTGCATTAAGTTTTCCTTTTCTTACAGTGCTGTTCTCTGCATAATACGCGCCCTCTGTCGGCTCTTACGACACCCATGGGATAATATGGGGTGGTGACATTCCGTATTCTTAATCCGTCACCACACGGACGACTTTACTTCGTGCATTCTCAAAATTGGACCTGTAGCTACACAATGCTTCGTTGAATTTCCTTTATCAATGGTTGAAATTAAAGGAGATAATTCATATACTTCTTAGAATAGAGATCCGAGTACGGTTTTACATATATCGTCGCTGCGCGTACGAAACCGCGTAAGAGCAGTTTGTAAATACCGCGTAACAGCAAAACGCGCAAAATTGAAATATCGTGCCAGCCGATTCTAAACACCTATTGGCTTATACTAGACCTCACCTGATTTGAATTATACAATGAGAAACTTCAGTCGAAACATTACCGCGGAACTGTAGGAGTCCTGAAGTTGGAAGCAAGTGCGCGTATTTACCAAGGCAGTGAGAAAAATATAACGCGATTATATGTGTGCTCCCAAAAATAATTATTTTACCGTGATTAACCACCATGTAAGTATGTTTTAATTGTTTATTATTTTTCTTTTGTAATGTGTTTATGCTAAAATATTTAAATAACATGTTATTCTGTTTTAATTTAAAGGTTCTGACTAATATAACCCCTACCAAGTATTTACGCGGTCTTGACATCGCTTGATTTATTTGTTTTATTCATTTCTTATTTATAGATAAATCATTGCATTCTCAAGTAAGTACCCACATGATGGAGGACGAAGATAACTATATTTTTATATTGGTACATGTACCTAGTGGTTGCCTTCGGGGAATAAAAATATGTGTAAAAAACATCGAAACGTATTCGGACTTAGTTGCGTGATTGAGTAACAAATATATAATTATTAAAAACCCTACTATTATTTACACAATAATCTTTATATTGAAAATGCCTGCCTGATAGACAAGCTACAGCCAATACTATTAGGCACGAGAAGCTGACTTTTTCCATGTATGTGCCATGGAAGCCGTAGTACCGGGTGGCTTATTTCCAAAGCTATTTGAGTCACGAGTCGGACTCTAATAGAATAGCTTTTGTTTGTGCATATTACTCGACAAAATTTCAGTAAAAATATTGACTCAAATTGATTAGCTTTTGGTCTTGATATTTTCAAAGGAAATACACGTACAAAACCTAGTACAGTATGATTCATATTCACTCAAATAGATAAGACTTTGTCGAGATATTTTTTTAAACATGGTTTTGGTTTAAACGATTTTAAACTTTCGCGACTAGTATTCATTATACAAGGTTATATAGCGGGTCTTACTCGCGATAAATCTTATATTTAGGGCATAAATACCTCGGTTTTTTGCCAACGTTTCGGCTGACTTGCTTCAGCCGTGGTCGCGGTGGTGAGCTCAGCGCCGTCCTTGTATTGTGCGGGTTTTGGCACCTACATATCTTCACTGGATTTTTATTTTTGTTTTTAACCGCACTGTCGGTACCTCGACACACTACACTAATGACGTCTACACACTGTTGAGCTGTATCATTCAATCAAACACCGCCGCAATGATACAGCTCAACAGTGTGTAGACGTCATTAGTGTAGTGTGTCGAGGTACCGACATTGGTTATTTTTGTTATGACGGTGGCAGTGACGCAACTGACGACGCGGCATATTTGGTCTCCGGCAACATAGACCAACGAACTTATAACACCTTACTACTTCACGTGATCCTATTACGTGAAGTAGTAAGGTGAAAGTGCCTCAAAATTTGTATGTTTAAAAACCTTGGGATAGGCCTAAACCCAGCAGTAGATGTCTTCGACTGAGATGGTGACATTTATATTATCAGTAGCATTATGATGATTTTTATGAATTCCAGTGATTCCTCTACATCTTCAACATCCCTGTCAACTATTCAAAGACCTGCCTAAATTACACAGAGTTAGAAAATATTCATCCATATTCTCTCGTGTCACGTAATATATTGCTGCCACTGCACCCGGTAATCTGATTAGTAGGAAATGGCATATAGGGGCCAGGTAGGTAGGGTATTTAAGGAAATAATAATAAGGCTAATATAAAGATTGTTACTTTCGTTGGTTATTGAGAACCTTCTACAAAATATGTAGTTGTATTATTATTCTTATCAAGTAAGACTTTAAAGTGTTTAGACTTCAATCATGAAACTTAACTAAATAATAAACAAAACTGTTATTATTATCTGAAGTTTCATCCAATTTTCGTTAATAGTCAATGGAATTTAGATGAAAGTCAGGAAATTATAGTCACGTTTCAGCTTTCAAAGTTGGAAAGGTATTCTTAAAATGGCTTTTATATTTCATACATACATAGTCTCACGCCTATAACCCCGAAGAGGTAGGCAGAGGTGTATTTCTACGACCACTTTTCGCCAGATATACTTTAGTCCCACGTAATAAGGGGCGAGCCTATTGCCGTACCGGGCACATTTCCAGACTCCGTGCTGCTACTGAGAATTTCGTGACAGAAAAAACCAATAACACTGCCCGACCCAGGAATCGAACCCGGGACCTCCCAATATTTTATATTTCAATGTTGGTAAAATTGGTAATTGTGATACCAACCAAAGACTTCCTATCATTACATACTAGAGTTATACAAAACGTAACGTCAAAAGTAACAAAGTTGGAACAGATTACAAGGGAACCAATTTCCGCAGTACATTCCCGTGCTTAGACGCCTTATATATACCTCTTGTGACAGTAAAATGTTATGACAAGATATGAGACGAACTTCGACTTACTCATATAATTTTCCCTCAATAAAAACCTCGTCAAACAAATTTCAACCTTATGCTAACAGAATACGTGACCATGTGGGTGAATTTTGTTAGTACTACTAATTTGGTTACACAAGCAAATGTTACATGGAAAGGAGCTAAACTTTTTACAACTTCAATACTGTACGAAAGCCGATAAGATCCCATAAACCCCGTATTGAGAATGTGTTCTTGAAAAATGTTACAGATATTACCAAAATTTCAATATCTATGACAAAGTTAACCTTATCTAATACTTCATCAGTTTGGGGTTGAAGTTATCAGAATTTTGTAGAGCTATATCTTAATAGCTATAAAACCAGCAACAACTACTTTGAAACAGATATTGGCTTTCTCACTTTTTATAAAAAATAAATTAGGTATTTACCTATGAAATTGCCGTTTTTATGAAATAAATTAAGCGTATTTTTTATATTTTTACTTCAATTAATCAAAGTAATCACCCATGCAATCAATGCATTTTTTTCAACGCATTGGTAGCTTATTTGATGCCCTTCTTGAAGAAATCAGCTGGATTAAAACAAGCTTAAACAGCTGGCAACAAATTCTTCAAAGGCATTTTGTACTGCCTCTCGGGTATTGAATTTCTTTCCCGCCAAGAAATTTTCCAAATTCTGGCAAAGTAGAAGTTTGCGCCTAGCAAGGTCTGGTGAGTACGGCGGATGATGGAGAACTTCCAACCCGAGCTCTTGTAGCTTGGAGACCGTCTGCTGTGCAGTATGAGGTCGCGCGTTGTCGTGCGTAGGAGTAGTGGAGGCGAAGGATGGACTAAAGCTAGTTGTAGATTGAGTATCATCAGCTTCCACAATCGCCTTTAATTCGTCATTGTCGATGAAAGTTTTTGGATGACCACGGGGTTCATTTTTCAGGTCAACATTTCGTTTGTTTGTAGTGTTCGCTCCGAAAATGTCATTGATGTCGCGTGCCGTTTGTGCGGCTTTGCTGCCACGACGGTACTCCATAATTATTTGAATTTTTAACGTGTCCATGATGACGAAAAATGTTCGAATGCGATGAAAACGTAACACTAACTATTAAACAAATGACGATTTGATAAAAAGGAATTCCTTGTCTTTTAAATAAAATTAATTTGAAATTAGAAATATCAGCCAAAAAAATATTTTGATTTGAAATGGTACTGGCCATTTCTATCTATGGTATCTGGCAGAGCGGCAATTTCATAGGTAAAGACCTATTATTTTAACTGAACATTAGATAGAGGCATTAGTTTAAGGGGCAAGAGTTACCTGTATTATGTTTAGATGATATGAGATTAATCTCCGCAGCTGAGAAACAGTCTTTTTGTGAGTCAACATTTTGAACACCTGAACTTGAATATTCGTCGAAGATAAATTATCCAAAAAAAAAAGCCACTTTTAACAGATACATAATCAATGACCGGCTACTACACAGAAGCAAACCTTAAATGAACGACATGGTCATTTGTACCATAAACGTTTTGTTATAACCCGATCTGACACTAGAACGTCTAACAGACAACCACCAGCAGGCCAATTCTCGTATTTTTATATGATATTGAAATTATATTTTGAATTGACTCAGAAGCGGTATTCTGATAACCTAATGTCATTATCGTATTATTTGAAATAAACAGCTCGTCGTTAACACATATTTTGACATTTGTTTGAATTACGATCAACAACTACATTACAATTTCATTTAAATATCAGATAATTTAGAAGAATACGCTTTTTGTGACATAAGACTGACATTATATCGAAACTGTTTTTATTTAGGAAAATTGGGTCCCAGTTATATAACTGGTTTGGAACAGATATAATTATTCACTTAAAAAAATACTAATACTGCGATTACCATTCTTAGAAGATGAACAGAGAATATTATCAAATAAGCCAACTACTTAACTAAAAATCTCAAAGAACTTCTAGACAAAAACCTTTCTATTTAAATCCAGACGAAAGTAATAAAACAGCTAAGTATACAGTAAAAGGTAATGGCAATAAAATATAAGTAAGTAAAATACCGTCTGTCGTAGTACAGTCACGTTCAATTTGAACTATTCTCTACACTTAAACCTACTTAATTCGTACTAAAGAGGCTCCTGAAATTCCCTTGTTCATTTAAACGACGATTGTTGGCTAGCGCACTTTTGTCCACGGAATTAATTTTGCGACACTGAATAAGACATAATTTACAATTTTTATTAGTGTTCCATTAAAAAAAGTTACTTCTAACAAAAATATAAATACTGACCAATCGTTACAGATTTTTGGATCCGGTGTGTTGGCAAGTGTTTTTTCTTAGTACATTTTGCTGAGACAATTTATTCAGTAGATAGTCAGAATCATCCCCTAATATGAGTACTTACGTAAGCATTTCTAGCGTTGGTGTATCCTATGTTAAGCAAATGCCAGGTGATAGACCATTTAAAACTAATTTAATAAACGTGGTTATCAAGCCGACCCGCATATTAACGCGTATAGACATACATACCTACTATGAATGGAATTGCACAATATTCGCTTTTCTCTCTCGACATGGATCTAATAGCATTAGTCTGATGATTTTGCCGAATTAAACAAAAATTACCATAGATATCGCTAGCATGGCTAGAATTCAACCTAGCCTGAAGAATCCGCATGTATTGATGAGAGCCTTTATGATACGTAAGGTAGGCTTCAAATATAAAGTGTTCAGGACAGTCGACATAGAATATTTTTTTAATTTATCTTAGAATGGGGTAACTGAATTGCATGAGGGCAAAGCCTCAAGTCCAGTAAGTTTTTAGAGTATATTTTATTATATGAGTTATAAGGTGTTAGTCATAATAGAATCATATAAACTGTTGGTACATTTCCATCATTCTTTTTTTAAAATATTAATGCACATAATTATGTACTCATATATGATATCTAGAAATATTACAACATTATGAGTAAAACGGAACACAACATACCAAATTACGTAACCCTTAAAATAATTTTTTCTCGAGTCCTAAAACGTGTGACGTCACTTTCAACCCGTCCATATTTAGCCCCTGTCTCATCTAGTATTTCGTCCATCTTCATAATACGTTACCACATACTTGTACTCATTTCGGGGCTAGGAGACCCGCATAATAGCTGAGTAGGCCAGACTACCCGTGAATTACAAATAGTGACTGTAATTATACTGTACTTCAATGTTTCGGACAGATTTATGGTTTTAATTTCAACACCTCAACGCATTCTGCATTACGTAGGTATGGTTTGATGTCTGTCTTGCTTACTTTAATTATTTGGCTTGGCTAAGTGTGTGAAATGGTTAACATGTTTTAATATATGAATAATTAAAATTATTTTTATATCATATAATTTATTGATTTTCGGCAATTTACAGCAATATATCTGATCACATTCTATTTTGTTTTGACAAGTATAATATTCTTCTTTCTCTTAGCGTTATCCCAGTTTCAATCTAGGGTCCGCTTACTAGTCTAACCGGATTTGGCTGAATATTAGCTTTTCCACAGAGCGACTGCCTGTCTGACCTCCGCAACCCGAAGGGATAGCGATATTCCATGGTTTAGACTAGTGTCAGTTTAATTAGAAGGTACTGACGCTCTGTAACGATTGTCAAAGATCTTCATGACAACCGGGACCGACGGCTTAACGTGCTCTCCGAGGCACGGGACAAGCGATAATTAACAATTCAATACGCACATAACTCCGAAAAGTCATTGGTGCGCGCCGTGGATTCGAACTCGATACCCTCTGCATGGCAGTCTGTTGGTATATCCACTCGGCTATCGCTGCCTTTTTTTTTTTGACAAGTATAATATTATATCCATTTAAATATTTTGTCATGTTCTGTAGACATTCTTCCTACCTTGGTCCATTTACCGTTTATTTTTTTTTAAATTAAGTAATAATTTTTAAATGAAGTCATTTGAGCCACACTCTGAACCAATAGTCCGCGTAAATACGCAAACTCCAACAAAGTTTCCATTTTTGCTACACCAAACATATTAACACGGCGATTCCAAATTCGTTCACAGTGAAACATTGTAACAAATAATAAGTAAGCCATAAAAGCAGAGACGACTGATAGTCGTTCGATGGCAGTTTTACTGCCGACCGCGACCGATCTTGTGTGAAATGTGTCAATCGATACCAGTCTAAGAATATGATGCATGAAATCACCCCTTTTAGATCTCTTTTGTTGCTCTAAACGACGCGCTTTTATGTGAATGTGTATTGAAATGTAAAGTCATATTTTCCTCTAAGTTTGCTCCAAGAATGGTTTAGTTACTTTTAAAGGGAACACTGGTACATATGTGGGGATAGCAACTGCATAATCTGCCATAAAGAAGGTCTCGGATTCAAATCTATTGCGCTTATAATTATCGCTTGCTCCGTGCTTCGAATCCCTCAGTCCCAGCTGTCATGAAGATCTTTGGCAGTCGTTATGGGGATTTTGTACGCTTGAATGTATCTACAGATATTATTCCATGAATAAAGCAAACATATAAGGCGTAAGTATTGGATGCAACTGAAATAAAAGCAAAGACGATAATGATGAATTTTAAAGACAAAGTTCGCACATGAAACATCCTGTATCGCGAGGTAATTGACAAACACTAAAACATCAGAAGCAATCACGTTATTCTACCGTGGTGGGTGTAAATAGGCATCATCACCTGCCTAACGTTATCCTCAGGGTCCGCTAATTAGTTTTATCGCATTTGGCTGAATATTAGCTTTTCCACAGAGCTACTGCCTGTCTGATCTCCGCAATCCAAAGGGATAGTGATATTCAATGGTTTATACTGGTCAGTTATTTTCCCTACAACGACTAACAAAGACCTTTACGACAACCGGGACTAACAGCTTAACGTGCTCTCTGAGGCAGGCTATATTCATTAGTTCAATACGCACATTACTAAGTGACGAGGCGCGTACTCCAACTCCAAAAAAAATGTGGTGCGCGCCGTGGAATCGAACTACATACTCTCGGCATGGCAGTCTGTTAGTATCTCCACTAGGCTATCGCTGCCTTGTTACAATAGATACTATAAAATTATTTTTTAAAACCTGCTTGCACAATGATCTAAATTTTTCGTTTTAAGGTGTTAATGCAAAAGTTATATAGTTTTATGCTTATAGGATTACAGATGATTGTATTTTGCATTTTCCATTTGATTAATACAAGCAATACTTTTCCTTAAAGCAGTCAAATCAATAAGACATTCTCTGATTTTGATTAGTCACCCTCACTCACAGGATTCATGAATAAATATGAACTGACTTTTCAAATGTAGGTAAACAGAAGAGTGACAAAAATGGAATTCACTTAGATCGATTTTGGTGACCCATTTTTTTATAATTTGTTCTAATCCATTTAGTTAAGTGCCAAATTGAATACACATAAAGAAAGTAAAATTGAGTAAAGTTTTAATTGAATAATTCTAGGATGGCAGTGTTAATATCGAGCATATGTTTAAAATTTATTAAAATAAATAAAATTTCAGACAAGACGCTTTAATAAGAAGCTGTAAATATTTTTAATTGTTTACTCATTTCAGCGGGTTCAACAAAAATATTTTGATTTAATGTTTAGGGATAGATTTTTATTTAGTTATATTTAATTGTGTCATAATAGGCAAGTTGACCAAAAAAATTTTTAAGTGCGTCCTTTAGATTATTCAAAAATAAGCGATACGTATTTTTTATTTGTAAATTAAACCAAAAATGACCAAGATATGGCTCATTAAAGTTACGTATAACGTAACGTCACACCGTGCTGCATTTTTTCGGACTAGATGACGTCACACGTAACTTTAATGGGCTATATCTTTGTTATTTTTTATTTAATCGAAAAAAGAAAAAATACATGTCCAATATTTTTTTATAATCTAAAATACGGACTTAATAAAGTGTAATTATTTTGACCCTGGAAACTACCCTATTAAGAGATATTTAGGTATAAAAGGAAAATCATGAAAATATTCATAATATTATCTGAATAAAGTGATTCCAGAAACAAACAACGTCGCCTGCATAATTTATGATCAAGTTGCAAAGCAATACATTGCAGTTTAAAAATAAGCGGCGTCATGTGATACATAATAAGCATAGCCATAATGCGTTCACAAGGAAATAAATTATGAAGCTGATAAATTTTAGCATTTTCCAGGGTTTTTGACCGATTTACATAAAAAGGTGAACAAAAATAAATATCACGGCATTGCTTAACACAGTTATACTGTTAGTTAACCTTGAAGTATGGACGTCACATTTTTATAACATTACCGTGGACGTGTAGTCTCACAGGGTCCTACACTTGGTCCTAGTGTTATTTTTTTTAACAAGATTATGCAAAGGGGCTTCAAAATTGTGTTTAACTTGAAGTATGGGTTAGTTGCTGTGAAAATACGTAAAAATATAATCTACGTTTGTTATTAAATATCTAGGAACATACTAAATCAAAACATCGGGACAGTCTTGGGGTAGTTTTAAGTGCAGCTATGTTTTTTGCAGTTAAGCAATTAAAATAATAAAAGAAAACAAAATAAAACTATTTTTATTAAATTTCTAGAGGACGCCAGCAGCTACGCATGCAATTTTTTTAAATTTACCCGTTTTGGCTAATCCCGTGGGAATTTCGGGAAATCCCTCCTTAATGCATCCCTACGATCCCCAAGGAACATACATGCCAAATTTCAGCTTCCTGCGCCCAATAGTTTCGGCTGTAGCGTGTCTGTCAGTCAGTAAGTAACGCAAGGATTTTATATATTAAGATAACCAAAGAAATATAACCTTAAGTCACGTAGTCCAAACTCTCTGAAGATAACGTATAAGGAACTCAAAAAATAAAAACATCACTTCAGACAACAAATATCAAAAATTCTGACAACTGCTGTTTACGCTTAATTATTGACAGTATTTTCTCTAAGAACGAGAACATTGTAAGCACACTGGCTTGTTGTATGAGGCACAAATGTGGGTTGTTATTCTATGCATTTCTTTTCAGGACAAATTCTACATGCATTTCCTGTCTTTTTTATGAGTGGTAGTGACTGGTCATCCACTGTTACCATATCACCTATTGTACGGTCGCGGTCTAAAAATGTTTACCACTTTTCAAATTACATTCTTTGTCAAGCTGGGTTCAGCAAGGTCTAAAATGCTATATCTGAGTACTTAATACTTTTCAATCATTGGTAAGGCATCGATTCAAACAAAAAGAGTATGAATATTTTTAGGTCGATGAAATAATTTGACATAAAGGCAGAGTGGCATTTATTTTGCTGTAAAAGTTTTGTATTTTAATATTATTATGAAGACACTTACTTATTGTAATAAAATGGCAAGTTTAACGGTGCAACAAACAGCTGAAATAATATTGCTTCATGAAGATGGCTTAAATATAAGTGCTATTTCACGGGAATTAAACATATCTCGATGGACTGTGAGGTTTTGGATTCGGCGTCACGGCGAAGAAGAATAAGGCAAATGGTCCAAAATTATGAAGAAAACGGCTTGGTTGTGGCTGCTGAGTGAGACTATATTCGTAATTAAAACTTTTATTTACAAAAAAATATGTGTTGAATTTATTTTTGATTATTTCTGCCTTGGACGGGGGTGAAACACCGCCAACTTCGGGCTAATTATTAAGAATTTCTTGACAGAAATTCCTAATAATTTGTCACTAAGAAATTCTTAACAGAAAACCTTAGCAACATTTTCCGAGCCCGACTGGCGAATCGAACCCGAGACCTCATGATCAGCTGTCGTATGCACTACCGCTAGACCAACGAGGCAGTCTTACGCTAGACCATATAAATATTGTATTTTTTTCAAAAAGGTTTTATATTCAGGATGTCGTATTTTCGCCATCCCTTTCATTATAATCCGTCAATGTAAAAGTCATTTGATAAACTTATTAATTACAAATACCAAAATCGTAAATAGCAAGTTTAAAATTACATTATTTGAAGACTACAAATATTTTAGTTTTAGTGTAAATATCAAGCTAGTAATTAAATGAACGTATATTATAAATGTGGAATAATAAATCGTTATTGACACCAGGTGCTACGCAACGCATGTTATCATAGATTGGTTAGAGATACATCATCCTAGGGTTGCCTACAAGGAGCAAGACAGTATATATGCTCCTTGGTTGCCTAGTACAATAACGTCGTCCTTGTTTCATTGATGTGTTCATGCAATTATAAGCCTTAAGGTGGTAAACACTTTGAGACCGCGACTGTACATATTTTATAACATAGTTATGGACGTGTAGCCTGACAGTATACAGGTGGTTTTTAAATAAAGATTAGTCACGTGTTTTTTATCGAATGACGCAACCTCGTCCTTTACTGATCGTTTCGTTACTAAAACTGAAGCTGCTGAGCAGCTCAGGTATGGGGAGTATGGGGAAGGTCACAAAACTTAGAAACACTAACATCCGTCCGGAGCCTGAGAGGCTGCACGTCCATCCTTAAAGGTGGACGTGTAGCTATTAATTATCTATTAACGGGTGGCCTCAAGGGTTTTTAAGTGGGGGTTTTTTTGTGGGTTCGATGCTCACAGGAGACACCTTTTGTGATTCATAGGTCGTTATTTTGAGTCTGGATGTTCGCGTATCTGTTGCTTGAGTTTTATTTAAGTACCTCGTAATATTAAAGGATAAGCGTTAGAAGGCACTTATGAAAAATCTCAGTTAAAAATTCTATGATTTTGATACTTATAAGACTTTGAAAAAAAGGATTTTATTTATTTTTTTATTATAGTCTCACGCCTGTATCCCCGAAGGGGTAGGCAGAGGTGTAATTTTATTTTTATTTTCCCACGTTTCGCCATAAAGTGTTTAGGTTCCACGTAGTAGAGGGCAAGTAGCAAGAAGCAAGAAAGTAGGTATATTTCTCTTTGAAAGAAGTCTCCTTTAAACTTTTTGGAACGTTGTTAAAGGGTTTCTTTTATATATTGCTGTGCAAAAATTAAAACTTAGCATTATAATACCTTGTATGCAAACTAAGCATTATAATACCTTACTTAATTTTAACAAAAATAAACGGTAAATGGACTAAGGAAGGAAGAATGTCTACAGAACATGACAAAATATTTAAATGTAATATTATACTTGTCAAAGGCAGCGATAGCCGAGTGGATATACCAACAGACTGCCATGCAGAGGGTATCAGGTTCGAATCCACGGCGCGCACCAATGACTTTTTGGAGTTATGTGCGTATTGAATTGTTAATTATCGCTTGTCCCGTGCCTCGGAGAGCACGTTAAGCCGTCGGTCCCGGTTGTCATGAAGATCTTTGACAGTCGTTACAGGGCGTCAGTACCTTCTAAATAAACTGACACTAGTCTAAACCATGAAATATCGCTATCCCTTCGGGTTGCGGAGGTCAGACAGGCAGCCGCTCCGTGGAAAAGCTAATATTCAGCCAAATCCGGTTAGACTAGAAAGCGGACCCCAGACTGAAACTGGGATAACGCTAAGAGAAAGATTATACTTGTCAAAAAAAATAGAATGTGATTAAATATATTGCTGTAAAGTGTAAATTGTCGAAAATCAATTATATGAAATAAAAATAATTATAATTATTCATATGTTCAAAAACATGTTAACCATTTCACACACCTAACCGAGCCAAATATAATTAAAGTAAGCAAGACAGACATCAAACCATACCTACGTACTTAATGCAGAATGCGTTGAGGTGTTAAAATTAAAACCATTAATCTGTCCGAAACGTTGAAGTACAGTATAATTACAGTCACTATTTGTAATTCACGGGTAGTCTGGCCTACTCAGCTATTATGCGAGTCTCCTATCCCCGAAATGAGTACAAGTATGTGGTAACGTATTATGAAGGTGGACGAAATACTAGATGAGACAAGGTATATGGACGGGTTGAAGGTGACGTCACACGTTTAGACTCGAGAACAATTTATTTTGAGGGTTACGTAATTTGGTATGTTGTGTTCCGTTTTGCTCATAATGTAATAGTTCTTGAAATCAAATAAGTACATAATTATTGCATTATTGCATTAATCTTTTTGAAAAATAATGATGAAAATGTACCAACAGTTTATATGATTCTATTATGACTAACATCTAATAACTCATATAATAAAATATACTTTAAAAACTTACTGGACTTGAGGCTTTGCCCTCATGCAATTCAGTTACCCCATTCTAAGATAAATTAAAAAAATATTCTATGTCGACTGTCCTGACCACTTTATATTTGAAGCCTACCTTAGGGCTCCCACACATAAACACGATACGACGTCGCGTCGTACAACGATGTGGCGTCGTTTCACGATAACGCCTTTTTTACGGTATGTGGGATGTAGCAACTGATCGATTTCAAAACAGTAACAACTGCGGATGAACACACGAAATCCGTCATGCACGTTCGAAATATAGTTGCTACGTCCCATATACCGTAGAGAAGGCGTTATCGTGAAACGACGCCGCATCGTTGTACGACGCGACGTCGTATCGTGTTTATGTGTGGGAGCCCTTACGTATCATAAAGGCTCTCATCAATACATGCGGATTCTTCAGGCTAGGTTGAATTCTAGCCATGCTAACCATATCTATGGTGTTTTGTGTTTAATTCGGCAAAAGCATCATACTAATGCTATAAGATCCATGTCAAGAGAGAAAAGCGAATATTGTGCAATTCCATTAATAGTATATGTATGTCTATACGCGTTACTATGCGAGTCGGCTTGATAACCACATTTTTTTTATTAGTTTTAAATTGTCTATCACCTGGTATTTGCTTATCATACGATACACCAACGCTAGAAATGCGTATTACGAGTATATACTCATATAAGGGGATGATTCTGACTATCTACTGAATAAATTGTCACAGCAAAATGTAAGAAAATACACTTGCCTTTTGCCTTGGATCTAAAGATCTGTAACCGTTGGTGAGAAATTATATTTTTGCTAGAAGTAACTTTTTTAATGGAACACTAATAAAATTGAAAATTATGTCTTATTCAGTGCCGCAAAAGTAATTTCGTGGACAAAAGTGCGCTAACCAACAATCGTCGTTTAAGCAAGGGAATTTCAGGAGCCTCTTTAGTACGAATTAAGTAGGTTTAAGTGTAGAGAATAGTTCAAATTGAACGTGACTGTATTACGACAGACGGTATTTCACTTACTTATATTTTATTGTCATTACCTTTTACTGTGTACTTAGCTGTTTTATTACTTTGGTCTGGATTTAAATGGAAAGGATTTTTCTAGAAATTCTTGATAATATCCTCTGTTTATCTTCTAAGAATGGTAATCGCCATTAGTATTTTTAAAAGTGAATATTTAAGTATATCTGTTCCAAACCAGTCATATAACTGGGACCCAATTCTCCGTAATAAATACAGTTTCGATATAATGTCAGTCTTACGTCACAAAAAACGTATTCTTCTAAATTATCTGATATTTGAATGAAATTGTAACGAGATCGTAATTCAAAAAAATGTCAAAATATGTGTCAACGACGAACTGTTTATTTCAAATAATATGATAATGACATTAGGTTATCAGAATACCGCTGTCAATTCAAAATATAATTTTAATGTCATATAAAAATACGAGAATTGGCCTGCTGGTGGTTGTCTGTTAGACGTTCTAGTGTCAGAACGAGTTATAACAAAACGTTTATGGTACAAATGACCATGACTTCCATTTAAGGTTTGCGTCTGTGTATTAGCTGGTCATTGATTATGTATCTGGTAAAAGTGGCTTCTTTTTTTTGGATAATTTATCTTCGACGAATATTCAAGTTCTGGTGTTCAAAATGTTGACTCACAAAAAGACTGTTTCTTAGCTCCGGAGATTAATCTCATATCATCTAAACAAAATACAGATAACTCTTGCCCCTTCTACAAATGCCTCTATCTAATGCTCAGTTAAAATAATAGGTCTTTACCTATGAAATTGCCGGTCTGCCGTACTGGCCATTTCAAATCAAAAATTTTTTTTTGTCTGATGTTTCTAATTTCAAATTAATTTTATTTTAAAAACATGGAATTCCTTTTTCTCAAATTGTCATTTGTTTAATAGTTAGTGTTACGTTTTCATCGCATTCGAATATTTTTTGTCATCATGGACACGTTAAAAATCCGAATAATTATGGAGTATAGTACCGTCGTGGCAGCAAAGCCGCACAAACGGCACGCGACATCAACGACATTTACGGAGCGAACACTACAAACGAACGAAATGTTGACCTGAAAAATGAACCCCGTGGTCATCCAAAAACTTTGGTCGACAATGACGAATTAAAGGCGATTGTGGAAGCTGATGATACTCAATCTACAACTAGCTTTAGTCCATCGTTCGCCTCCACTACTCCTACGCACGACAACGCGCGACCTCATACTGCAAAGCAGACGGTCTCCAAGCTACAAGAGCTCGGGTTGGAAGTTCTCCATCATCCGCCGTACTCACCAGACCTTGCGCCTACAGACTTCTACTTTGCCAGAATTTGGAAAACTTCTTGGCGGGAAAGAAATTCAATACCCGAGAGGCAGTACAAAATGCCTTTGAAGAATTTGTTGCCGAAGAGTTTCTCCAGCTGATTTCTTCAAGAAGGGCATCAATAAGCTACCATTGCGTTGAAAAAGATGAATTGATTGCATGGGTGATTACTTTGATTAATAGAAGTAAAAAATATAAAAAATACGCTTAATTTATTTCATGAAAAACGGCAATTTCATAGGTAAATATCTACGTAATATATTTTTAATAAAAAGTGAGAAAGCCAATATCTGTTTCAAAGTAGTTGTTGCTGGTTTTATAGTTATTAAGATATGGCTCTAGAAAATTCTGATAACTTCAACCCCAAACTGATGAAGTATTAGATAAGGTTAACTTTGTCATAGATATTGAAATTTTGGTAATATCTGTAACATTTTTCAAGAACACATTCTCAATACGGGGTTTATGGGATCTTATCGGCTTTCGTACAGTATTGAAGTTGTAAAAAGTTTAGCTCCTTTCCATGTAACATTTGCTTGTGTAACCAAATTAGTAGTACTACCAAAATTCACCCACATGGTCACGTATTCTGTTAGCATAAGGTTGAAATTTGTTTGACAAGGTTTTTATTGAGGGAAAATTATATGAGTAAGTCGAAGTTCGTCTCATATCTTGTCATAACATTTTACTGTCACAAGAGGTATATATAAGGCGTCTAAGCACGGGAATGTACTGCGGAAATTGGTTCCCTTGTAATCTGTTCCAACTTTGTTACTTTTGACGTTACGTTTTGCATAACTCTAGTATGTAATGATAGGAAATCTTCGGTTGGTATCACAATTACCAATTTTACCAACATTGAAATATAAACTATTACTTTGAAAGCTGAAACGTGACTATAATTACCTGACTTTCATCTAAATTCCATGGACTATTAATGAAATTTGGATGAAATGTCAGATAATTAATAACAGTTTAAGTTTATTATTTAGTTTAGTTTCATGGTTGAAGCCTAAACACTTTAAACTTTTACTTAACAGAAATGATAATACAACCATTTTGTAGAAGGTTCTCAATAACCAACGAACGTCACAATCCTTATATTAGCCTTATTATTATTTCCTTAGATACCTTCCTGGCCCCTATATGCCATTTCCTACTAATCAGATTACAGGGTGCAGTGGCAGCAATATATTACGTGACACGAGAGAATATGGATAAATATTTTCTAACACTGTGTAATTTAGGTAGGTCTTTGAATAGTTGACAGGGATGTTGAAGATGTAGAGGAATCACTGGAATTCATAAAAATCACCATAATGCTACTGATACTGTAAATGTCACCATCTCAGTCGAAAGACATGTAATGCTGGGTTTAGGCCTATCCCAATGCTTTTAAACAGACCAATTTTGAGGCGCTTTCACCTAACTACTTCACGTGATCCTAATAAGTTCGTTGGTCTACGTTGCCGGAGACCAAATATGCCGCGTCGTCCATTGCGTCACTGCCACCGTAAAAGAAAGAATCTGGTTCTTTTCTACTACCTACTACTTCCCAACGGCCTTTGGTTCTTCGTAATTTTTGCATATTAATTTAATTTATTTTATATATAGTAAACTAGAGGATGTCCGCAGCCACGCTCGCCCATTTTTAGGATTCCTTACCTAAAAGGTAAAAACGAGACCATATTACTAAGCCTCCGCTGTCTGTCTGTCCGTCTGTCTGTTTGTCTGTCTGTGACCAGGCTGTATCTCATCAACCGCGATAGCTAGAAAGCTGAAATTTTCACAAATTATGTATTTCTGTTGCCGCTATAACAACAAATACTAAAAATATTAAGGTGGGTCCCATACAATAAACGTGTTATTTTTCGTATCTTTAGCTCAATATTACTAACGGTAACAGGTAGACGCTTAAAATTTTCACAGAATATGTAGCTGTATATTACCTTTCATCGGGATCCCCTCTATTTGCATAATGTTCTTTGTCCTAATATACTTCGGCATAACGATTTTGGCACAATTTGTTTTGGCATAATAATACTTCGGCATATTTTTTTAGGCATACATTTTATGTTGGCATAATCATCTTAAAGACTAACTTTTTTTTGGCATAAATTTGATTCGCATAACGTTAGTAACTAATGACTATTAGCATAACGTTAGCTAGTAGGCCTAATGACTATTAGCATAACGTTAGTAGGCTTAAACTATTAGCATAATATTTATATAATTATATATTTAACTTGTAAAAAATGTATAATTATGCCGTGCAACAAAAGTTAGTGACAGAACCGAATTGCTGCAAAACCGACTCCACGTAGTCTTGTTTGCCCTACCCCTAGAGTGTTATTTAAAATCGCGTAGGCGCGTGGGGCCCCCGGAGACCCGCTGCGCGGGAGCCGTGACAGAAGCCCTGCCTGCTGCATGTTGCATGCTCGCTTGAATGCTGCATGCTGCATGCTTGCTTGTATGCTGCATGCTTGCTGCATGCTGCATGCTTGCTGCATACTGCATGCTTGCTGCATGCTGCATGCTTGCTGCATGCTGCATGCTTGCTTGTTTGCTGCATGCTTGCTTGCATGCTATATGCTTGCTTGCTTCATGCTTCGTACTGCGAAAAATATGCCAAAGATACATTGCCAAAGTTATTATATCCAATTTGTATTGTATTGTTATCATTATGCGTAAATAAATTTATGCTTTAGGATTTTATGCTTTAGGATATTATGCTTAAAAAAGTTATGCTTTAGAACTTTATGCTTAATAAATTTATGCTTTAGAATATTATGCTTAATCATTATTATGATTAGAGAAATTATGCTTAAAAAATTATGCGTAAGCTTTTATGCGTAATTATATTATGCGAAAATATAATTATGCCAAACAAAATTATGCTAAGTTATATTAGGTCTTCAAATTGTATGCAAATGAATAGGGAACCTGTTAAATTGTGGTACATTGATGCGTAGTTACTTTATTTAGTACGGTAATACATTATATTTTATATATATAGCTATTTTAATGTTTACCTAAACTAGGCTGTAACACCTGTGTTTCAGGAAAAAATCTTAAATAATAATAAGAAAGGGCTATATTTTTACAAAATAATAATCATGAACTGCCAATATGTAATAGAAAGTAGACTTAATATTATGATTTGTTGTAACTTAGCGTAGACCGGTCTTTGGTGCATTAGAGATGATTATTATTATGTATAGACGATTATCTTTGAACTCAAGTCTGGGTTGGATATTTTTAACCAGGTACGGGTATACACCAAGTATTCTGGTTCAGTCGTGTAGTGTGTCTAGTGAATTTGTGTGTAAGTTAAAAAATGGTCTGTGTGTGTCTCGTTTGGAGTTTGTTGTATGCTCTGCGTGTTTGTGGTGTTTGGGATGTTCTGAAGTGTGAGTGAGGTAGGGTTTAAGAAACGGCGGTCTATGGAGCAGGTGTCTAATACAATTGATTTTTGTAGTAGTATGTATGTTTTTGGGTGCATTATGCAGTGTTTTTGGTATGATACCAGTTGAGGATATAATTATGGGGACTATCTTGACTGCTTCTTGGTGCCACATCTGTTTTATTTCATCTGTTAATGGTATGTATTTTTTTAAATTTTTCGTGTGTTTTTGCTTTAAGTTGTTTGTGTTGGGAACGGCAATATCTATTAAATAGGTGGTCTTAGTAGATTTTATCGTTAACGTGATATCAGGACTGTTGCTAAGGATAATGCGGTCAGTCATGAAGTCTCGATCCCAATACAGTTTTACTTTACTGTTTTCTAGCACATTTATCAGTTTGTATTTGGAGTAGGGTGTGTTTGTTTCTGTTAGGTTATGTTTAAGTTCAAGTTGTTGGTTAATGTATTTTGTGACGTTGTCATGGCGATGAGTGTAATCTTTGTTGGCAAGTGCGCTGCAACCTCCTGTGATGTGAACAATGTGTTCGGTGTATTGGTGGCATAATCGGCATTTATCTGCCTCTAATGTTTCTTTCAGAATATATTTTGAGTAGTTGCGTGTTTTAATTACTTGATCGAATTGATATAAAGAATCCTTCTGTCTCACTAAATATGTTGCCTTTAGTGAGCCAGGTAGTGTAAAACATTAGTGTAAAACGTTGTACAGCTGTGTGTATGTGATGGATGTTGTGTTTATTGCATGTTGTTCTAGTTGTGGTGTTTAGAGAATTATCGGTATCTGACCATTTAATAATTCCGAAAGAATACGTTAATATGGGGATGGCATATGTGTTAATTACTTTTACTGTATTTCTGGTGGATAGCTGGATGTGAAGGATTTTATTAAGTCTTTGTTTGTATTTTGCTTTCAAAGTGTTTTTTTTATATCAGTGTGATAAATTGAAGTGCTTTGATGATATCCTAAGTATTTATAAGTTTCTCTTGGTTCCATGTTATCTATTGTCCCTTCTTGTAGCTCAAGATTGAATGAATTTGTTCTACTATGCTGGCCTTTAATAATGCCGTTGATTTTACACTTATTTGTACCGAACGTCATTTTTTATGTCTGTGCTAAATTTTTCTGTTAGTCTTAAAAGGTGATCTAATTCTTGTCTGTTACTTGCATATAATTTTATGTCGACATGTATAGTAGATGTGTGAGTTTGATTTTATTATCTCTATCAATTGTGTATCCGCATTTACCATTATTAAATGGGGGTTTTTGGCTAGGCAGAACCACAGAGGACTAAGAGAATCGCCTTGGAAAATACCGCGAGAAATTTTGATAGGTGATGTAATGATTGTTGTAGTGTTAGTTCTTAGACTGAGTTTTGTTGTCCATGTCGTCATTGCATGTTGTAGAAATTGTAGTAGTCTGTTGTCAATTTTGTATATTTTCAAAATGTGTAGCAACCATGAATGTGGTACGTTATCAAATGCTTTTTGGTATGTTGGATAACACCGAAATCTGTATTACTCATATATAGACTATATGAGTAATACAGATTTCGGTGTTTCTGTTTGACTTGGTTGTGGATCTCAGCATCTATTATTAGTTGTCCTTTACAACCCATTGAACCTTTAGTGCAGCCTTTCTTTTCCTCAGGTATGATTTTGTTTTCTGTAATGTATGAGTTTATTTTATGTGTGATGATGGATGTTAGTAATTTGTAAATGATGGGGAGGCACGTGATGGGTCTGTATTTGGCTGGGTTTGTAGTTTCTATGATTATTATTATTCCGTTTTTCTAATCATCTTTTATAAATTAATATAAAGTGCCGATTAAAATAATGAGAAGAACTATAACGAGCTTAAGAGTGTCCAGAAAAATACCATCTACAAATTATATATTAATTAATTAAATCTATTAACTTCTTCTAAAAGCTTAGTTGCTGTTACAGTGTAACCTACCACACTAGTGATAGTCAATGATGTTATGAACCTATGAGTTTCGTCAAAATTAAAATGATGCCTCGTAGGGCATAAATGTGCGCGTGGGAATGGGAGGTCTCGGGTTCGATTCCCGAGTCGGGCAACGTGTTATTGGGTTTTTTCCGTTAGGAAATTCTCAGTAGCGGCTCGGAGTCTGGTAATGTGCCCGGTGCGGCAATAGGCTCGCCCCCTATTACGTGGGACCTAAAAATTCATGGCGAAATGTGGGTGTTATATCACACCTCTGCCTAACCTTTCAGGGATACAAGCGTAAGACTATAAAAAAAAAATGATGCCAAAATATTTTATATTATGTTAAGTTGTCTTACGTTCATAGGTATCATGGATAAAATCAATGTCGGATAATATATCAATCAAATGATCAATATAAAAATGTGTGAATTATTTAGTGTAACTTTATTTTTTATTATAGAAATTATAGGGTTGAAATGTTTGTTAGGTTCAGATTTTTTCAGCTGCTCCTGCTTATACATGATGTACGAGTAACGGTCAAAGGCAAAAAATAAAAGTAAAACATAGAATTATATAATTTATTACTGAAGGTAAAGGTTACAAATCGTAACACAATTTTGGCATTAAATTCTTTTTGAAAAAATACCTTAATATTACGTAACTCGAAATAAGTTACTCTTTAGCATGTTGTTTTATCCAATTGTAATACGTTTCAACATCAAAATACAGTTCGTATTCCTGTGTATTGGGTACTCCATCTACTTTTTTACATAAGTAGTCGATGCCTCGCAGATACCATGTGATCGTCTGATCAGCACCATTCATTTCTGCGGGGCTGAAATCTGTGTGACAAAAATTATATAATTAATTTACTAGTCTATTTTAATGGTCAGTAGGTCTATATTTATCTTACTAGTGTTTAATTTTTTTTAATGTTCGCTCTTTTGGGTATCCGCCCCTTTTGACACACTATAGTATGTGTTATCAACCGTGTCAGGGCTCGCTTTGGTCCATATACGATCGATCACACTGTACCCGGTGCAACACTCTATCTTAAAGTTGTTCGGGGCATACAAGAACCACCACGTCATCCTCAAAAACCAATTGCAGGGCTTGAGTTGTGAGTTGTTTAAAGTGGTGGAAAAGTAATATTTAGTCTTCATCTCTGTTTAGAACAGACAATATCAAATAAATATATTTTTAATATTTTACTTGTTCTATGCAATTACACCAGAATGCTCATTTATATACCAAAAACTGTTAAGCCTGTTATCAATAATTAATAATAGTATATGCAACAAATTAAAAAACACTTACTTGATCTTGAGCTAGTTGCACAACAAAACGTGATATTATTGATGTGTTCCGTGTACTTAGTTTTGCAAGATACGTTGTCCTGCATTACAATGTCGGTGGATTTCAGGTGATAGTTCTTATTTATCATACTAGCAACTCCAACAGCCTGAAATAAGGTAAAACATATCAGTAAAAAAATCGACTGCTGTGTACAGTATGCGGCATTGAGTAACGTGCAAAATTATGACATTGTAATATAAGACAAGTTGATTGAACAGACAAAGTTAAAAGTGCATCGTAATTGTTATTAAACAACCCATTCCTATCATGGGGCTCCGGATAATATCTTAAAAATTGTTTTAATCTGCAGTATCAGACTGTTTTTTTTTTCATTATGAGAATGGTTAGTCCATAGTCCATCAAGCTAGCCAATTGCGGATGGGCAGAATTCACATTATTGCATATCTGCAGAAATTATGGACAACTCTCAGACAATTAGGTTTATTTTACCGGGTAGGGCAAGTGACAAAATATTTAGAAGAATATAGGTTACGCGTAGTGGACTTGAACCCAAAAATTTACGTAGCAATCGAATGCTTTTCTCACTAATTAATCAATAAATAAATCTAATGAAGTATTACAGCAAAAAGCTTATTTAGTTTTTTTAATATGATCCCACACTTGGCGAATATGTTTATGACCATGTTCTAAACAAACACACAGATGAGTTGCAATGTACAAAACGTCATCGCCACGAATATATATAGTATCATAAACTTACCGTATGATCATTTCCATTTAGATTCCTCTGGTAACCTGGTAATATATAAGGCGTCTAAGCACGGCCATGTACTGCGGAAATTGGTTCCCTTGTAATCTGTTCCAACTTTGTTACTTTTGACGTTACGTTTTGCATAACTCTAGTATGTAATGATAGGAAATCTTCGGTTGGTATCACAATTACCAATTTTACCAACATTGAAATATAAATAGCATTTTAAGAACACCTTTCCAACTTTGAAAGCTGAAACGTGACTATAATTACCTGACTTTCATCTAAATTCCATGGACTATTAATGAAATTTGGATGAAATGTCAGATAATTAATAACAGTTTAAGTTTATTATTTAGTTTAGTTTCATGATTGAAGTCTTAACACTTTAAAGTCTTACTTGATAAGAATAATAATACAACTACATATTTTGTAGAAGGTTCTCAATATCCAACGAAAGTAACAATCTTTATATTAGCCTTATTATTATTTCCTTAGATACCTTCCTGGTCTCTATATGCCATTTCCTACTAATCAGATTACAGGGTGCAGTGGCAGCAATATATTACGTGACACGAGAGAATATGGATGAATATTTTCTAACACTGTGTAATTTAGGTAGGTCTTTGAATAGTTGACAGGGATGTTGAAGATGTAGAGGAATCACTGGAATTCATCAAAATCACCATAATGCTACTGATACTATAAATGTCACCCTCTCAGTCGAAGACATCTACTGCTGGGTTTAGGCCTATCCCAAGGTTATAAACATAGAAATTTCGAGGCGCTTTCATCTTACTACTTCACGTGATCCTAATAAGTTCGTTGGTCTACGTTGCCGGAGACCAAATATCGCCGCGTCGTTAGTTGCGTCACTGCCACCGTAATAGAAAATAACCTGGTTCTTTTCTACTACCTACTACTACCCAACGGCCTTCGGTTCTTCGTATTTTTTGCATAATTCATTTAATTTATTTTATAAATAATAGACTAGAGGATGCCCGCAGTTACGCCCGCCCATTTTTTTAGTTAGATGTTTCTGCCTTAACCCGTGGAAGTTTCGGGAAATTCAGTCTTAGTGCACCCGGTACTACGGCTTCCATGGCACATACATGGAAAAAGTCAGCTTCTCGTGCCTGGCTGTAGCTTGTCTATCAGGCAGGAATTTTCAATATAAAGATTATTGTGTAAATAATAGTAGGGTTTTTAATAATTATATATTTGTTACTCAATCACGCAATATTTTACACATATTTTTATTCCCCGAAGGCAACTACTAGGTAAATCTATACATCTATACATATAAATAAAATTGAAGTGTCTGTCTGTGATTTCAAAATAACTATGTTTTTTTAAGTGCATATAGTTAGTTACACGATTCTAAGTCCAAATCTCCCCTTTTTAACATTTTTGTCTGTCTGTCTGTCTGTCTTTCTGTTTGTCCGGGGTAATCTCTGGAACGGTTGAACCTATTCAAATGAGACTTTCACTGCAAGGTAGAGGACTTTATAGCGCTACATATAAGCTTCAATTTGACCCGGTAGTTGGCGCTGTTTTTGCGACAACAAGTCTTTACTTCTTCTACTAATCTATACATCTATACATCTATACATCTATACATATAAATAAAATTGATGTGTCTGTCTGTGATTTCAAAATAACTATGTTTTTTCAAGTGCATATAGTTAGTTACACGATTCTAAGTCCAAATCTACCCTTTTTAACATTTTTGTCTATCTGTCTATCCGTCTGTCTATCTATCTGTCTTTCTGTTTGTCCGGGGTAATCTCTAGAACGGCTGAACCGATTCAAATGAGACTTTAACTGCAAGGTAGAGGACCTTATAGCGCTACATATAGGCTTCAATTTGACCCGGTAGTTGGCGCTGTTGTCGCGATAACAAGTCTTTACTTCTTCTACTCATCTATACATCTATACATATAAATAAAATTGAAGTGTCTGTCTGTGATTTCAAAATAACTATATTTTTTCAAGTGCATATAGTTAGTTACACGATTCTAAGTCCAAATCTACCCTTTTTAACATTTTTGTCTGTCTGTCTGTCCGTCTGTCTGTCTGTCTGTCTGTCCGACTGTCTGTCTGTCTGTCTGTCTGTCTGTCTTTCTGTTTGTCCGGGGTAATCTCTGGAACGGCTGAACCGATTCAAATGAGACTTTCACTGCAAGGTAGAGGACTTTATAGCGCTACATAAAGGCTTCAATTTGACCTGGTAGTTGGCGCTGTTGTTGCGATAACAAGTCTTTACTTCTTCTACTCATCTATACATACAAATAAAATTGAAGTGTCTGTCTGTGATTTCAAAATAACTATGTTTTTTCAAGTGCATATAGTTAGTTACACGATTCTAAGTCCAAATCTACCCTTTTTAACATTTTTGTCTGTCTGTCTGTCAGTCTGTCCATCTGTCTGTCCGGGATAATCTCTGGAACGACTGAACCGATTCAAATGAGACTTTCACTGCAAGGTAGAGGACTTTATAGAGCTACATATAGGCTTTAATTTGACCCGGTAGTTGGCGCTGTTGTCGCGATAACAAGTCTTTACTTCTTCTACTCATCTATACATACATATAAATAAAATTGAAGTGTCTGTCTGTGATTTCAAAATACCTATGTTTTTTCAAGTGCATATAGTTAGTTGCACGATTCTTAGTCCAAATCTACCCTTTTTAAAATTTTTGTCTGTCTGTCTGTCCGTCTGTCTGTCCGGGGTAATCTCTGGAACGGCTGAACCGATTGAAATGAGACTTTCACTGCAAGGTAGAGGACTTTATAGAGCTACATATAGGCTTCAATTTGACCCGGTAGTTGGCGCTGTTGTCGCGACAACAAGTCTTTTCTTCTTTTACTCATCTATACATATAAATAAAATTGAAGTGTCTTTCTGTGATTTCAAAATAACTCTGTTTTTTTAAGTGCATATAATTAGTTACACGATTCTAAGTCCAAATCTACCCTTTTTAACAATTTTGTCTGTCTGTCTGTCTGTCTGTCTGTCCGTCTGTCTATCTGTTTGTCTTTCTGTTTGTCCGGGATAATCTCTGGAACGGCTGAACCGATTCAAATGAGACTTTCACTGCAAGGTAGAGGACTTTATAGTGCTACATATAGGCTTCAATTTGACCCGGTAGTTGGCGCTGTTGTTGCAATAACAAGTCTTTACTTCTTCTACTCATCTATACATCTATACATATAAATAAAATTGAAGTGTCTGTCTGTGATTTCAAAATAACTATGTTTTTTCAAGTGCATATAGTTAGTTACACGATTTTTGTCTGTCTGTCTGTCTGTCCGTCTGTCTTTCTGTTTGTCCGGGGTAATCTCTGGAACGGCTGAACCGATTCCAATGAGACTTTCACTGCAAGGTAGAGGACTTTATAGCGCTACATATAGGCTTCAATTTGATCCGGTAGTTGGCGCTGTTGTTGCGATAACAAGTCTTTACTTCTCTACTCATCTATATCTATACATATAAATAAAATTGAAGTGTCTGTCTGTGATTTCAAAATAACTATGTTTTTTCAAGTGCATATAGTTAGTTACACGATTTTAAGTCCAAATCTACCCTTTTTAACATTTTTGTCTGTCTGTCTGTCTGTCCGTCTGTCTGTCTGTCTGTCTTTCTGTTTGTCCGGGGTAATCTCTGGAACGGCTGAACCGATTCAAATGAGACTTTCACTGCAAGGTAGAGGAGTTTATAGCGCTACATATAGGCTTCAATTTGACCCGGTAGTTGGCGCTGTTGTCGCGATAACAAGTATTTACTTCTTCTGCTCATCTAAACGTATAAATAAAATTGAAGTGTCTGTCTGTGATTTCAAAATAACTATGTTTTTTCAAGTGCATATAGTTAGTTACACGATTCTAAGTCCAAGTCTACCCTTTTTAACATTTTTGTCTGTCTGTCTGTCCGTCTGTCTGTCTGTCTGTTTGTCCGTCTGTCTGTCGGTCTTTCTGTTTGTCCGTGGTTATCTCTGGAACGGCTAAACCGATTCAAATGAGACTTTCACTGCAAGGTAGAGGACTTTATAGCGCTACATATAGGCTCCAATTGGCCGCGTGCAAAGCCGCGGGTACCAGCTATGTACCAATATATATGTAAAACCGTACTCGGATCTCTATTCTTAGAAGTATGTGAACTATCTCCTTTAATTTCAACCATTGATAAATGAAATTCAACGAAGCATTGTGTAGCTACAGGTCCAATTTTGAGAATGCACGAAGTCAATTCGTCCGTGTGGTGACGGATTAAGAATACGGAATGTCACCACCCATATCATCCCATGGGTGTCGTAAGAGCCGACAGAGGGAGCATATTACGCAGAGAACAGCACTGTAAGAGAAAGAAAACTTGATGCAAACCCTATACCAACCCGTTTGGCCAGTGGGGTATAGTAGGCCAATTCCTCCTTTCAAAGGAGAGGCCTAGTCCAGGCTGATGATGATGATGATGACGAAGTTAAAGCTGAAAAAATGTAATCTGCAATAACGTAAGTAATATATTTTTATAGCGTCACCCCTATATCCGCGAAGTGGTCGACAGAGGTGTTATATTACACCCACATTTTGCCTTATGAATTGTTAGGTCCCACATAATAGGGGGCAAGCCTATTGCCATTAACGGACACTATGCCAGACTCCGTGCTGCTAATGAGAATTCGAAAAACTCAGTTACACTTTTATCTGACCGGGACCATCCGCTATCCACGGAAACACGGAGGCAGTAAATAATAATATTATTGAAAGTATGAATGAAAATTATAATGGGAATAATATTAATGAAAACTAATTATTAGGGAATGTTTTAATTGAATGTATTTTAAAATGTAAGCAAACTAGTGTTACACAAAATTAATTATTGAGTGATTGAAAATTATCAATTAAATATATTAAATTAAACCACACATACAAATAAAACCACTGACGATTCAGTCAATGTTATTAAAACAGAATATTGTGTTTTACTAATTAAATTGCTTGCTCATCCAATTAATAAAATTAGTATAGGCATGTAAGCATGTAGAAAATATGCCCAAATATAATTTGTTTGTAATTTCAAAATAAAGCGTCCATAACTACACAAGCAGTTTCGAATAAGAAGCGTTTATATGTATGTTTATTATGCCAATTGGGTATGGCGAGTTTTAACCCTTAACACCATTCGTGGGGGACTAGATTCCCCCAACAGGCATATTATTGTAAATATAATTTTTATTTTAAACGTTACGCGCTTGTGGCTCAGGGTATTCTCATCATTGCATCGACCGAAAAATGCAAGGTGCGGAAAATAATCGAACTGACATTTGTGGTTGCCGAGATAAGTGTTATTCCTGGATCTAGGTCACTCACGCTTGTAGTTACGTAAGCAACATTTAGGAGGAAGTCCCCCAGTGGCGGACACCTAAGGTTTTTAGGAAATATAATTAAAACTACTTTAAGAAATGGTACTTTACTTATGAATTAGTTGACTCAACAAATCATGAAATATAAATCAATCAACATAATTACGATTTCTGTATAAATAGAATCAGGAACTTCAATTAAGTTTCGATAAAGAAAAATGTTATTGTTAAAACTGGCACCTAGTACCGGACACACAATTAGTTTACAGTCTAGCGCCGGACATGTGCAAAACATCGTCCATTGATCGTACATATATACGTCTACACATTCAGGAACTTCTGCACAAGCTTCAAGAGCCCACCCTTGGCATGTGGAGCACTATAACCAGTCTTCATCATAGTTCGTCATGATACGTGTTTTTTCGGTGAAGAATATTGGAAATAGTAACATCTTTTTATTACCTTACCTCCACTTTTACCTTAAGCTTTCATAAGTTTGGTTTGTCTACACTTTTCACTTATTGCTCTTTTGTACTTGATGCCCATTTGTTTCCTTTTTCCCTGAGATTGCATGATGTTAGCTTCAATTCTGCAGGGTGAAGATGTTAAAATGTCTCTAATTTCACTTCTCACACATTCTATTTGTCGAGCTGTCTTTTCATCGCGCCAGCAGGTAATTTAATTTTTTTTATAATAATTATTGAATAATCTGTACAACTCCTGAATAAAAGAAATACGTATAACGCTATGTATAAATATGGAGAAGTACAAACCATTCGTAAACTGTCCGGTGCTACGGGACATCTTAGTGTCCGGTACTAGGGGCCCGGCAATCTTCAAAATTACGCGTATTATAAAAAATCCATAAAAGATATTAGAATTTTTTTCCATATTTTATGAGTCCCGATGGCACACTATATTTATTGACTTATCAATATAATGCGTAAATATAGATAAAAAGATAGATAGATAATATTCTTTATTGTACACCAAAATAAAGTACATTTCTAAAGTAACTTAAATCTACAATTTATGTAAGAGTATGTACAATCGGTGGCCTTATCGCCAAGGGTGATTTCTTCCAGGCAACCTTAGGATGGACAGGAATGTTGTTAGATGTTTTGTGACGATGGTGTAGCTATTTAACTAAATATAACCTTACATAGAAAAAATTCTTAAGAATAACGTGACGCAATGCTTTGCTGCCATAAACAGCAAAAGGCTGCTACCACTATTAGACCAGAGTCGAAAATTTTTGAAACCAAAAAAAATTACAGTAGGATGAAACCCATGAGAAAAGGAGCGGAATATGATAAAAATGAAAGGAAACATAAATTACGGTCGATCCGAGTTCGGAAAGTGGGAGGGGGTGAGTTTTTAAGGGTAAAAAATGGTTTATCTTGATTTCCGACAATACTACAAGTTCCATGAAAAAAAGTTAAATGGCAAAGTTGTAGGTAATAAAAAGATCATTTTTTTCACAGAACCTCAAAACTTAGGTAAAAAATTCAAATAACCAAGTTTTTGGTTTTTTATTTTTATCTTCTTTAAAAAAAATTTTTTGCGGGCGGCGTTATCACCATCAGGTATTCCGTCAGCTCGTTTGTTTTCTACCGCATTAAAAATAGCTACTGTTGAAAGTTATTGGGATTCCACGCCAACCAGCCGACAAAGGCATACTGGAGACAAGGCTTTGGCCAAAACACTAAAGTATTCGTGATCTCATTATCGCCACAACTACTCTGCCATTCGCAAATAGTTTATAGTTACCTTTTTAAACATTTTGTTTCATTGGTTTTTCACTGCTCTGATTCGTCTAGAGCTAACTAATTAGCAATTCCAAAGACAGAAATATTATAACGGTATTTAAATTCTTATAGGAGCTTGTAGCTCGCGATTCATTGTCAAACTTACAGCTGCTCAAAAATATACCTTGAGACGTATAAACCACCTATTAACCGAAGTAATAATATGCATTATAGAGTCCACTGCTGGACATAAAATGGGTCCTAATCTGCGATATAGCTGCATTAGGCAGCGATAGCCGAGTGGATATACCAACAGACTGCCATGCAGAGGGTATCAGGTTCGAATCCACGGCGCGCAACAATGACTTTTCGGAGTTATGTGCGTATTGAATTGTTAATTATCGCTTGTCCCGTGCCTCGGAGAGCATGTTAAGCCGTCGGTCCCGGTTGTCATGAAGATCTTTGACAGTCGTTACAGGGCGTCAGTACCTTCTAAATAAACTGACACTAGTATAAACCATGGAATATCGCTATCCCTTCGGGTTGCGGAGGTCAGACAGGCGGTCACTCCGTGGAAAAGCTAATATTCAGCCAAATCCGGTTAGACTAGAAAGCGGACCCCAGACTGAAACTGGGATAACGCTAAGAGAAAGAAGAAGATAGCTGCATTGTGACTATTGTGCTGGCCAGACTGATGACGGTGACACGATAGGTTTCTTTCTGTTCGCAAGAATTTACTTCAGGTATTTTCCTTAGTCATCCTTTAAGCCACCCACGCAATGAAAGTGAGTAGCGACATTTTGTATTCTTAATCCCTCACTTCACGGAACCGTATCAGTCATATGAAGAAAGCAATTAAATTCTTCGAACAATACTAGAACATTTGCTCACAGATGCTTCAATTTTCTTAACTAGCGAAGCGCAAAAATAATATTCGGAGTATAGCTTCGTGGCTTTATCTGTGCTTAACAACGGGATAAGTTTCCGATTGACTTGACAATATCAAAGGGCGAAGCATTAACGCAATGAGGGCTTGCTGTATTACATGCTCGTGGGTACAAATATTGCCATCATGCAATGCACACAATATGATTAATATTTTATTTGCTTTAATCTTTCTCTTATTGGCTAGAAGCGGGGCGTGACGGCCGACTATTTGATGGTCTGTAGTGTTTTGTTTGATGACTTTGATTTTGTTGTAAACAATGTTCAGTTATTTGCTACAATATGCTTTGCTGAAAGTGATTTTTTAAGAACTTCGATTATTTTTTAGATATGTATATACGAGCATTAATGAAACTTATTTATATTTTATTATTATATTCATATTCTTTTTCACTAGTTATGTGTAGAAAGATCATGTGGAGTTCAAATGAATAAGGATTAAATAAGTTGCTTTAATGAATAGTAATAAAATGTACATTTCATAGCTCGCAAAGTCATTAAAAATTAATTAAAACTTAGTTGGTCATTAAAACCGGATGCACGTGTAAATTTACCGACAAAAATTATTCAGTGCAATTTATTTCCTCCACATTCGTAATTTTTTGCGAATATTTTATTGATGTATCTGAATATATGCATCTCCATTTTATAATTTGTATTTTAAAAGAGTACTAGTAGTAACTCAATATGCCGAAGCAATAAGTAACATGGAACTAAAACGAGTGGATTTCGAGATCGTTTATAAAATGTAAATGGAAAAACTATGTATCGTTATAATATATCAAATATTTTTTAATATGTGCAAATTGATCCAAATTGAAAGAAGAGATTTGAAAGTAAAATAAATGCTGTAGAAATGAGAGCACTGAGAAGTATGTGTGGTGTGTCTTTGACCGACAGAGTAAAGAATTGTGTGATACAAGAGTGGTGTGGGGTAAAAGAAGATGTAGTGACAAGCATTGAGAAAGGCATGTTAAGATGGTTTGGGCACATGGAGAGGATGGATGACGATAGACTGACAAAGAAGATATATAAGGCAAGTGCGAATGGAACAGGACAAAGGGGAAGACCTAGGCGGACGTTCTCTGACCAGATTGGAGACATCCTGAAAAAAGGACAAGTCAGAAGTACCCTTAACAGAAGAGCATGCATGAGAAACTTGATGGGAGTGAGTGAAGCAAGTGAGGTATGTCAGGATCGTTGCAAATGGCGTTCCGTAGTCTCTGCCTACCCCTCCGGGAAACAGGCGTGAGTCTATGTATGTATGTATGTATGATCCAAAATGAGGGACATAGACGTTTAATATAAGTTTGGTTATATTATAGAGGCTTATTTTTAAAACAGATTTAGAGCTTAATTTATTTTCAAGTTGAAATAAGATATTACTTGTATTTAGATCTATGCTCTTCTATTTATATTTTTTTTGCCTGGGGGAATTAGTATAACATACAAACAAGACAGGAAGATAATCTATTAAAAACTCGAACTAGCGCTATAAGTATTCCGCAGAAAACAAAGCGTCCCATCTGGCACCAAGGTTTTTGACAAGCTATTTCTGTAGCTATATCGAGAACCTAGTGCATTTTAACAGGTATATATTATTATATGTTGTATAAAAATCAGAGCTGTATCTACTTACAAATTCTGTATACAGACGAAGGTACGTAGGTACCTTATTAAAATAAAGAATCCATCAGTAAACAAAAGATATTTAAACTTTAAAGTCACAATTAAAACAGAAAAAAAAACAAATCAAGCAGGGTAATCAATTAATTTATAAGATTGTGAGTAAACCCCAGTCAGTTTAAAATGTAACCCCGAATAAATACCAATTTCGCCCTTTGTTCGTTTATTGAAATCTTAAAAACACTTTCAATTTCTTCAATTACTTGAAACATTCTCTTTTGGGGACTTTTCATTTGTAATGTTTAACCAACGGATCGACTTTTCGATTGACTTGAGCATTTCAAAGGGCGGAGGGCACAAAATTAACGCAGCGCAGGGTGTGCAATGAAGGAGAGATCGCTTCAAAGGGAAACTGATTTCCCTATTTTCTTTGTAAAAATAAATATATTGTTCGACGGTAAATTGTTATTTGTTTATGCGTTGTTGCAGATCTTGTGAAAATAATAATATTATAGTTTTAGTGGATCTCTTTTTTTTCAATTCATTCAATATTTATAATTATATACAGTTAGCTGATAAAATATATAATACGAATGATTTCTAAGCTTAATTAGATTTAATTACAAATTGAGACATAACATACAATAAATTCAATTGCTCAAACATTGCGATTATGCACCTTTAAAGTACAATTTTACTCTAGTCTCCTCCAGTATATTTGAGATTTGGTCATGGATCGATCGAAACCATGGAAGAATAACTAAAGCATGGAATGAACGTTATTTTTATGAACAAATTGAATATAGCTACACTCTTCACTCATATGACAAATTAGAGTTGCCAGAAGAAGATGGCACTATGTTTGTCAGTTAGGGCTAAAGACAATTTGAACACAAATTTCGTAACTTTTTAATTTTTTAGTGATTGAGCAAATCCACTATCGATATCGATCAAAGTTTCAATAATATAGGTTTAAAATCAAACAGACTTGTAAATGTAAGTATGTACATGTTATACATTCCGTAAGTTTGTGTCCACAGCTGTCAGAACGCTAGTTTTACATACATACATACATAACGTCACGCCTTTTATCCCCGAAGGGGTAGGCAGAGGTGTATTTCTACACCCACTTTTCGCCAGATATACTTTAGTCCCACGTAATAAGGGGCGAGCCTATTGCCGTACCGGGCACATTTCTAGACTCCGTGCTGCTACTGAGATTTTCGTGACAGAAAAACCCAATAACACTGCCCGACCCAGGAATCGAACCCGGGACCTCCCGATCCCACGCGCACATTTATGCCGCGAGACCAACGAGGCAGTCGTATAGGGTTTGATGTCGAGTTTTCCGTCTCTACGCAAAGATGGTATTTGCATCGTGTTATCCCTTAGTCGCCCCTTACGACACCCACGGGAAGATAGGGGGTGGTGACACTTGTATTCTATGCCGTCAACCATACGGCGAGTTACAGAACGCTACTTAATGGATAGTATTTATATAATTATTACACAAACTTGCATTTTTAAACGGAATCTATATTTTTTTGTTTCAAATGAGTACTCAGTAGCACATAATAATGAAGCGTCACAGCATTTTTTTTAACTTCAAGCTAATCTCACGTGTTTTGTCACCAGCCGCGCGTGAAAGGTATTTTTTAATAACACTGTTATTTTTCACGTGATCTAAAATTATCAAATCCTTCTTCACGATAATTTCCTTTTTTCAAACTATCAAGTGTATATGGGCGCAAATTAATATATAATGATTATATTGTTACGAAAATGTTAATAATATTTAAGATTGATATTTAAATAACTATTTGTGAACACAGAACTGAGAACTTCACTACTTTAGCATATTAGACACTGTATTGACTGCTTCACTGTTTTATAAATATTGGGTATTTAATTTATCGCTTAATAATTAAGATAACTCCAGAAACTTTCAAAGTAAAATCAATTAGTATTAAATAACATTATTCTGATACTTTTATGTTAACGGTAATAAATAACCTGCGCTTATATTTACATCCTGTTGATAGCATCCCATCACCATCTGTTGCGAATGTTGTAAAGCAGCGTTTGATTATTACAATAGATTTGTTATTCGTATAAAATAAATCATATGGTGTTGTGCAATATTCATAACAATATTAATGTTGATTTTTGATAATTAATTGTACAGTAATTTCAATTATATGTTGAAAAGGAAGTGGCAGTTGTTAACATTAAGTGTAATGACGGTTAGTTTATAAAAAGGATTGTAGGTCACATTTTAATTCAATTCTGAGCTAGAAATCGTCTGAAAATAAACCAAGTAATATTACGTGAGTCTTTTTATTATAATGGAGTCTGGACTGGACACGATAACCCTGGCGTATCGCCGACATATACGTGAATTCATAGCAATGTTCTTTTTCATCAGACGTTTAGAACGTTGTCTTAAATAGGTAATTAATTTTTAACAAACGTCTTTTAACAAGCTGCTCAAGGTAAAAAACTTCTTTTTGTAGTTTCTATTGTACGTAAGTGTTAAGCGCATACGATTTTCATCGCTTCTGTACCTACTGGCGGAGAAATTGTAACTAACGTAGGCGCTTTAGTGCTGGTTGTCGGAGAAACAGAAGATGTCTCATTTATGGAAGGCGCACGCGTACACTAAAGAAAGAAAAAAGCCACGTTTTAATGCAAAGCAGTATATTAAAATAAATAAGCATACCCTTTGTGTTTGCCACCCTAGCAATCACTGATGATACCTGAAGCTTGATTTATAGGCCAAAGCCGATTGATAAAAAGTACTTTACACCTTTTTCTGTACTCTCATTACTCCCAGCAACGTGCATTGAACTTTTTATGATCGATTGAGTAGTCAAAATGTGAAAGCTTAACAAATAAATAAATTCACTTACATTTATAATAGGTATTAGTAAGGATATAGTAAAACTATGAAATGAGTGGATGTCGTCTAACAGCCTGGCCACGAACGGCTGCGACACGCTGAGCGACAAGCGATTAAAATGTTCATGCCGCTCTCTATTCTGCCGCCGGCGCTGTCACCTCAGTGCAGAACTAAACTGCACAAATAAACATCGAAATCGCTTGTCGCTTAGCTTGTCGTGGCTTTTCGTGGCAACAGTGTAACTGCAGGTAGCTGGCTGAATATTGTTTATAACATACATACATAGGCTCACGCCTGTTTCCCCGAAGGGGTAGACAGAGGCATATTAAACGCCCACTTTTTGCCAGACTTTTGATCCCACGTAATAGGTGGCGAGCCTAATGTTTTGTTTGCCAGAGCCTCATCCGTTGATAAGCAGGTACACCACTTACAGGTGAGGTTGGCTTGGGACCCTACGTTCTTGGTGGGAACCCTATGCACTGATAATAAAATTGTAGAAAATATTAAAATTAAATTATTCCTTTGGTCGAGACATCGAATGGAGCCCAAGATCCGACTCCTGTTTGGCGCTGCTACCCTAATGAAAGTAAAAGCAAGTAATTATTTAAACACTCACACTGATACGTTTAGAATGGAGGAGTAATGTTGGCACAGAATTTTCTTTTAGTCTGCGCCATCTGTCATTACTATAAAAACATTCCGCAGAAAAATGCTTGGAACAAATTCTATGGTGCTTTCTAGGCACCCAATTTTCTCCACGACATACTGCAGCAATCCACTTATTTTATAAATCTTTATCACGTGCACAAAGAATCTAAAAAATAACGAGATAAAAATATACGGTGGATAGACATATCGATAAGATTTCTTACAACACTTGAAAAGTCGATATTAATATTATACGGCTAAATTCAAAATCATGATAGAACTGTCATAAAAGATGAATCACTAAAGTTATATAATTTGATGGCATTAAATTGTCTAAATTGTATCTTAGGGCGGTTTCAGATTAGCGTATTTTTCTGCGCGTATACGGTCGTTTTAGCATACGCGCTTACACGCGCGCTACAATACGTGCTTCAAAAAACCAGACTCACGTAAACGGGCGTGTTCGCTCGAAACGGTAGTGACGTCTTGTCAGTGTCAATATGGATTTTGACGGCTCGTGGTTATACGAGCTTAGAAGCGCGTCAACGCTCGTACGAGTTGCGCGTGTCCCAAAAGGCGCGCCTATACGCGCCTACATGCGCTTCCAAAAACGAGCTTATACGCGCGTATAAAACGCTAATCTGAAACCGCACTTACACGTCAGTTGACTGTGTTCAATTTTTCAGTACTAGGGCTACCTCTATGTATTATATATCCAATCTCTTTGATCGAAACTTATCAATCTCCTGACTATATTTTGACAGCAAAATACTTCATTTTATCTGTCTACCACACTGTAGTCAAGCCCTAAAAATATCCGAATGAATCATCGAGACATCGGAGCATAACAAAAAAGGTCGCTTGACATTTGACGCGACAAATGATCGCAGCAATTAGTCGTAGTCGAACTCCTTCACATTTAACTGTTGCTAATTGAGTGCATCACAATGCAATTGATGAGCAAGTACGTAGACAGTACGGTTCCACTTCGATGCGCATCGTTCACGATTCAATGAATAAATAAATAGCCCACGCTTCCAGACGCCCCTATTAACCACCGTGATTTTTGTTAATCCAGTACTTTTGTATTACTAAGGGCGGTTTCAGATTAGCGTATTTTTCTGCGCGTATACGGTCGTTTTAGCATACGCGCTTACACGCGCGCTACAATACGCGCTTCAAAAATCCAGACTCACGTAAACGGGCGTGTTCGCTCGAAACGGTAGTGACGTCTTGTCAGTGTCAACATGGATTTTGACGGCTCGTGGTTATACGAGCTTAGAAGCGCGTCAACGCTCGTACGAGTTGAGCGTGTGCCAAAAGGCGCGCCTATACGCGCCTACATGCGCTTCCAAAAACGAGCTTATACGCGCGTATAAAACGCTAATCTGAAACCGCACTAAAGTATTCGTTCGGTGAATATTTTAAAGTGATTGGTTCGATGTTTTTGGTTGATTTACTTTTTAAATGCGAGATTCATTTTAAATAAAATTTTGAAAGAAAGCAGTTTTAACATGTAATTTTCTTAGTAAGTCGAGTGATACAACTATTTGGTTATTTTAAAATTTTGTGGCAAAAGCATGCAGTTATATTCATCCGTAATTGAACTTTTAGTTCGTCCTCGGTCTAGGACTCCATCGAGTTTATTATTTGATTATTTTTGTTTGACATGTGTTTTCATACTTTAAGAGAAGCATATTCTACGTTGAGGATGAACAGTACCATTTCAAACTAGCGTGTTTTTCTGCGCGTGATACGATCGTTTCAGCAGATGCACTTCGAAAAACAAAACAAAGTATACCTACGCGCGGATGAAACACTGGTCTGAAACCACTCATAGGGCGGTTTCAGATTAGCGTTTTATACGCGCGTATAAACTCGTTTTTGGAAGCGCAGGTAGGCGCGTATAGGCGCGCCTTTTGACACACGCGCAACTCGCACGAGCGTTGACACGCTTCTAAGTTCGTATAAGCGCTAGCCAGCAGAATCTATGTTGACACTGATAAGATGTCACTACCGTTTCGAGCGAACACGACGAAATATGCCCGTTGACGCGAGTCCGGTTTTCGGAAGCGCGTAATGTAAGCGCGCGTGTAAGCGGGTATGCTGAAACGACCGTATACGCGCAGATAAATACGCTAATCTGAAATCGCCCTTAGGTCCCGCATTCAGGGTGTAAGAGACTTTTGCTAAGTGCTAAGACCATTTTTAAAATAAATTCCCGCACCGCTTATATACAAATAATTATAAAATATTTATACCAACTGATGAATTAAATACAAAGAGCAAAATCATTGGCCACTATATACTAAGTTAACGACCAGTGTAAATTAGCCTTTATAGGGAGAAAAAGAAAGCTGAAAATGCTTTAAAATAAAGTCAAACTATGATACTTACTGCAGTTTTTAGAAAGAAGAAGTGCATACGCCAGCCTGTCGACGAATTACTTGTCTTGTTTAACATAATGATGACGACGATTAAGAAATCCACTTATACTATTGCACATTTTTGTGATAGGCAGATAACATATTTTAAGCAGAAATATTTTAGCAATGTTGATGATTCAGTCTGATCTTTTACAGAATGCAATATTTTTTATCAAAGTTATATTAGTTTGAAATAATAAAGCATGATAAACGAGTTTTCTGAGAACTGTGTTAGAATTAAATTATTATGTGCACATGAAAATAACACTGAAACATTTAAAACCTACTAGATTTTTTGGCACACGATACTCTAACCCTTTGTAATAACAAGGAAAAATATATCAATAATTGGTACATATAATAAGATACTAAAGGAAAGATTTACACGAATGTCTGCACTAAAAAACGTTTTATGTCATGTTTCATACTATAAAAAGTTATGACCGCGTATTGTTATAAAAACGAGGTAGAAAATATAAAATTGACAGACAGTGTTTTATGCGTCGTCGATAGTAACTTCCGTTGAAACAGTTCATTAGGTATTTATGTAAATGCAATGTTTATTACCAAAAGTATCGATTTTGTTGAAGAGCCATATTGAGGTTATAAAATGAAGGAACAACCTCTTAAGTGTAACAAAATTTATAGAGCATCGTTTATATTACAGCTGAAACTAGTTTGTAAGGCAATCGAAGAATTCAACGGTTTACCGCCAACCTTGAATTTATATAGTTTGTTTTTGAACTTGGAGAACACGTTTCGTATTTTTTGTGACTTCTGGTGTTTAACAATAAAAGTAGATTGTAATTGTAAGTCTGTTTATGGTTCCAGACATAATTTAATATACTTACTGACTGCGTGTATGGTGTAGTCGTTTAAGCAGTCGCCCCGCCGTTCAGTATTGCATTTGGTTTGATGCACACACGAAAAAAATGTTGTGTGATCCTCAATTTTTTGTTTCAAGTCTGGGTGTACTTTGTGTCCGTTGATTAAATGTTTACAAAGTCCCCCGCTACACAGGATTTTTTTTCTCTCTAAGAAATAAGAGAATTCTCATGATAAATGGTTTTGTGTCGCGTCGATCTGCTATATAGGCCGCAAAACACTAACCCTTAGCTATATTCGTTATTTCAAGCCACACATATACACTAGTGGGGGAGCTAGGTCCCCAATAAATTTGTAATTTATTTAATAGAGAATTAATAATTTTCATGTGGATTTATTTTTATAAAAGTGATGAAATATACATCTCGGGAACCACAAATGTCAGTTCGACCATTTGCCCCACCCTGCAACTTATCAGTCGATGATGTGATGAGAATATCCTGAGCTACAAGCGCGTAACGTTTAAAATAAAAATTATATTTACAATAATATGCCTGTTGGGGGATTCTAGTCCCCACGAATGGTGTTAAGGGTTAAGCTGATATACGCGATAGTTCTAATTTCTTTTTGTTTAAAAGGATAGGTCTGTACTAGGAATAAATTTTATATCGCGGGGAACATTTTAAATAATCACAAAGTACCTACTGTTATGTTTATTATACAAAAGTGATGTCTACTAGGCAGAAAATCTTGTGTCGGATCTTACGTGTGTGGAAAATCGCCCTTATGCAGTATGGCACAAGGGAGGTTACCCTGCGCTTGGCATCACCTGACTAATTTAAAAACGTCGTATACTTTAAATACTCGTAGTTCATCTCATGCTTTTCGTAATATGTATATGATTTAAATATTATATTTTAGAATTGCCTATTAAAATATAAATATTCCTGCGTGCAGGAAGTCCTAGCCTAACAAATTTGTATGCAAGTACAAAACTATGCTAATTTTGTATCTTTTAACGACGGGAGTAACCAAATTAATGTTAGTTGGTTTGCTAATAAATAAAACATAGACAATTTGAATTTTATTGATAGCGTTCGATATTATAACACTAAGTAAGAGTGTAACTATAAGCTTTCACTGAATAGTTAAAAGAAAATCCAAGTGTCCAAATCTTAGCATTTCAATGTTACTATTTGATAATATGATCCAAGGAGCGTAGGCTACACTTTGTGAGATTACGCAATGCTTTCAGACTATCATCTTTATCTAAAGCATATTCCTATATTACCATAAAACGAAATATGCTATTACGTAAAATGATAGCAACAGGATTTTCAATACATACAGACCATAAAATAATTCTCATAGGTCGCATAGTCGTAGAACCAACGTCGTAGATTCTGCTACGAGCGTAGCAAACGTAGCAGTGTTGCTACGTACGGTTTCGTTATAAATATTTCAGTACAGGAAATTATGCTTCTACTGATACTGTTCCCGTGCAGGGTTTTGAATGGAAAAGCGAGTCTTCGAGTGCTAAACTGGAATGGAACTTGAATTATGTATTTCGGATCTGTTATTGATAATTCAGCGCAAGCGTTTTACTTCCTTCAGACGTTACGTGCGACAAATAGAATTTTGTGATTCTATTTTGTGATTCTATTTTGTATTTTTTCTTATCGATAAATAAGTATTTTTGAGGTAGAAATTTATTACTTTTCAAACAATAGTAAGTGCTAGTTGGCTCGGTGTATTTATTATTAAACATTGAACAATACACAAGTTGTTGCTAATACTGTCTATCTATGTGTCGGGTGTGTACGGAATGATGTATTATTTATTTATGCTTCGTTGATACGGAAATTGCAGTTTTGTAATATTCACGAGAGACGCCGGATTAAATTCTAAGTTGTAATTCATGAGAATTTAGCGGAGTAGATTTTAAACTACCGGTTAATTTGTATCTTGATTTTCAATACAATGAAACATGTCTGCATAATAATATATACTGCAGTTTCTAATTATAAAACATCGACGGGCAATAGAGTGAAAAATATTTTCAAATCAACCTTCCACGTACGCAAAATATATTGGATCAACAAAAATACGACTCAAATGAGCCCAAACGCGATGGGGTCTGGTCCTTTTATCATCAGATCAGCTTCATGATAGCATAATATTGCACTGCCATACGATATACACTTGCATTCGAAATTTCAGCTCAACAGAAAACCAGGAAGTGGGTCAAATTTATCTTGTAAGATTTCATTACAGGCACTGGGACAGATGGAAGTAAATAAAAGCTTGTAATATATTTATTTTTCATTTATAGTCTCACGCCTGTGTCCCCGAAGGGGTTGGCAGAGGAGTAAATATTACATCCCCATTTCGCCATGAATTTTTAGGTCCCACGTAATAGGGGGCCAGCCTATTGCCATTACCGGGCACATCACAAGACTCCGGGCTGCTACTGAGTATTCGGAAAAACCCAGTTACACTTTTGCCCGACCCGAGTATCGAACCCGGGACCTCCGATCAGCAGTCGCATACTCTATCCACTGGACCACGGAGGCAGTCAAGTAAAAGCTTGTAATATATAGAAGATATATTTATTAAAGCTCTAAATTCTATCAAAATGATTTAGTAATTGGCAATTATGAAATTGCTACATATTGAAAGTGAAAAATAAATAAAAATTTCGGATACTGACTAACAAACAACATAGCTAAAACTACCGCGCACGAAGCTGAGTGTGTGCAGATGAGCACTAATACAAAATCTTCAGAAATTTGCCCCCTTAGTGGGCACAAAAGGGGTTCAAAGTTTGAATTATACCTACTTTTTATCTAATTAACATTCACACGAGTGAAGAAGCGGATAAAAGCTGGTGATACATATAGCTGAAACTATAACGGGTAAGTAGAGATTACAAAATAACAGTGAATCATCAAAACTATTCTTCATCTTCTTCTTGTCGTATCAATAGTGATTTAAATTGTGTGCGACAAATAATTGACCAACAATCTTTTGACTTGTACTACACTTATCGGGGTGCAGCAAACCCGGGGGAGAGTGTTAGTGAGTTCGTTTGAATGATTCGACACCTCCCCAGGGATTCAACCCTTTCAACACGCTGTGCAATTTTATGTAATAATAAGCTGTTTTTTTTATTTCATAGACTCAATACCCTTATCCAGACAGGATGTTCTTTATACATTTTTAATACAACAATAGTGTTTTACAAATGCGATATTTTGTTTTTATGCTTTCTGATATTAGAAATGTTAGTGTTTATCCCTTGCTCAAAAGCTAGAAAGAAACAACACATTTTGAGCATTATAATTAAGCCGATTTGTGATCTAATTAAATATCCAAAAGTGTGCGTAGCGACTCAGGAGAATTGAGGAGTATCATTGGATACATAGGTTTTGTACAAATTCTATGTATCCAATGATAAACGGATCGATTTTTACTATCCTCACTACTAACCTAATCATCATCATCATCATCGTCCTAGCGCTATCCCGGTTGCATCCAAGATTTACACGCCTTAAAGCCCGAGGTCCGCTTACTAGTCTAACCAGATATGATAGAATATCAGCTTTTTACAGAACGACTGCTCTGACTTCCGCAACCCAAAGGGATAGCGATATTCCATGGTTAAGATCAGTATCAGTTTACTTCAGGGTCTGACTCTCCGTTTCGACTGTCAAAGATCTTTTCATGACACCCGGGATCGACAGTTTAACGTGCTCGCCGAGGCACGGGGCAAGCGATAATTAACATTAATACGCACTTAACTCCGAAATGTCAGTTGTGCGTGCCGTGGATTCGAACCTGACATCCTCTGCATGGCCGTCCGTTGGTGTTTCCACTAGGCTATCGCTACATTACCCTCAAACCTACTATATTAGTTTTAAATTGACTTTCGGGATATCTACCACATACCTTTGTTTCGAGTATCTCATATTTCGGCACTGTTGCAAGCGCCATCCGTGAGGATGTACTGGCGCTTGCATCAGTGCCAAAATATCCATTATAATTATTTTATTATTTATTTATTAGGGATAATAAACAACTACAACATATAATATAACCTAATGCTATCAAAAACTTAGTAGTAATGTTGCAGTCCACTACATTATCCTCAGATAATACATATTTCATAGGCTAGTGGTTGCCACTAGACGAGCATTACCATAGATAACAAATATTTATACAATACTAATGAATTACTTTAAAAAATGAACTAGACACAATTTTGTTATTTACCACTATTTATACCAAAAACAATTTCATTTAATTTAATCATGCAATAAATAATTTTATATGATTATAATTCAGATATTTTTTTTATAATATTAGATTTAAATTTCATTTTCGAGCATGCAAATATATCAATATCAATGAAATTTGATTGATGATTTGATAATGTGGAATATCCCAAAGGAAAACTGAAAACTGTTTAATACTTTAATCACTAGCCGTGTGGTTGACGGCATAGAATACAGGTGTCACCACCCCCTATCTTCCCGTGGGTGTCGTAAGAGGCGACTAAGGGATAACACGATGCAAATACCATCTTTGCGTAGAGACGGAAAACTCGACATCAAACCCTATACGACTGCCTCGTCATTTATGCCTCGGTCTCGCGGCATAAATGTGCGCGTGGGATCGGGAGGTCCTGGGTTCGATTCCTGGGTCGGGCAGTGTTATTGGGTTTTTCTGTCACGAAATTCTCAGTAGCAGCACGGAGTCTGGAAATGTGCCCGGTACCGCAATAGGCTCGCCCCTTATTACGTAGGACTAAAGTATATCTGGCGAAAATTGGGTGTAGAAATGCGCCTCTGCCTGCCCCTTCGGGGATAAAAGGTTACGATACTTTAATCTCTTTATATCGCAAAATAGAAGTAGTCTACGTCCAAAAGTGGACTGCAAAAGGTTGAATGATGATATACTTACCTACGTTACGTTGTGAATGATTTAGCCTGTATTATGACCATACTCATAGGAAACATACTGTTACAAATAATTACTGTTAAGTCTAAATGAAACGTAAAATACATAGCAGCTTGTGTTTGTTAGTGTCATTTATCTAAGTTAGCGAAACTTTCCTTCTCAAATAAACATTATCAATTACAAGGTAACATTTTAAAACTTGCACTATCTTTGTTAACACGACACAATATTGCACTATTTCTAAAACTTTCAGTTAGCCTCGCGCAAGAGATACTAGGCATTAAGACATTTACAAACATAAGATTCCTTTACCTATTCCTTTCCTCCTTATCATTTACGTATTTACTACCAAAAAATCTCACCTCAAAGTTTAAGAAAGTGTCAAAAACTCAAGTGGCACTTTTCATACGCTGAAAAGGTAAGGGCCTGTGCGGAGTCAAAGCCACGGCCCTCGAGCCACGTCTGACACTTTCAAGCCATTCCAATCAAAGACAGCTCTTAAATATTAAAAGGTCGTTACACTAATGAATCGTATCTGATTTTGACGTCGTCTGCATCAACCGCTTCAATGTCTTTTGGCCTTTTCACCAGTTTCTTAAGAAACCTCTTGTTCGAAATTCAACTTTTCTCGCTACATCATAGTTTTTGTTTTTTTATATATGGCTCCATGGGACATAGGGAATCTGGTCGATCTTGTGCCAGTATTATCCTTATTATAAATTAAAAGTGTATTTAAAACAATACTATGGCATAAACTTTTAATTCTTAGATGGTTTCTTAAAAATAAGTTTACAGTATCAGGAGCTTTGATGTCCTGTCTAATAAGAAAAACAAACTATCATTTCTCTCACAAATTTATGTTACGTCCAGTATAAAAACAACGAACACCAAACAACAAAGGAACAAAGAAATGCAACTAACGATTGTCATTTATCACTACGAAATCACATTTAAAATCCGTCCTGAGGAATCAATGTTTTGTACGAAACATTTCTATCGCTATTCTGTTTTAAGGGAATTCGTTTCGAGTTGTAACTGATGCGATATATTTTGTTTATAGGGTAGTACTGCACACCTCGGTGTTTCACGTCGATTGATCGAGAATAGGGATGCTGATCGAGTAGGCGACACGGAGCGTAAAATGAGTTGTCCGCATCGCCGCTTCGGCCGTCTGCCAACACTGTTCACCAGTAAACATCTATTGTCTTGCTCGTAAAACGTACAAAGATTTTGTTCGGAAATTGCAAACGTCTTACCCCTCCTATTCGCAGTAAAGTTGCTTTCATTACATCAATTTATTGGATGGATTCCAATATTTTTCGTGCTATTGCATTTGATTGCATATTTTTTACAAATGTGGCATTATTGATTTCAGTCATTCTGTATGCATATTTTTGAGCGTATTGATATCATCGAGAATAATATGCAAATTAATTTGATTGAAATTCTATTCGTTAGTTTTTGGATTTATTATATTGGTAGATATTAAATCTTGAATAACTATTGTGTACATAGTTATTATACTTCATCGCATCTTCGTATTGTAATGATTGTGACAAGAAAGGGTTATAAATAATTTATGCACTTGATATATTTGTGGAAACATTGATTTGAGGAAAGCAGGTTTCAAATAAACTGGCACTAATAACACTGTTGCTTCTTCTTGTTTTTATCAGTAAAATAATGTGTAAGTACCTGATTAAAATATACAACAATATTTGTTTAAAGGGACGAAATATAAACCAACAACGTGTAAGTTTCAGAAATACTTCCCTTCTTAAAGTTTAATCGATTTATCGATGCTGATAATTTTAGAAGTTTTTGCAGGTTCGATTTTTAGATAAAACAACTATAGTTTGACCCGCAATCTGATAGTCTTGCCAAAATGTAAAAAATAAAATAGATGAAACCACGGAAAACTGCTAGTGTTTATAAAGACAGAAACAAAAAGGCGCGGACTGTGAATATACACACCGTCGTTTTGTTTATCCGGGTCAAGGGTTGTTTTTGTATTGTGTCAGGATTACGTTATAGGTTACAAGGGAAGGGATATTAGAGGTCCCTTGTATCCTGTCGCCTCCAAACATTTCGACGTCACAAGCCATAGCACACCGACCTCAAGTAATTCAGAGTGAAAGGCTTTCTTTACTATTTGACTTTAAGTATACGTAATTTTACGGTTGGTTGATAATATAATTGAGAGAGCTAAAATTGTATTTATAATTATGAAGTATTACTCTATAATTTGCAAATTACGAGCAAACACACTCACGTCTCTACTTTATTATCTTGATAGAGACAATCAGAAGTGACGTAGGAACAATAATTAGACTTATATTTAAAAACAATTAAATGTCACTATTCTGGCACAATAGGTCCGCGAAGCCAAAGTTCTGATTGCAATCATCTAGCAATTAGGGTTATTTATTGTATGATCACCTTCTAATTTATTGTCAGGAGATCGGTCACCAAAACCACATCTCTCCGTGACTCGGAGATCACGTAAAACAATCGGCTGTCATGTAGATCTAAAACATATCTAAATACTGTATCCTCACACTGGTAGACTAGTCTTAACTATGTCATTCTCTGGGTTGCGGATGTTAGAGAGCAGTTACTCTGTAGAAAAGTTTTTTTTCTAACATCGAATAAAAGTATTCTATATAATCAGATGCTAGGTATAAAGTACTAGTAACATTTACTCAGAATATCAACTACCAAAAATGTGAGAGTAAAAAAAACAGTACAGAGAGCACCTTTTATTTACAAAATAAAATAATAAGAAGGTGATAATACCGTGCTTTTACCGCGAAAAATGTTACTGCAAAAGTCTAATCCATGTACTGCAATACGTATTAGTCACTTTAAGTGAGTTATACAGCGTACCCATTTCACTTCTTTTTCAGTAAACTTACGTGAAAGTCAATACACTGATATTAAAATCTCATTAACTTTATTACTAATTACAATTTATTTTTGCTTTTAAACAGCAATCGCAGGTCACAACTGTATTCAACGAACAAATATTTTTAATTAAAGACTGTGTACTTAGTCATAAAATATAGAAAACGTGAAATCAGTTAGTAGTTGCCGAGTTCACACTTCGCTAGCTAATAGACTTGTTTACGATTCTTCATTGATTTGCGTTGAGTAATTGGCAATCTGAGGATGAGTTTGTTTTTCACAATTTCCATTTGACTTCGCTGTGTGAGCTTTGAAAAATAAAGGTAGGATTCGATTTTGTCAAATAATTTATTGTTTATCGATAGATTTTAGCGCTTTTTAAGACTATTTAGTAAAGAGTTTGTATATTCAGGGCCGCAGTATATTATTATAATATATTGCTCATAAGATCAATTCAATAAGGCGTACAATACTGCGCCGTGCTCTTGCCACCGCTGGCGTTCCAGCCCAACTTGAACCTCAAGGCTTGGTACGCGACGATGGCAAAAGACCAGACGGGATGTCGTTACTGCCGTGGAAGCTGGGTAGGCCTTTGGTATGTGTCGATACCCTTGCGCCATCTCATCTTCCCATATAGCAGCAGAGACCCTCAAATGACGCAAATATGTAAATCTAATAGGAGATTATCTATTTGAGCCGTTTGGGGGCGAAACATTGGGGCCATGGGGTCCAAGTGCGAGATCACTTTTTAGAGATCTCGCTGAAAGAGACTCATAGACGCCTCGCATGACCAGAGGGCTGGCACGTATTTGGCTCAAAAGATAAGTATATCCATACAACGAGGTAATGCTGTCTAGTAAAATGCTGATTAGTAAAATGTCAATAAAAAAAAATAAAGCGGATGGTTCAGTGAACATACAGGTTGTAAAAAGACCCTTAACCAAAACTGAAACCCCATATTGTATCAATCATTTCGAACATTTTTTGCTTTGGCATCATACCTGGGAAATTACTGGTTTCGGAGATATATAGGTTCAAAGTTATTATGGAATTTTTGTAATTAAAATCGATGCATTTACCCCGCCAACCTGTTCTATAGATGTCCTATGCACCCATGGATTAGTAGGTATTTCTAAAATTGCACGCGCGCATTTTTAATAGCGGCTTGAAAAAAGGGAATACTTAAAAACAAAAGTAGTTTCCCAGGTTTTATTTTTGCTTAGTATGACTTAGCATGATGTCCAAAACGAGTAGACTTCGGCTTGGTGATGGGTCTTGTGACATCCTGTATAAAGTGAATCCACTTTTTATTTATCTTTACATATCGCACCCCCAGGGAAACAAAGGCGTAAAACGAAAATACTAACTTTACAGGAGAGCAAAAAAACTGATAAACCAGATATACCTACTATAGTAGTAGTCTAGTATAGCCGTGTGGTTGATGGCGTAGAATACAAGTGTCACCACCCCCTATCTTCCCGTGGGTGTCGTAAGAGGCGACTAAGAGATAACACGATGCAAATACCATCTTTGCGTAGAGACGGAAAACTCGACATCAAACCCTATACGACTGCCTCGTTGGTCTCGCGGCATAAATGTGCGCGTGGGATCGGGAGGTCCCGGGTTCGATTCCTGGGTCGGGCAGTGTTATTGGGTTTTTCTGTCACAAAATTCTCAGTAGCAGCACGGAGTCTGGAAATGTGCCCGGTACGGCAATAGGCTCGCCCCTTATTACGTGGGGCTAAAGAATATCTGGCGAAAAGTGGGTGTAGAAATACACCTCTGCCTACCCCTTCGGGGTTATAGGCGTGAGACTATGTATGTATGTATGTACCTACTATAGTTTTCATGCTACGTTCTTTGGTTATATACCAAAAAATAGGAAAAAATCAAGCTTTTTTTGTTTATATTTAAAATATCTTAATGATCTAGTTAATAAATTAATTAATGTTCAAAGTTTACGGATGCTTTTCTTATTTATTTAGGACTAATCCACAAACGTAAAGATTCTTACTCCACTCATCGTTTTCTAAATAATTATTATACTGTAACTATTCATGGTTACACCTTTTACGAAGTTTCATACTATGATGAAATACAGAGGGTAAGTACTACTTACGGCCTTTTTTGCTTAATTATGGTTTAAATTATCAAAGTGTAACGCGTATTTACAGCTTTGTTTGTTAAAAAATAAAAATTAAATATTATGATAAGTATAGACTTTTTAATGATAATATATAGACTTTTTTAATAGATTTTTTCTGTTAATCCATAACTGTAAGCAATGTTAAGCCTCTTCATAAAATACATTTCAGTAGTGTATAAGTATTTAGAAAATTGCACTTTACTTATAATATTAGACAGAGAGGAGCCTGTTATCATAGAAAACTAACAACATTGAATTATAATCATTCTGATAAATGCAACTTAAAAAGATAACATCTTAGATTTCTCGAAAAAGCCTCACAAATCCAGCAATAACAAAACTAAAATTATTTGTTATCTCCATTAATAATCATACAAAAAATACATATAATTATGTTTCAATACAAATTAATAATTTGTTTTGAAACGTAAATTAGGATTCTCACTTATATTAATCATATATACATTTAAGTATATACCTACATAAGTTGCTAAAGTTATTAAAATGACTATTTTTGTTTTTGAATTTCAAATTCAGTTCAAAAATAAAAGATTCATGACTATGAACATTATACAAAGTAAAAAAAAAGTATCAGCAGTTTATTTCTTAAAGGCCAGTGTAACAAGGGTGAGCCTCAAGAAGAGTTGGCAAGAAATACAGGCCTCTCTTAACAATTGAAACACAAAAACGAAAAATAGAACCAAAACACAATACTCGGTTAAACTAAGTAAATAAAAATTTTAATAATAAAGACGTAAGTGTTTCATTATATAAAACAATAATTTGTGATTGTCGACAATACACAGAATCATCAACAGTACAAATGAAGACTAAAACATGTATTTGTGTGAGATTAAAACATGTTTTAGTCTTTTATCTGAATAATCACTTGGCAATAGATTACGGGTATCGTTTTCAGACGTCAGACTTCTATAAAATCCTTGATAATGTACCGGAATAGCATTTGAGTCACATAGACTTTTTAAATCATTGTACAACGCAGTTGACACTGGTAATAGTTTATTAAAAGCAGTTTTGAGCTCAGGATTCAATTGAGTTGCTTAGGTTTTACGTGTTCTAGACGAACAATATTTTTTTGTATCTAACTCAAAATAATAACTTTGCTCGAAATCATATTTGTAAAATAATCTACCAGGAGCGTTAGGAGTAACTTTGACCTCTTTTAACTTCGAAAAATAAACTTTCTCACCTCTAGTGTCTCTAAACCAATTTTTATTCGAAGATACTAGTGATTTAAAATCATAAAATAAGTTCTGGGACATTTTAGTCACAACAAATGTCTTATTGACCTTAGCGTTAATGATAATTTCATATAATTGGTCAGGTGTATAAACGACTTTATTTTTTAAATTCTTTTCTACGCAAGCATGCATACAGTCCCCTTCGTTTTTGGTATGACCTGTTTGTAAAAATCTATGTACTATATCCAAATTTAGTGAACAAGAAGCGTGCATGTACATCTATCATTATCAGAATATAATGACACTGATTTGATACCATTCTGAGCTTCTTTTTTGAAAAAGTCAAAGAGACAGCTTGAGATTTCATTAGCACCTCTTTTGGCTATCTGTGCATGCCATAAAAAACAGTAACCTTTTAAAGATGGTAAATTGTATACTGTAAAGTTATATACTGGATATTTCCTTTTATAATGAAAAATACCCACGTTAGACTGTGGCAAATTTAGCACCTTTTCCAAGTCAAACACACCAACAGTTTAGTCTCAGGATTTGATGAATATTTTTCGTCATCTTTAATTTTGCGTACAAGAGATTTATTTTGTAAATGACTTTCGTAATTGTCCTTTATTTCAATCTTACGGTCAGGGTCAGCATTTTCATAAATACTACATATCTGACATATATATTATCTTTCTTTGGCTTAAAAAATGATAAGTTAAATTGCGAATTAAAAATATTACTATATTGGTATAAACTTGCCACTTTTGCTGTGTTCAAACTTTCGGACATCAAAAGTGCATATAATCGATGCATTTTGGCAAGATTTAAATCAGAAGCAAGATATTGACGGCTTGTTTGTTTTCTTAAATAGTGTTATTCGATACATGGGAATGATTTTATGTGCTGTATTACACTTCGTTCAGTTTCATCACTTGTTTTATGGGGACGGTTGGCATGCTTTCCGCGTAAAACCGTTATTTGCAGGTTATTTGTGTATTTATTCATACCTGAGTAAACAGTTTTTTCTTTAATACATACACACATTTACATACTCTAACTCTTGTAAAATTAGCATCTTTATAAAATGATAGATAATAAATTAGTGTACGACACCTATCCCGCTTTCTTTGAACTTTAATAACTTTAGGCTCTTCAACTTCTATATTATTCAGAATATAAAGCCATTGTTTTTCATGATCTCCTATAGCACAATAATATCGAAATAGCTTAGAACGAATTGCTTGAGTAAATGTATCATAACATTTCATCTTGCATCCGCAAGGGCTACCGTTTTCCTTACATTGCCGTAATTTCTTTGTATTATTGCTATGATATTCAATCCCATTATTTTAATTTTTTTTTGTTTATATTTAGACCACTCCTCTGTATTTTTAGTCCTCTTTCTACATTTAATATTACTTTCAGACGTTAGCAAAGCACGAGAAGAACCAGCAAAATCCGTTACATCCCTTTAATCTTCATTTGTATGGCAATCCATTGTTATAATAACATTAGTATTAGAATTATCATTATGATAACAGGTATTTTCGGAAGCATAACTAGTACTAGGTAGCAACATATTTTGTGAGGTAATATTATTATATTCTACGTTGTCAATTCGGTTAGCTGGAGTTAGATCTAAATATACCCTATGCTCATCATTATGACAAATATTATTAAATTCTACTACATCATTGTTAATTGGAACTGGTTCTATTGATGTTATTGTTTGATCTGACATAGAAACGGCTTTATCGCGTATACAAATTGGATTTGATGGTAAACTACTTTGGGCATTAGGTAATAATTGTAAATTTAAGTTATCAGAAGAAAGATCTGTTAGGCTAGTACAATTATCTCCCGTTAATATTGGGTAAACACCATCAAAGTATCCGCAGAGTTCTGATGTATTATTGTTGGCTGAAATATCATTATTAGATTTATAAATAACAGTAGGTGAAGCAATAAAATCAACATTATGGTGACATTTAGTCGGTGTGCTAAATTGAAAAAGATTTTCTAATCTTGCTGGTGGCGTAGCAAAACCATCCATTAGCGCAAACGTTACATCTTGCACCAATGAAGAAGATATTGTCATATTTAAACTTCGAACTGGACTAGAAGACCTACAAGGGTTCAAACTAGGTGCATACTCGAATACTGCCGGGGAGAAAGGTTCTTCATTTTCGTTCGATGATGCGCTTTCTCGGCATTTGGGTGCAGTTGTGGCAGTTCTCGAAGGACGTGTTTCACTTTCGTCAGATATGTTAAGAGATGAAGTTTCCCCACCTGAAACAAAACTTAATTTAAGTATTTATAATGATGTAATGACAGTCTTTTATTGACAAAATCTATGTACCTACTTAATTTTATTTCAGACGCGACAGATGGAGCGGCGCAAGGTAGTACCTACCTAAAAATATTGAATACACCTATCAGATTATCAGATAGGTCAATATCGAATAGGTACAGTCAGATACAGAGAAGCCTAACCCGCTTCGAGCATGAAGAGCTCTTCTAGCTGTCTGCATCTACTACTGTCAACCTACTTCCCTATCCAATTTTGCAAATTCACTGACACTGAGTACTGAGTAGCAGATAAATACTAGATAGATACTTTATAATCTTTCAGGGAAATTTGAAAGCACAGCTGATTGTCCGTTAATATCAAGACAATCGTTTTCCTACCAAATTTAGAATAGGTACATATTAGTAGGTAAGTATAATAAAGTATATAATATAAAGTATAACAAACAATAATAAATAAACTATAGGTAGGTAGTTACATTCCAACAGTCGACTAGGTAGATACCACTAGGATAATTTGCAATAAACAATCTAAAGTTAGGTATCATTACGAGGGGAGTTCAATGTATTCTCGGTATCGAGGTGATATACTAATGATTAGGGTAATTTAATTATCTCATTTGTTAATGACACTCTTTGAGGGTATAAATACAAAATTTCATTTAATTGCCACCATTAGTATTCAAGATATCATTGCGAAAAGACAACTATGATGACTGATTCGACAATGATGAAAAAAATTGAGCATCGTGCAGTGATAAAATTCCTCACAAAACAAAGAAAAACTCAAAAAATTATCCATGAAGGAATGGTGGCTGTTTACCAAGATTCTGCGCCTTCATTATCTACAATTCAGAAGTGGTCAAGTGAATTCAAACGGTGTAGAGAAAGCATTGAAGACGACTCCCGCGCTGGTGGCCCAATTTGTGCCGTTACTGAAGAAAACGTCAAATTAGTCGAAAAACTTGTACTTGAAGATGCCCGTGTAAGAGTGAAAACATTAGCAGAAATGACTAAGTTATCCGTGGGTACCATTCACACAATCCTTCATGAGCGCCTGAATTTGTCAAAGGTCAGTGCAAGATGGGTGCCGCGAATGCTCACCGCGCTACAGAAACAAGTGCGAGTTGACTGTTGTAAGGAGTTTTTGGACCTCTGTGGTAAAAATCCGCAAAGTATTTTCGATCGGATTGTTACTGGTGATGAAACGTGGGTTCATCACTATGACCCTGAGAGCAAGCAAGAGTCTATGCAGTGGCACAAAAAAGGATCAGACCCGCCGAAGAAGTTCAAAGTCACTCCGTCCGCAGGAAAGCTCATGGCCACGGTGTTTTGGGATTCTAAGGGAATCTTGCTAATCGAGTACACAAAAAAAGGTCAAAGTATTACTGCTGCATCATACGCAACCACCCTGCGTAATTTAAAGGAGGCACTTAAAGAAAAAAGACGTGGAAAATTACCCGCAGGTGTGTTGCTGCTTCACGACAACGCGCTGGTTCACAAGGCGCGCCTTGCCCAGGCTGCTGTGCGGGAGTACGGATTTGAAGAAATCAATCATCCTCCCTACAGTCCGGACATGGCCCCTAGTGATTATTATCTATTCCCTAATCTTAAAAAAGACCTTCGTGGAAAGCATTTTTCGGACGATGAAGAGTTGAAGGGAGCAATAAACGAACATTTTTCGGGTCATGAAGAAAAATATTTTTCAGAGGGAATTGAAAAGTTACTTTCACGAACACATAAATGTATTGAGATGTTAGGGGAGTATATTGAAAAATAAAATTTATTCAGAATTTTCCGCCTTTTCCTTCATACCTATACCGAGAATACATTGAACTCCCCTCGTACATACAAAATCCAGGATCTTCCTTGCTCGACTATTTTTTTGTCGCTTAAACATCGTCGAAGCACTGGTATAATTAACACTTTGACTTCATAATATTTTCTATAAATTACACTCACACTTAATTTTAAGTAATCAGGGCTTCTTTATTTGTATACATTTAGCTTATAATGCGGAAATACAAACAATTACGTGCTGTTGTCACTGAGCGGCGCGTGAGTTATGAAAGGTAAATAAACAATCCGCACGCGCGCATGCGCTGTAAAGATGAGTACCTGCACGTTACGACTTGTTTGTGCGACGTGTTCGTGATTACGCCCGCGAACTAAACAATTTTATGAACGGAAGAAAGGCGTAAGCATGATTATTTAAAAAAATATGTTACAGGTGTACACGTAAACAAGGAATACGGCATTTTATCTTTGATTATTTTTAAATATGATGGGATGTAATTAGTATTATTTTAGGAAAATTGTTTATTTATTAAGCAAGAAATAGCATATTAGGCAATACATCTATTAAATGTTTAAATTATTAAATGAAACAAAAGTTTAAGTAAGATTAAGTATATTTTGATTCAATTTTACGTGCATATGCTAGTTTAATGACTTCTTTAATTGAAAAAATATTACAAATTTAGAACGTCAAAAATTGTATTTTTGGTATAAAATTCTAATTTAACGTCAAAATTGAACGGAAAAAATTTATCATATATTTTGACTTGTACTATTCAAAACTGCAATAAAAAAAATTGACGTATCTAGACTTACGCCTTTGTTGAAATGGGTGTGCGATATGCGAATGAAGTGTGTGCTCTCGTGTGCAACGTTGACGCGCGTATTTAATAGTGCTCTTCCTATGACGTCCAACAATATAAATCGCGGTGAGACTAGGATTGCGGCTTCCGAATAATTCGGCCCACACTGAAAGGTCGGTTAGTTCAGCTTCCCTTGCGGCCGGTTCTAATATGTGATCAATGCATAGATTTGGCTACTCATCATCATCAGCCTTTAACAGTCCACTGCTGGACTAGGCCTCTCCTTTGAAAGTAGGAATAATTGGCCTACTATACCGCGCTGGCCAAACGGGTTGGTACAGGGTTTGTATCAAGTTTTCCTTCTCTTACAGTACTGTTCTCTGCATAATATGCTCCCTCTGTCGGCTCTTACGACACCCATGGGATGATATGGGGTGGTGACAGTACGTATTGTTGATCCGTCACCACACGGACGATTTGGCTACTAGACGTATATATTTGACATATTTTTCATGGAGGCCGTTAAAGAAATCTACAACAGTGCCATCTTTACCATTTTATTTAATCTGATGACACCGATAAACGCAGAAAGAGCACGTTTGTGAGCTACCCGTCTAAAATATTCCTTTCAGCTTCATTGCATACAACATTGTAGCAACTTGACAAACAGTTATTGCCACAGGAACATACGTGGCTGTTCTTAAACTCGCCTGCGTTACTTAGGTAATGCCTCGCACACAACTTAGTGCAAACAACAGCAAACTTGTACAGCTCGCGCAAAGCAATGTTAGCGAGAAACTTGAATTTTTTTTGCAAACATACATAAGTGCAAAGTAATTAATAGTAACTACATATTTGAAAAGTTGTAAATAGGTACTTTTATTTAATTACGTTTTAGTAACTACAAATCATTGATTATTTTTTAGCTGGGAAGCACTATTAATGCGCTCTCCGATGTAAAGTTCTAACATTACCCTTTTTTATGTAAATTGACAACTTAAAAAAAGAAAAATACGGCACTGGGTATAAATTCCATCGTTCAGGAAACATTACAGACATTCTACCAACTGTCACAAAGGGTTAAGCACAAAGATTTGTACATCATGCAATGTAAGCGAAAAGCGACGCACTGGTAACCATTATACTACATATATTGGCCTCTGAATAAACTTGTATTAATTGTAATTCTTCGGCTGACCACACAAACTTTTAACACTAAAATCGAACATATATTTTTGATACAATCATCAGTTCATAGATCCATCGATAACCCTGATGTATTTTCGAAAATAATATAAATCGAATGTTAAATCTTTTAAAATATAGCCACAAGGGACACAATTTCATTTCATCCGTGTCACTTCAAATGAATTATGAATAGCAAGTTCATATAACTCATAACTGCAACAAGCGCTATCTATGCAAATAACGGTTATAGCTTGTGCGAGAATAAAACTATTTTTGAAAAGTTTTAGACACACATATTGCTATGCTATTTTAGCACAATATTATTGTATAAATACCTATATTAACTATAATTCATGCTTATTACATGTATTTGTGCGTGATACGAATATATTTTTGTTTGATATATTTACCTATATTTTCTTACAAACATTAAACTTCATCAACGGACACAAAGAACGCCTGGGCAGCTATAGCCTAGTGGAGATACCAACAGACTGCCATGCAGAGGGTATCAGGTTCGAACCCACGGCGCGCACCAATGACTTTTCGGAGTTATGTGCGTATTCAATTGTGAATTATCGCTTGTCCCGAGCCTCGGAGAGCACGTTAAGCCGTTGGTACCGGTTGCCATGAAGTCTTTGACAATCGTTACAGGGCGTGAGTACCTTCTAAACAAATTGACACTAGTGTAAACCATGGAATATCGCTATCGCTTCGGGTTGCGGAGGTCAGACAGGCAGTCACTCTGTCGAAAAGCTATGTAATATTCAGCCAAATCCGGTTAGACTAGTAAGCGGACCCCAGATTGAAACTGGGATAACGCTATGAGGATGATGAACGGACACAAATAACGCCCAGACTCGAAACGACAAATTTTAGATCACATAAAATGTTGTCTCGTGTAGGACACGAACCGCTTCTTAGAAATTCCACTCCTTTGGTGTTGCTAGTGTCCATGGGCGGTGGTAATCGCTTACCTTCAGGCTATACGGCTCGTTTGCCGCCTATTACAAAAAAAAATCACTGTAACACCATAACCGTGTCTAAAATGGTACTAAAATATGAAAGAATGGCCGTCTGTATAGTAAAAAAAATTCCTTTCAGCGTAAGTTAATTTTGCCTCAGCAATCTGTGAGTGAACAGATTAATTAGTGACAACAACGACTTTGTATGCACTCGGCTCTATTGTGATGTCAGAAAAGAGGTACAACCTTATTGTTCTACTGTTATTCTGACGCTGTTCAATGAAATAAAAGAACTCATAGAATAACTTGAGACCATCCTTCTTTATTTTCACATTTTTTACAATTGTATAATTGGAAAGTATTATATCTGTTTATTAAGTGACAAAGTTTATGTGCTACTTTTTCCCTTTTTATGGGAAGAAAACAATAGATTTAACTAAATATTAATGATTAAAAAAAATAAAACAATATGTCTTATTAACATGAATAGGTACATTTATTGTGCATTAACAGATTACAGTAAACATTTTTTAAAGTATCAGCCCTATATATAAATGGCCTTGCTAAGCCCAGACCTCTTGTCACTGTGAAAAGAGTAAACATTGCTGATGGGTGTCTATTATGTTATAATGTACAAAGACTTGCTCACCACGCTGACCATGTGCGAGTTGATAGAATTTGCCATGTATTTCGTGAACATAAGAGATAATTCTCAGACATGTAGTTTTCCTCACGGCGATATCCTGCACCGTTTAGCAAGCGTTAATTAACAATTTAATAAGGATATAACTGAGAAAATTTGGTTGTGCGCGCCGTAGCTTAGGTTCGAACCCAACACCCTCTGCGTAGCAGCCTGTTGGTCGCTTCAGTGGATAATCGCATATTTTTTCATTAAACATATTTTCTTTATTTCATCATCCTCAGCCTTTAACAGTCCACTGCTGGACTAGGCCTCTCCTATGAAAGGAGGAATTGGCCTACTATACCACGCTGGCCAAGCGGGTTGGTATAGGGTTTGTATCAAGTTTTCCTTCTCTTACAGTGCTGTTCTCTGCATTATATGCTCCCCCTATCGGCTCTTACGACACCCATGGGATGATATGGGGTGGTGACAATCCGTATTCTTTATCCGTCACCACACGGACTATATATTTTCTTTATTTATTGAACATAAAAGACTGTGAGAAAAATTGGTTTGCAAGTAAAATACTCGTATAAGTTAAAGAAAATATCTTATTAAGTTTGTTTCATAAGATATATCATAAGAAAAGTAAGTTTAAAATCTATAACCCGACTACGAAAACAAGGGGGTCTAAAAAGGACAAAACAAGAAATAGCTCATTCAGATATAAATCCAGAAAAGTATAGGTACAGAAATGCTCAAGCAAGAGCCGTGGTCTGTCTCAAGGAGGAAACTAGCATAGAGAGTACACAACTACCGGTCAGGAACAGGCTGTCCCTAGATCAGCTGTTAGGCCTCCAAACTATTATGGATCCTCCTCGGTATCTCAGTGTTTCGGGTATACACGTTGACGTTCATCTGGACCTATTAAGTCTGAGAACAGTCTTGCACAGATCAGTTAAGTCAGCATATTCTCGCGCAAAGACAAATCTAGCTATACAATATTGTGGGAGCAGTTTAAAGCTCTCAGATTTCTTTCTTCCAGTCTTCTTCTAATCGTTCGTTCACTAACACTGACATTTCTGACCTCAGAAAGACGTGTATATGGGCGCAAATTAATATATAACGACTATATTGTTACGAAAATGTTAATAATATTCAAGATTGATATTTAAATAACTATTTGTGAACACAGAACTGACAACTTCACTACTTTAGAATATTAGACACTGTATTGACTGCTTCACTGTTTCATAAAGATTGGGTATTTAATATATCACTTAATTATTAAGATAACTCCAGAAACTTTCAAAGTAAAATCAATTAGTATTAAATAGGTAACATTATTCTGATACTTATTTTTATGTTTACGGTAATAAATAACATGCGCTTATATTTACATCCTGTTGATAGCGCCATCTGTTGCGAATGTTGTAAAGCAGCGTTTGATTATTAAAATAAATTTGTTATTCGTATAAAATAAATCATATGGTGTTGTGCAAAATTCATAACAATATTAATGTTGATTTTTGATAATTAATTGTATAGTAATTTCAATTATAATTATGTTGTAAAGGAAGTGGCAGTTGTTAAACACTAATGACGGTTAGTGTATAAAAAGGACTGTAGGTCACATTTTAATTCAATTCTGTGCAAGAAATCGTCTGAAAATAAACCAAGTAATATTACGTGAGTGTTTTTATTATGGAGTCTGGACACCATAACCCCGGCGTATCGCCGACAGCAGCGGTTGGGATAAACGCCCCCTAAGAGACTTCGGGATCTACGGTTGGCGCGAGAGTAATGGGTCTCTTGGCTTGGCCGCCATTACCAATGATGACCTGAAGACTGATGCGACAAGCGCTTGGAAGCCGTGTTTGGCCCTAGTCAACCCTGATCGGAGACCACACGGAGTGTCTGAGTTATGGCGAGCACGTCTACACTTCACGTGAGGCCACGTGCGAGCGAGAGCGACAGAGCGACTACGACGGGGTGCACGCACCGGGGTGTGCTGTGGCGTGAACGCTGTTCTGCTCCGAGTGCTACCAGAGGTTGCAGATGCGGGTTGTTGATGCACTGACTAGAGATATTTATCCAGAGCTGATTTGATTAGAGATTTTGAGAAACATCCTAATTTTATAAATTATGGTGCTTACACGATTACCTACTGTCCCCGTAAGGATTACCAGGTTAAAATTATACAGTCAAAATTACGAAAGTTACACCCCAAATAGAACTTATAGGTAACTGTTGTTTATCCACGTTTGGTACATAGCAGTGCTACTGTGCTTATAGTCATGTTATACCGTCGGCTGGGGCTCTTGTCTGTTTATTAATCGTTAGGCCATGTCCGAAACTCTCTGTAAAACTTACTTATCTACACAAGAAAGAGAAAAAAACGTTGTTGTTATGTGGTTCTACTAATATAATTATTAGTAAAGAACGGTATAACTGCCCTTTTCAAGTTGAAGCTCTGATAAAGATCCATTGTATAAATTACCTGATTTGCTTTCAGTTTAAATAAGCTTATTGATGTGCTGAATATGAATTCAATTGGTAGTCAATAGGTTATCCCAATAGTAAAACATTAAAGGAATCAAAACATTCTTTAAAGCCCTTGATTACACATTACATAAGGCTAACTAACTGCATTACTTATGGCTAGTGCTCACGGCGCGATTATATGAAGTCTCTCTTGATAAATGACTAACCACCTCAAAAATAATTATTTGCATAAAACCAGTAGTTTCACAGATAAATGCATTCAACAAAACAAATTTCAGTTTTATTATACTAGTACAGATATATATTCAGAAGGTAAATATAAAAATAAATTTGTGATGCACATTTTTAAAGCTAAAAGTTATAAAATAGGTTTTATTATATATTTGTGGACTCTGTAGGTGCCTACATGATTTCATTTTAACATTATGTTGAAATTGTTACTGTCAACTTGCAGCTCTAGTTAAGGTTATATAATAAGACAAGGGAACCCGACATATCTTAATATTTGTCGTTTAATTTTATACCTGTATAGAATGATTCGTTCTGACCATGATAAGTCCTTGCTTAACCCAAACCACTGAAGCTAGAAACATGAGATCTGGACAGTAGATTTCTTTATGGACATATGCACTCACTTAGGTTCTATAATAGTCCACCTCTAAGCATTTTAGGTTGAAAGTTTTAAGGCAGGTGACTGCTAGTCTTTTATAAATACCAAGCCTTAGTGTTATACTTGGTAAATACAATTAGTTTTATTTGTGAGATCATTTGCAAAGATAGTTGCATCTATGTTCAAGATGACAACCAGTGATAAACCAATAAAATTTAGTGCCAACCTTATTGCTTAGCTCTTGTGGGATACAAGAGAGTTAGGAATATGATTATTAGGATAATGATAAGTGGGTTTAAAGAACATGATGTGAAAATCCATATTATCTCTTTTCCCATTTACCACCACCATATTTACTATACACATTAATAATAAAACAACACATAAAATTAAAGTTGAATTACATAATGAAATCTTATATATATATATATATATATATATATATATATATATATATATATATATATATATATATATATATATATATTTATATATTTATATATTATATATTATATATATATATATATATAGATATAGCTTAATAGACCGGACCACTTTGTGAGAGTAGAATTTTATTTCATCTACAGTTACGAAGGTTCATGGAACTAATATTTGGGTGGGAAATGTTGCCCACCACCTGTATTTTGAGTGTTGCAGGTTGGTGATGACATCCTGGTAGATGACCTGACCTTGGTGTGAAGAGAGGATGGACGAGCGGTCCTTTACTGATTGGTATGTATGGATGACGGTGGCCCGCCCTTTTGACGTCAGTGGTTTTGTGTGTGGGCTACGCGCATACATGCCTCATGAGTGCTGTACTGAGCTGGAGTCAAGCATTGTTTGCTAACCTTTGTTGCTGATCAACATCAACAACTGTATGAGCAGCTTGACCGTATGGGCGGAGGATTCGTCAGATACCGATTTACGTAGGGGGTCCTCTACCTCCTCCACTGTCGTTGTTGGACCTATGTAATTGCATTGTATTGATGTAACTGATCATGACGAACGATGATGATTATTTTATGTATATGCATCGATGTGTTTATGAGGCAAATTTTGCATTTATGTGTTTGAGTAAAATTTTATTTTTCCTATCCAACATCCTTCCCAAAACGCTGGCTGGCCACCATGCGTATCCTTTATCCTGGTCTTGTTGGCTACATCCCGTGATGGGTGATGCCGTGTGTTGGCTAGATCCCGTGATGGGTGATGCTGTGTGTTGGCTAGATCCCGTGATGGGTGATGCCGTGTGTTGGCTAGATCCCGTAATGGGTGATGCCGTGTGTTGGCTAGATCCCGAAATGGGTGATGCCGCGTGGGCTAGATCCCTATGTGGGTGATGCCTGTATGCGCTAGATCCCGTAATCGGTGATGCCGTAATCGGCTTAGCCATATGGGTGAAGCATTGTTTGTTAGATCCCGTGATGGGTGACGCATGCCTCAGGCTAAGATCCTATTACTAGGTGAAGCCTTGTAAATAACTTTTAGTTTATTCTGTATGATAAACGCTTATTTATGTAATTTTTATATTCATTATTTTTGTTTGTTGTGCTGTTTATTCTGTAACCGTTAAATAATCAGAATGGCCGTATGGGCGCAAATTAATATATAATGATTATATTGTTACGAAAATGTTAATAATATTCAAGATTGATATTTAAATAACTATTTGTGAACACAGAACTGACAACTTCACTACTTTAGAATATTAGACACTGTATTGACTGCTTCACTATTTCATAAAGATTGGGTATTTAATATATCACTTAATTATTAAGATAACTCCAGAAACTTTCAAAGTAAAATCAATTAGTATTAAATAGGTAACATTATTCTGATACTTATTTTTATGTTTACGGTAATAAATAACATGGGCTTATATTTACATCCTGTTGATAGCGCCATCTGTTGCGAATGTTGTAAAGCAGCGTTTGATTATTAAAATAAATTTGTTATTAGTATAAAATAAATCATATGGTGTTGTGCAAAATTCATAACAATATTAATGTTGATTTTTGATAATTAATTGTATAGTAATTTCAATTATAATTATGTATGTTGTAAAGGAAGTGGCAGTTGTTAAACATTAATGACGGTTAGTGTATAAAAAGGACTGTAGGTCACATTTTAATTCAATTCTGTGCAAGAAATCGTCTGAAAATAAACCAAGTAATATTACGTGAATGTTTTTATTATGGAGTCTGGACACCATAACCATGGCGTATCGCCGACATGTACGAGCTTCAGTTGCGGTACAAAAACGATTTTTTCAACAAGTTGCTGACCACAAAGCGATCATCTCGAGCTGAAGTGCATCGATGTCGGCCCTGACCTGGCCTGCGGGTGTATGAGCCTGTCTCTCGAAATCGTCTGATGGCATCCCGTACCGTAGTACGAGGTACACCGAGAGTACGAGCGGTGCGACATTGGCTACAGCATCAGCTAAAGCCACTGCCCTAGCTGCTCTAGTTGCATTCAGTAGCATTTTTTACAGTCGCAAACAATAACAAAGCACTACAAAATCAAACTGGTCAATGTTCGCATACTATGGCAGAAAAGAAAAGAAAATGTTAACACCGTAACACAACTGCAACAATGTCAAATAACGACTAAATTCCTTAAACCCATCAGTGACACAAATTTGGGCAACGAGTTGAGGGCATAAGTGTTTATATTATTGCTAAACTATCCACTTGACAAAAAACTAAACAGTTGATAAGCCATAGTTAACGAAAACAAAAAGGGCGACGAACGATATAGGTGGGCGGTTAATTCTGCCTGTGCGTGTATATATGTATATTATAGACCTGAAGTTTGATTGTTTGTTTGGTTGAACGCGCTAATCACAGGACCTACTGGTCTGATTAGAAAAATATTTTTGTGTTGGATAGTCCCTTTATTGAGGCAGGCATTCTTGGCTAAAGTGTAGACTCTTATTACGGATGATTTTAAAAGCATTCTACTATGATTCTGTTTCATTTTAAATAATAAAGCGTCCCTAAAATAAGCTTCCAGCCGAAAAAAGAACTTGTTAAAACATTCTTATAAGGAATACTTATCTAATTCATGCTGGACATTTGCTAACTTACCGATGCAAGACCAATATCATAGTCGAATTCAACATATATTTATATTCAAGGTAAGCCAATGTTTATACTCACTTAAATCCTCACTACTTATAATATATGTCAAATGTTTATAGCAATAAAGCCCATGGACTGTTGGCTCTAATACTCGCAGCCTGTAGCGTATTTCGCGATTGCCATTGACAAGATCCTGTTAATTCCAAGACATAGTCGTGCCCTATTAATTAAATCTGTTTGCTGTTTGACTGAGTCTATTTGCTTCAGACTTAATTAACATTCTTGTTCATAGTGTATCGTGTGTGTACCCAGGTTTAGTTTCAGCCGTTTGTCACATGTTACTTTGAGATTTTGGTGCAAATATTATGATGAATATGTTTATTCAGGGCGTCATGTTATATATACATATTTTTAAAGGAACCATTAGAATTGAACAATATAAGTGTTTAACACAAATAAAAAATACTCTAAGCTGATACGCTAAAGACAGCATCCGTTCAATGTGAAGATGATAAAACATTATACATAAGCCAATATCATGCGGCGCTATAAAGTCGCAAACCATAAAAAAGGTTCTGTCTCTCTCGCACGGTTATAATTAATGACACTACGCTGTTACTAATTGAGTGCTGTAAGAAAATCTGTGAATACAGAGAAGACGAGACGGCGACAGCTTAAAAATACATTTTCTCTGCAAGTTAGTCACGAGCCAATGCCCAGACGGCCACATTGTGATTTCTTTAAGATCTGATTGCTTATACTTTCTTTAGGAAAATGAGTGATTGTTTCATTTTAGAAACATTTCATAATGCATTTGAGTTATGTATTTTATTGTTTTATTTTGTTCGCTTTGCATTGGCTAGTCGTTAATTTTTGACTAACGCGATATGCTTTTGACTCCTCAATAATTAAATAAATAATAGTCAATATTACAGCTACAAACTACGCATTTTTGGCGTTAATATAAAATTTACAGTCGCAATACCACTCACAAACAAAATGCTCCATACATATGCCACTGCTGGGCACGGCAGTTTTCTCACTTAGAAGGGTAAACCTAGCTGACCAAATGAGGTTTGGCGGACTTCACATGTCTTTAGAGAATATTATCAAGAACTATCAGACATGCAGATTTCCTAACGATATTTTCCTTCACGGCCAAGCAAGCGATAATTAACAATTTAATACGCACTTAACTATGAAAAGTCATTGTACCGCGCCGTGGATTAGTATCTCCACTAGGCTATCTCTGCTTATCTTTAATCGAACATCATCTAAACATCCTCAACAAGAACAATTTTCATGATAAATTTATTGAATAATTATTCTCAAGACTCGTTTGTTTTTCACCCTGTAAATATATCAGTTTCGTTGCCAAAACCCAGACAGTCTGAGCCAATAAATCACAGGACTAGTATACCTATGGCAAAGGAATCCGATACACTAGACTACTTTTGGTAAATGTACTTGTAAGCCACATGAATGTGTAAAACAATGATTGTTTCATTAGTGTACGTCTGAGTATTGTTTTGTGTTCGTGTGAGTCGTATTGAGTGTCAATGAATGCCTGCCTGTACGACTTTATGAATAGGTGAACAAAGCGGTACCTTTGTTGAGTACTATGTCATCAATCATTAGTCGAATGATAACATGAGCAAACAATAACTTAGTGAATGAGAAACGAAGCGTATCGTTGCGACGAATTAAGATAATAACACTGTTAGTGGTTAAATTGGCACTAAGTACATCTCTTAACTATTGATATACATACCTACTTAGTGACAATTTTAACCACTTTTTGAGAGATGTTATCATTCGGCTATATATAAAATAAATATATTTTTATGATTACTGGTGTAACCTCTACTGCCATGTATCATTCATAAAAGTTTAGTATTACCAAAAATAGCAACGATAGCCTAGTGGAGAGACCGAGGGACTGCTACGCAGAGGGTCTGGGGATCGAATACACGACTTTTCGAAGTTATGTGCGAATTAAATTGTTAATTATTATCGCTTGCTAAACGGTGAAGAAAAACATCGTGAGGAAACCTGCATGTCTGAGAGTTCTCCATAATGTTCTCGAAATACATGTTAAGTCTGCCAACCCGCACTTGGCCAGCTTGGTGGATTATGGCCTTACCCATCTCATAGTGAGAAGAGGCCTGTGCCCAACAGTGGGACAGTTTATATCCTGTATATAAACTGTCGCAGCCGATGATTATTACCAAAAAAATCAGATACCTGCAGATTTGTGCAGCCAGATCTCGGACTATAAATATATACACGCACATGTTTCTTTTGTTAATTCTGTCTGTCTTTATGAATACGATTAACTCATGACCGAACGGATTTCTGTACGGTTTTCAAAAATAGTTGCCATTCCTGAGGAAAGTTTAAGTGTATAATTCAAGTGGGGTGAGTCTAGTAGTTGGGACCGCGGGAAGCGTATGGATGCGGGTGGCTCAGGATCGGTCTATGTGGAGAGCCTTGGGGGAGGCCTATGTCCAGCAGTGGACGTCTTTCGGCTGATATGATGATGATGATGATGGTGAGTCTAGTACAGTCAATATTAATTAACAGAATATCGTAGAATTTTACGAATCTAAAACATTGTATAAAATCACAATAATTACTTTCTTGAACTTGTTAAGATTCCAAAGTCAAAGCATACCAACCGTGCCAAAATGAGGGTGAAATTAGAGCAATATTTTTAAGCTTTGCAAATATGCACAACATTTCTTATTATTTACTAGCTGGTACCCGCGGCTTCCCACGCGGAAAAAAGTTACGTTTTAAAAAGTTATCTGCCAAGTCTAATCTTTATACAGCCGGTGATTTTCCAGATTTCAAGATGAATGACTCTTTGCTTTTATATATAGACACTTCAATTTTATTTATATGTAAAGATGAGTTGAATAAGTAAAAACTTGTTATCACGACAACAGCGCCAACTACCGGGTCAAATTGTAGCCTATATGTAGCGCTATAAAGTCCTCTACCTGGTAGTGAAAGTCTCATTAGAATCGGTTCAGCCGTTCAAGAGATTACCCCGGACAAACAGAAAGACAGACAGACAGACAGACAGACAGACAAAAATGTTAAAAAGGGTTGTTTTGGACTTAGAATCGTGTAACTAACTATATGCACTTGAAAAACCATAGTTATTTTGAAATAACAGACAGACACTTCAATTTTATTTATATGTATAGATATAGATTGAGATCGGTACAATAAGAATTATAGTCAAATATTTTGTCTTTTAATATTATCTATCGTTCTAAGAGCTTTGCTATGCATTCAAGTGCAGCTGGATCATAGCATTAATTATTATAGATATAAAGTACCATAAAATATGCTTATTTTTCGTGCGCACGTAGTCTGCAGTTCCAATTTCAAACATACTTATAGCAAAAATGTATTTATTTATAAAATATAGGCATTTTGAATTAATTACTCCACATACCCTATTTTCTGTCTAGTGATGTATCTATGTAGTGACGGAGCTTTTTACCTTTGCATGCTGTGGGTCGCATAAGAGGCGATTAAGGAAAATACTCGAAGCAAATAATATCGTCGCAAGGAGATTGGAAACCAGGGGGCCAATTCTCCTATTTTTATATGACATTGATATTATATTTTGAATGGATTCGGAAGGGGTATTCTGTTAACCTTATGTCATTATCGTATAATTTGAAATAAACAGTTCGTCGTTGACACATATTTTGACACTAGTTTCAATTTACGACCTCGTTACAACTTCGTTCAATTATCAGATTATTTAGAAGATACGCTTTTTGTGACGTATGTATGACACTGACATGATATCGAAACTATATTTATTTAGTAGAATTGGGCCCCTGACATCAAACCCTATATACAAACCCATCTGGCCAGCTTGGTATGGTAAAATGCGTGGAAATCCTCCTATTTATTCACATTATTATTGTGACTCATCGTAGGAGAGCCTCAGCCCAGCAGTAGACTGTAAAATGCTGTACAATGGATCCGTATATGTATAATCGCGATCTTCCCCAACCTTGGTATACGGATGAATCATAAAGAGTTTAAAAATCTATATGTACAGTCGCGGTCTGAAAGTGTTTACCACCTTAAGGCTTATAATTGCATGAACACATCAATGACACAAGGACGACGATATTGTACTAGGCAACCAATCTATGCGTTGCGTAGCAACTGGTGTCAATAACTATTTATTATGCCACATTTATAATTTACGTTCATTTAATTACAAGCGTGATATTTGCACCACTAAAACTAAAATATTTGTAGTCTTCAAATAATGTAATTTTAAACTTGCTATTTACGATTTTGGTATTTGTAATTAATAAGTTCATCCAATGACTTTTACATTGACAGATTATAATGAAAGGGATGGCGAAAATACGACATCCTGATTAAAAAACCTTTTTGAAAAAAAATACAATATTTATATCGTCTAGCGTAAGACTGCCTCGTTGGTATAGCGGTAGTGCATACGACAGCTGATCATGAGGTCTCGGGTTCGATTCGCAGGTCGGGCTCCGAAAATGTTGCTAAAGTTTTCTGTTAAGAATTTCTTAGTGACAAATTATTAGGAATTTCTGTCAAAAAATTCTTAATAATTAGCCCGAAGTTGGCGGTGTTTCACCCCCGTGCATCAGAAAGCACGTTAAGCAGTCCCGGCTGTCATGATCTACGGCAGTCATTAGTAGGAAGTCAGTGCCCTCAAATATACCTACTGACTACTTAACTGGTCTAACCTTAGAATGATGTAAGATGGCAGTCGCTCCGTGTAAAAACTGATATTCAGTCAAATCACGGTAGACCAGTAATAGCAAGCCCTGGGCTCCGAAGCGCAAGCTTAGGATGCAACCATGATGCAACTAAGAAAATGCTAGGGTGATGATGATGATCATATCGTCTAGCGAAAATCAGGGCGCAGTCAGACTGTGAGCTAAAATGATAGTGGATGGTATGCTAGTCACGTTAAAGCGCATGCTGATCACATAAGTGAGCTTTTGTTTAAGCCATCTTCATGAAGCACTATTATTTCAGCTCTGTGTCGCACCGTTAAACTTGCCATTTTATTACAATAAGAAAGTGTTTTTATAATAATATTAAAATACAGAACTTTTACAGCAACATAAAAGCAATTCTGTCATTATGTCAAATTATTTCATCGACCTAAAAATATTCATACTCTTTTTGTTTGAATCGATGCCTTACCAATGATTGAAAAGTAATAAGTACTCAGATATAGCATTTTAGACCTTGCTGAACCCAGCGTGACAAAGAATGTAATTTGAAAAGTGGTAAACATTTTTAGACCGCGATAGTACATGTCGTGTTGAGACCGATCGGTCTTGACGGTTCCTAGCTCGAAGTTGTGCAACAGTATGTCTACCAAGGGCAAATAGTTGGGTAGACACAGCTCCGAGAAGGAAATCGAGAGGAGGATTCAGTTGGGATGGGCAGCATCGGTAAACTAGGTCGGGTTTTCTCGTCGCCTATTCCGCTAAGCCTCAAGACAAAAGTCTTCGACCAATGCGTCCTACCAGTAATGACGTACGATACTGAAACTTGGACACTCACGGTCGGGCTGGTCAATAGATTTAAAGTCGCTCAGCATGCCATGGAACGAGCTATGCTCGGTGTCTCTCTAAAGGAAGAAAATCTCTAGAATTCGCAACGAGGTCATCTGGAAGAGAACTGGTGTCACCGACATAGCTCGCCGTATAAGCAGGCTGGAGTGGCGATGGGCTGGCCACTTCTGTTGAAGTACCGACGACCGATGGAGCAGACGAGTCTTAGAGTGAAGCCACGTTTTGGCAAACAAAGAGTAGGACGCCCCCCGACTAGGTGGTCCGACGACCTAAAAAAGGTGGTAGGGCGGGCTGGATGCAGAAGGTCGAGGATCGGTCATGGTGGCGCATGTTGGGAGAGACCTGTCTAGCACTGTACTACAATAGGCTGATTAAAAAATATATATACATATATTATTTTATATACAGAAATGCATTGTTCTATAAAAATTACAATCTTTAGTATAATCATATATCTATATCATAATGAGAAACATCTCACTCTATTATAAACGTAAAAGTTTGTCGCGATGAATGGATGCTTAATACTATTCATCCAAAAACTACTGAAAGCATTTTGATGCATCTTTGCAATAATTTCATTATACATTAATAAAATTGTTAGAGATAACCGATAGCCAGATAGCCGATACTCACGCGGGCGATAGTTCGGCTGCTCTACGGAAAAACAAAGTAATAGCAGTCAAGCGAAATTATCAGGAGGAGCAAGAAAACGAAAATCACAAATTTAAAACGTACTGCCGACAACTTAAGTACTTTTGTTATTTCATAATTTGTAAAATAATTAGTTCCATTTGTTTCAAAGCAATTCTTTGAGTAATTATTGGTAACTTTCCTTTAAATTGAAAAAAATATTTTTCTATACACATAAAATTAATTTTAAATAAAAATAACAATTCAGTAACAAAGTAACAACAGTCACTTTGTTTTTTAAATAATTTAAAAAGAGATGGACAAGTTAGGTTTTAGTTTTAATAACAAAGCAAATGCATTTAATTGTTTTTAAAAAACACAATGAAGTCATTTAAAAATTAATATATCTACTATAAGATTTGTTGGCTTTTGCTTTTTATGAATCACATAATTTGTAAGAATTGTAAAAACTAGTTCATCTTAGGATTTATTAAGATTAGTGTCACTCAAGGAATAGGGTATGTATATAACGGTTACTTAAAATAAATTCAAAAATCATAGATATAAGTTATAACCATATAATGAAGTATTCAATCAATCCGCTTATCGCAGTCCACTGCTACACATAGGCCTCGCCCAACACGCGCCACAGTACACGGTCCTCAGCCTTCCGCATCCAGTCTGTCCCAGCCACCTTTTTCAGGTCGTCGGTCCACCTAGCCGGGGGCCGCCCTACCTTACGCTTGCCGAGGCGTGGTCTCCACTATACGACACGTGTCGGCGAGACTTGATGATTAGGGGGTTTGTAACTGAACGCCGATAGATATTACAGTTTGACTAATGTGAGCGGAAAGATAGAATGTTCAAAAACTTACATCTCAAGACGTAGACAGCTCTTTTGACCTCGATGCCAAGCATTTGTCAGTATGGTTCCTCCAAAATCATTTCAGTGTGACCTGTAGGTTAAAAGGTTATATGATTCCACTGTCCGGCAGTCTAGCATTGCAGTGCTATCAATTTCTAAGATTACGAATATATAACTGCCAATTACAATATATCAGGTCTTTCAATAACACAATACCTGTCGGGTTTCAGGTACCAATATCAGGTCTCTTAGCAACATAATACCTGTCGGGTTTCAGTTACTGATACCAGGTCTCTTAATAACACTATACCTGTCGGGTTTCAGTTACCGATACCAGGTCTTTTAATAACACTATACCTGTCGGGTTTCAGTTACCGATACCAGGTCTTTTAACGGACGTCTCCGCTCTTTTCTCGACTGAGGCGATAAACGTCTTTATCCTCAGCCGAGCTCTAAAACATCTTTACTATTACAATACAGAATTACCATACAATACATTAACAATCACTAGATACGTAGAAACAATAGGATCCCATATAATTAGCTTTACAACACTAGCTACTCGCAAACAGTAGGAATCACTAAATACTTAGCTCCGTGATTTCATCAGAGCAGCATGCAATCAGCATGCAATAACACATAATACATTAATATCATATGATTTTTACACAATATACAATATGTTTCGAATGACAATGTCAATACTATGAAGTAATAAAGTAACTTCGTATTCTTCATATATCAAGTTCACACCTCAAACGTAGAACCGTCGGTTGTGGCCAGTACTCACATAGAGGTTGGTTATTATTTACTCTTTCTCTGTGGCTCATTTTAAATTTATTAATGTTGCTGTCCTGTACACTATATAAAAATCGCGAGAAATCGCGACACTCCCGCCGGGCAAAATCATAAGACTATATACAAATCGCGAGAAATCGCGAGAAATCGCGACAACACGCTTGCTCCATCGGCCATCAGTCCTTCTACAGATATGGCCAGCCCACTGCCACTGTGACTTTTAGCTTGTGGACTAGTCCCACTGTGAGTGTCCACGTCTCGGCACCGTACGTTATAACAGGTAGGACGCATTGGTTGAAGACTTTGGTCTTCAGGCATTGCGGTAGGGGCGAAGAGAAAACTCGACGTGGCTTGCCAACCCACTTGGGTTGGGCAGCGTTTGGCAAGCTACGTCTCAGTAGGACCCAGTTGGATCCTGCGGTCGATTTCTTTCTGGAAGTTGTTTCAACCAAGCTGGACTACTTGACCAAGGTAGACATACTCTTGAACAACTTCGAGCATAGGTCCGTCGACATAAACCGCTCCCGGCACAATGTGTTCGTTGAACATAATCTTGGTTTTATGCAAGTTCATGCCGAGACCGACCCATCGAGAGGCTCCATTTAGGCTGTGCAGCATCTCACTCAGCTCTTCCAGGCTCTCTACCACGATGTCGATATCCTCGGCAAACTGAAGGTGGGATTTGTACTCGCCATTAATGTTTATGCCCCGTCCAGTCTAGTCCAGCGTCTTAAAGACGTCTTCGAGTGCGTTGGTGAAGAGCTTAGGGGATATTACATCCCCTTGCCTCACCCCTCTACGCAACTCAATGGGGCTGGTTTTACTGTCCTGGAGCTGGACGGTCATAGTGGCCGTAACGTACAAACATCTCATCACCTTGATGTAGTGCCAATCGATGCAACACCGCTGCAGAGCTCCCTCGAACTTGGAGGTTTCGGTTTTGCCATCCGCAGTATTGAGTTTCGACAGATGAATTCTACCAAGCTGGTGAGCGAAGACTTTGGTTTCTCGATTCTGTTCAATCGCATCAAATTAATATATACTTTCGATCAGACATGATGAAGTCTCTCTCGTTCCTTGTCACAGTATCGGGGCTTCGCCATGTCCACTTTCTATGAGGCTTCTTCTTGAAGAAGAAGTTCATTAAACAGAGCTCCTGTGACTCCAGAAAGTTGACCAGCATTTGCCCTCTGTGATTTCAGCACCCCACGCCATAGGGTCCGATTTTCGTTTCGCGGCGTTCTTGTACTCCCACTTTGGCATTAAAATCCCCCATAACAACGCTGTAGTGTGTCTTGGTGGTATGATGTAGAGCTTTAGTAATATTTCATACACGGCTCCGACTATGTCATCGCAGTATGTCGAGATCGGTGCATATACCTGTACCACCTTCAGAGAGTACCGTCCTGTCTGTGACCCTTAATATGAGGTACGCTACCCGTGTCGACACACTGCTGATTTCTACAACGCTGTTAGTGAGAGATTTGTTAACGAGGAAACCGACACCACCCTGAGAGGGCCGATCACCTTCTCGAAAGTAGAACAGATTGCCTGAATCAAGGGTTATCGTGTCCTCCCCCTGTCTTCGGACTTCAGACAACCCTAATACATGCCAGTTTATACGACCTAGTTCTACTTCGAGTTCGGTGATGTGTTGGTCCAGCCGTAGAGAGCGTTCTTGTGGTAGCCGTTTGCCGTAGCCCGGAGATTCTTAGCACCCCGTGCCCCGCTGTTACCGCGACCGCTACCGTAGTTGCGGACAGCAGGACTACCGGGAACTGGGGGCCTTTTATTCGTTGGTGCGCTCATTGGGTGGTATTTGGCCTACTATACCGCGCTGGCCAGACGAGTTGGTATAGGGTTTTGTTTCAAGTTTTCCATCTCTTCGCAAAGATATTATTCGCGTTTTGCAATGTTTTACACCCACGAAATGAAATGGGGTAGTGACACTTGTATTCTTTATCCGTCACTACATGGACAGTTTATTAACAAATTGATTGATTGAACTGGTACTACTTCATGTTTGTCTACGATATATTTCGTAAATAGGTATTTACGAAATGTAAACACACAATACAAATAATTGGACACTTGCACTTACATTTGTGCGAACTGTACCATAGTTTTTGAACGTAAACTGTGGCTATTTTGCATTTTAAACATTTTCTAAACAAAACACACAACAATCACAAGCCTCGGCAAACTTAAGACACGAAGTTGTAAGTGTTGTAACTGACAAGTTTAATTGTGGGAAAACTGACATTTGAAAGGTGATAAAATCGAGAAATGTCAAATAATTTAGACATTTGAAATTTACAAATGAACAACAGCATAGTAAAAACCAAGTAAATGGGATATAGTAATAGCTTGAATTGATTTACAATAAAGAAACAAAGCAACTGTTATTCAGTTGCTTTGACATTTGTCATTTTACTTGCTTTATTTTTACGTTAACAAATTTGCCATTTTGACCATTTTTAACAATCCAAAAACAAAGTAAAGTTGTTTGCTTTTCTTATAGCTAGATAAAGGGGCTCAAAATGAACTTTATATCAAATGAAAAGCCAATTAAATCATTTCACAACGTAAAAACAATGTAAGCGACGTGCAATTACTTTGTTTTTGCTTCGACATTGTGGTTTACTTTGTTTTACCGTAGATATGTTGGACAAGTGCCTGCAGTTACTTTATTTTACAAAGTTTTATCTGGAAAAATAAAGCCTTTTCGATGATTCTGTGAATGTAGCAGTGTCCGTTATAGGCAAAATGTTCCAAATATGTAAAAAACTGATTTTGAAAAATATGTTAGTTGCTTTATTTTTCCGTAGCACAGCCGAGTTCTTTGGGCATATATACGCTCTTACAATTTTACAAATATTTATATCTAGAAACGTAAAATTCTTGCGCTCAGTGCTTCACTCTTATGAAGACAAACGGTCTTGCTCCTTCGTACTTTCTTACGACAAAGACCAAAGTTTTACAGTCGACGTTTCACAAATATTTCTGTTGTGCAAACTTCAGTGTTAAGACGTCGCGGCGTCTTGTGAGATGCTCTTATCATTTCCACTGTCATTATTTATACTACTCCACGAAACATTTCAGCATGACTTATACACAGATGAGCAGTTACTATATATCATTTTTTTTTCGATTTTGTTATCCTTGATGCCTTTATAATTACCTTATAACAATTTAAAAGGCTACACAGGTTGTATTTTGCTCCTCAGTTCGCTTTTGATTTTCTTTTAGATACCTTGATTAGTCACAATAATATTGTGAGTCTGATGTTTATTGTCACTGGAATAATATTTCACTTGAAGCCGCAAGCGACAGTCAGTTATGCAAATAAAGTTGCTTCTTATGAATGTCATATAGATCCCAATCTACTGTAGTAATAAATATTCAAATTTTAATAATTCTAAGCCATAAACCTTTAGTAGAGTCGGAATTGGTAACCTTCCTTGGAATGAGCCTTGACAACCAATTATCGTGGCAATCACATATCGATAAAATGTGCTCAAAAATTAATAAATATGTTTACGCACTTTGGCGTCTTAATAGAATCGCAAGTCAAAAAATAGCCATTCAGACATATCATGGTTATGTAGCATCAAATATACGGTATGGTTTTCTGTTATGGGGTGGTTCAGTTAATTTCAATATAATATTTCTAGCACAAAAACAATGCATAAGAGCAATTTCTGATGTAGAACCCCCAACATCTTACAAACCCCTTTTTAAGAGTTTAAGGTTACTGACTACATCATCAATATTCATTTTTGAAACCTGTAACTTTGTAAATAATCACCCATAATTTTACAAAGCTCTTAGGAATCATTGTAACTTTATTACTCGATATACAACCAAACTAATGTTACCTAATATAAGTACCGAACAATACAAAAGAAACTCTTATCCTATGTTTATCAAAATATTTAATAATCTACCAAAAGATCTGAAAGATCTATCTATATATTTCGTAAAGAAATGTTTAATAGGAGTCTGCTAATGTGCTCGGTACGGCAATAGGCTCGCCCCCTATTACGTGGGACCTAAAAGTTCATGGCGAAATGTGGGTGTAATATTTGACCTCTGCCTACCCCTTCGGAGATACAGGCGTGAGTCTATAAATAAAATAAACTGCTTAATTGGCTAGTAGACATGTGTTTCTACAGCACCCAAGAATATTTTAACTAACTATAAGGATTCGCAGTGGTATTAGATGTACCGTAGTTATTATGTATTTCGATGATATAAATAATTAATAAGTACCTAATAAGGCATAACACTGTGTAAATATGTATGCCAAAAAATAGTAAATAATAAACGAAAAACAAATAAGTAGTATGTTCTAATAATGTAATAATTTTTATAAATGTTAATACAACATTATAATATGTAGGTAAATATAATTATGTCTCACATGCCAGAAATTGTAAATATGTGGCTACTAGTTTAACATGTACTCTACTTTCTGTGTAGTTAGTACACCCATATTTTGTGAGCTAATAGATGGTTTAAATGGTTTATATTATTAATTGTCTGTTCTGTTTTTTATTTGTTATAGAAATACCAATTGCAGATATTGGAAAATACACTCAGATCAATAATCTGTTTACCTATATTGATTGAGTTGTTTTTAAATGACAATGTTATCGGAAACAATATTCACAGAAGTTTAAGGCCAAATAAGTCAATGGTCAGATGACCCTACGTGTCATTTAAAAAATATCTTGTAAACACAGCATGTTTTTGTTTACAATATACAGTTTTTTGTGTTTATTAAAGCAATAAAATATTATATAAGATAGTCATGTGTACATACATAGGTACATAACCATCATCCTCCTAGCGTTCTTCCAGTTTAAATTCAGGGTCCGCTTATGAATCTAACTGGATTTGGCTGCATATTAGCTTTTCCACAGAGCGACTGCCTGTCTGACCTCCGCAATCCGAAGGAATAGCGATATTAAAAAACATTTTATATCTCTATTCCTAACGTAGAGTAGTGTCAGTTTATTGAGAGGTACTGACGTCTTATAACGACTGTCAAAAATCTGACAACTGGGACCGACGCGGCGACGGCTTGACGTGCTCTGCGAGTCACAGGGCAAGCGATAATTAACAATTCAATACGCACATGACTCCGAAAAGTCAGTGGTGCGCGCCGTGGATTCGAACCCGATTCCCTCAGCATGGCAGTCCGTTGGTATCTCCACTAGGCTATTGCTGTATATAACCAATCTATATAAAATTCTTCCGTTACTGACCGGCTGACAGACAACGCACAAGCAAGACTACTGAACGCAAGAATGTATAACCATGTATATTCCTTGGAAAACGTAGACTTGTACGTAGAATATATTGCTCGAAATTACCACGGGATTGGGAAGAAACAGACAATTGGTTCAATGTGAATTTTTGATAGCGGTTGAAGGATATGTCATTTAGTTTTTTTTTAAGTCTAGATCCTGAAATATCAGCAATCCATGTACCTACGTAGCAGTGTCTGGTTGAATGATAAAGTAAAATTTTAATAAGTTATAGGCATGACATGGCTGCATTTTTTATTATTATCCTGTTTTATGATGGATACTTTCACTTTTTTTCTAGCAGTTTGGCGCGTATAATTGTAAGCAAGAAAAGTTGAAAGGATATATAGAATAGGATTATATAGAATAGAAAAGAAAACTCTTTATTGTGCACCAGTAATCTGGGGGCACGGCAGTGCCCCCACCAAGTCGAGCAAAAAAGCTGCACGGCCGTACCATCCTTTTCGCGAAGCAATTCAGGCCATTTTCGACCCCCTATAACTTCGTTGTGGATAAAACTAGAAGCCTGATTGCTTAGTAACCATGCAGGCATTGTATAAAGATGGTGTATTTCAAATTTCATTCAATTTGAACCAGTAGTTTAAGAATTATAACGAGTCAAAATTCTTAATTTTGTCACTCACTGACCGATCATCAAAAGTCTAAGGCACTTCTAGCAAACATAGAATCTTCAAATTTAGGAAACAATTAGTATTTAGAGTATGAACCAAGGAAAAACTAAAATATATTTCAATTTCGGTCCAGTTTTCGGGATACATCAACTTTGTAATCCCATATGAATGCATAGGGTTCCCACCAAGAACTTAGGGTCCCAAGCCAACCTCACCTGCAAGTGGTGCACCTGCTGATCAACGGACGAGGCTCTGGCAAACCAAATATCCCGTTAAGCGGCAATAGGCTCGCCACCTATTACGTAGGATCAAAACACTGGCGAAAAGTGGGCGTTTAATATGCCTCTGCCTACCCCTCCGGGGAAACAGGCGTGAGTCTATGTATGTATGTACTTATGAGATATATTGTGTTTCCATGCGATGGCCGAGTCAATCTATTTATTTAAAACATTAAAGATTTTTAATTAACTGACTTGGTATTGTATGGATTTCACAACTTTTTACGGTCGCGAGACTTGGTATTTTTGACAAGTATTGTTTTTATGGGATACAGGTTTCACCACCTCACCTGAAAGATGTCCACTGCAGTCCACTATTAATCATCAACCAGAAACCACAAACATATAGTTTTCACACAAAAATAGTGACGAACAATATTTTTTCAAATATAGACAAGTCAATTGCACTTTTATGTAACGTTGAATAATCCTTTGTGCCGCTTGTATGAACAACTGTGGATGTGTAATGTAGAGGTCGATGTGCGGGTTATTAGGCCAATTGTTGTCACAGACAGCTGTTTATCAAATAACTATTATTTCTGTCGCGGAACTGGTGCCAATTTTGAAAATAGTTGCAGCCTTATTGTTTTTTTTTTAATGCCGATTGTCTACTGATTACGTTATGGTAAGTATAGTTACTTATGATTGGCATAAGGTGAGGAGAAATATGAATATCTCCGGAAGTAAGTAAGTCAGTCAATATTGGAGTAGAGAATGATCGCAGCCACGACCTCAATAATTTTTTATTGGTCCGTTTCTTCCCAATCCCATGATAATATAGGAAAATCAAATTATTTGTGCACACGTCCCCAAGGAGCATACATGCCAGCTTCTTGTGTTCAATAGTGTTGGCTGTGCGTTTTCTGTCAGTCAGACAGTAATGCAATAATTTTGTATTTAAAATAGATCTCGCCTCCTATTACATTGGGACCGAAACATAACTGGCGAAGTGTGAGTGTTTAATGCACCTCTGCCTACCCCTTCGGGGATAAAAGGCGTGAAGTTATGTTATGTTAAAAAAGATGAAAGTAAATAAATATACACCAAATAAGACTTTTCCTGCGGCTTCCATGAGAGACTCGAATATCGCGGCAAAAGGTAGCATACATTTTATTCTGATTATACATACTCCTATGCTACTGCGCAGTTTTGTCAAAATCTGTTCGGTTGCAAAAAAGAAAAAGAAGTAAGTCCTTCTTTTATTTTCTTCTTGATCAAGCTAGTGTGAATGATTTTTGCTCATAAAGTACTGAGTTAAATTTCCAAGTCTAGCTTAGAAAATGCGTAAGATTCAAGTCTCAGAAATTACAAATTAATATGGAATTCTGAAAGAAAAATCTCAGCTGTGATGAACTAATCATGCTGTCTTTTACCTTTGTGTATCAGAAGGACATTAAGATCCCGATTGTCATGAAAGTCTCTGTATAGCTGTCATTACAGGAAGTCGGTGCCCTAAAATATCTTTGTTACTCTTAGAAAAATGTTTACTCTTTTGGTTTGTTTGTGGTAGTCACATGACAGGGCCTAATTCATAAAGGGGCAATAAAATAGGTATTTATGGTGGATCTTTTCCATTAGTCACTTTGTTCTTTTCCGAATTTGTGTTACAGATTAAAAGCACTTCTTTTAGAACCTAAGATTGAGATATGTAAAAATTATATAAAGATTAGCTGCACATTATTTACAAATTGCATGGTTGCATAGGGTTCCCACCAAGAACTTAGGGTCCCAAGCCAACCTCACCTGCAAGTGGTTCACCTGCCGATCAACAACGAGGCTCTGGCAAATAACGTATCCCGATAAGCGGCAATAGGTTCGCCACCTATTACGTGGGATCAAAACACTGGCGAAAAGTGCGCGTTTAATATGCCTCTGCCTACCCCTTTGGGAAACAGGCGTGAGTCTATGTATGTATGTATTTACAAATTATTGCTGTGAGTAATAGAAGCAGCCGCGATCTAATTATTATAAAAATGCATGTTGCGAATTGTAATACAAAGCTGTTGTGTATGTGTCAGTCTGTGAGTCACAGAAAACTTTCACTTATAAGGTGCCTCCATCGTCGTCCGGTACCATTCTTCCAAAGATAAAGCATTTAGCATTAAGCATACTGTATATAAAACTCGCGATAAACATTGTATTTGTATAGTTTATTTATATTTTATTATAACGCTAGTGAACACGCGAAATTGTTTAAATAAGATTAAATATACAAAATATGGAGAAAAAAATATTATTTTTAATATTTTACGGTTTTTGTGAGGTTCATTCAATGTCTTTGAAGGGTCCTGTTCTTTCTAGATATGATCCTTGTAATTTAGGTTTGTTTCATTTTGATAGAATATCGACAAATTATTGGTTAGGACAACTACATTTTGGACTGTATACTAATTTGATGGAGGCTGAAGTTGTGATGAGTTTCAAGGACGAGGTCACTATATCTGCGGTAAGTGTATTTACTAGTGTCAATAATTTATCTTAACGGAAGCCGACACGTGATAACTAAGATCTACTAAGATTTGAATAACGAGTCTATAATATATTGCAGATACGTTTATTGAAAATAAAAACATAGAATAAATAAACACAACATATTGATATTTTATTGAAAATACATACAACTTAATATGCTTACGAGATTTTACATAAGCTCGCCCCCGTTGTTGCATGTTGCAACGCTCTTTAGCCTTTGCTGATACGTGTCACCATCCCTTGTTCACGTTCCAGGTTTTGCCCATTTAGAGTACCTAGCCTTAATTATTCGCTGGTCAAACCTTATACTGCCTTTATCTCTACGTAGGCTTTAATGCAGTTCAAGCTTAGCTAGTTAAGTAATGGCCAATTGGACTTTCGGGCCACCACGTCAAGTTGAACTGCAAGAATTATTCTTTGGCTAATTGGCTGAATATTTTATGAAATTCTGACCAACTGGCTTTTTCTTTGTATTCAGGTCACACGATTTGGGTTCGATTCCCACCGAACCAACGCTTTGTGTGATTCATTATTGTTGTTTTGAGTTTAGGTGTACTTTATGCAAATATGTTGTTTGTTGAAAGTCCCTTGCAATACAGTATGGTTTTCTAGTGATTAATAGAGCCAACTGGCTCTATTAAGAAAAGTACATGGACTTGCTAATTAATCTAATTTTTTCTGTCTTTGATTTACTAAATTCTTCAATATTTTTGAATTCCTGAGATTTATAGAGATTCGGGATAAATATTGAAAAATCTGAAAGCATATTTTTGTCTTCCTATTTTAATTTCTTACTTTCTATGATTTTATTTATTTTTCAGCATCCTAATCCTAACAACGTGGAAACATTACGGACAAACAAATATGATCTTATTATCCACGCAAGGCGACCAATACCACAAAAATATATATTTTACGTTGCACTCGATCATTTAAATGCAAATGAAAGTGATATTCCAGTTGTAAACGTATTTACCCTGAACAATGTGACTCTTTGTAATGATCAAATTAAGGTAAGATTATCGCGCTCAATTTATAATTGCTGTTTAAATAATATTTTGGTTTATTTTTAACTAATATGCGGCAAACGAGCAGACGGATCGCGATGGTAAGCAATTACTGGCGCCCATGGACACAAGCGACTTCAGATCATAACCTAATATTATTTATAAACAACATGTGGATAACGTTGTGAGCTACACAATTACAGACATTGTCATGTCACCTTAGATTAAGAAAATTGTGTAACTGTTTGTTTTTCCAAATAAGGTAAAATAAAATAAATAAAAGCAACATCAGAGGAGTTACAAAAGCGTTGCCACACTTTGCGTTGAGAGAGGGATTTAATGAGGGAGAAAGAATAGTGGATGGGGAGTGCCGGCACTCTCACTCACCGAACGAAACGCAACAGACTAGGTACTGTTACTTAAAGTAGATTTTCTGTGAGAGGGTCTTACCCCGGTCGAGCCGGTCCATTCATGCTGAAATCAGCAACGCTCTCCTTAATAATAGTTCCCAGTCTGAAGGTGGTCATCTGGACCTCAGGTCTAGATAGAGGGTCCCGTTGTCACCGCCTGTTTATCAGCAGGCTGTATCACATAAAACCTAGCGTGTAGAAGCAATGTCGAAGACATCCAAGTGCTTTCTACCGGTAGAAAAGGGAGAATTAAATATGATTTGTACAGTGGTTTGACTACCTTTCTAGTCCTGAGATTTTTTATTTGAAAGAAACATACATATTATGTGCCAAAACGAATGATCTAACCCGGGATGGCCGCTCTGCATTCTAACTCTAATCTCGAACTGGTCAGTGCTGGCACTTACCATTTTATCAGCTATTCAAAATGAGGAGGCCGATTCTTTTAAGTTAACTGCACTGTATTCTGAACGAACTGCGATTTCATTTTGAATTGGCTCACTATTAGTATTCTGCTACTTTTATCCCATTATAGTCCAATTCGACACACATCGTTTGACAATTTGGTCAACTTTCAAGTCGTTGTACCATTTAAGTATCAGTTAATTTATGCACACTCTAAGTATATGGCACCGAGGCTAGACCGAAATTGCAATTGAACAAATATAATTATGAGAATTGGCTTAAAGGCTCTTTTGATACTTACGACTTATATACCTACTTGACAGCTAATTGCTTACTAAATTTGAGTTATGAACATAGATTTATGTTATGAATAACTTGCATCAAAATTTCAGGCCTCGCAGACAATAGGTTCGCTGAATGTAACCAAAACGTTCGCCTCACAGACTTATGCTCAAGTATGTGGGAGAAGATCAATCGATCACGCGGAATTGGTGTCTGTAAACACAGAGGCCAAAGCTGGAGACTGGCCATGGCACGTCGCCATATTCATCAAGGGTGACAACAATGTGCTAAAATATGAATGCGGTGGAAATGTCATATCAAAAACAGCTATTCTGACGGGTTAGTAACTTTTTATAATACTACTAGATCCTGTCGTGGCTCGTGTGAGTATCGTGTTTTCTGATGTTTATGCCACATTATTGCAAAATATCTCTTTTTACGTGACAGAGTCTCAAACATCCTCCCAATATTTCACGTTCATAATAGTTGTAGGCAATTTGACTACAGTTACCACATTTTTATAGATATACCCTAAATCTTTTTTATGGTAAGTTTTCACCTCGGAATTCCTCATTCGATGATTTGTTATCCACCACATTAAATACCAAATCATAAAAATTAAATGACAACGTATTTCCAGACTTATCTGCCTAATTATACTCGAAAAAATATCATAATAATTGGAAAAGCCGCTTTAGAGGCCTTCGATGACAAACAAAATAATATAACAGATTGACTCATTTTCATACAATGAAAAGGCACAAGTTCTTTTGAATTCTATCTACCACGTGGTTCCAGCTAATCTATGAAATGGCTGTACTGATGTTGCTACTTATGATGCGAATCTGAAAAACATATTATCAAGTTTCTGTACACTAAAATTAAAAAACTTAGTGGTTATAGTCTAGTTAAATACAACTTATTGAAAATAATATAAATGAAATATTTTTTTTTGCAGCTGGTCACTGTGTTTTCAAAAATAGCGCAGAAATAAACGCCGATAGAGTTGTTATCGTGGCCGGTGCTGTTAACCATAAGGACTTCACTCATGTTGGCAGACAAACATTCAACGTAAGTAAATAATAATAATAATATTATAATAATATTCTACCACATTCACACAACACCATCTAGTCCCAAACTAAGCAGAGCTTATAGGTACTATGGGTACTAGATAATGGATAAACATACATATATATCATTATTTTTTGTAAATACATACATAATATACATAGAAACACCCAGACCAAGACAAACATCCATGTTCATGCACACAAATGTTTGACTTGAGCGGGAATCTAACCCGCGACCTTCGGCGTAGCAGTCGCTTACACTCCTACTACGCCAACCGGTCGTCAATATAATACAATCATAAAGTGATTTGCTGAACAAAAAATACACGCCGCACTATGAAACTGTCCAGTTAGAGAAAAAGATACGAGAGTTACTTATACGAGTCTCTCAATAGCCTTTCGGAGTCCACTGCTGGTTCATTTAGAATGCTAGAGCACAACATTCGAGGTAACCATAGATTCTTGTTAAAAGGTATATACTAATATTAAAGAGCGAAAGAGTTTGTTTGTTGGGTTAGACGCGCTAATCTCACGATCTACTGGTCCGATTTCAATAATTATTTTTGTGTTGGATAGCCCATTTATTGAGAACGGCTATATTAGGCTACATAAAATCACGCTCCAAGCCACGGCTGCGAAGTAGTAGCCCTGAATAACGCGTGTGTAACCGCGGGGCCAACTAGTATTCTATATAAAGAGTAAGCTACAAAATATAGCAGTATCAACACAAATAAATAGTAAAGACCGTATTGCGGCCATATCGGTTAGTCTCAATATAATATTAGGCCCAAGTGGAGGCAGTTACAAAAGTCCACTCTTTATACCTCTACTTTCCCATAGCACAGAAATTCCAACACAACCAAAGACATTTTAGATACAGGATCGAAAGTTTAACGAACGAGGAGAGAATGAAGCACCGCCAACTTTCTAACTCAAAGCTACCATTAAATAATACTTGAAAGAAAAATCTATGAAGTTTTCCTGACCCAGTATTTGGAGCTTTCATGACTATCTACTCTACACTGGAGTCAAGTCAGTCATATTTAAATTAAAACACCTGTGTATTTTTGGCAGGCAGAAGAAGTAATTTTACATCCAGCATATAATCCTGAATTTTCGACTTCGGACTTGGCCATTATAAAAGTCAGCAGCTTGGAATTTACGGAATATGTACAACCGATCTGTATTTGGGGACCAGTGTATAAGAAAACCAACCTATTTGGAAAGGAAGCTACGGTATGTAATAAACTAATCAAAATATTTATTCGTTTCATAACAAGAAGACAATAACAAAAACGATGACTCGAATTGTTTTGTTGGTCACACTAAACATGCCTTTTGCTATCTGTATTTATAATACTTGCGTTACTGACTGACTGACAGACAAGCCATAGCCAAAACGATTGGGCGCAAGAAGTTGAAATTTGGATTGCACGTCCTAAGGAACATGCATGCCAAATTTACCGTAAGGGTTCGTCATCATCAGCCTGCCGTAGTCCGCTGCTGGATATAGGCCTCTCCAATGGCACGCCACTGAGCCCGATTTTTGGCTCTTCGTGTCCAGCCGCTGCCAGCCACTTTGCGTATATCGTCACTCCACGTAGCAGGAGGGCGTCCTACACTACGTTTGCCAAGGCGCGGTCTCCGCTCTAGAACACGACTACTCCAACAGTTATCGGTTCTGCGATTGATGTGACCAGCCCACTGCCACTTCAACGTGCTAATTCTCTGAGCTATGTCGCTTGGTTCTCTGTCGGATCACTTCATTACGAATTCGATCCTTCAGAGAAACTCCGAGCATAGCCCTCTCCATAGCTCGCTGAGCGACCTTAAATTGGTGGAATAGCCGCACCGTCAGTATCCACGTCTTGGCACCATAAGTCATAACGGATAGGACGCATTCGTAGAAGACTTTTGTCTTAAGGCTTTGCGGTAGGGTAAGGGTTCACTAAGGAGGGATTTCCCGAAAAAAAAAAACAGTTAAATTCTAATAAAATGTACGAGTACATCTAACACCACGTCGAGCTATAAGTATATATAACTAATCTAGAGGATACCCGCAGTTACATCTGCACTATTTTTTATTTAATTTAACCATTTCTTCCCAATCCGGTGAATCCCTCCACCCCTATAATCTTCAAAAAACAAACATGCCACATTGCAGCTTCTTATCCCTCGTAGTTTCGGCTGTGCGTTGTCTGTCAGTGAATCAGTAGTGCAAGAATGTTATATTATAATAAACGTTTTATAAAGCACGCCAACGAGGCGACAAAGTCAAAAAATCTAAGAAGCCACTGAATATGCGTTCCGTAACGAAAGTATATATTTGTTCTTAATTAAGTATATATTCTTAAGTATATATTCCTGTTTTCTGACAGCTGCTACTCCAATAGATATATACTAGCTGTCCGGAGGGAACTATTTCGCGTACCCGGTTAATTTATAGCCTAAGTTACTCCTTGGTACATCAGTTATCCGCCAGTGATAGTCCCGTCAAAATCGGTCCAGTCTTCCAGAGATTTGCGAGAACAAGTAGACTGACAAACAGACAGACAAAAATAAAAAAAAATTACATTTCGGTATATGTACCGTGTATACATCCATATGCATTTAGTAAAAAGCGGTTATTTTAATATTACAAACAGACACTGAAATTTTATTTACATGTATAGATATTAATTATTAATCCCGCTATATATTATGTTGTATGTGCTTTCAAAAATAGAATAAATGTGTTTTTCTTTTCTTTTCTTTTCTTTTCTTTTCTTTTCTTTTCTTTTCTTTTCTTTTCTTTTCTTTTCTTTTCTTTTCTTTTCTTTTCTTTTCTTTTCTTTTCTTTTATTTTCTTTTCTTTTCTTTTCTTTTCTTTTCTTTTCTTTTCTTTTCTTTTCTTTTCTTTTCTTTTCTTTTCTTTTCTTTTCTTTTCTTTTCTTTTCTTTTCTTTTTTTTCTTTTCTTTTCTTTTCTTTTCTTTTCTTATAGATGAATAATAAAGGTCCCAGTACACTTCCCTGTGGGACGCCTTGTCACACATCGCGATATTGGGATGAATTCACTGGCGGATAGGTGATGTACCAAGGAGAAACTTAGGCTATAAATTAACCAGGTAGGGGAGACCGGTTATGGTTGTCACACTGGTTGGTTGTCACAGAGGCCATAACAGACAATTAAACGGCGTGGTAGGAGCGTGGGAGTAGCACATCCATTTGTACCTCATGTCAGCGTACACGGACATGCCGTTTAATGGACTTATTCGACCACTCGATATTCTATTATGACCTCTGTGACAACCTACCCATGTGACTACTTCTTCTCTACTTGACTACTTCGCGTATAGGAGACCGGGTATGATTGACATACCCGGTCTCCTATACGCGAAGTAGTTTGCTCAGGACCCGGGTGAAACCGCGGCAAACAGCTAGTCATATAATTATATTAATGATCTACCTACAGCTATAGAATCACAAATGGTCCTATTTGCCGACGACAGTACTGTTATGTTTGCTAGTAAAGATATATACATACATAATATTCAGCATATTATACATACATAATATTCAGATACCAAAATTGATTAATTATTAGGTAGTATTATTACAATAATTTAGAATTTCTAATAGCTTCTATAGCTTATAAGGATCCAGCAAATGCTCATATTTTAATTTGTATTTATAATTCTAACATTTAATATTTTATTTTTTTATAATACTAATAATTCATGACATTCATTTTGTGTTACATTTAATTAAATTGAATGAGATTATTAATAAACAACTTTGCATACCAAGATGGTGAAATATGACATAAGCAACTACTTATACATGTATCATCTACAAATGTACCCATATTTGCAATAATAAATTGATTTGATTTGATAATTTCAGGTAGTTGGCTTTGGTGCAACTGAGTTCAACAAGCAGTCCGATGTTTTAAGATCGGCTCACACAATGGTGCAAAATGACACGATTTGCGTCGCGTTTTCTCCCAATGTCTACACAAAATTGCTCAACGAATTCACTATCTGCGCTGGATACGGACCTACATCTAGTAAGAATAATGTTTCTTCTCTACAAAGAGCACGAAAGGCCATGGACCCCGGCTGTTATAAAGATCTTTGACAATCGTTACAGAAATTCAGTACTCTCAAATATCCTCATACTGGCTTAAATTAGAATAATAAAAATCTGCGCGCCAGTATTGTGTTAGACTGGAAAAGCAGACCACGAGTTCTAAGACGATAGGATTACAACTAGGTGCACGGATAAATTGCAGTTTTTCAATTGCTGAATATTAACCCTAATTACACTCTCCATTTAACAGCATCAGCCCTGTATAATGGATATACTCTGCGCCATTACTGGGCATCTTCTGAATATGAGAAGGGTTAATAAATAGTTCACAACCGCACGCTGACCATATGAGAGATGGACTCCGCAAATATGCGAGAAAAATTGGGTGTATTCTCAGACGCGCAGGTTTTCTTGCGGAGTTTTTCTACACCGCTTACCAAGCGATGTTAAACAATACAATGCACACAAACACATAATTGCAAATTCAACCTTCCGATTTTACGTAGCAATATGTTAGTCTCTCAATATCAACACTGTCCTTTCCTTCTTAATTAAAATTACTTTTTCGTTTTCTTAGGTATAAATCCTCGCAACGGTGACAGTGGAGGTGGTCTCGTGCTGCCCACAATTCAGGCTGACCACAAAATCACGTGGTTCTTGCGAGGCATGCTCTCTAAGTGCGGCGTTTCTCCAGGACAGACGCATTGCGATCCGAAGTACTACGTGGTTTATACTGACGTCGCTCCTCACTACGGCTGGATCTACCACCACGCTGGCTTAGTATTCAGAAACAATGTCGTCACATCATAATGGTTTTGATCTCTACTATTCAAATATATTTCTAAATATTAAAATTCGTTCAGGTTTACAATTTTTCTTTTATTTTAATACTGAAATAGCTGCTCGCATCCTTTTCGTACGGATGACGTAGCCAAGCAAAAAATAAGACATTTAAAATGGCGGGAAGACAAAACTTGCTTTTACATAATTATATATAAAAAAATCTTGTCCTGATAACAACAATTACAGCATTTTTATTCATATAAGTAGATTTAACTTTTGTCTAAGCTTGGTGCAATCGTTTTGAAATATACGTACAGAGCGTGCACATATTTCGGCTTTAATATTTAGGGGTTCTGTAGCCAAAAATACAGACTACACATTTGTATTTGGTAGGCGTACTCTGTGAAGCGCTACACGATTCCTATACAAAAATAACAAAAGGGAATTAAGTGTGACTTTCCATACATGAAACTGACTTGATAGAATTATTTTTCTTTATCCGACGTAAAAACCGCAACTGGTTAAATGCGAGTTGGCAGACCTCACATGACTGCTGAAAACATTATAGAAAACTCTGAGACACCATTTCATAAACGATATAATTATGGCCGGTGGCGGTCAGGGAGTGTTAATGACTGCTACGCCAAAGGTCTGATTCGATGCTCACTCGATTCAAATATGCATTTAGAGTTATGAATTGGCATTCTTACCCTTGAGTATTCTTATTAATCATACAAGGTGCTGTCGCGTTGGTAATCGAACCCACGTAACATCAACTGGGAGTGGCTAGACGACCACTTAAACCGCTGCACCGTCTGTGCAATCTGTAAGTGTTATTATTAGACTAATGATTAGAAATTAATATTTTGCTATCTCTAAAATTGTAACCCTAATGACAAGAAGTTAATACTAAAATTAAATATTTATTTTGTTTAAAGGCTATTAACAGTTTCGTTTTGCTAGCCTATGCTATTTTGATAAAGTTAGGCAAAGACATTCCCAAAACTACCCTTATGGTCGTACGTAACAATAACGTAAACGTCTCGCCACATATTTAAGTTGATTGAAAATCTGACTACGCGAACTTTTCGGAAGAATGCTAGGCACATAACTTAAACATCTATTATAATACTACTAATATTCTACCACATACAGACAACTCAATCTAGTCCCAAACTAAGCAGATACTTTTCTTTTTTGTTAATACTATATGATGTGATAGGTACTTGTTCAGAAACATTAATGGCGAAATGTGGATGTAATATTACACCTCTGCCCTTAGGGGAGACAGGCGAGTCTATGAAAAAAAATTTTAGGTCCCATGTAATAGGGTGCGAGCCTATTGCCGCTACCGGGCACATCACCAGACTCCGGGCTGCTACTGAGTATTCGGAAAAACCCAGTAACACTTTTGCCCGACCCGGGAATCGAACCCGGGACCTCCGATCAGCAGTCGCATGAGCTATCCACTGGATCAATTATGGATAATAAGAATCCTTTACGTCAACGTACCGGTCGGTCTCTTGAAAACATTGCTGCTGTAAACGAGAGTGTCGCCAAAAACCCGAAAACAACATTCGACTGTGATACTCTCAATAACTTCAAATTTCACGAAACACTACGCAGAGAATTTCACTGAAGACCTCCACCTTCTTGCGTACAAGATTCAGTTAGCTCAGGAGCGGCAAGCGCCGGTAATTCGTTCAATGGGTAATGGAGCAAAGTGAAGTCGATGCCAATTTTTCGAAAAAAGTCATTTTCTCCGATGAAGCGCATTTCCAAATAAATGGCTTCGCGAATACACAAAATTGACATATTTGGGACGCAGAAAATCCTCATGTAATCCATGAGAAACAAATACAGCCACAACGAGTAACTGTCTGGTGCGGATTTTGGTCAGGCGGCGTAATTGGACCTTACTTTTTTGAAAACGAGGCCGAAATTGCAGCAACTGTGAACGGCATTCGTTACAGGAATATGATAATGGAATTCTTGTGGCCTCAACTGGAAGGCATGAATCTGGACAACATGTGGTTTCAGCAGTACGGTGCAACCTGCCACACCACGTATGAAACAATCGACTTATTGCTGAAACGATTTCCAGAACACATTATCTAACGAAATTCTGATGTCAACTGGCCACGAAGATCGTGCGATTTAACGCCCGTGCAATTTTTTTCTTTGGAGTTTTGTAAAATTTAGGGTTTATGCGAATAAACCCGAAACAATTCCTGAGCTCAAATCGGTAATCCAACACGTCATCGGTGAGATACACCCGCATCTCTGTGCAAAATTCATGGAAAATTTTATGAAAAGAGTAATGGCCTGTCATCGGAGCCGTGGGGGTCATTTGCCGGATATTTTATTCCATACTTAATTGGAACATGTCTTCTTTACAATGCAATAAAAATATCACAACTCTGTCATTAAATACTTGTTTTTATTTTAAAATGAAGAAGTGCACTCTTACTGAGACACCCTTTATAAAACAAATATTCCTAATGTAACGCCTACAATCTAGAGGTAAAAACTGTTGACTGTTTTAAATTCAAACTCGTAAACCCACGTCATGCACCAGTTTACGCTTCATGAGTGTTGGGTTGGAGTTGACTCGTTCCAGCATGCCCTCAGCGACTCTTATGGAGAAAATTCAGGTCTTTTGTGACTAGCAAAGAGGTAGCATTTTATACCCCAATGATTATTTACATTTTAAACAATCATGGATATTGTGTGTACGGATCGTGCCATGACACACAAAAAATTCAGCAGTATCTTTCTCAAACTTGAACGAAGGTTTTTTAGTTTCTATTTCTATGATTTTCAGTCACTTTTGCGATGTTATCTATAGTCGAAAACGTTGATGGCCTACCAGTACAAGTCAAATCAACACAAATCTTCTATCACATGTCGAACGCTTTGTGTGATTCACCGTAAGCTTTCTAAAACGATTTCATTGACTCCAAATACGAAATTCCATTGACAGTGCAAAATTTAAGACAATGCATTTGTTCTATGTTTTTGTCCATTAAGAAATTCGCAACACAGTCTAGATGTGATTTATCTGAAATCATCACTGTATTTAATTCACAAAACAGATTAAACTCAAAGTTCGCACCAAAATGGTTAAGAGTGGTTGAGTCAATCTGACAAAAAATAACAAGAAATTTAATTTGGAACCTTACAAATCTTCTATGCCTCTTTGACTGATTGAAAAACAAACGGGGTCTAATATTTCGTCCAATTTCGTTGATTGTTAACTTAATTTGCTATGCCACCTGCGGGGAGTCCCCGAAAATAGGATCACTACTATGCTATCGATATCTCAGTCGATATAACTTAACCGGGTATTCCTCGCAAACGCAATAGTAACCAAAGACACACATTTGTGTAAAACTAACCACACTGTTTACAACTTTTGTTATCATTTTAATCATTATAATAGTTATTTTATATTATATGTATATTAGTATAAGATAGTTTGCATACGGGTTATTAAATAACTGACACCGTTATTGCATTGGTGCCTTATGGCCATATTACATTACCTCTATGGCCTAGTTATGATATCTACGTCTTACATTTGAGCTCCAGCGGTTAATGAAAGTGGTTTCCACATGTGGTTCCTATAATATACTTTTGCTGCTATAAGTGACCTACTCATATCAATGTATCTCAATCGCCTAGCTATTTAAAAAAAAAGGCGAAATGCCTTCTGTTATATTTACGTACGTTACGCTGTCGGGGTTCCGTTTGAGAGATTCTGTAGGTATTCGAATTTTGACTTTTACATAATGTTTTAAACATGTAACTTCATTTCTAGGAAAAGAGTTTGAACTTAGTTGGGATGAATAAGCAATAATACATTTTGTTTGGATATCAACTGATCTTAGAAGAGACATGTAATAGTGGTAGCAAATTAGTCATACAGTTTGATGCTTATCGTTCCAAAATAAACACAAAGTACATCATCCTCCTAGCGTAATCAAAGTTACGATCCCGGGGTCCGTCTAACCGGATTCGACTGAAAATTTGCTTTTCCACGGAACGACTGCCTGTCTGACATCCGTAACCCAAAGGGATAGCGATATTACATGGTTTGGAGTAATGTCAGTTTATTCAAAGGTACTGATTGTCCATAAAGACTGTCGAAGATTCATGACAGCCGGAGCCAACGGCTTGACATGTTTTCCGAGGCACGGGACAAGCAATAATGAACAATTTATTTCACACATAACTCCGAAAAATCAGTGGGGCATGGTGTGGATTCTCACTGCATGGCAGCCTGTTGGTATCTCAACTAGCCTATCAAAGTACAGATATGAAAATTATCGCACTGGAAGAAATCAGAAGTACATAGTTATTACTTATTAGATACCTAATACGAACGAGTTAAGTTCAGTAACGGTCTCGAAATATAATTTACGATATCAATATCACTAGCATAGCGAATGACGTTGGCTTCCTAAATGATATAATATTATTTAACGCTTGATCGCGGGTTTTTCTCTCAAGTTAAAGGTCAAGAATATATAACGATTGTTGGGCAATACCAATTTAGAAGTGCGAATTCAAAGTTTGGATTTCAAACTTTGGTAATTATTTACATTGTCTCTCAGGATATGATTGCATAACTACTTGACTGGTCTGTTGTTCTTGTGGTTTACTGTTAAACCAGCGGTCGTGGGTTCGATTCCCACCTACGATACAGATATATTATGAATATGATTATTAGTTCTGTGTCTGGTTCTAATGTTTCTATAATCTGTATGTATTTAAAAAAATATAGTATTAGTACGATTACCAGTCGTCTACAAATTCAGACATTCTTTCAGTATGAATGGACCTGCTCGGTCGAAGTACTACCCTCTCACAGAATATCGACGTAAAGTAACAGTAACTATACTGTAGCGTTTCGTTTGGTGAGTGAAAGTGCTGGATGCCCTATACCCTGTGCTTCTCTCTCATCGCCTTCCTCCTTCTATTTATTTTCCCAATGTCCCACCCAGGTCGGCAACGCATTTGTCACTCCGTTAAAGGCGTGAAGTTATGTTATGTTAATAATATCAACTGTATACTTATGCTCAGAGGTGATGTGCAGTTATGTTTTTAAATCCCTAATAATACTGGGTATATTACCAGATGCCATGCTGACTACAAAGAATTGAGCAACGCAAAATAGAGCAGTTTGGAATCAAGTTGACTTTGACAGAAGTAACTTACCTATCATGACTCCGCTACTGAATGTAGAAGTTTGACATGTCGACGTATGTTAGTTCTAAAGTACAGGATCTCGATCTACGCCAGTTCGAAAGTTCACTGGAGCGAAGTATGCAAGGCCGACGTATCGTTCATTTGAAAAAGCCTCGTTAACTCGAGAAACTAGCTTGACGGAGCCCTGCCAAGCAGGGCTCCTATTTTTGGATAAAGGGTAACAAGGAACCTAACATAATCTTTTAATAATACTAGTTAGTAAACTCTTAATTATACTAGTGCAGTAGGATACGATAATATACCTCATTAATCACTCTTTCTCCCAAGGTATTTTTCCTGACAGGCTTAAGGTTTCTATCGCAAAGCCTTTACACAAAAGAGATGACAAAGACGAACTGAATAATTACAGACCTATTACACTCATACCGGTGCTTTCTAAAATATATGAAACATTAATGTATAGTCGTATAATTAGTTTTCTAAATAAACATAATATACTCGCAAGTGAACAAAACGGAATCCAAAAAAAATAAATCCACAACTCTAGCTGCCTTCTCACTCGTAAAAAACATAACAGAGTCTTTGGATAATAAAAAGATAGTTTCAGAGATATTCTTCGATATGTCCAGCGCTTTCGACTTTGTAGCTCACAAAATCCTTTTGCGTAAATGCGAGCCCTATGGAATTAGAGGCAACGCCCTTTATTGGTTGAGCACCTACTTAAATAACCGCAAACAATGTGTGGAAGTTGCCGGCACTGATACAACACATACTGTCACATCATCTTTACCAACCTATGAGGCCAACAGATTTGGTGTCCCTCACAGCAATGTTCTTGGGTTTTTATTGTTTCTGCTATACGTAAACGACATATCAAAGGTCACAAATTATAAATGTACTCTGCGGACGATATTTTGGTAGTAATACCCCAGACTCGAAACACTGATTATAGAATAAGCATCAATATAACCATTGATAACATATCAAAATGGCTTAGTGCTAATAACCTAGCAGTAAACTTGTCAAAAACAAAAATAATACATTTTAGACAATATAATAGTACGTGTACGAGCCGGCAAGCAAAAGAAAAAGTGGTCCTTCGTCCTATGAAGACGCCTTTCGCGTGTGTACCGAATATTAGTGCAATATTCTGATACTGGAAAGTGCTTACGTGTGAGGTGAACTGAACTAGCAGTGAAGGTGTGTACTGACAGCAAGAGCGCAGTACGAGCCATATCAGCCATATCAACTATCAACAAAGGTAGTCCTTGAACAGCAGTTCTCGTCGTGGGATTATCAAGTAAGATCTTTCCATTTATATCATTTCTATCAATATGTCGTCTTTGGAAGATATTTTAGCCCAACAGCAGCAACTACTCAACCAGATAGAGCAAATTTACACAAACTTCAAAAAAGATGGTTCCGATCGCAAAACCTCGGACTATATACGCCGTAGATTGGAGAAATTGGATGCATGCATGGAAGAGTATCAGTCAAATCATATTAAATTGTGCAGCATTGAATATGCCAAATCTCATACATATTTCACATCGAAACAGTACGATGCAGTAAAAGAGAGATTTGAAAAGATCAAAGGGGTGATAATCAACTGTCAGCCTGCAGACGGAAGACCATCAACGCCACTGTTAAAGCCGGCTACACCACTAGCCACCTCCAGCGGCTCGCTACAGCCCTTAGAGCAATCTTATAAGTCTCAGGGATCGAACAGCAAAACAGATGAGATGATGAGAAAACAAATCAGCAATTTCAAGGCCTTTCAACACACTGTCTCAAACATCAACTTGGACACCGTCACTGAGAAGTGGAAATTTGATCATCTGTTAAGCACAGTGAAAGCTCGGTGGTCAAAGATTGACACACAGCATTGGGAGCTGGATAGCGAGTTAGGAGACAGGAATCAAGAATATCATAATATGTATCTCAAATATGAGCGTACGTACAATGATGCTGTGAAAGCTATAAACAAGAAAATGTCATTTTCTGAAGTCCAAGGTAAAAGGTGAAGCTGAGCGTCTCATACAGCATCTGCCGATAATCCTAGATAACTATATTATTAGCTGGGACATTTTGAGCAATAGGTACGATAACAAAAGGATGATATTCACATCTCACATTAACATCTTGTTGAACCTTCCTATATTGCAACAGCCATCAATGAATCATATAAAACAGGAGGTCTACAATCAAAAACCTTTTCCTTCGAATATCAATAAATCACTGGAAAAATCGTATCAGTCTAAACAGTCATACTCAAGTAACAAGGTTATTTCGCAATCGTCTAGTGAGCGGAAATTGCAAAATATACATGCCCAGCAAACATTCCCCGTCTGCAATGACCCACATGCAATATTTTTTGCAAGCAATTCGCAGAAATGACACCAGCAATGAAAAAGCAGTTTGTTGCTAACTTGAATTATTGTCAAAACCGCTTATACGATCATAAGGGCAAAGAATGTTTATCCCAAAAGCGTTGCCGCGAATGCAATCAATTTCATAACACCTTATTACATGATTCGTATAAGCAGACAAGCAACTCTTCTCAACTAAGCCACGTGCGCCCGAATCAAGATCGCACAAACAAAGGCAACACGCATGTCACACAGCAAAGTATGACTCAGGAAATTTTACTTTCAACCGCTCTGTTAAAGGTACAAAGGATTAATGGTACATATCTGTCATTGCGAGCTCTTATTGACCAGGGCTCGCAAGGCTCTCTTATCACAGAGAATGGTGCGCAGCAGTTAGGTTTACAAAGATACAAATGTGGTGTTATTATCACTGGTATAGGTCAAACAGAAAATAGTTGCAAAGGGATGGTCACCCTGTATTGTGTGTCAAGAACATGTCCGTACACATTTGAGATTGATGTATAGATAATGAACAATCTTACAAAATATCTACCGTCGTACCCTTTCTCTAAAATATTATGCCCCTTTTTAGAAACAATTCCGTTGGCCGACCCTGACTACAACATCAGCCGTCCCATAGATATTTTGTTAGGTGCAGACGTCAACTCAAATATTCTTCTGGCATGTGTAGATTGAGTGAATCACTGCCCATCGTACAAGAAACCCGCCTGGGATGGATACTGTGTGGCACGCTCAAATCTAGTCTAACTTGCAACGTCGTGCAACTCGATTTAGACAAATACCAGGAATTTTGGGAAATAGAAGACGTCACAGAAGGAAAATCATACTCTAACGAAGATGAAGAATGCTTGAAGTTATATAAAACAACAACAGAACGCTTAGAAGACGGAAAATATCAAGTGAGGTTACCCCTCATACCGGGGTTTGAAGAAAAATTAGGAAAATCAAAAAATAAGGCCATTGCTTAGTTTATGCATTTAGAAACAAGATTACATAAAAACAATTCCATTTTTAGCGCATATAAATCATTCATTAACGAATACTTAGACTTAGACCATATGAAACATGCCGCCGGTAATCGAACACCAGAATGTTACTTGCCGCACCATTGTGTAATGCGCAACGAAAGTGTAACTACGGCATTACGAGTTGTATACAATGCGTCGGCTAAAACATCGACTCATAAAAGTTTGAATGATTTAATGTATACGGGGCCCAAACTACAGCAAGATCTCCAGTCTCTGATCATAAAATGGAGACAGTATCAGTAAGCATTTTCTGCTGATATTGAGAAAATGTTTAGGCAGATATGGGTCCACCCTGATGACCAGGCGCTACAAAAAGTCCCTCTCACAAACTTCGCGAATATCAATTGGCAACCGTCACCTACGGCACTAAATCTGCCTCATTTCTTGCAATGATGACCTTGCGACAATTGGCATCAGACGAACTTAGCAAGTACCCTGAAGCGGCCAAGGTCATCGAGGAGTCCTTCTGCATGGATGACCTGGTGCATAGCACCGGGTGTATAGAATCAGCAAAACAGCTACAAACAGATTTGATAAATCTACTGAAATTAGGAGGTTTCAATTTGAGAAAATGGAAGTCCAATGATATTCGATTACTCCAACACGACAATCAAGACTACTTCAATCAGGAAATCAAATGTTTCAAGCAAGCAGATTTAACAAAAACCTTAGGCCTTTGCTGGAACCCTATGGAAGATAGTTTCGCGTTTGTATCAAATTTAGAAAATGCCAAAAATAAAGTTACGAAGAGAATTATACTTTCAGATATGTCTAAGATATTCGATCCGTTAGGTTGGATCGTAATTAAAACAACAAAATTGAAAATATTGTTTCAAGAAATATGGGCGTCCAAACTTCAATGGGAGGAGGAGGTTCCAGACAAAATAAGCACTGAATGGGTGAAAATCAAGAATGAATTGCAAGATATAAATCATTTTAAAATATCCAGATGGTACGGCATTGAATCAAATTATAAAATAGAGCTTCACGGCTTTTGTGACGCCTCAGCAAAAGCGTACGCGTGCGTCATATACTGCAAAATCAATAAGCACAGTAAGCAATCGGTCGTATTAGTAGCGGCAAAATCAAAATTAGTCCCTATCAAAAAGCAAGTATCATTGCCTCGATTAGAGTTATGTGGACCGCAACTACTCACCAAACTCATGGCCAAGGTCAAGCAATGTTTAACAGGTCATGACTTACAAATTTTTGGTTGGAGTGACTCAACTGCCGTACTTGGTTGGCTACAGGGTAATCCCAGTAGATGGAAAACGTTCGTGGCAAATAGGACCACGCAAACCATAACAGTGATTCCTCCTGAATGTTGGAGATATGTGAAATCAAGCGAAAATTCCGCTGACTGCACAAGTCGAGGCATGTCAGTGTCGCAATTAGCTACATATTCTCTATGGTGGCAAGGACCTGCGTGGTTACAGGCCTTTGATGCAAGCATACAAGATCAAGTCATACACACAACGGAACAAGAAATTAAAAAGCAAGAGGAAGTTTACGTTACTACTAAGGAAGAAACAAGTATTATTACAAACATGTTAAGAAAATATCAATCTATCATAAGGATCACTCGCATTTTAGCATTAGTTATAAAATTTAAGAGTTACAAGAGAATCAATCAGAAATATTACTTAACATTAACGGAAATTAGCGAAGCTAAGCAAAAAATGATCAAACACGTACAGTAAACAGAATTAGGAGCGGAGATCAATGATATCATGCAAAAAAGCAAGTTAAGCTCTAAGAGCAAATTGATAAAACTGAATCCCTTTCTCGATGAACGTGGTATTTTGCGAGTAGGTGGGCGACTCAAGATAGCTCATATCAGTCAATCAATGCAACATCCTGTAATTCTGCCCCACACATGACAACTTATCGAACTCATTATAGATGATGCACATCGATCTAGGTATGCTACACGCTGGAGCTCGATTGACCTTGAGTTTTATCCGACAAAAGTACTGGATTAGGTGGAAACGTAGCTATAAAAAGATGGCTACGTCGTTGCGTGATTTGCAAAAAACAGAACCCAGACTATCAACCTCAAATAATAGGAGATCTGCCAGCAGCCCGGAGTAACCCATCGCAGCCATTTACCCATACCGGGGTTGACTTTACTGGTCACATATACGTCAAGGCTAGCAAAAGACGAGGTATCAAGAGCACAAAGGGATGGTCTTTGTATGTATGGTCACGAAAGCTGTACACCTAGAGCTTGTCTGTGACTTGAGCACTTCATCATTCATAGCAGCACTGCGAAGAATGGCAGCCCGCCGTGGAACACCCGCTCACATGTACAGCGACAATGGTCGTAACTTTGTCGGTGCCAACAAGGTGCTACAGCAAGAATATCAAGAACTCATCAATATCATGGAAAGCAAAGAACTATTATCAGAACTGTTAAACATGGAGATCAAATGGAGTTTCAATGCGCTTTCATGGCTTTCCGCTGGAGGTCTATGAGAGGCGGCAGTCAAAAGTTTCAAATATCATTTTAAGAGAGTTATCGGTGATCAGATTCTAACATACGAAGAGCTCTACTAACCCAAATTGAAGCATGCCTCAACAGTAGACCGTTGTGTTCTATATCAGAAGATCCTGACGATATAGACTTTTTAACACCGGCTCACTTCCTAACAGGTGGTGCAAATGTCACCGTGCACGATACTGAAACTGATTTGAGAACTCGATGGCAGTTAACTCAAAAAATCGTGAAAGATCTTTGGAAAAGATGGAAAAGTGAATACCTAGCACAACTAACAGAAAGGAGCAAGTGGCGACAGTCGAGTAAAGGTCTCAGTCTGAATGATATCGTCATGATCTACGATGATAATCTTCCTCCGGGGAAATGGTTGATGGGCAGGGTTATAGAACTTCACCCCGGTTCCGACGGACATGTTCGCGTTGTTACATTAAAAACTAAAAACGGAATATCAAAACGTCCAGTCACAAAGTTATCAAAGCTGCCAATCTATGACCAACCCTCGCAGTTAGACAGCGAAGCAAAAAGCGTCTCAAATGCGGCCGCGTCCCACACAACTATGTCGACTGAAACAATCAAGAAGAGGCCTAGTTGCAACATAGCATCGATTTTCGCTGCCATCATGTTGTTTTTCTGTCTAGTTACAACTTCTCAAGGCGCTCTAAACGTAACAAACTTCCGCAATAAAGACAAGATATCAAACATGCGTATTATAAGAGACTAGAGGACGCCAGCAGCTACGCCTGCATTTTTTTTAATTCACCCGTTTTACCGATCCCGTGGGAATTTCGGGAAATCCCTTCTTAGTGCACCCCTACGGTCCTCAAGGAACATACATGCCAAATTTCAGCTTCCTGCGCCCAATAGTTTCAGCTGTAGCGTGTCTGTCAGTCAGTCAGTAACGCAAGGATTTTATATATTAAGATGATTGGAAATTAATCATATACTACGATATGAAACCATATTGGGAAGGAATTACTGCACTCAATAAAAGTACTACGGCTCAACAATCATGTACGTCTATACGATATCAAATGTATTGTGACATGATATTATTACAACTACGACACGGGTACAATGAACTGGACTATAACAATCAGCTGTTACTCAGTCAGCAGTTTGACACGCGACCAAGCAGGTGGCGACGCGGCCTTATAAACGGTGCCGGTTACATCATCATCAACCTGAGAAAAGAAGCGTACATTCTTCTTACAGAAAGTACACTACAGTCTTGCTTAGTGACAAATATACATCTGTGTCATATCCACACACCTGTTTACAAGCTAAGACAAGATGAAGATTTCTGTCAAACAAGGTCGACAGTGTGCGAAGTAAGCATTGAACCCTGTAAGAATCACTTACAGCGCATCAGCTAACTAACGCCGGACTTGTAACTGTGGCATATGGCTGTACAACCAAATCTGAGAATTTTGAAATTACTGCACATCAAGAAATACAGATGATACAGACAGTTTCTCTCCAACCTGACATATACTCTCCAGTTATAGCATCTATCAACAACATCGTAAATATCTCCATACCTCACTATGCCTTGAATGAAACCAGTATTGAAAGCGATCAAGTACAGCTGCAATATATAGAAGAATAGGTCAAGAGCATGAAAGAAAATGGAGAGATCTCAGATAGCATAACATATCATGACGTCCACCACTATACCATGTTCTATGGTGTGCTGCGCGTGCTAGCAGCAGGATTCGGAGTGTACGCATGGAAGCGCGCGCTCAGGCGCCGCGCCGCCGCGCGAGCACCGTGCGCGCGAAATAATTTTTTTTGTAGGTACAGTACTAGACAACCATTGTAATTGGAAATTCCACATAAAAAGTGTGTGTACCCGTATAAACCGGTTTGTTTTTGCCCTCAAAAAATCAAGAGCATAACAAGTTAAAATCTGCCTTAATTGCTTACCATGGTTATATAGGATCGGTACTGAGATATGGACTATTGCTATGGGGAAACTCTACAGACATCTCAAAGGTCTTAATTTGTCAAAAGAAATGTGTCAGAGCAATTACTGGCGCTAGATTCCTGCAGACCTCTTTTCAAAAAGCTAAAAATCCTCACTGTGATAGGCCTTTATGTTCTTGAAATAGGCTTATTCGTAAAAAGACATCCACATTTATTTAAAAAGTCAACAGAAAATAGGAAATTTTTATCAAGGGATCCGACAAAACTAGCTGTACCTCAAATGTCGACCACCCTATATTATTATAAGAGAAATAGTAACTGCATGGTAACACAAGTGTACAGTAAAATACCAAAAGCTTTAAGGGATCTACCAATAGCACGCTTTACGAATGCACTAAAGAAATGGCTTATTGAACAAGGTTTTTATTCTATACATGAATTTATGAGTTACAAAGATAAGCAACGAACTTAATTTTCATATTCTTGCTTAACCTTTCAGTTACTTTTTTTATTTATATTATTTGAATCTCTTTTATTCATTTATTTTTAATTCTAATTGATTGTGTGGGTAATATATATTACTAATGCTATATATTGTTAAGATGATTATAATATTTGCTAATGTATAAAATGTGTGATATAATTGCTGATTTATGTGTGAGCTTTCTATAATTTATTTAAATAATATAATTAATAATAATCTTAATATATAAAATCCTTGCGTTACTGACTGACTGACAGACACGCTACAGCCGAAACTACTGGGCACAGGAAGCTGAAATTTGGCATGTATGTTCCTTGGGGACCGTAGGGGTGCACTAAGAAGGGATTTTCCGAAATTCCCACGGCATCGGCCAAAGACGGGTAAATTAAAAAAAATGCAGGCGTAGCTGCTGGCGGCCTCTAGTATAGTAATATAATGTACCTGTTAAATTTTGCATGCCGAATGTCGGTGAAACATGCTGTGCCTTTTACAATATCTACCAACACCTTTTTAATATGACCATGTTTCTGGCAAATAAATTTTCTTATTCTCATTCTCATTCTCATTCTCATTCTCATTCTCATTCTCATTCTCATTCTAATTCTAATTCTAATTCTAATTCTCATTCTCATTCTCAAGTTGCAACTTGCTACTTGTTTGTGGTCGTTCTGTACAACTAGAATAATGCCCAGTGACTTTCTTCGACATAATATGCCGGCGGCACTAACGCCCGCCAAATGTCGGCGGCACGTGTCACGCGGCTAAAGCCGGCGGCCTGCGCCTGAGGGCTCTGTGTGTAGCAGTGTATATTTTTTGAAAAGGCATAGTCCACCACGCTGGCTATTTGTGAAATTGGCAGACTTCACACATTTTCATCATTATCATTACCCTAGCGCTGATCCAGTACCGATACAAGACTTTCTTTCACCTTGGAGGCCGGTGTCCCCTTTATGGCTATATCTCTTCCTGCTCACATGGTCTTCGGCATCCTTGGTGGTTGGTCGATTGGCACGCATATCATTCCGTACGACGTCAAGCCAGCATTTCTAGTAGGCCATCTACCGAGGCCCGGCGGATTAGGCAGGGCATTTATTAACGATGCAATATGCGGGTCGTCGTAAGACGTGACCATACAAACAAATTCTTACAAAACTTCACACACTTACAAGAATATTACATAAGTGAAGCTTTTTATTTACACATGTTCATATGTTATGTTTTGATGATTTCCACCGATTACCAATCAAATTATCAATAATTAAACAATAATTTGTTCACGGAAAATCTGTGATATCCACTAGAGATTCCTGCGTGACAATTTTATGTTCTTTTATATAAAACTAGACGTCGCCAGAGGCTTCGCCCGCGTCGATTATACATTTAAACCTTCCTCTTGAATCATTCTTTCGATTTAAAAAAGGACATTAAAATCGGTTACGTAGCTTTTAAAATTTAAGCATACATAGGAACAGACAGACAGAAGACAGACTTTGTTTTATACTATGTAGTGATACCAGCTTAGCTTTTTCAAATAACATTCGATGCACCATCAGTACCTTCAAAGGGCTTTTAATTAGTAATCTGAAACTTACCATCAGACTTATCTACGTAAATATAAATTTTAAGTTCTTTGTTAATAGTAACAAAGTAATGTTAGAATCATCTAAAAAGACATAGTAGGTATGTAATAACCTATTATTATAATTAAGTTCTTTGTTTATAGTAACAAATTCTTAAGATGAGTACATACACTGTTCTTATCGCAATGGCTGACACAATTCATCACGTTTAATAAACAATATTTATCTGGCGTAAAACCCCACTGTGAAGATAATTTCAAGATGGCAGCTTATAAATTAAGTAAATCGATTAGCACTTATTCAGTTTACTAACTTCCGTCAACATGAAGCTGTTTTCGTTATTGTGTGTAGTATTTTTCGCAGCAGAATGGCAATTCTCTGCCGTAAAGGTGGAAGCTTCTGCACCTCTGGCAAGATTTCGGCCGTGCCTAGGAACATTGTACTTTGACAAATTATCTGATAATTTATGGAAGGGTGTGATAGATTTGGCACAGTACAAGGAATACGATGATATCGTCGCAGAGCTGAGGTTCAAAAATGACGTTTACTTAACATCTACGGTAAGTCTTATTCTTTACTGCTAAAAATCTTTTATGTACGTATTAATAAAGCCCTTGGGCATTCACATTTCACTTAACTTCGGTAAAGATGTGGTGAGGTGCAGCATACTGATAATTTTTGTAAATCAACTTATATCGTACACGTAAATGAGATATGCTAATATAAAATAATTCATCCTAAGGGGTATATTAACACGTGTATGCCAAGAAACAAATGTATGGCAAAGTATTATGAGGCTAATAAGTTATGCCGAAATTGTTCAAATTCAAATTCAAATCATGTTTATTGCTCAAATTGTGGTATTACAATGATCCTTAAAACTAAACAGTACAGCATAATTTACCTTACTAGGTATGCAACAATTGGTTTTATAGGAACATTTTCAAACACACATTTACAATTTACATTTTAAATATTCTTCTACAGAGTTAAAACATTTATTGCATAATAATTTGTGTAGTTGTTTCTTAAATTTATAAAATGGCAAGTCCTTTAAATCCGTGGGCAAGTGGTTGAATATGCGTAGGTACAGACATTGCATAACTATTACGGCTACATAATTCCGCTTTCAGTGGAGGAAGGAAAGGCTGTTAGGATATCTAGTATTTAATTTACATTTATTTAAGATAGTGTATACATTAGGAGAACATTTCACAAAAACACAAATCTCAAATATGTAAAGACATGGTACTGTTAATAAGGTCGGTTTTATAAATGAAGGCTTACAACTAACCCATGGCGCTATATTATATAAAGATCTAACACATTTTTTTTAGCAATAAATGCTCTGTTCATGTGTATTGAGTTACCCGAAACTACAATTCCATATCGGAGATTTGAAACCACACACCCGTGATAAGCCTTTAAAGCAGTCTGCCTATTTGTAATTTTAATTAAACACCATAGTGCATAAGCAAATCTGTTAATTTTTTTACAAAGCCTTTCAATGTGGGCTTTCCAATTACATTTTTCATCTATGGTCAAACCAAGGAAAGTAATATCAGAAGCTTCTGTTAGAGGTTGGTCATTGTATTGTATATTTAATATACTTTTATTTCCTCCTCTGTTAATAAATTGATAGTAGTTGATTGCTTACTAGGGATTGAATTTTTGGGAAAAAGTTATGTAAGGTTTGTTGTTTAAATTTTTTGATATTTTTTGATTCAGCACTTTGGGCTGTAGAACTCATGTTAGGTGAGCTGGTTTTGCATGCATTAAAGTTAAACTTTAATTACTTTAATTAAAGTTGTACTTCGTTTAGTAATCCATACAATTAATCATATATTTCAGACGCTCACAGGTATCAAAACGACCGGTAATCACAAAATGACAGTTGGGTATGTTCTGATATATTAATTGAATCTCATTATTTAATTTGTATTCGTTCATGAACTTATTCATTACAACATTTAACACAAGAACAGTGCAGGTAGTCAGTTTTTTTAACGTGCCTACCAATTCCAATATCACGTTCAAAGGGTTAACATCATTTTCCCCTACACATAATATAACCTTGTCGCCAGAGTTAAGATGAGTAGGCTGAATATCCTTTAAGATTTGTTCTGAGGATGCGAGTGGCTTAGTAAATCCTAAAATATTATAATTCTCGTACCGAGTGTTTCTTCTAGAGCGCAACAGTTTCAGGCTAGCCCGATACATTGCTGTGAACCATATATGAATAGTTTAGTTTTAGAAGTATCATTATTAGTATTAACCACTATATCAGATTATTTAGTTCCTGTCAGAGTATCCCCGTCTGGAATATTAATAAGCTTCTGGGTATTTTGCACATCAGGTTCCAGCAGAGCACAGCTACTTGCTACAGCTATTTATGTAATCGGTAGCCTTAGGAAAGACAGATGTTGATAACCGATTCATAGCACGACGACGCCTATCCTTTTTAGTAGATCTAGATGGAGTGGGATTAATGTAGCATATAGTTATAAGTTGAGAAATTGTCTTATCTCTTTAACAACTGTCTTAAATAATAGACCTTACCAGTATTCAAATAAGAAAGAGGCAGGGTTAGTTCCAGATCAAAAGTAGCTACTAATAACGATTCGTCAGTTTTGACTTTACCTTTACAGTTATTTAATATGTTTCTTACTTCGCCTGCAAGTTTAATATGCTGATCTTTTTGTAGCCTTATAGCTAGGCACGTTTCTATTATCTTCTTCCGCCTTTATAGATATCTCGAGCATATCACAGGTTTTACAAGTACCTGCCTCAGGGATATAAAAGTGTAAATTAAACTCGGTTGTAAATACTTTGACGTAGGCACTCTTTTTCAATATTTGTCTTCCTTCTGACTCACATTTTGCTTAAAAAGTTTCAAAATATTCAGTGTTTTTGTAAAAGTATCATCATCATCCTCTTAGCGTTATCCCAGTTTCAATCTGGGGTCCGCTTACTAGTCTAACCGGATTTGGCGGAATATTAGCTTTTCCACGGAGCGACTGCCTGTCTGACCTCCGCAACCCGAAGGGATAGCGATATTCCATGTTTTAGACTAGTGTCAGTTTATTAGAAGGTACCGACGCCCAGTAACGATTGTCAAAGATCTTCATGACAACCGGGACCGACGGCTTAACGTGCTCTTCGAGGCACGAGACAAGCGATAATTAACAATTCAATACGCACATAACTCCGAAAAGTTAGTAGTTTTTACACAATTAATTATTATTTCTTTATTGCACTTAGATCATAAACGCCAGCAACTTGCGACCATAGTGATCTTAGTACGCCTCATTACTTAGATCAGTCTGGCATGTCTCCATTTTGGGAACCGCAACCGATTCTATAGTGAGATGTTGTGATTTCTCAAGGAAAAGAATACTGGAAAGCACTTAGATCAGTCTGGCCGGAAAGAATTATGATTTTCTTTGCAATTGTATAAAGGAACCATTTTTGCCAATAATGTCACTTAGATCACTCTGGTTCCAGCAACATCAAAAATACATTTTATCTTAGGTAGGTACAAATGTTGAAATCATTATTGACTTATATTTTTCCATTTCAGGTTTCGAATACATTCGACATAGTTATTGGAAGGTATCAACCACTCGCATTGCACGCAGAACGACCGATACCTGACACATTTGAATTTAATATTAAACAGACCAGTGATGGTGTACCCGCCTTACTTGAGTTTACAGTAGATAATGTCACTTTATGCAATGATGGAATCAAGGTATGTTGCTGAACTTGTATCAGAGACTTTTTTAATTTTGAACTATCTTTTTTAAATTAATTTTCACAAAACATTTTTATTAACCTAGAAGTTCCTAGAATATCTGGGTCGGGTTAGACAATTTCGTCAATCGAATTTATATTGAATTACCTGATTGTTTGATTGAGAACTTTGTCGATCATCTCATCAAAAATGTTAAATTTTCTGTAATAATTACTTCATTTCATCCCATGGGTGTCGTAAGAGGTGACTAAAGAAACTATACGAAGCAAATTACATCCTTGGACAGAGAAGGAAAACTCGATACTAATTGAGGAATAAATTATAATAGTTTGATGTTAAGTTTCGTTAAAACGAATGATAAATTGAAATAAACAACGACCTCCTTTAAGTCTCATATTATATATATTTTAGTCCTAGTGAGGTAAAAAGGCTGAGAGCCTAGACATGTTTTGTTACGGGTGATAAACTAGGTATCTCTTGAAGTATTCAATACCAGATTAAAAACACCTTGAAAACAAAATGTGAGCTTAATATTTTTTCTATGATCATCAGGCATCAATGGTGGCTTCGAGAAACGCAAGCAACTATTCTGAAGATTATTACAAGTGCGGCAAGAGATCAGCTGAATTTGAGGAATTGGTGTCTCGGAAAGTTGAGGCCAGTCCTGGTGAATGGCCGTGGTATGCCGCTGTCTATACCTTCGACTCATACAGATGTGGTGGCACCATAGTATCCAGAACAGCCGTAATCACAGGTTAGTCATCATATTCTTATAAACGTGAAAGGATAGATGGATGTATATATGTTACTCTTCACGCAAAAACTACTGTCAATATTGTGATGAAACTTTGCAATCATGTTAGCCCATATGCCTTTTGTCGTGATACAAACAGACTGAAACGAACGAACGATTCGACCCGATGGCGTGGTGGGAGAGTGATCGATTGCACTGAAGCTAGTGGGTTCGATTTCCGCTAATGTCAAACTTTTGTGTGCTCGAAAATAGATGTTTGTCTTGCCCTGGGTGTTTTAATGTATGTATTATACTTTATCTAGTATTCATGGTACATGCTCTACTTAAATTGTGACGGGATGGCGCTGTGTGTATGTGGAATAATATTATTCAACTGCTGGAAGTAGAAGTCTCAGAATATTCGTAAATATGCTTCTATTAACGAAAACATTTTTTTCAGTTGGTTATTGCATTGAAAGTAGTGCAGCAGCCAAAGACGTCGACGTTATTGTTAGTATAACAGATGCCACCAATAATGATGATGAGGTTGGAAGACAAAAGCGCAAAGTAAGTAACATTAAATAAATCTAGAAATAGAAACATGCAAGTACATTATACACTAAATAATCAGAACTTAGTAACCTGATTATGACAGCTAGATAAAACCATTGGCAACATTGTCTTACATACTAGCCTTTGCTTCTCTTCGTAAAAACAAATTTACATTTGCTAGCATGCAAGTCTCGCAATCTATTTTATAAGTATCTCGAAGGACTTAACAAACATTTAAAAGTGGAACAACGTACACCCAGAATCCAAATAATTTGGAGCTCCTCATGCAGACTTGCACAGTGTTGTCTCATCAGGGATCAAATTCACAACACTTAGCGCAATGACAAATGGTGGGGCTTACCATAACTATTAAGTCATTTGTATAGGCTCATTTATAGCATTGTATATTAAAAAACTGTTTCTTATATTACAGGCTTTACAATATTTCCGTCATTCTGAATACTCGGGGACTGTTGGACGTTTTGACTATAAACTAGCGTTAATCAAAGTGGAGAGATTTGAGTTCACGAAATATGTTCAGCCAATTTGTCTATACAGTGGTTACCAGAGGAATCTAAATGGAAATGATCTTACGGTAAGTTTATGATACTATATATATTCGTGGCGATGACGTTTCGTACATTGCAACTCATCTGTGTGTTTGTTTAGAACATGGTCTTAAACATATTCGCCAAGTGTGGGATCATATTAAAAAAACTAAATAAGCTGTAATAATTCATTAGGTTTATTTATTGATTAATTAGTGAGAAAAGCATTCGATTGCTACGTAAAATTCGTCGGGTTCAAGTCCACTACGCGTAACCTATATTCTTCTAAATATTTTGTCAATTGCCCTACCCGGTAAAATAAACCTAATTGTCTGAGAGTTGTCCATAATTTCTGCAGATATGCAATAATGTGAATTCTGCCCATCCGCAATTGGCTAGCGTGATGGACTATGGACTAACCATTTTCATAATGAAAAAAAAACAGACTGATACTGCAGAATAAAACAATTTTCAAGATCTTATCTGGAGCCCCATGATAGGAATGGGTTGTTTAATAACAATTACGATGCACTTTTAACTTTGTCTGTTCAATCAACTTGTCTTATATTACAATGTCATAGTTTTGCACGTTACTCAATGCCGCATACTGTACACAGCAGTCGAATTTTTACTGATATTTTTTACCTTATTTCAGGCTGTTGGAGTTGCTAGTATGATAAATAAGAACTATCACCTGAAATCCACCGACATTGTAATGCAGGACAACGTATCTTGCAAAACTAAGTACACGGAACACATCAATAATATCACGTTTTGTTGTGCAACTAGCTCAAGATCAAGTAAGTGTTTTTTTAATTTGTTGCATATACTATTATTAATTATTGATAACAGGCTTAGCAGTTTTTGGTATATAAATGAGCATTCTGGTGTAATTGCATAGAACAAGTAAAATATTAAAAATATACATACATACATACATAACGTCACGCCTTTTATCCCCGAAGGGGTAGGCAGAGGTGTATTTCTACACCCACTTTTCGCCAGATATATGTACTTTAGTCCCACGTAATAAGGGGCGAGCCTATTGCCGTACCGGGCACATTTCCAGACTCCGTGCTGCTACTGAGAGTTTCGTGACAGAAAAACCCAATAACACTGCCCGACCCAGGAATCGAACCCGGGACCTCGCGATCCCACGCGCACATTTATGCCGCGAGACCAACGAGGCAGTCGTATAGGGTTTGATGTCGAGTTTTCCGTCTCTACGCAAAGATGGTATTTGCATCGTGTTATCCCTTAGTCGCCTCTTACGACACCCACGGGAAGATAGGGGGTGGTGACACTTGTATTCTATGCTGTCAACCACACGGCCTTTATTTAATATTGTCAGTTCTAAACAGAGAGGAAGACTAAACATTAATTTACCACCACTTTAAACAACTCACAACTCAAGCCCTGCAATTGGTTTTTGAAGATGACGTGGTGGTTCTTGTATGCCCCGAACACCTTTAAGATAGAGTGTTGCACCGGGTACAGTGTGATCGATCGTATATGGACCAAAGCGAGCCCTGACACGGTTGATAACACTCATACTATCGTGTGTCAAAAGGGGCGGATACCCAAAAGAGCGAACATTAAAAAAAATGAAACACTAGTAAAATTAATATAGACCTACTGACCATTAAAATAGACTAGTAAATTAATTACTTATATAATTTTTGTCCAATGTCACACAGATTTCAGCCCCGCAGAAATGAATGGTGGAAGTGGTCTTGTGCTGCCATCTATCGGTGCTGATCAGACGATCACATGGTATCTGCGAGGCATCGACTACTTATGTAAAAAGGTAGATGGAGTACCCAATACACAGGAATACGAACTGTATTTTGATGTTGAAACGTATTACAATTGGATAAAACAACATGCTAATGAGTAACTTATTTCGAGTTACGTAATATTAAGGTATTTTTTTCAATAAGAATTTAATGCCAAAATTGTGTTACGATTTGTAACCTTTACCTTCAGTAGTAAATTATATAATTCTATGTTTTACTTTTATTTTTCGCCTTTGACCGTTTCTCATACATCACGTATAAGAAGGAGCAGCTGAAAAAATCTGAACCTAACAAACATTTCAACCCTATAATTTCTATAATAAAATTTAATGAAGTTACACTAAATAATTCACACATTTGTATATTGATCATTTGATTGATATATTATCCGACATTGATTTTATCCATGATACCTATGAACGTAAGACAACTTAACATAATATAAAATATTTTGGCATCATTTTTTTTTTTATAGACTCACGCCTGTATCCCCGAAGGGTTAGGCAGAGGTGTCATATTCCGCCATGAATTTTTAGGTCCCACGTAATAGGGGGCGAGCCTATTGCCGTACCGGGCACATTACCAGACTCCGAGCCGCTACTGAGAATTTCCTAACGGAAAAACCCAATAACACTTTGCCCGACCCGGGAATCGAACCCGAGACCTACCATTCCCACGCGCATATTTATGCCGCGAGACCTACGAGGCATCATTTTAATTTTGACGAATCTCATAGGTTTATAACATCATTGATTATCACTAGTGTGATAGGTTACACTGTAACAGCAACTAAGCTTTTAGAAGAAGTTAATAGATTTAATTAATTAATATATAATTTGTAGATCTTATTTTTCTGGACACTCTTAAGCTCGTTATAGTTCTTCTCATTCTTTTAATCGGCACTTTATATTAATTTATAAAAGATGATAAGAAAAACGGACTAATAATAATAATAGAAACAAAACAAATACAAACCCAGCCAAATACAGACCCATCACGTGCCTCCCCATCATTTACAAATTACTAACATCCATCATCACACATAAAATAAACTCATACATTACAGAAAACAAAATCATACCTGAGGAAAAGAAAGGCTGCACTAAAGGTTCAATGGGTTGTAAAGAACAACTAATAATAGATGCTGAGATCCACAACCAAGTCAAACAGAAACACCGAAATCTGTATTACTCATATATAGACTACCAAAAAGCATTTGATAACGTACCTCATTCATGGTTGCTACACATTTTGAAAATATACAAAATTGACAACAGACTACTACAATTTCTACAACATGCAATGGCGCCATGGACAGCAAAACTCAGTCTAAGAACTAACACTACAACAATCATTACATCACCTATCAAAATTTCTCGCGGTATTTTCCAAGGCGATTCTCTTAGTCCTCTGTGGTTCTGCCTAGTCAAAAATCCCCTCTTAATAACGGTAAATGCGGATACACAATTGATATAGATAATAAAATCAAACTCACACATCTACTATACATGTCGACATAAAATTATATGCAAGTAACATACAAGAATTATATCACCTTTTAAGACTAACAGAAAAATTTAGCACAGACATAAAAAATGACGTTCGGCAAATAAGTGTAAAATCAACAGCATTATTACAGGCCAGCATAGTAGAACAAATTCATTCAATCTTGAGCTACAAGAAGATAACATGGAACCAAGAGAAACTTATAAATAATTAGGATATCATCAAAGCACTTCAATTTATCACACTGATATAAAAAACACTTTGAAAGCAAAATACAAACAAAGACTTAATAAAATCCTTTACACCCAGCTTTCCGTCAGAAATACAGTAAAAGCAATTAACACATATTCCATCCCCATATTAACGTATTCTTTCGGAATTATTAAATGGTCAGATACCGAACTTAATTCTCTAAACACCACAACTAGAACAACACGCAAAAAACACAACATCCATCACATACACACAGCTGTACAACGTTTTACACTAAACTGAAACCTAGGAGGACACCGAGGAATACCTCTACAACTAAACAACACTCAATTTGATCCAAAAACCAAAATCCTAAAAGAGGACCTAAAGTTAGAAAACTGGAAAAGCAAAGCGCTTCATGGTAAATATCCCCACCAACTAGAACAAGAGCATATAGACCGAACAGCATCAACTACCTGGCTCACTAAAGGCAACATATTTAGTGAGACAGAAGGATTCTTTATATCAATTCGATCAAGTAATTAAAACACGCAACTACTCAAAATATATTCTGAAAGAGACAATAGAGGCGGATAAATGCCGATTATGCCACCAATACACCGAACACATTGTTCACATCACAGGAGGTTGCAGCGCACTCGCCAACAAAGATTACACTCATCGCCATGACAACGTTACAAAATTCATTCACCAACAACTTGAACTTAAACATAACCTAACAGAAACAAACAAACACCCTACTCCAAATACAAACCGATAAATGTGCTAGAAAACAGTAAAGTAAAACTGTATTGGGATCGAGACTTCATGACTGATCGCACTATCCTTAGCAACAGGCCTGATATCACGTTAACGATAAAATCTACTAAGACCACCTATTTAATAGATATTGCCGTTCCCAACACAAACAACTTAAAGCAAAAACGAAAAATTTCAAAAAATACATACCATTAACAGATGAAATAAAACAGATGTGGCACCAAGAAGCAGTCAAGATAGTCCCCATAATTATATCCTTAACTGGTATCATACAAAAACACTGCATAATGCTTTAAAAATGATTGATCTTCAATCAAACACATACATACAACTACAAAAATCATTTGTATTAGACACCTGCTCCATAGTCCGCCGTTTCTTAAATCCTACCTCACTCACACTTCAGAACATCCCAAACACCACAAACACGCAGAGCATACAACAAACTCCAAACGAGACACAAACAGACCATTTTCTAACTTACAGACAAATTCACTAGACACACTACACGACTGAACCAGAATACTTGGTGTATACCCGTACCTGGTTCAAAATATCCAACCCAGAGTTGAGTTCAAAGATAATCATCTATACAAAATAATAATTATCTTTATTGCACCCAAGACCGGTCTACGCTAAGTTACAACAAATCATAATATTAAGTCTACTTTCTATTACATATTGGTAGTTCATGATTATTATTTTGTAAAAATATAGCCCTTTCTTATTATTATTTAGGATTTTTTCCTGAAACACAGGTGTTACAGCCTAGTTTAGGTAAACATTAAAATAGCTATATATATAAAATATAATGTATTACCGTACTAAATAAAGTAACTACGCATCAATGTACCACAATTTAACAGGTTCCCTATCCATTTGCATAAAATTTTAAGACCTAACTTAGCATAATTTTGTTTGGCATAATTATATTTTCGCATAATATAATTACGCATAAAAGCTTACGCATAATTTTTTAAGCATAATTTCTCTAATCATAATAATGATTAAGCATAATATTCTAAAGCATAAATTTATTAAGCATAAAGTTCTAAAGCATAACTTTTTTAAGCATAATATCCTAAAGCATAAAATCCTAAAGCATAAATTTATTTACGCATAATGATAACAATACAATACAAATTGGATATAATAACTTTGGCAATGTATCTTTGGCATATTTTTCGCAGTACGAAGCATGAAGCAAGCAAGCATACAGCATGCAAGCAAGCATGCAGCAAACAAGCAAGCATGCAGTATGCAAGCAAGCATGCAGCATGCAAAACTATGGTAGGGCAAACAAGACTACGTGGAGTCGGTTTTGCAGCAATTCGGTTCTGTCACTAACTTTTGTTGCACGGCATAATTATACATTTTTTACAAGTTAAATATATAATTATATAAATATTATGCTAATAGTTTAGGCCTACTAACGTTATGCTAATAGTCTAATGACTATTAGCATAACGTTAGTAGGCCTAATGGCCTACTAACGTTATGCGAATCAAATTTATGCCAAAACAAATTAGTCTTTAAGATGAATATGCCAACATAAAATGTATGCCTAAAAAAATATGCCGAAGTATTATTATGCTAAAACAACATCGTTATTAGAACAAAGAACATTATGCAAATAGAAGGGATCCCGATGAAAGGTAATATACAACTACATATTCTGTGAAAATTTTAAGCGTCTACCTGTTACCTTTAGTAATATTGAGCTAATGATACGAAAAATAACACGTTTATTGTATGGGACCCACGTTAATATTTTTATTTTTAGTATTTGTTGTTATAGCGGCAACAGAAATACATAATTTGTGAAAATTTCAGCTTTCTAGCTATCGCGGTTGATGAGATACAGCCTGGTCACAGACAGACAAACAGACAGACGGACAGACAGACAGCGGAGGCTTAGTAATATGGTACCGTTTTTACCTTTTAGGTAAGGAATCCTAAAAATGGGCGGGCGTAGCTGCGGACATCCTCTAGTTTACTATATATAAAATAAATTAAATTGATATGCAAAAATTACGAATAACCAAAGGCCGTTGGGAAGTAGTAGGTAGTAGAAAAGAACCAGAATCTTTATATTACGGTGGCAGTGACGCAACGGACGACGCGGCATATTTGGTCTCCGGCAACGTAGACAAACGAACTTATTAGGATCACGTGAAGTAGTTAGGTGAAAGCGCCTCAAAATTGGTCTGTTTAAAAGCATTGGGATAGGCCTAAACCCAGCAGTAGATGTCTTCGACTGAGAGGGTGACATTTACAGTATCAGTAGCATTATGGTTATTTTGATGAATTCTACATCTTCAACATCCCTGTCAACTATTCAAAGACCTACCTAAATTACACAGTGTTAGAAAATATTTATCCATATTCTCTCGTGTCACGTAATATATTGCTGCCACTGCACCCTGTAATCTGATTAGTAGGAAATGGCATGTAGGAGCCAGAAAGGTATCTAAGGAAATGTATAAAGATTGCGACGTTCGTTGGTTATTGAAAACCTTCTACAAAATGGTTGTATTATTATTTCTGTCAAGTAAGACTTTAAAGTGTTTAGACTTCAACCATGAAACTAAACTAAATAATAAACTAAAACTGGTATTTGTTATCTGACGTTTCATCCAAATTCCATTGATAGTCCATGGAATTTAGATGAAAGTCAGGTAATTATAGTCACGTTTCAGCTTTCAAAGTTGAAAAAGTATTGTTAAAATGCCTTTATATTTGAATGATGATATAATTGGTAATTTTGATCCCGACCAGATTTCCTATCATTACATACTAGAGTTATACAAAACATAACGTCACAAGTAACAAAGTTGGAACAGATTACAAGGGAACCAATTTCCGCAGTACATTCCCGTGCTTAGACGCCTTATATATACCTCTTGTGACAGTAAAATGTTATGACAAGATATGAGACGAACTTCGACTTACTCATATAATTTTCCCTCAATAAAAACCTTGTCAAACAAATTTCAACCTTATGCTAACAGAATACGTGACCATGTGGGTGAATTTTGGTAGTACTACTAATTTGGTTACACAAGCAAATGTTACATGGAATGGATCTAAACTTTTTACAACTTCAATACTGTACGAAAGCCGATAAGATCCCATAAACCCCGTATTGAGAATGTGTACTTGAAAAATGTTACAGATATTACCAAAATTTCAATATCTATGACAAAGTTAACCTTATCTAATACTTCATCAGTTTGGGGTTGAAGTTATCAGAATTTTGTAGAGCTATATCTTAATAGCTATAAAACCAGCAACAACTACTTTGAAACAGATATTGGCTTTCTCACTTTTTATTAAAAATATATCTATGAAATTGCCGTTTTTCATGAAATAAATTAAGCGTATTTTTTTTTTTTTACTTTTATTAATCAAAGTAATCACCCATGCAATCAATGCATATTTTTCAACTCACTCTTCAAAGGCATTTTGTACTGCCTCTCGGGTATTGAATTTCTTTCCCGCCAAGAAGTTTGCCAAATTCTGGTAAAGTAGAAGTCTGCAGGCGCAAGGTCTGGTGAGTACGGCGGAAGATGGAGAACTTCCAACCCCAGCTCTTATAGCTTGGAGACCGTCTGCTGTGCAGTATGAGGTCGCGCGTTGTAGTGCGTGGGAGTAGTGGAGCCGAACGATGGACTAAAGCTAGTTGTAGATTGAGTTTCATCAGCTTATAAATCGCCTTTAATTCGTAATTGTCAACCAAAGTTTTTGGATGACCACGGGGTTCATTTTCAGGTAAACATTTCGTTCGCTTGTAGTGTTCGCTCCGTAAATGTCGTTGATGTCGCGTGCCGCTTGTGCGGCTTTGCTGCCACGACGGTACTATACTCCATAATTATTCGAATTTTTTACGTGTCCATGATGACGAAAAATTTTCGAATGCGATGAAAACGTAACACTAACTATTAAAGAAATGACGATTTTAGAAAAATAATTACATGTTTTTTTTTAATAAAATTAATTTGAAATTAGAAATATCAGCTAAGAAAAATATTTTTATTTGAAATATTTTTATTTGTACGGCAGAGCGGCAATTTCATAGGTAAAGACCTATTATTTTAACTGAACATTAGATAGAGGCATTTGTTTAAGGGGCAAGAGTTATCTGTATTAAGTTTAGATGATATGAGATTAATCTCCGGAGCTGAGAAACAGTCTTTTTGTGAGTCAACATTTTGAACACCAGAACTTGAAAATTCGTCGAAGATAAATTATCCAAAAAAAAAGAAGCCACTTTTACCAGTTACATAATCAATGACCGGAGACACAGAAGCAAACCTTAAATGGACGACATGGTCATTTGTACCATAAACGTTTCGTTATAACCAGTTCTGACACTAGAACGTCTAACAGACAACCACCAGTTATATAACCGGTTTGGCACAGATATAATTATTCACTATTATAAAATACTAATGGTGATTGCCATTCTAAGAAGATGAACAGAGAATATTTTCAAATAAGCCAACTACTTAACTAAAAATCTCAAAGAACTTCTAGACAAAAACCTTTCTATTTAAATCCAGACGAAAGTAATAAAACAGCTAAGTATACAGTAAAAGGTAATGACAATAAAATATAAGTAAGTAAAATACCGTCTGTCGTAGTACAATCACGTTCAATATGAACTATTCTCTACACTTAAACCTACTTAATTCGTACTAAAGAGGCTCCTGAAATTCCCTTGTTCATTTAAACGACGATTGTTGGCTAGCGCACTTTTGTCCACGGAATTAATTTTGCGACACTGAATAAGACATAATTTACAATTTTTATTAGTGTTCCATTAAAAAAAGTTACTTCTAACAAAAATATAAATACTGACCAATCGTTACAGATTTTTGGATCCGGTGTGTTGGCAAGTGTTTTTTCTTAGTACATTTTGCTGAGACAATTTATTCAGTAGATAGTCAGAATCATCCCCTAATATGGGAATTTCGTAAGCATTTCTAGCGTTGGTGTATCCTATGTTAAGCAAATGCCAGGTGATAGACCATTTAAAACTAATTTAATAAACGTGGCTATCAAGCCGACCCGCATATTAACGCGTATAGACATACATACCTACTATGAATGGAATTGCACAATATTCGCTTTTCTCTCTCGACATGGATCTAATAGCATTAGTCTGATGATTTTGCCGAATTAAACAAAAATTACCATAGATATCGCTAGCATGGCTAGAATTCAACCTAGCCTGAAGAATCCGCATGTATTGATGAGAGCCTTTATGATACGTAAGGTAGGCTTCAAATATAAAGTGTTCAGGACAGTCGACATAGAATATTTTTTTAATTTATCTTAGAATGGGGTAACTGAATTGCATGAGGGCAAAGCCTCAAGTCCAGTAAGTTTTTAGAGTATATTTTATTAAATGAGTTATAAGGTGTTAGTCATAATAGAATCATATAAACTGTTGGTACATTTCCATCATTATTTTTTTAAAATATTAATGCACATAATTATGTACTCATATATGATTTCTAGAAATATTACAACATTATGAGTAAAACGGAACACAACATACCAAATTACGTAACCCTTAAAATAAATTGTTCTCGAGTCCTAAAACGTGTGACGTCACTTTCAACCCGTCCATATTTAGCCCCTGTCTCATCTAGTATTTCGTCCACCTTCATAATACGTTACCACATACTTGTACTCATTTCGGGGCTAGGAGACCCGCATAATAGCTGAGTAGGCCAGACTACCCGTGAATTACAAATAGTGACTGTAATTATACTGTACTTCAACGTTTCGGACAGATTTATGGTTTTAATTTCAACACCTCAACGCATTCTGCATTACGTAGGTATGGTTTGATGTCTGTCTTGCTTACTTTAATTATTTGGCTTGGCTAAGTGTGTGAAATGGTTAACATGTTTTAACATATGAATAATTAAAATTATTTTTATATCATATAATTTATTGATTTTCGGCAATTTACAGCAATATATCTGATCACATTCTATTTTGTTTTGACAAGTATAATATTCTTCTTTCTCTTAGCGTTATCCCAGTTTCAATCTGGGGTCCGCTTACTAGTCTAACCGGATTTGGCTGAATATTAGCTTTTCCACAGAGCGACTGCCTGTCTGACCTCCGCAACCCGAAGGGATAGCGATATTCCATGGTTTAGACTAGTGTCAGTTTAATTAGAAGGTACTGACGCTCTGTAACGATTGTCAAAGATCTTCATGACAACCGGGACCGACGGCTTAACGTGCTCTCCGAGGCACGGGGCAAGCGATAATTAACAATTCAATACGCACATAACTCCGAAAAGTCATTGGTGCGCGCCGTGGATTCGAACTCGATACCCTCTGCATGGCAGTCTGTTGGTATATCCACTAGGCTATCGCTGCCTTGTTACAATAGATACTATAAAATTATTTTTTAAAACCTGCTTGCACAATGATCAAAATTTTTCGTTTTAAGGTGTTAATGCAAAAGTTATATAGTTTTATGCTTATAGGATTACAGTTGATTGTATTTTGCATTTTCCATTTGATTAATACAAGCAATAATTTTCCTTAAAGCAGTCAAATCAATAAGACATTCTCTGATTTTGATTAGTCACCCTCACTCACAGGATTCATGAATAAATATGAACGGACCTTTCAAATGTAGGTAAACAGAAGAGTGACAAAAATGGAATTCACTTAGATCGATTTTGGTGACCCATTTTTTTATAAATTGTTCTAATCCATTTAGTTAAGTGCCAAATTGAATACACATAAAGGAAGTAAAATTGAGTAAAGTTTTAATTGAATAATTCTAGGCAGTGTTAATATCGAGCATATTATGTTTGAAATTTATTAAAAGAAACCAAAAAATATTTCAGGCAAGACACTTTAAGTCATTTGAGACACACTCTGAACCAATAGTCCGCGTAAATACGCAAACTCCAACAAAGTTTCAATTTTTGCTACACCAAACATATTAACACGGCGATTCCAAATTCGTTCACAGTGAAACATTGTAACAAATAATAAGTAAGCCATAAAAGCAGAGACGACTGATAGTCGTTCGATGGCAGTTTTACTGCCGACCGCGACCGATCTTGTGTGAAATGTGTCAATCGATACCAGTCTAAGAATATGATGCATGAAATCACCCCTTTTAGATCTCTTTTGTTGCTCTAAAAGACGCGCTTTTATGTGAATGTGTATTGAAATGTAAAATCATATTTTCCTCTAAGTTTGCTCCAAGAATGGTTTAGTTACTTTTAAAGGGAACACTGGTACATATGTGGGGATAGCAACTGCATAATCTGCCATAAAGAAGGTCTCGGATTCAAATCTATTGCGCTTATAATTATCGCTTGCTCCGTGCTTCGAATCCCTCAGTCCCAGCTGTCATGAAGATCTTTGGCACTCGTTATGGGGATTTTGTACGCTTGAATGTATCTACAGATATTATTCCATGAATAAAGCAAACATATAAGGCGTAAGTATTGGATGCAACTGAAATAAAAGCAAAGACGATAATGATGAATTTTAAAGACAAAGTTCGCACATGAAACATCCTGTATCGCGAGGTAATTGACAAACACTAAAACATCAGAAGCAATCACGTTATTCTACCGTGGTGGGTGTAAATAGGCATCATCACCTGCCTAACGTTATCCTCAGGGTCCGCTAATTAGTTTTATCGCATTTGGCTGAATATTAGCTTTTCCACAGAGCTACTGCCTGTCTGATCTCCGCAATCCAAAGGGATAGTGATATTCAATGGTTTATACTGGTCAGTTATTTTCCCTATAACGACTAACAAAGACCTTTACGACAACCGGGACTAACAGCTTAACGTGCTCTCTGAGGCAGGCTATATTCATTAGTTCAATACGCACATTACTAAGTGACGAGGCGCGTACTCCAACTCCAAAAAAAATGTGGTGCGCGCCGTGGAATCGAACTACATACTCTCGGCATGGCAGTCTGTTAGTATCTCCACTAGGCTATCGCTGCCTTGTTACAATAGATACTATAAAATTATTTTTTAAAACCTGCTTGCACAATGATCAAAATTTTTCGTTTCAAGGTGTTAATGCAAAAGTTATATAGTTTTATGCTTATAGGATTACAGTTGATTGTATTTTGCATTTTCCATTTGATTAATACAAGCAATACTTTTCCTTAAAGCAGTCAAATCAATAAGACATTCTCTGATTTTGATAAGTCACCCTCACTCACAGGATTCATGAATAAATATGAACTGACTTTTCAAATGTAGGTAAACAGAAGAGTGACAAAAATGGAATTCACTTAGATCGATTTTGGTGACCCATTTTTTTATAATTTGTTCTTAGTTAAGTGCCAAATTGAATACACATAAAGAAAGTAAAACTGAGTAAAGTTTTAATTGAATAATTCTAGGATGGCAGTGTTAATATCGAGCATATGTTTAAAATTTATTAAAATAAACAAAATTTCAGACAAGACGCTTTAATAAGAAGCTGTAAATATTTTTAATTGTTTACTCATTTCAGCGGGTTCAACAAAAATATTTTGATTTAATGTTTAGGGATAGATTTTTATTTAGTTATATTTAATTGTGTCATAATAGGCAAGTTGACCAAAAAAATTTTATAAGTGCGTCCTTTAGATTATTCAAAAATAAGCGATACGTATTTTTTATTTGTAAATTAAACCAAAAATGACCAAGATATGGCTCATTAAAGTTACGTATAACGTAACGTCACACCGTGCTGCATTTTTTCGGACTAGATGACGTCACACGTAACTTTAATGGGCTATATCTTTGTTATTTTTTATTTAATCGAAAAAAGAAAAAATACATGTCCAATATTTTTTTATAATCTAAAATACGGATTTAATAAAATGTAATTATTTTGACCCTGGTAACTACCCTATTAAGAGATATTTAGGTATAAAAGGAAAATCATGAAAATATTCATAATATTATCTGAATAAAATGATTCCAGAAACAAACAACGTCGCCTGCATAATTTATGATCAAGTTGCAAAGCAATACATTGCAGTTTAAAAATAAGCGGCGTCATGTGATACATAATAAGCAGAGCCATTATGGCTCTGGTTATTATATTGCTTGCGTTCACAAGGAAATAAATTATGAAGCTGATGAATTTTAGCATTTTCCAGGGTTTTTGACCGATTTACATAAAAAGGTGAACAAAAATAAATATCACGGCATTGCTTAACACAGTTATACTGTTAGTTAACCTTGAAGTATGGACGTCACATTTTTATAACATTACCGTGGACGTGTAGTCTCACAGGGTCCTACACTTGGTCCTAGTGTTATTTTTTTTAACAAGATTATGCAAAGGGGCTTCAAAATTGTGTTTAACTTGAAGTATGGGTTAGTTGCTGTGAAAATACGTAAAAATATAATCTACGTTTGTTATTAAATATCTAGGAACATACAAAATCAAAACATCGGGACAGTCTTGGGGTAGTTTTAAGTGCAGCTATGTTTTTTGCAGTTAAGCAATTAAAATAATAAAAGAAAACAAAATTAAACTAATTTATTAAATTACTAGAGGACGCCAGCAGCTACGCATGCAATTTTTTTAAATTTACCCGTTTTGGCTAATCCCGTGGGAATTTCGGGAAATCCCTTCTTAGTGCATCCCTACGATCCCCAAGGAACATACATGCCAAATTTCAGCTTCCTGCGCCCAATAGTTTCAGCTGTAGCGTGTCTGTCAATCAGTAAGTAACGCAAGGATTTTATATATTAAGATAACGTATAAGGAACTCAAAAAATAAAAACATCACTTCAGACAACAAATATCAAAAATTCTGACAACTGCTGTTTACGCTTAATTATTGACAGTATTTTCTCTAAGAACGAGAACATTGTAAGCACACTGGCTTGTTGTATGAGGCACAAATGTGGGTTGTTATTCTATGCCTTTCTTTTCAGGACAAATTCTACATGCATTTCCTGTCTTTTTTATGAGTGGTAGTGACTGGTCATCCACTGTTACCATATCACCTATTGTACGGTCGCGGTCTAAAAATGTTTACCACTTTTCAAATTACATTCTTTGTCACGCTGGGTGTTCAGCAAGGTCTAAAATGCTATATCTGAGTACTTATTACTTTTCAATCATTGGTAAGGCATCGATTCAAACAAAAAGAGTATGAATATTTTTAGGTCGATGAAATAATTTGACATAAAGACAGAGTTGCATTTATTTTGCTGTAAAAGTTTTGTATTTTAATATTATTATGAAAACACTTACTTATTGTAATAAAATGGCAAGTTTAACGGTGCAACAAACAGCTGAAATAATATTGCTTCATGAAGATGGCTTAAATATAAGTGCTATTTCACGGGAATTAAACATATCTCGATGGACTGTGAGGTTTTGGATTCGGGGTCACGGCGAAGAAGGGCAAATTACAGATCACAGGAGCAATTCAGGATGTCGGCCAATACTAACCGCCACGCAAATAAGGCAAATGGTCCAAAATTATGAAGAAAACGGCTTGGTTGTGGCTGCTGAGCGAGGCTATATTCGTAATTAAAACTTTTATTTACAAAAAAATATGTGTTGAATTTATTTTTGATTATTTCTGCCTTGGACGGGGGTGAAACACCGCCAACTTCGGGCTAATTCTTAAGAATTTTTTGACAGAAATTCCTAATAATGTGTCACTAAGAAATTCTTAACCGAAAACCTTAGCAACATTTTCCGAGCCCGACTCGCGAATCGAACCCGAGACCTCATGATCAGCTGTCGTATGCACTACCGCTAGACCAACGAGGCAGTCTTACGCTAGACCATATAAATATTGTATTTTTTTCAAAAAGGTTTTATATTCAGGATGTCGTATTTTCGACATCCCTTTCATTATAATCCGTCAATGTAAAAGTCATTTGATAAACTTATTAATAACAAATACCAAAATCGTAAATAGCAAGTTTAAAATTACATTATTTGAAGACTACAAATATTTTAGTTTTAGTGTAAATATCAAGCTAGTAATTAAATGAACGTATATTATAAATGTGGAATAATAAATCGTTATTGACACCAGGTGCTACGCAACGCATGTTATCATAGATTGGTTAGAGATACATCATCCTAGGGTTGCCTACAAGGAGCAAGACAGTATATATGCTCCTTGGTTGCCTAGTACAATAACGTCGTCCTTGTTTCATTGATGTGTTCATGCAATTATAAGCCTTAAGGTGGTAAACACTTTGAGACCGCGACTGTACATATTTTATAACATAGTTATGGACGTGTAGCCTGACAGTATACAGGTGGTTTTTAAATAAAGATTACTCACGTGTTTTTTATCGAATGACGCAACCTCGTCCTTTACTGATCGTTTCGTTACTAAAACTGAAGCTGCTGAGCAGCTCAGGTATGGGGAGTATGGGGAAGGTCACAAAACTTAGAAACACCAACATTCGTCCGGAGCCTGAGAGGCTGCACGTCCATCGTGTAGCTATTAATTATCTATTAAAGGGTGGCCTCAAGGGCTTTTAAGTGTACGTACAATCACTAAAACCTAAAACTGCGCCTGGTGTTGTGGGTTCGATGCTCACAGGAGACACCTTTTGTGATTCATAGGTCGTTATTTTGAGTCTGGATGTTCGCGTATCTGTTGCTTGAGTTTTATTTAAGTACCTCGTAATATTAAAGGATAAGCGTTAGAAGGCACTTATAAAAAATCTCAGTTAAAACTTCTATGATTTTGATACTTATAAGACTTTGAAAAAAAGGATTTTATTTATTTTTTTATTATAGTCTCACGCCTGTATCCCCGAAGGGGTAGGCAGAGGTGTAATTTTATTTTTATTTTCCCACGTTTCGCCATAAAGTTTTTAGGTCCCACGTAGTAGGGGGCAAGTAGCAAGAAGCAAGAAAGTAGGTAGGTCTATTTCTCTTTGAAAGTAGTCTCCTTTAAACTTTTTGGAACGTTGTTAAAGGGTTTCTTTTATATATTGCTGTGCAAAAAATAAAACTTAGCATTTTAATACCTTGTATGCAAACTAAGCATTATAATACCTTACTTAATTTTAACAAAAAAAAAGGGAAAGGCAGCGATAGCCGAGTGGATATACCAACAGACTGCCATGCAGAGGGTATCGGGTTCGAATCCACGGCGCGCACCAATGACTTTTCGGAGTTATGTGCGTATTGAATTGTTAATTATCGCTTGTCCCGTGCCTCGGAGAGCACGTTAAGCCGTCGATCCCGGTTGTCATGAAGATCTTTGACAGTCGTTACAGGGCGTCAGTACCTTCTAAATAAACTGACACTAGTCTAAACCATGGAATATCGCTATCCCTTCGGGTTGCGGAGGTCAGACAGGCAGTCGCTCCGTGGAAAAGCTAATATTCAGCCAAATCCGGTTAGACTAGAAAGCGGACCCCAGATTGAAAACTGGGATAACGCTAAGAGGATGATGACTTAATTTTAACAAAAATAAACGGTAAATGGACTAAGGAAGGAAGAATATCTACAGAACATGACAAAATATTTAAATGTAATATTATACTTGTCAAAGGCAGCGATAGCCGAGTGGATATACCAACAGACTGCCATGCAGAGGGTATCCGGTTCGAATCCACGGCGCGCACCAATGACTTTTCGGAGTTATGTGCGTGATTTGTTAATTATCGCTTGTCCCGTGCCTCGGAGAGCACGTTAAGCCGTCGGCCCCGGTTGTCATGAAGATCTTTGACAGTCGTTACAGGGCGTCAGTACCTTCTAAATAAACTGACACTAGTCTAAACCATGGAATATCGCTATCCCTTCGGATTGCGGAGGTCAGACAGGCAGTCGCTCCGTGGAAAAGCTAATATTCAGCCAAATCCGGTTAGACTAGAAAGCGGACCCCAGACTGAAACTGGGATTACGCTAAGAGAAAGATTATACTTGTCAAAAAAAATAGAATGTGATTAAATATATTGCTGTAAAGTGTAAATTGTCGAAAATCAATTGTATGAAATAAAAATAATTATAATTATTCATATGTTCAAAAACATATTGACCATTTCACACACCTAACCGAGCCAAATATAATTAAAGTAAGCAAGACAGACATTAAACCATACCTACGTAATGCAGAATGCGTTGATGTGTTAAAATTAAAATCATAAATCTGTCCGAAACATTGAAGTACAGTATAATTACAGTCACTATTTGTAATTCACGGGTAGCCTGGCCTACTCAGCTATTATGCGGGTCTCCTAGCCCCGAAATGAGTACAAGTATGTGGTAACGTATTATGAAGGTGGACGAAATACTAGATGAGACAAGGTATATGGACGGGTTGAAGGTGACGTCACACGTTTAGACTCGAGAACAATTTATTTTGAGGGTTACGTAATTTGGTATGTTGTGTTCCGTTTTGCTCATAATGTAATAGTTCTTGAAATCAAATAAGTACATAATTATTGCATTAATCTTTTTGAAAAATAATGATGAAAATGTACCAACAGTTTATATGATTCTATTATGACTAACATCTAATAACTCATGTAATAAAATATACTTTAAAAACTTACTGGACTTGAGGCTTTGCCCTTATGCAATTCAGTTACCCCATTCTAAGATAAATTAAAAAAATATTCCATGTCGACTGTCCTGACCACTCTATATTCGAAGCCTACCTTAGGGCTACCACACATAAACACGATACGACGTCGCGTCGTACAACGCCTTTTTTACGGTATGTGGGATGTAGCAACTGATCGATTTCAAAACAGTAACAACTGCGGATGAACACACGAAATCCGTCATGCACGTTCGAAATATAGTTGCTACGTCCCATATACCGTAGAGAAGGCGTTATCGTGAAACGACACCGCATCGTTGTACGACGCGACGTCGTATCGTGTTTATATGCGGGAGCCCTTACGTATCATAAAGGCTCTCATCAATACATGCGGATTCTTCAGTCTAGGTTGAATTCTAGCCATGCTAGCCATATCTATGGTGCTTTTTGTTTAATTCGGCAAAAGCATCATACTAATGCTATAAGATCCATGTCAAGAGAGAAAAGCGAATATTGTGCAATTCCATTAATAGTATATGTATGTCTATACGCGCTACTACGCTAGTCGGCTTGATAACCACATTTTTTAAATTAGTTTTAAATTATCTATCACCTGGTATTTGCTTATCATACGATACACCAACGCTAGAAATGCGTACTACGAGTAAATACTCATATAAGGGGATAATTCTGACTATCTACTGAATAAATTGTCACAGCAAAATGTAAGAAAATACACTTGCCTTTTGCCTTGGATCTATAAATCTGTAACCGTTGGTCAGAAATTATATTTTTGCTAGAAGTAACTTTTTTAATGGAACACTAATAAAAATTGTAAATTATGTCTTATTCAGTGCCGCAAAAGTAATTCCGCGGACAAAAGTGCGCTAACCAACAATCGTCGTTTAAATGAGCAAGGGAATTTCAGGAGCCCCTTTAGTACGAATTAAGTAGGTTTAAGTGTAGAGAATAGTTCAAATTGAACGTGACTGTACTACGACAGACGGTATTTCACTTACTTATATTTTATTGTCATTACCTTTAACTGTGTACTTAGCTGTTTTATTACTTTGGTCTGGATTTAAATGGAAAGGATTTTTCTAGAAATTCTTTGAGATTTTGATAATATCCTCTGTTCATCTTCTAAGAATGGTAATCGCCATTAGTATTTTTTAAAAGTTAATAATTAAGTATATCTGTTCCAAACCAGTTATATAACTGGGACCCAATTCTCCTAAATAAATACAGTTTCGATATAATGTCAGTCTTACGTCACAAAAAGCGTATTCTTCTAAATTATCTGATATTTTAATGAAATTGTAACGAGATCGTAATTCAAAAAAATGTCAAAATATGTGTCAACGACGAACTGTTTATTTCAAATAATATGATAATGACATTAGGTTATCAGAATACCGCTGTCAATTCAAAATATAATTTCAATGTCATATAAAAATACGGGGGAGGAGGTTGCTCGCGTCCGTAGGATTTACCATCTTTTCCTAGACCCATCTTACACGTCTCCCCCGGGTGGTGCAAAACGAGCAACAACGCCGAGTATCGGGCGACGGTAAAAAACCTGACTCAGCCTCCCAACATGGAGGTTGATGCTGGGGATAGGAAATGATCTCCACAACCCGCAACTCTAGGAACATATTCTGGAATCGGGGGCATTGGCTTTACCGCCCGTGTCATGAGGTAGAAAGCCTCTTTAAAAATTCACCCTAATCCTAAGGTGGGAAACGCGCCGAGAGGATGAATGGCTTGCAGGTAGCAAGTCGCAAGCGCCAACCTCAACGAACCCGGCTACCGTTGTTGTATCGTGCCTTCTTGAGGGAATAGGCGTCACCCTTCAAGCGACATATTATATCGTCCTAACTCGTGGGAACAATATGAATGAAACCAATAAAATACCTAATATGATCCAGCAACAACTTCACAAAAGCATGTTCATCAGACATCGAAGTAACAGTCTGCCACCAGTCGCAGTAGGTACACCAAGCGATAACGAATCTCAAAAAAAGGAAACAGCTTCTGAAACTATAAATGTACATCCTACAACTACGTGGCAAAATGATAAAGTGCCTCTTTCAAGACAAAAGAGGAAGGAGACAAGCCCAATACACAGCGAAAATACAAAGAAATCTAAGAGTACAACTACTTTTGCAGTACCCACGCACAACCAATTTGATATTCTAAATAGTGCAGAAACAGAGGAGCCTGAGATTGAATACGTACTTAAACCTGAGCCTATTTTCGTAACAGGAGTCATAGATGTCACATCTTTAAAAACTACACTAACCAAAATCGTTGATAGTGATTTATATAAAATGACTACACTAAGATCCGGCCACATCATTAAACTAATGCCGAATGACATACAGACCTACAAAAAAATAGGGAACAATTCATAGCAAACAATATAGCACACTATACTTACCAACTGAAGTGCGAAAGAGCTTACAGAGTAGTATTACGAGGACTTCACTCTACGGAAGATACTTCTCTAATAAAACAAGAACTGAAAGAACCAGGACATGAGGTCAGACAAATAGTGAATGTCTTGCATAGATCTACAAAAGAAGCACTGCCCGTGTTCTTCGTGGACTTAGAACCTAACAAAAATAATAAGGACATATTTAAATTAAAATATATCTGCCAAATGAAAGTAACATTTGAAGCACCATACAAAAAGAAAGAAATCATGCAATGTAAAAGATGCCAAAGATTTGGTCACACTAAGAACCAATGTTTTAGACCATTTCGGTGCGTCAAATGCGGTAAAGATCATCCCACCTCAACATGCAACAAAGCACCAGAAACAGACGCGACATGACCAAACTGTCTAGAAAAGCACCCTGCCAGCTACAAAGGCTGTGCAAAATACAAACAGTATAAGGAAAGAATATTTAAAACCAAACCAATAATCAAAGACACAGCTCCAACCAAAAGTACAAAAGAGCTCAATATATCTGCACAATCACCAAAGCAAAATGTAAATGCAAATAAGACAGATAGAAGAAGCTACGCGGAAGTAACAAAAGACAGACCATAAGGGCGGTTTCAAATTAGCGTTTTATACGCGCGTATAAGCTCGTTTTTGGAAGCGCATGTAGGCGCGTATAGGCGCGTCTTTTGGCACACGCACAACTCGTACGAGCGTTGACGCGCTTCTAGGCTCGTATAAGCGCGAGCCGTCAGAATCCACGTTGACACTGACAAGATGTCAGTACTGTTTCGAGCGAACACGCCGAAATATGTTTGTTTACGCGAGTCTGGTTTTTTGAAGCGCGTAATGTAGCGGGCGTGTAAGCGCGTATGCTGAAACGACCGTGTACGCGCAGAAAAATACGCTAATCTGAAACTGCTCTTAAACGTAGCATTCAATGACTCTGAAAAGTTTTCAGACCGACTAAAACAAATGTTTGCTAATTTTCAACAAATCATGATCAACATGATGGACAAAATGATGGATCGTATGATCCAGCTAGTCGCAAGCCTTGTAACCAAATGAATCACTCTCTGAGAATTACCACGTGGAACGCCAATGGACTGACAGAACGTCGTCTAGAATTTCAAACATTTCTTCAGATTGAAAAAATTGACATAGCATTGATTTCCGAGACAAGATTTACTTCAAAATCGCACTTCTCTATCTGAAACTACACAGTGTACACGACGAATCACCCATCCGGAAAGAGTCATGGAGGAACCGCAATAGTTATAAAAAACAACATTAAACACTATGAACTAGAAAAATACCAGACGCTTAAAATACAGGCAACATCAATAAAGGTGTACAATGACAAATTTGAGACAGCTATATCCGCAGTATATTGTCCCCCCAGACACGCAATTACCAAAAATGACTATCAGACTTATTTTTCTTCCCTCGGTTCTAGGTTTATAATATGTGGGGGAGATTGGAATGCCAAGCACACATATTGGGGTTCACGATTAATCACACATCGAGGAAGGCAATTGTATGGCACAGCACAAAACCTAAATCTAGAGTTTCACTCATCACGAGAAGCAACATACTGGCCAACAGACCGAGGCAAAATCCCTGACTTGCTTGACTTTTTTGTGACCAAAAATATAAGTAGAAACTATATGACTACAGAAACATGCACAGATCTATCATCCGATCACACACCAGTCATATTAAATCTCAACTCGAAGGTAGTACTGACTGAACCTGTGGCAAGAATGTATAGTAAATATACTAACTGGGATATGTATCAGAACATAGTTACGGAGGAAATCAAGGTCCTTAGCCGATTAAAATCTGTCGAAGATATAGAAGAGGCTATAGAAAAGCTGAACAAAACTATACACACAGCAGCCACAGGGTCTACGACAGCAAGAAGGAAATATTCACCTCTCATGTTAAACGAATACCCCAAAAACATCAAAGAAAAATAATTGAACGTCGGAATCTGAGAAAAAAATGGCATCGAACTAGATATCCTGTTGACAAAGCTGCATTTAACCGAGCCTCGAATGAACTGAAAAACATTATTAAATCCTTCAACAATAATAACCTCCAAAAGTTTCTTTCTAACTTGACTCCAAGCCTAGATACTAATTATTCATTGTGGAAGGCAACACGCAAACTAAAACGCCCTAACAACCAGATACCTCCAATCAGGACAAATGACGGGCATTGGGCAAGATCAGATATGGAAAAGGCACAAACATTTGCTGAACATCTAAGTAAAGTGTTTCAATCATTTCCTGAATTGACAACAGACCATAACTCGGAGGTAAAACGACATTTAGACAGTGCACAACAAATGTGTCTCCCAATAAAATATGTTACTGTTTCCGAAGTAGCCAGCGAAATTAAACACTTAAAAGACGGAAAAGCACCGGGATATGACCTAATAGATAGCGTCCTTTTGAAAAATCTGCCAAGAAAAGGAATTATTGCAATAATAAACATATTCAATGCTTGCCTCCGACTCTGCCACTTCCCACCACAATGGAAAATAGCTCAGGTGATAATGTTGCCCAAGCCCGGTAAGCCACCTAATGAAGTAGCTGCATACCGCCCGATTAGTCTGCTGCCCTTAATAGGAAAACTATTCGAAAAGATATTACTGAAGAGGATGAAAGCTCACCTAAATGACGTAATTCCAGACCATCAATTCGGCTTCAGAGAGAATCACGGTACCATTGAACAAGTCCACCATATCGTTGACGCAATAAGCAGAGCGCTAGAGACGAAGCAGTATTGCTCGGCAGTCTTTTTGGACATTAGCCAGGCCTTCGACAAAGTTTGGCATGAAGGGCTACTTTATAAAGTAAAAAAAATGCTCCCGCACTCATTTTACAACATATTAAAGTCCTACCTCACTGGGCGATGCTTTGAAGTGAAATTCAACGAGGGAATTTCGGACTTGTACGAAATTAAATCAGGAGTGCCGCAGGGCAGTATACTGGGTCCTGTACTGTACACTATATTTACTGCTGACTTACCAAAAACAGGCAATACTTTAGTTGCAACATATGCAGACGACACCGCCCTATTATCCACTCACGAGAATCCAAGAATCGCATCTGAACACCTACAACATCACATTGACAAAATTGAAGAATGGCTAAAAATCTGGCGAATGCAAGCCAATAAAAGCAAGTCAACACATGTAACATTTACACTCAGGAGGGATACTTGTCCCCCTGTGACAATTTACAATGATGAAATTCCCCAAGACGATCACGCGAAATACTTAGGCATGCACCTAGACCGACGACTCACATGGCAAAAACACATATGGGCCAAACGGAAGCAACTCGACCTAAAATTGCGAAACATGTACTGGCTTATTGGACGCCACTCACAAATGAGTACTCAAACCAAGTTAACAGTGTATAAAGCCATTTTAAAACCAATTTGGACCTATGGCATACAGCTCTGGGGTTCAGCCAGCATCAGTAACATCGAAATACTGGAACGTTTCCAAACCAAGACACTTAGAGCCATCTTCAATATACCACAGTACATAAACAATAAAATTATGTATCACGACTTAAAGCTACCAACTGTCAAACAAGAGATAGCGAAGTATAGCAATGCCTATCAGGAAAGACTTGCAAATCATAAAAATGAGCTCGCCCTCAAGCTGAGCGGAGAAGGAAGTTTGCGCTATAGGCGATTAAAGAGATATAGTGTTCCAACACTCATAGATAGATTTATCAGGACGGAATGAGGCACCCTACTGAGTCGTGTTTCACCAAGCTAACGAATAGTTCCAGATAAATTAATATCGAACAGAGAAGTGGCTTATTGTTATGTACAACAGATTGCCATGTTGCAGTAGATAAAAGAAAAAAAAATATATATATAAAAATACGAGAATTGGCCTGCTGGTGGTTGTCTGTTAGACGTTCTAGTGTCAGAACGAGTTATAACAAAACGTTTATGGTACAAATGACCATGACTTCCATTTAAGGTTTGCGTCTGTGTATTAGCTGGTCATTGATTAAAAGTGATTTCATCTAAACAAAATACAGATAACTCTTGCCCCTTCAACAATTGCCTCTATCTAAAGCTCAGTTAAAATAATAGGTCTTTACCTATGAAATTGCCGCTCTGCCGTACTGGCCATTTCAAATCAAAATATTTTTTTTGGCTGATGTTTCTAATTTCAAATTAATTTTATTTTAAAAACATGGAATTCCTTTTTCTCAAATCGTCATTTGTTTAATAGTTAGTGTTACGTTTTCATCGCATTCGAATATTTTTCGTCATCATGGACACGTTAAAAATCCGAATAATTATGGAGTATAGTACCGTCGTGGCAGCAAAGCCGAACAAACGCCACGTGACATCAACGACATTTACGGAGCGAACACTACAAACGAACGAAATGTTGACCTGAAAAATGAACCCCGTGGTCATCCAAAAACTTTGGTCGACAATGATGAATTAAAGGCGATTGTGGAAGCTGATGATACTCAATCTACAACTAGCTTTAGTCCATCGTTCGCCTCCACTACTCCTACGCACGACAACGCGCGACCTCATACTGCACAGCAGACGGTCTCCAAGCTACAAGAGCTCGGGTTGGAAGTTCTCCATCATCCGCCGTACTCACCAGACCTTGCGCCTACAGACTTCTACTTTGCCAGAATTTGGAAAACTTCTTGGCGGGAAAGAAATTCAATACCCGAGAGGCAGTACAAAATGCCTTTGAAGAATTTGTTGCCAAAGAGTTTGTCCAGCTGATTTCTTCAAGAAGGGCATCAATAAGCTACCATTGCGTTGAAAAAGATGAATTGATTGCATGGGTGATTACTTTGATTAATAGAAGTAAAAAATATAAAAAAATACGCTTAATTTATTTCATGAAAAACGGCAATTTCATAGGTAAATATTTACCTAATATATTTTTAATAAAAAGTGAGAAAGCCAATATCTGTTTCAAAGTAGTTATTGCTGGTTTTATAGCTATTAAGATATGGCTCTAGAAAATTCTGATAACTTCAACCCCAAACTGATGAAGTATTAGATAAGGTTAACTTTGTCATAGATATTGAAATTTTGGTAATATCTGTAACATTTTTCAAGAACACATTCTCAATACGGGGTTTATGGGATCTTATCGGCTTTCGTACAGTATTGAAGTTCTAAAAAGTTTAGCTCCTTTCCATGTAACATTTGCTTGTGTAACCAAATTAGTAGTACTACCAAAATTCACCAACATGGTCACGTATTCTGTTAGCATAAGGTTGAAATTTGTTTGACAAGGTTTTTATTGAGGGAAAATTATATGAGTAAGTCGAAGTTCGTCTCATATCTTGTCATAACATTTTACCGTCACAAGAGGTATATATAAGGCGTCTAAGCACGGCAATGTACTGCGAAAATTGGTTCCCTTGTAATCTGTTCCAACTTTGTTACTTTTGACGTTACGTTTTGCATAACTCTAGTATGTAATGATAGGAAATCTTCGTTTGGTATCACAATTACCAATTTTACCAACATTGAAATATAAATAGCATTTTAAGAACACCTTTCCAACTTTGAAAGCTGAAACGTGACTATAATTACCTGACTTTCATCTAAATTCCATGGACTATTAATGAAATTTGGATGAAATGTCAGATAATTAATAACAGTTTTAGTTTATTGTTTAGTTTCATGATTGAAGTCTAAAGCCTCGTACTCATTAAGCCTCGTATTCATTAGGGGACATTTGTCCCACGACCTTGTTGCCCGACACGAATTCTACGTGTTGAGCGACGTCGCGGGGGACATCGCCCGACATCGCAGGCGACATCTACGTGTCGGGGAACAAGTCGCTTGTCGACGCTCCGATAGCGTCGACCTTGCGCGACTTCGTGTCCATCGACAGTTTCCAACGGCATTTGACTTGTGAGGACGTGTGTTGCTAATTGTTCCGCGACTACCCGCGATTATAGCACACTTCGTTGGTCCACACTACCAACGAAACTGTGTTAACACTTAGGCGACATTTGATCACAATGCCGGTATGTGGACGAGCGAAATGTCGGTCAACATTGTCGCGGGACAGTCGCACGTAAATGTCCTGCGACTGTTCGCGATAAGTCGAGCGACTTTGTCCCCTAGTGAATACATGGCTTTAGGGGACATTTGTCCCGCGACCTTGTCGCCCGACATGAATTCTACGTGTTGAGCGACGTCGCGGGGGACATCGCCCGACATCGCAGGCGACATCTACGTGTCGGGGAACAAGTCGCTTGTCGACGCTCCGATAGCGTCGACCTTGCGCGACTTCGTGTCCCTCGACAGTTTCCGACAGCATTTGACTTGTGAGGACGTGTGTTGCTATTTGTTCCGCGACTACCCGCGATTATAGCACACTTCGTTGGTCCACACTACCAACGAAACTGTGTTAACACTTAGGCGACTTCTTGAACACAATGCCGGTATGTGAACGAGCGAAATGTCGGTCGACATTGTCGCGGGACAGTCGCACGTAAATGTCCTGCGACTGTTCGCGATAAATCGAGCGACTTTGTCCTCTAGTGAATACATGGCTTTAACACTTTAAAGTCTTACTTGATAAGAATAATAATACAACCACATATTTTGTAGAAGGTTCTCAATAACCAACGAAAGTAACAATCTTTATATTAGCCTTATTATTATTTCCTTAGATACCTGCCTGGCCCCTATATGCCATTTCCTACTAATCAGATTACATGGTGCAGTGGCAGTAATATATTACGTGACACGAGAGAATATGGATGAATATTTTCTAACTCTCTGTAATTTAGGCAGGTCTTTGAATAGTTGACAGGGATGTTGAAGATGTAGGGCAATCACTGGAATTCATCAAAATCACCATAATGCTACTGATACTATAAATGTCACCCTCTCAGTCGAAGACATCTACTGCTGGGTTTGGGCCTATCCCAAGGTTATAAACATAGAAATTTTGAGGCGCTTTCATCTTACTACTTCACGTGATCCTAATAAGTTCGTTGGTCTACGTTGCCGGAGACCAAATATCGCCGCGTCGTTAGTTGCGTCACTGCCACCGTAATAGAAAATAACCTGGTTCTTTTCTACTACCTACTACTACCCAACGGCCTTCGGTTCTTCGTATTTTTTGCATAATTCATTTAATTTATTTTATATATAATAGACTAGAGGATGCCCGCAGTTACGCCCGCCCATTTTTTTAGTTAGATGTTTCTGCCTGAACCCGTGGAAGTTTCGGGAAATTCAGTTTTAGTACACCCGGTACTACGGCTTCCATGGCACATACATGGAAAAAGTCAGCTTCTCGTGCCTGGCTGTAGCTTGTCTATCAGGCAGGAATTTTCAATATAAAGATTATTGTGTAAATAATAGTAGGGTTTTTAATAATTTTATATTTGTTACTCAATCACGCAATATTTTACACATATTTTTATTCCCCGAAGGCAACCACTAGGTAAATCTATACATATAAATAAAATTGAAGTGTCTGTCTGTGATTTCAAAATAACTATGTTTTTTAAGTGCATATAGTTAGTTACACGATTCTAAGTCCAAATCTTCCCTTTTTAACATTTTTGTCTGTCTGTCTGTCTGTCTTTCTGTTTGTCCGGGGTAATCTCTGGAACGGTTGAACCGATTCAAATGAGACTTTCACTGCAAGGTAGAGGACTTTATAGCGCTACATATAGGCTTCAATTTGACCCGGTAGTTGGCGCTATTTCTGCGACAACAAGTATTTACTTCTTCTACTAATGTATACATATAAATAAAATTGAAGTGTCTGTCTGTGATTTCAAAATAACTATGTTTTTTCAAGTGCATATAGTTAGTTACACGATTCTAAGTCCAAATCTACCCTTTTTAACATTTTTGTCTGTCTGTCTGTCCGTCTGTCTGTCTGTCTGTCCATCTGTCTGTCCGGGGTAATCTCTGGAACGGCTGAACCGATTCAAATGAGACTTTCACTGCAAGGTAGAGGACTTTATAGAGCTACATATAGGCTTCAATTTGACCCGGTAGTTGGCGCTGTTGTCGCGATAACAAGTCTTTACTTCTTCTACTCATCTATACATACATATAAATAAAATTGAAGTGTCTGTCTGTGATTTCAAAATACCTATGTTTTTTCAAGTGCATATAGTTAGTTACACGATTCTAAGTCCAAATCTATCCTTTTTAACATTTTTGTCTGTCTGTCTGTCCGTCTGTCTGTCTGTCTGTCCGTCTGTCTTTCCGGGGTAATCTCTGGAACGGCTGAACCGATTCAAATGAGACTTTCACTGCAAGGTAGAGGACTTTATAGAGCTACATATAGGCTTCAATTTGACCCGGTAGTTGGCGCTGTTGTCGCGATAACAAGTCTTTACTTCTTTTACTCATCTGTACATATAAATAAAATTGAAGTGTCTTTCTGTGATTTCAAAATAACTCTGTTTTTTCAAGTGCATATAGTTAGTTACACGATTCTAAGTCCAAATCACCCCTTTTAACAATTTTGTCTGTCTGTCTGTCTGTCTGTCCGTCTGTCTGTCTGTCTGTCTATCTTTCTGTTTGTCCGGGGTAATCTCTGGAACGGCTGAACCGATTCAAATGAGACTTTCACTGCAAGGTAGAGTACTTTATAGCGCTACATATAGGCTTCAATTTGACCCGGTAGTTTGCGCTGTTGTTGCAATAACAAGTCTTTACTTCTTCTACTCATCTATACATATAAATGAAATAGAAGTGTCTGTCTGTGATTTCAAAATAACTATGTTTTTCAAGTGCATATAGTTAGTTACACGTTCCTTAGTCCAAAACTACCCTTTTTAACATTTTGGTGTGTCTGTCTGTCCGTCTGTCTGTCTGTCTGTCTTTCTTTTTGTCCGGGGTAATCTCTGGAACGGCTGAACCGATTCCAATGAGACTTTCACTGCAAGGTAGAGGACTTTATAGCGCTACATATAGGCTTCAATTTGATCCGGTAGTTGGCGCTGTTGTTGCGATAACAAGTCTTTACTTCTCTACTCATCTATACATATAAATAAAATTGAAGTGTCTGTCTGTGATTTCAAAATAACTATGTTTTTTCAAGTGCATATTGTTAGTTATACGATTTTAAGTCCAAATCTACCCTTTTTAACATTTTTTTTCTGTCTGTCTGTCTGTCCGTCTGTCTGTCTGTCTGTCTTTCTGTTTGTCCGGGGTAATCTCTGGAACGGCTGAACCGATTCAAATGAGACTTTCACTGCAAGGTAGAGGAGTTTATAGCGCTACATATAGGCTTCAATTTGACCCGGTAGTTGGCGCTGTTGTCGCGATAACAAGTCTTTACTTCTTCTGCTCATCTAAACGTATAAATAAAATTGAAGTGTCTGTCTGTGATTTCAAAATAACTATGTTTTTTCAAGTGCATATAGTTAGTTACACGATTCTAAGTCCAAATCTACCCTTTTTAACATTTTTGTCTGTCTGTCTGTCCGTCTGTCTGTCTGTTTGTCCGTCTGTCTGTCTGTCTTTCTGTTTGTCCGTGGTTATCTCTGGAACGGCTGCACCGATTCAAATGAGACTTTCACTGCAAGGTAGAGGACTTTATAGCGCTACATATAGGCTCCAATTGGCCGCGTGCGAAGCCGCGGGTATTAGCTATGTACCAATATATATGTAAAACCGTACTCGGATCTCTATTCTTAGAAGTATGTGAACTATCTCCTTTAATTTCAACCATTGATAAATGAAATTCAACGAAGCATTGTGTAGCTACAGGTCCAATTTTGAGAATGCACGAAGTCAAGTCGTCCGTGTGGTGACGGATTAAGAATACGGAATGTCACCACCCATATCATCCCATGGGTGTCGTAAGAGCCGACAGAGGGAGCATATTATGCAGAGAACAGCACTGTTAGAGAAAGAACAATTTTGAGAATGCACGAAGTCAAGTCGTCCGTGTGGTGACGGATTAAGAATACGGAATGTCACCACCCATATCATCCCATGGGTGTCGTAAGAGCCGACAGAGGGAGCATATTACGCAGAGAACAGCACTGTTAGAGAAAGAAAACTTGATGCAAACCCTATACCAACCCGTTTGGCCAGTGGGGTATAGTAGGCCAATTCCTCCTTTCAAAGGAGAGGCCTAGTCCAGCAGTGGACTGTTAAAGGCTGATGATGATGATGATGACGAAGTTAAAGCTGAAAAAATGTAATCTGCAATAACGTAAGTAATATATTTTTATAGCGTCACCCCTATATCCGCGAAGTGGTCGACAGAGGTGTTATATTACACCCCCATTTTGCCTTATGAATTGTTAGGTCCCACATAATAGGGGGCAAGCCTATTGCCATTAACGGACACTATGCCAGACTCCGTGATGCTAATGAGAATTCGAAAAACTCAGTTACACTTTTATCTGACCCGGGAATCGAACCCGGGACCATCCGCTATGCACGGAAACACGGAGGCAGTAAATAATAATATTATTGAAAGTATGAATGAAAATTATAATGGGAATAATATTAATGAAAACTAATTATTAGGGTATGTTTTAATTGAATGTATTTTAAAATGTAAGCAAACTAGTGTTACACAAAATAAATTATTGAGTGATTGAAAATTATCAATTAAATATATTAAATTAAACCACACATACAAATAAAACCACTGACGATTCAGTCAATGTTATTAAAACAGAATATTGTGTTTTACTAATTAAATTGCTTGCTCATCCAATTAATAAAATTAGCAGTATAGGCATGTAAGCATGTAGAAAATATGCCCAAATATAATTTGTTTGTAATTTCAAAATAAAGCGTCCATAACTACACAAGCAGTTGCGAATAAGAAGTGTTTATATGTATGTTTATTATGCCAATTGGGTATGGCGAGTTTTAACCCTTAACACCATTCGTGGGGGACTAGATTCCCCCAACAGGCATATTATTGTAAATATAATTTTTATTTTAAACGTTACGCGCTTGTGGCTCAGGGTATTCTCATCATCGACCGAAAAATGCAAGGTGCGGAAAATAATCGAACTGACATTTGTGGTTGCCGAGATAAGTGTTATTCCTGGATCTAGGTCACTCACGCTTGTAGTTACGTAAGCAACATTTAGAAGGAAGTCCTCCAGTGGCGGACACCTAAGGTTTTTAGGAAATATAATTAAAACTACTTTAAGAAATGGAACTTTACTTATGAATTAGTTGACTCAACAAATCATGAAATATAAATCAATCAACATAAATACGATTTCTGTTTCTTATTAAGTTTAAAAAAATGTTATTGTTAAAACTGGCACCTAGTACCGGACACACAATTAGTTTACAGTCTAGCGCCGGACATGTGCAAAACATCGTCCATTGATCGTACATATATACGTCTACACATTCAGGAACTTCTGCACAAGCTTCAAGAGCCCACCCTTGGAGCACTATAACCAGTCTTCATCATAGTTCGTCATGACACGTGTTTTTTCGGTGAAGAATATTGGAAATAGTAACATCTTTTCATTACCTTACCTCCACTTTTACCTTAAGCTTTCATAAGTTTGGTTTGTCTACACTTTTCACTTATTGCTCTTTTGTACTTGATGCCCATTTGTTTCCTTTTTCCCTGAGATTGCATGATTTTAGCTTCAATTCTGCAGGGTGAAGATGTTAAAATGTCACTAATTTCACTTCTCACACATTCTATTTGTCGAACTGTCTTTTCATCGCGCCAGCAGGTAATTTAATTTTTTTTATAATAATTATTGAATAATCTGTACAACTCCTGAATAAAAAAAAATACGTATAACGCTATGTATAAATATGGAGAAGTACAAACCATTCGTAAACTGTCCGGTGCTACGGGACATCTTAGTGTCCGGTACTAGGGGCCCGGCAATCTTCAAAATTACGCGTATTATAAAAAATCCATAAAAGATATTAGAATTTTTTTCCATATTTTATGAGTCCCGATGGCACACTATATTTATTGACTTATCAATATAATGCGTAAATATAGATAAAAAGATAGATAATATGCTTTATTGTACACCAAAATAAAGTACATTTCTAAAGTAACTTAAATCTACAATTTATGTACGAGTATGTACAATCGGTGGCCTTATCGTCAAGGGTGATTTCTTCCAGGCAACCTTAGGATGGACAGGAATGTTGTTAGATGTTTTGTGACGATGGTGTAGCTATTTAACTAAATCTATAACTAAATATAACCTTACATGGAAAAATTGCTTAAGAATAACGTGACGCAATGCTTTGCTGCCATAAACAGCAAAAGGCTGCTACCACTATTAGACCAGGGTCGAAAATTTTTGAAACCAAAAAAAATTACAGTAGGATGAAACCCATGAGAAAAGGAGCGGAATATGATAAAAATGAAAGGAAACATAAATTACGGTCGATCCGAGTTCGGGAAGTGGGAGGGGGTGAGTTTTTAAGGGTAAAAAATGGTTTATCTTGATTTCCGACAATACTACAAGTTCCATGGAAAAAAGTTAAATGGCAAAGTTGTAGGTAATAAAAAGATATTTTTTTTCACAGAACCTTACTACTTAGGTAAAAAATTCAAATAACCAAGATTTTGGTTTTTTTATTTTAATCTTCTTCAAAAATTTTTTTTTGCGGGCGGCGTTATCTCTGTCAGGTATTCCGTCAGCTCGTTTGTTTTCTACCGCATTAAAAATAGCTACTGTTGAAAGTTATTGGGATTCCACGCCAACCAGCCGACAAAGGCATAGGGGAAAGTGGTTACCCTTCGTACACTTTTTACATTTTATTTTTTTACTTCGCAATTAAATGACGAATTTACCTAGTTAATGTACCTAAGTGTAACAAATATATTGTAGTTTGTTACAAAAAAGTCCGAAACTATTATGTCAAAAGGTTAAAGGGTTATAGCCATTTTGCTACGATAAGATAGTTGTACGAACGTACCCCATGCATGGGGTACGTTCGTACAGTAGGTGGGGTACTTTCATACGCCATGGGGTACATTCATACAGGGTTATTAAAAAGCCAATTAAAGTCCTTAAATTTTCATTAATTATTATAAAAATATTTATTTATCAAAGAACTAACTTAATAATATGTGACTTTCAGACTCATAGCCATTAAACTTTCTTTACAAAAATAAAAACGTTCATCCTTAGTTCACTTATTGATAATTGTAAAAGGTTATTTAGCGCGTCTTACTCGCGAAAAATAATAAATTTGAGGCATTTTTTTTATTCTCGGTATTTGCCAACGTTCCGGACGACTTGCTTCAGCCGTGGTCGCGGCGGGACTGGTGAGCTCAGCGCCCTCCTTGTGCGGTGCAGGTCTTAGCACTCTACCCTCACTTGATTTTTTTTATCCGCACTGTCGGTACTTCGACACATTACACTAATGACGTCTAGACACTGTTGAGTTGTAGGTATCATTGCGGCGGTGTTTACACTTATTTATGACTGGATTCCAAGTTGTTGATAATCTAAATCCATCCACCCGGTTGAAATTTTTGTGACTTTTTTAAATTCAACCATTTTACGTACTATCCTGGAGTAATTGTGACGTTCGGCGGATAAATCCTGTGGTTGATGTAGTTCTATTCAGTGGTTTGACTGAAATAAATGTTCAGCTATAGCGGACTTATTTACTTGTCGATTTTTCACAGCTACGATATGTACTTTGACCCTTTCCGCAATTGTGCGCTTGGTCTGTCCGATATAGGAACTACCACACCTGCAATCGACCTTGTAGACGCCAGGTGTTTGAAAAGGAGTGGCATCCTTTGGGCTGCGCTGATTGTGTGATCTTGGAAAACGGAATATACACTCTTGATGGAGTATTTCTTAAGTACTGTTTCACCAACTTGTTTGTACCAACTTTGTCCGTAACTCCTTTTAGATAAGGCATGTAAGCCGGCATTCTGCTCATCTCAGGTTTACGGTCCTTCCTCTTCAGACGGTGAATCTCATCTTTGTATCCGTTACGTCTAAGTACCTCCTGAACTGTAACTTTGGTACTGGTAGCTATTAAAATCTAAAGGGGGCACATTCGTACGCGTACGAATGTGTGACACGATAGGTTTCTTTCTGTTCGCAAGAATTTACTTCAGATACTTTCCTTAGTCATCCTTTAATACACCCACGCAATGAAATGGAGTAGCGACATTTTGTATTCTTAATCCCTCACTTCACGGAACCGTATCAGTCATATGAAGAAAGCAATTAAAATCTTTGAGCAATACTAGAACATTTGCTCACAGATGCTTCAATTTTCTTAACTAGCGAAGCGCAAAAATAATATTCAGAGTATAGCTTCGTGGCTTTATCTGTGCTTAACAAAGGGATAAGTTTCCGATTGACTTGACAATATCAAAGGGCGAAGCATTAACGCAATGAAGGCTTGCTGTATTACATGCTCGTGGGTACAAATATTGCCATCATGCAATGCACACAATATGATTAATATTTTATTTGATTTAATCTTACTCTTATTGGCTAGAAGCGGGGCGTGACGGCCACTATTTGATGGTCTGTAGTGTTTTGTTTGATGATATTGATTCTGTTGTAAACAATGTTGAGTTATTTGCTACAATATGCTCTGCTGAAAGTTATTTTTTAAGAACTTCGATTATTTAAAAAATATGTATATACGAGTATTAATGCGCATTAATGAAACTTATTTATATTTTATTATTATATTAATATTCTTTTTCACTAGTTATGTGTAGAAAGATCATGTGGAGTTCAAATGAATAAGGATTAAATAAGTTGCTTTAATGAATAGTAATAAAATGTACATTTCATGGCTCGCAAAGTCATTAAAAATTAATTAAAACTTAGTTGGTCATTAAAACCGGCCGCACGTGTAAATTTACCGACAAAAATTATTCAGTGCAATTTATTTCCTCCACATTCGTAATTTTTTGCGAATATTTTATTGATGTATATGAATATATGCATCTCCATTTTATAATTTGTATTTTAAAAGAGTACTAGTAGTAACTCAATATGCCGAAGCAATAAGTAACATGGAACTAAAACGAGTGGATTTCGAGATCGTTTATAAAATGTAAATGGAAAAACTATGTATCGTTATAATATATCAAATATTTTGTAATATGTGCAAATTGATCCAAATTGAAAGAAGAGATTTGAAAGTAAAATAAATGCTGTAGAAATGAGAGCACTGAGAAGTATGTGTGGTGTGTCTTTGACCGACAGAGTAAAGATTTGTGTGATACGAGAGTGGTGTGGGGTAAAAGAAGATGTAGTGACAAGCATTGAGAAAGGCATGTTAAGATGGTTTGGGCACATGGAGAGGATGGATGACGATAGACTGACAAAGAAGGTATATAAGGCAAGTGCGAATGGAACAGGACAAAGGGGAAGACCTAGGCGGACGTTCTCTGACCAGATTGGAGACATCCTGAAAAAAGGACAAGTCAGAAGTACCCTTAACAGAAGAGCATGCATGAGAAACTTGATGGGAGTGAGTGAAGCAAGTGAGGTATGTCAGGATCGTTGCAAATGGCGTCCCGTAGTCTCTGCCTACCCCCCCGGGAAACAGGCGTGAGTCTATGTATGTATGATCCAAAATGAGGGACATAGACGTTTAATATAAGTTTGGTTATATTATAGAGGCTTATTTTTAAAACAGATTTAGGGCTTAATTTATTTTCGAGTTGAAATAAGATATTACTTGTATTTAGATCTATGCTCTTCTATTTATATTTTTTTGCCTGGGGAAATTAGTATAATATACAAACAAGACAGGAAGATAATCTATTAAAAACTCGAACTAGCGCTATAAGTATTCCGCAGAAAGCAAAGTGTCCCATCTGGCACCAAGGTTTTTGACAAGCTTTTTCGGTAGCTATATCGAGAACCTAGTGCATTTTAACAAGTAGTTGTATAAAAATCAGAGCTGTATCTACTTACAAATTCTGTATACAGACGAAGGTACGTAGGTACCTTATTAAAATAAAGAATCCATCAGTAAACAAAAGATATTTAAACTTTAAAGTCACAATTAAAACAGAAAAAATAATAAATCAAGCAGGGCAATCAATTAATTTATAAGATTGTGAGTAAACCCCAGTCAGTTTAAAATGTAACCCCGAATAAATACCAATTTCGCCCTTTGTTCGTTTATTGAAATCTTAAAAACACTTTCAATTTCTTCAATTACTTGAAACATTCTCTTTTGGGGACTTTTCATTTGTAATATTTAACCAACGGATCGACTTTTCGATTGACTTGAGCATTTCAAAGGGCGGAGGGCACAAAATTAACGCAGCGCAGGGTGTGCAATGAAGGAGAGATCGCTTCAAAGGGAAACTGATTTCCCTATTTTCTTTGTAAAAATAAATATATTGTTCGACGGTAAATTGTTATTTGTTTAGGCGTTGTTGCAGATCTTGTGAAAATAATAATATTATAGTTTTAGTGGATCTCTTTTTTTTCAATTCATTCAATATTTATAATTATATACAATTAGCTGATAAAATATATAATACGAATGATTTCTAAGCTTAATTAGATTTAATTACAAATTGAGACATAACATACAATACATTCAATTGCTCAAACATTGCGACTATGCACCTTTAAAGTACAATTTTACTCTAGTCTCCTCCAGTATATTTGAGATTTGGTCATGGATCGATCGAAACTTATCAATCTCCTGACTATATTTTGATAGCAAAATACTTCATTTTATCTGTCTACCACACTGTAGTCAAGCCCTAAAAATATCCGAATGAATCATCGAGACATCGGAGCATAACAAAAAAGGTCGCTTGACATTTGACGCGACAAATGATCGCAGCAATTAGTCGTAGTCGAACTCCTTCACATTTAACTGTTGCTAATTGAGTGCATCACAATGCAATTGATGAGCAAGTACGTAGACAGTACGATTCCACTTCGACGCGCATCGTTCACGATTCAATGAATAAATAAATAGCCCACGCTTCCAGACGCCCCTATTAACCACCGTGATTTTTGTTAATCCAGTACTTTTGTATTACTAAAGTATTCGTTCGGTGAATATTTTAAAGTGATTGGTTCGATGTTTTTTGGTTGATTTACTTTTTAAATGCGAGATTCATTTTAAATAAAATTTTGAAAGAAAGCAGTTTTAACATGTAATTTTCTTCGTCGAGTGATACAACTATTTGGTTATTTTAAAATTTTGTGGCAAAAGCATGCAGTTATATTCATCCCTAATTGAACTTTTAGTTCGTCCTCGGTCTAGGACTCCTTCGAGTTTATTATTTGATTATTTTTGTTTGACATGTGTTTTCATACTTTAAGAGAAGCATATTCTACGTTGAGGATGAACAGTACCATTTCAAACTAGCGTGTTTTTCTGGGCGTGATACGATCGTTTCGGCAGATGCACTTCGAAAAACAAAACAAAGTATACCTACGCGCGGATGAAACACTGGTCTGAAACCACTCATAGGGCGGTTTCAGATTAGCGTTTTATACGCGCGTATAAACTCGTTTTTGGAAGCGCAGGTAGGCGCGTATAGGCGCGCCTTTTGACACACGCGCAACTCGCACGAGCGTTGACACGTTTCTAAGTTCGTATAAGCGCTAGCCAGCAGAATCCATGTTGACACTGATAAGATGTCACTACCGTTTCGAGCGAACACGACGAAATATGCCCGTTGACGCGAGTCCGGTTTTTGGAAGCGCGTAATGTAAGCGCGCGTGTAAGCGCGTATGCTGAAACGACCGTATACGCGCAGATAAATACGCTAATCTGAAATCGCCCTTAGGTCCCGCATTCAGGGTGTGAGAGACTTTTGTCAACGCATGCCATAGGGACAACACGTAGAAATCGTTTTCATAAAGCCTGTGCGGAATATCAACGTCAATATGGTGCTAAGACCATTTTTTAAATAAATTCCCGCACCGCTTATATACAAATAATTATAAAATATTTATACCAACTGATGAATTAAATACAAAGAGCAAAATCATTGGCCACTATATACTCAGTTAACGAACAGTGTAAATTAGCCTTTATAGGGAGAGAAAGAAAGCTGAAAATGCTTTAAAATAAAGTCAAACTATGATACTTACTGCAGTTTTTAGAAAGAAGAAGTGCATACGCCAGCCTGTCGACGAATTACTTGTCTTGTTTAACATAATGATGACGACGATTAAGAAATCCACTTATATTATTGCACATTTTTGTGATAGGCAGATAACATATTTTAAGCAGAAATATTTTAGCAATGTTGATGATTCAGTCAGATCTTTTACAGAATGCAATATTTTTTATCAAAGTTATATTAGTTTGAAATAATAAAGCATGATAACCGAGTTCTCTGAGAACTGTGTTAGAATTAAATTATTATGTGCACATGAAAATAACACTGAAACATTTAAAACCTACTAGATTTTTTGGCACAGGCACATTTTATATTTTTCCTTGTTATTACAAAGGGTTAGAGTATCTAACCCTTTGTAATAACAAGGAAAAATATATCAATAATTGGTACATATAATAAGATACTAAAGGAAAGATTTACACGAATGTCTGCACTAAAAAACGTTTTATGGCATGTTTCATACTATAAAAAGTTATGACCGCGTATTGTTATAAAAACGAAAATATAAAATTGACAGACAGTGTGTTATGCGTCGTCGATAGTAACTTACGTTGAAACAGTTCATTAGGTATTTATGTAAATGCAATGTTTATTACCAAAAGTATCGATTTTGTTGAAGAGCCGTATTGAGGTTATAAATTGAAGGAACAACCTCTTAAGTGTAACAAAATTTATAGAGCATCGTTTATATTACAGCTGAAACTAGTTTGTAAGGCAATCGAAGAATTCAACGGTTTACCGCCAACCTTGAATTTATATAGTTTGTTTTTGAACTTGGAGAACACGTTTCGTATTTTTTGTGACTTCTGGTGTTTAACAATAAAAGTAGATTGTAATTGTAAGTCTGTTTATGGTTCCAGACATAATTTAATATACTTACTGACTGCGTGTATGGTGTAGTCGTTTAAGCAGTTCCCCCCGCCGTTCAGTTTTGCGTTTGGTTTGATGCACACACGAAACAAAATGTTGTGTGATCCTCATTTTTTTGTTTCAAGTCTTAACTTTGTGTCCGTTGATTAAATGTTTACAAAGTCCCCCGCTACACAGGATTTTTTTATCTCTAAGAAATAAGAGAATTCTCATGATAAATGGTATTGTGTCGCGTCGATCTGCTATACAGGCCGCAAAACACTTACCCTCAGCTACATTCGTTATTTCAAGCCACACATACACTAGTGGGGGAGCTAGGTCCCCAATAATTTTTTTATTTATTTAATAGAGAATTAATAATTTTCATGTGGATTTTTTTTTATAAAAGTGATGAGAGGCATATATACAATATGAAAGCGTGTCTTCTTTTTTAATTTAATCCCAAATGACAATTTGTTGACGTTTTAAGTAAATAAGTAACTTTTTGGTAAACATTTTTTAAAGTTAGTTAAATATAAAAAATCAAAAAAGTAATTTTTCCCTTTCTAATATATATATATATATATATATATATATATATATATATATATATATATATATAACCAAAATTACGAAACAATAATATTATTATGAATAATTTAAATGACATGCAAAATCACAATAGGTTTATTTAGTGTTAATTGCATATATATTGCAGGCATATCCACATTTTGTATAAAAATATCTCCTTATTTCCATCTTAATCGAACTCCGTTTCATAGAAAAGACTTAAAATCTGTTGAAGATTTTCTACAACAAAATATGGCTCAAGAAAAAAAAAGATATAAAAAATACGTAAACATAATCAGTAACTTTTGCTTACGTAACTATACTCGTGCGGGACCTAGGTCCTGGAATAATTCACATCTCGGGAACCACAAATGTCAGTTCGACCATTTGCCGCACCCTGCAACTTTTCGGTCAATGATGTGATGAGAATATCCTGAGCTACAAGCGCGTAACGTTTAAAATAAAAATTATATTTACAATAATATGCCTGTTGGGGGACTCTAGTCCCCACGAATGGTGTTAAGCTGATATACACGATATTTCTAATTTCTTTTTGTTTAAAAGGATAGGATTGTACTAGGAATAAATTTTATATCGCGGGGAACATTTTAAATAATCACAAAGTACCTACTGTTATGTTTATTATACAAAAGTGATGTCTACTAGGCAGAAAATCTTGTGTCGGATCTTACGTGTGTGGAAAATCGCCCTTATGCAGTATGACACAAGGGAGGTTACCCTGCGCTTGGCATCACCTGACTAATTTAAAAACGTCGTATACTTTAAATACTCGTAGTTCATCTCATGCTTTTCGTACTATGTATATGATTTAAATATTATATTTTAGAATTGCCTATTAAAATATAAATATTCCTGCGTGCAGGAAGTCCTAGCCTAACAAATTTGTATGCAAGTACAAAACTATGCTAATTTTGTATCTTTTAACAACGGGAGTAACCAAATTAATGTTAGTTGGTTTGCTAATAAATAAAACATAGACAATTTGAATTTTATTGATAGCGTTCGATATTATAACACTAAGTAAGAGTGTAACTACACGCTTTCACTGAATAGTTAAAAGAAAATCCAAGTGTCCAAATCTTAGCATTTCAATTTTATTATTTGATAATATAATCCAAGGAGCGTAGGCTACACTTTGTGAGATTACGCAATGCTTTCAGACTATCATCTTTATCTAAAGCATATTCCTATATTACCATAAAACGAAATATGCTATTACGTAAAATGATAGCAACAGGATTTTCAATACATACAGACCATAAAATAATTCTCATAGGTCGCATAGTCGTAGAACCGACGTCGTAGATTCTGCTACGAGCGTAGCAAACGTAGCAGTGTTGCTACGTACGGTTTCGTTATAAATATTTCAGTACAGGAAATTATGCTTCTACTGATACTGTTCCCGTGCAAGGTTTTGAATGGAAAAGCGAGTCTTCGAGTGCTAAACTGGAATGGAACTTGAATTATGTATTTCGGATCTGTTATTGATAATTCAGCGCAAGCGTTTTACTTCCTTCAGACGTTACGTGCGACAAATAGAATTTTGTGATTCTATTTTGTATTTCTTCTTATCAATAAATAAGTATTTTTGAGGTAGAAATTTATTACTTTTCAAGCAATAGTAAGTGCTAGTTGCCTCGGTGTATTTATTATTAAACATTGAACAATACACAAGTTGTTGCTAATACTGTCTGTCTATGTGTCGGGTGTGTACGGAATGATGTATTATTTATTTATGCCTCGTTGATACGGAAATTGCAGTTTTGTAATATTCACGAGAGACGCCGGATTAAATTCTAAGTTGTAATTCATGAGAATTTAGCGGAGTAGATTTTAAACTACCGGTTAATTTGTATCTTGATTTTCAATACAATGAAACATGTCTGCATAATAATATATACTGCAGTTTCTAATTATAAAACATCGACAAAAACACAATCAAACTTCCACGTACGCAAAATATATTGGATCAACAAAAATACGACTCAAATGAGCCCAAACGCGATGGGTTCGGGTCCTTTTATCATCAGATCAGCTTCATGATAGCATAATATTGCACTGCCATACGATATACACTTGCATTCGAAATTTCAGCTCAACAGAAAACCAGGAAGTGGGTCCAATTTATCTTGTAAGATTTCATTACAGGCACTGGGACAGATGGAAGTAAATAAAAGCTTGTAATATATTTATTTTTCATTTATAGTCTCACGCCTGTGTCCCCGAAGGGGTTGGCAGAGGTGTAAATATTACATCCCCATTTTGCCATGAATTTTTAGGTCCCACGTAATAGGGGGCCAGCCTATTGCCATTACCGGGCACATCACAAGACTCCGGGCTGCTACTGAGTATTCGGAAAAACCCAGTTACATTTTTGCCCGACCCGGGTATCGAACCCGGGACCTCCGATCAGCAGTCGCATACTCTATCCACTGGACCACGGAGGCAGTCAAGTAAAAGCTTGTAATATATAGAAGATATATTTATTAAAGCTCTAAATTCTATCAAAATGATTTAGTAATTGGCAATTATGAAAGTGCTACGTAATGAAAGTAAAAAATAAATAAAAAATTTCGATACTCACTAACAAACAACATAGCTAAGACTACCGCGCACGAAGCTGAGTGTGTGCAGATGAGCACTAATACAAAATCTTCAGAAATTTGCCCCCTTAGTGGGCACAAAAGTGGTTCAAAGTTTGTATTATACCTAATTTTTATCTAATTAACATTCACACGAGTGAAGAAGCGGACAAAAGCTGGTCAAACATATAGCTGAAACTATAACGGGTAAGTAGAGATTACAAAATAACAGAGAATCATCAAAACTATTCTTCATCTTCTTCTTGTCGTATCAATAGTGATTTAAATTGTGTGCGACCAATAATTGACCAACAATCTTTTGACTTGTACTACACTTATCGGGGTGCAGCAAACCCGGGGGAGAGTGTTAGTGAGTTCGTTTGAATGATTCGACACCTCCCCAGGGATTCAACCCTTTCAACACGCTGTGCAATTTTATGTAATAATAAGCTGTTTTTTTTATTTCATAGACTCAATACCCTTTATCCAGACAGGATGTTCTTTATACATTTTTAATACAACAATAGTGTTTTACAAATGCGATATTTTGTTTTTATGCTTTCTGATATTAGAAATGTTATTGTTTATCCCTTGCTCAATAGCTAGAAAGAAACAACACATTTTGAGCATTATAATTAAGCCGATTTGTGATCTAATTAAATATCCAAAAGTGTGCGTAGCGACTCAGGAGAGTTGAGGAGTATCATTGGATACATAGTTTTTGTACAAATTCTATGTATCCAATGATAAAAGGATCGATTTTTACTATCCTCACTACTAACCTAATCATTATCATCATCATCATCGTCCTAGCGCTATCCCGGTTGCATCCAAGACTTACACGCCTTAAAGCCCGAGGTCCGCTTACTAGTCTAACTAGATATGATAGAATATCAGCTTTTTACAGAACGACTGCTCTGACCTCCGCAACCCAAAGGGATAGCGATATTCCATGGTTAAGACCAGTATCAGTTTACTTCAGGGTCTGACTCCCCGTTTCGACTGTCAAAGATCTTTTCATGACACCCGGGATCGACAGTTTAACGTGCTCGCCGAGGCACGGGGCAAGCGATAATTAACATTAATACGCACATAACTCCGAAATGTCAGTTGTGCGTGCCGTGGATTCGAACCTGACATCCTCTGCATGGCCGTCCATTGGTGTTTCCACTAGGCTATCGCTACATTACCCTCAAACCTACTATATTAGTTTTAAATTGACTTTCGGGATATCTACCACATACCTTTGTTTCGAGTATCTCATATTTCGGCACTGTTGCAAGCGCCATCCGTGAGGATGTACTGGCGCTTGCATCAGTGCCAAAATATCCATTATAATTATTTTATTATTTATTTATTAGGGATAATAAACAACTACAACATATAATATAACCTAATGCTATCAAAAACTTAGTAGTAATGTTGCAGTCCACTACATTATCCTCAGATAATACATATTTTATAGGCTAGTGGTTGCCACTAGACGAGCATTACCATAGATAACAAATATTTATACAATACTAATGAATTACTTTAAAAAATGAACTAGACACAATTTTGTTATTTACCACTATTTATACCAAAAACAATTTCATTTAATTTAATCATGCAATAAATAATTTTATAGGATTATAATTCAGATATTTTTTTTATAATATTAGATTTAAATTTCATTTTCGAGCATGCAAATATATCAATATCAATGAAATTTGATTGATGATTTGATAATGTGGAATATCCCAAAGGAAAACTGAAAACTGTTAAATACTTTAATCTCTTTATATCGCAAAATATAAGTAGTCTATGTCCAAAAGTGGACTGCAAAAGGTTGAATGATGATATACTTACCTACGTTACGTTGTGAATGATTTAGCCTGTATTATGACCATACTCATAGGAAACATACTGTTACAAATCATTACTGTTAAGTCTAAATGAAACGTAAAATACATAGCAGCTTGTGTTTGTTAGTGTCATTTATCTAAGTTAGCGAAACTTTCCTTCTCAAATAAACATTATCAATTACAAGGTAACATTTTAAAACTTGCACTATCTTTGTTAACACTACTCAATATTTTACGCTTAAAGAAATTGCACTATTTCTAAAACTTTCAGTTAGCCTTGCGCAGGAGATACTAGGCATTAAGACATTTACAAACATAAGATTCCTTTACCTATCACGTATTTACTACCGAAAAATCTCACCTCAAAGTTTAAAAAAGTGTCAAAAACTCAAGTGGCACTTTTCATACGCTGAAAAGGTAAGGGCCTGTGCGGAGTCAAAGCCACGGCCCTCGAGCCACGTCTGACACTTTCAAACCATTCCAATCAAAGACAGCTCTTAAATATTAAAAGGTCGTTACACTAATGAATCGTATCTGATTTTGACGTCGTCTGCATCAACCGCTTCAATGTCTTTTGGCCTTTACACCAGTTTCTTAAGAAACTTCTTGTTCGAAATTCAACTTTTCTCGCTACATCATAGTTTTTGTTTTTATTTTTTTATATATGGCTCCATGGGACATAGGAATCTGGTCGATCTTGTGCCAGTATTATCCTTATTATAAATTAAAAGTGTATTTAAAACAATACTATGGCATAAACTTTTAATTCTTAGAATGGTTTCTTAAAAATAAGTTTACAGTATCAGGAGCTTTGATGTCCTGTCTAATAAGAAAAACAAACTGTCATTTCTCTCACAAATTTATGTTACGTCCAGTATAAAACAACGAACACCAAACAACAAAGGAACAAAGAAATGCAACTAACGATTGTCATTTATCACTACGAAATCACATTTAAAATCCGTCCTGAGGAATCAATGTTTTGTACGAAACATTTCTATCGCTATTCTGTTTTAAGGGAATTCGTTTCGAGTTGTAACTGATGCGATATATTTTGTTTATAGGGTAGTACTGCACACCTCGGTGTTTCACGTCGATTGATCGAGAATAGGGATGCTGATCGAGTAGGCGACACGGAGCGTAAAATGAGTTGTCCACATCGCCGCTTCGGCCGTCTGCCAACACTGTTCACCAGTAAACATCTATTGTCTTGCTCGTAAAACGTACAAAGATTTTGTTCGGAAATTGCAAACGTCTTACCCCTCCTATCCGCAGTAAAGTTGCTTTCATTACATCAATTTATTGGATGGATTCCAATATTTTTCGTGCTATTGCATTTGATTGCATATTTTTTACAAATGTGGCATTATTGATTTCAGTCATTCTGTATGCATATTTTTGAGCGTATTGATATCATCGAGAATAATATGCAAATTAATTTGATTGAAATTCTATTCGTTAGTTTTTGGATTTATTATATTGGTAGATATTAAATCTTGAATAACTATTGTGTACATAGTTATTATACTTCATCGCATCTTCGTATTGTAATGATTGTGACAAGAAAGGGTTATAAATAATTTATGCACTTGATATATTTGTGGAAACATTGATTTGAGGAAAGCAGGTTTCAAATAAACTGGCACTAATAACACTGTTGCTTCTTCTTGTTTTTATCAGTAAAATAATGTGTAAGATCAATGTACCTGATTAAAATATACAACAATATTTGTTTAAAGGGACGAAATATAAACCAATAACGTGTAAGGTTCAGAAATACTTCCCTTCTTAAAGTTTGATCGATTTATCGATGCTGATAATTTTAGAAGTTTTTGCAGGTTCGATTTTTAGATAAAACAACTATAGTTTGACCCGCAATCTGATAGTCTTGCCAAAATGTAAAAAATAAAATAGATGAAACCACGGCAAACTGCTAGTGTTTATAAAGACAGAAACAAAAAGGCGCGGACGGTGAATATACACACCGTCGTTTTGTTTATCCGGGTCAAGGGTTGTTTTTGTATTGTGTCAGGATTACGTCATAGGTTACAAGGGAAGGGATATTAGAGGTCCCTTGTATCCTGTCGCCTCCAAACATTTCGACGTCACAAGCCATAGCACACCGACCTCAAGTAATTCAGAGTGAAAGGCTTTCTTTACTATTTGACTTTAAGTATACGTAATTTTACGGTTGTATTTATAATTATGAAGTATTACTCTATAATTTGCAAATTACGAGCAAACACACTCACGTCTCTACTTTATTATCTTGATAGAGACAATCAGAAGTGACGTAGGAACAATAATTAGACTGATATTTAAAAACAATTAAATGTCACTATTCTGGCACAATAGGTCCGCGAAGCCAAAGTTCTGACTGCAATCATCTAGCAATTGGGGTTATTTATTGTATGATCACCTTCTAATTTATTGTCGGGAGATCGGTCACCAAAACCACATCTCTCCGTGCCTCGGAGATCACGTAAAACAATCGGCTGTCATGTAGATCTAAAACATATCTAAATACTGTATCCTCACACTGGTAGACTAGTCTTAACTATGTCATTCTCTGGGTTGCGGATGTTAGAGAGCAGTTACTCTGTAGAAAAGTTTTTTTCTAACATCGAATAAAAGTATTCTTTATAATCAGATGCTACCAGTATAACGCTAAGACTATGCTGATGATCAATATTAAAGTACTAGTAACATTTACTCAGAATATCAACTACCAAAAATGTGAGAGTAAAAAAAACAGTACAGAGAGCACCTTTTATTTACATAAAATTTTTTTAACAAAAAATAACCGCCTCCAAAAATCTGAAAAATGTGTGCAAAATAGCACTAAAAAGTAAAAAATAAATTCCGTTATTTTTACTTCAATTTACTTATAAACATCACCTATTCAACTTAATATTACATACTTATACGAGTTATACGTATCTACCACTTAATTCACATACCTGACACAATACATATTTTTATATGACTAAGAAACTAAACTAAATACCTATTACCAGAAATCAGATAAGTATATTATATTTTTGGACTAAGTACTTAGAAAAAATATTTGTTAGGACTATAATATACAATTATACTTTTTTTGGAGTCGGTGCCAGCTGAGATTAAGAATTAAAGATGTTATTAAGTGACCGACCCGAACGCAAGCAGGGCAGACGCGTGAGGGAAGACGTTGTTGACGGTTGTCTCCGATATCCATTTTTTCTATGCGCTTGTATGTAGGCAATTCTTGTATTGCAGTGGATTGTGGTTCTTTAGAGTTATTTTACACGAAATCTGTATTCATTGAAATAGGTTTGATTTGGTATTGCTGCATTTTAGTATTGCATCTTTACATAATTCTATTTTTCTTGTTTTTCAAATTTTGAGATCTTTTTGTAAAAACTTCTCAGAATTTGATTTGTACCAAGTATCGCTTTGAGTTCTTGTTTTGGTTGATAGGTAATTGTAAATAGGTATTTCGGTAAATTTGTAACTGGGCTGTTGCCAGGTTTCGTTGTTTCCTTTATTTGCAAAATAGGTTTTGTTAGATCCTACATTGTGGTATTAATGTAACTTTAGGTACTTACATATATTTTGTGTTATAGAAAACTTCCTAAAATTTGATTTATATTTGTTGATTTCATTTCTCGTCATTTGTAAATTACTTACAAGTTTAATGAAGTTTTGCTGAATTATCGTATCAATGCAGCTTTTCATATATTTTGTACATTATCGAGAAATTATTTACTAAAACGCATGGCTGGCACCGACTCCAAAAAAAGTATAATTGTATATTATAGTCCTAACAAATATTTTTTCTAAGTACTTAGTCCAAAAATATAATATACTTATCTGATTTCTGGTAATAGGTATTTAGTTTAGTTTCTTAGTCATATAAAAATATGTATTGTGTCAGGTATGTGAATTAAGTGGTAGATACGTATAACTCGTATAAGTATGTAATATTAAGTTGAATAGGTGATGTTTATAAGTAAATTGAAGTAAAAATAACGGAATTTATTTTTTACTTTTTAGTGCTATTTTGCACACATTTTTCAGATTTTTGGAGGCGGTTATTTTTTGTTAAAAATTTTTTATTTCTTGTTTTTTAGTGAATTTGCCTTTCTGCAGTTATCTGATTTATCGAAATTAAAGATGGGTAGACTTTTTTATTTTTTACCTGAGGAAACTCTTTTGCCGAGTGCCTCTCCGCGTGGCGGGCAAAGAATGGGACACAGGGAACGCGGGTGTGCTGCTCCGTTACGCTTGTCCCGTAAGTAGGGCTCAGTCTCTGGAAGTGTCCTCCCTCACTCGCACAGTACGAGGTAGCGCCTCGTACTGTGCGAATACAGTGGTTCCTCGGCTATCCGAGACCGCTGTCTTCTCGGGGTCGTTCGTGGTCGTCAGCCAGATTGCCATCTCTGATTGCCCACGGCCCTAAGAAAGAGTCAGGCTAGCGGCCATTGCCACCACCACGACGCCGCCTGCGTCTGCAAGCGGGATCGGCTCTCTCGCGATCCCGCTCGGCGGCCTCCTTCTGGTGCATAACCGCTTCGCAGAAGGAGACCACAGCATCCCACCGGATGTCTTCCACCAACATGGCCTGGACGACGGCCTGCGGAGAAAAATCGCCTCCGATAACAGAGCCCAAGTCTTGCCGCTCGGATTCACATGCAGGATACTCAGAGAGCGTATGCTGCGCAGAGTCCAGGTCAATGCCGCAGTGGTGGCATGCCGGCGTCGCCTTGCGGCTGATTCGGTTCAAATACTCGCCGAAACATCCGTGTCCGGTGAGTATCTGAGTCAACCTAAACATGACGCAGCCACTTCTCTCGATCAAAGATGGGTAGTATTGGGTAGACCTACTAAACGCGCTGCCCATATGAGCCAGCGCCGTTTAAATGAAACTATTTTTTTATTGCTGCTAATGGCAGACGAGCGAACGGCCCATCTGAAGGTAAACGGTAACCACTGCTCATGGACTTCGCTAATGTCAGGGTATACACAGCAAAGCCGCTGCCTACTGTGAAAGTAATGCTTTCTTTAAACCTCGTTTGAAGAAGGACAAGTCATAGCGCTCGGGAAACACCGCAGCAGGTAGTTCATTCCAGAGCTTACACGTACATGGTAGAAAAGATCGCTGGAAGCGCACCGTACTAGATGAGAACGCTTCCAGGTAGTACGGGTGAACTCTACTGCGTCGGCGAGTGGTACGTTGGTAGAAGGGTGACCCTGGTACCAAACTAAACAATTCTTCGGAGCACTCCCCGTGTAAGAGTCGGTAAAATACGCAGAGAAAACTAAAGTCTCTCCGCTGCTCCAGCGACTCTAGTCTAGCCGTGAGATCATCGACGATTCGAACAGCTCGTCTCTGTAGGGAGTCAAGTGGATCAAGCTGATATTTTGGCGCTCCGGCCCAGAGATGTGAGCAGTACTCCACAACTAGCGAAGAAATGGAGAAACGTTTATCTCAAAGTGGGGAATCTCGGTCCAAGGCTATTTCAAGAGAAAGTAGTGAACTGCGTGAAAAGAGGTTATCACAAATGCGGGCTATCACAAAAATATTAAATCGTGTAAACACTGAAAAACGTACTCATCGTCTGCTCTTTGAATTAAACCGTACTACTATTAGTTATTCTGTGATTTAAAATCAAAGTTATTATATGTACAAGCTAGCAGTTGGCAGCTGCGCTCGCGCGTAATGACGGACTTTCCATATAAAAATACAACCCCTATTTTCAGAAATGAGTAAATACATGATCACTTATTTCTAATCAGAAGCTAGTTTATGAAATTTCATTTCGCATAAAAACTTTCAACCCCTATTTCAACGGTAGATTTTAGAAATCGCTAAAACACGTACTTATTTGTTTTATTTCTAACCAGAAGCTTGCACACAAAAGTACACGCTATCTTTTTAAAAATGACGGACCTCCCATATAAACTTTCTACACCTATATAACCCTCTTAGTTGTTATATTTGAAAAAAATCTAGGTAAATTGTGTGTTTATTTTTTCTAACCAAAAATATGTATAAAAATCCTTCCTTAGTGGGTGCTTACGTCATAATATGCATCGACTGTCAAAATTTCAAGTCTCAAGCCCCTGTGGATTTGGCTCTGCGTTGATGAATCAGTCAGCCCAAGCAATTTTATATATGTACTAGAGGCCGCAAGCAGCTGCGCCTGCATTTTTTTTTTAATTTACCCGTTTTGGCCGATCCCGTGGGAATTTCGCGAAATTCCCCCTTAGTGCACCCCTACGATCCACAAGGAACATACATGCCAAATTTCAGCTTCCTGCACCCAATAGTTTTGGCTGTAGTGTGTCTGTCAGTCAGTCAGTAACGCAAGGATTTTATATATTATGATGATATAGATTTACTCTCCAACCTTTCTTCCTCCCGGTTTCATCAATACCTGGTAATGAAGCCCGAAATAGGTCGGTTGATTGCGACTATTCTAGAGTCCACTGATGAAAAGTCACAGTAAATGCTTAATTTCGTTTACTTGGATGACTTAGTTTTTTGAGTTTTTAATGAAACTATTGGATTTATTTTGATAAAATTTGAGTTTTTAATGAAACTATTGAATTGATTTTGATAAAATTTAAATGGGACCCACCTGAAAGTATATGCTTTCAAACAAAAAAAGAATTTTGGAAATCGGTCGATAAATAACGGAGTTATGAGGTAACAAACATAAAAAAAAAAAACATACAACCGAATTGAGAACCTCCTCCTCTTTTTGGAGTCGGTTAAAAATAAAATAATAAGAAGGTGATAATACCGTGCTTTTACCGCGAAAAATGTTACTGCAAAAGTCTAAAGGCCTGTTCAGACCTAAGCGGTATTCGCTACCGTCTGCGGCAGAGAAAACCCAGTGGGTATGCGGTAATATTACTGTTCAGACCTAAGCGGTATTCGCTATCCTTGTGGGTAGAATAACGCGCGGTAGTCGAGTTTCGCTCAGAGAGGTAAGAACTAGCAGCGGTACTTGATACCAAATACCTGAGCGAAACCCGAGCGGTATGTACCTCTACCCACAGCGGCAGCGAATATCGCTCAGGTCGCTCTAGCCGCGGTACTTGATACTAAATACCTGAGCGAAACCCGCGCGGTATGTACCTCTACCCACAGCGGCAGCGAATATCGCTCAGGTTTGAATAGGCCTTTATCCATGTACTGCAATACGGATTAGTCACTTTAAGTGAGTTATACAGCGTACCCATTTCACTTCTCTTTCAGTTAACTTACGTGAAAGTCAATACACTGATATTAAAATCTCATTAACTTTATTACTAATTACAATTTATTTTTGCTTTTAAACAGCAATCGCAGGTCACAACTGTATTCAACGAACAAATAATTTTAATTAAAGACTGTGTACTTAGTCATAAAATATAGAAAACGTGAAATCAGTTAGTAGTTGCCGAGTTCACACTTCGCTAGCTAATAGACTTGTTTACGATTCTTCATTGATTTGCGTTGAGTAATTGGCAATCAGAGGATGAGATTGTTTTTCACAATTTCCATTTGACTTCGCTGTGTGAGCTTTGAAAAATAAAGGTAGGATTCGATTTTGTCAAATAATTTATTGTTTATCGATAGCTTATATAGATTTTAGCGCTTTTTAAGACTATTTAGTAAAGAGTTTGTATATTCAGGGCCGCAGTATATTATTATAATATATTGCTCATAAGATCAATTCAATAAGGCGGACAATACTGCGCCGTGCTCTTGCCACCGCTGGCGTTCCAGCCCAACTTGAACCTCAAGGTTTGGTACGCGACGATGGCAAAAGACCAGACGGGATGTCGTTACTGCCGTGGAAGCTGGGTAGGCCTTTGGTATGTGTCGATACCCTTGCGCCATCTCATCTTCCCATATAGCAGCAGAGACCCTCAAATGGCGCAAATATGTAAATCTAATAGGAGATTATGTATTTGAGCCGTTTGGGGACGAAACATTGGGGCCATGGGGTCCAAGTGCGAGATCACTTTTTAGAGATCTCGCTGAAAGAGACTCATAGACGCCTCGCATGACCAGAGGGCTGGCACGTATTTGGCTCAAAAGATAAGTATATCCATACAACGAGGTAATGCTGTCTAGTAAAATGCTGATTAGTAAAATGTCAATAAAAAAAAATAAGGCGGATGGTTCAGTGAACATACAGGTTGTAAAAAGACCCTTAACCAAAACTGAAACCCCATATTGTATCAATCATTACGAACATTTTTAGCTGTGGCATCATACCTGGGAAATTACTGGTTTCGGAGATATATAGGTTCAAAGTTATTATGGAATTTTTGTAATTAGGTACAAAATGGATGCATTTACCCCGCCAACCTGTTCTATAGATGTCCTATGCACCCATGGATTAGTAGGTATTTCGAAAATTGCACGCGCGCATTTTTAATAGCGGCTTGAAAAAAGTGAATACTTAAAAAAAACGTCGTTTCCCAGGTTTTATTTTTGCTTAGTATGACTTAGCATGATGTCCAAAAGTAGACTTCGGCTTGGTGATGGGTCTTGTGACACCCTGTATAAAGTGAATCCACTTTTTATTTATCTTTACATATCGCACCCCCAGGGAAACAAAGGCGTAAAACGAAAATACTAACTTTACAGGAGAGCAAAAAAATAGATATACCTACTATAGTAGTAGTCTAGTATAGCCGTGTGGTTGACGGCGTAGAATACAAGTGTCACCACCCCCTATCTTCCCGTGGGTGTCGTAAGAGGCGACTAAGAGATAACACGATGCAAATACCATCTTTGCGTAGAGACGGAAAACTCGACATCAAACCCTATACGACTGCCTCGTTGGTCTCGCGGCATAAATGTGCGCGTGGGATCGGGAGGTCCTGGGTTCGATTCCTGGGTCGGGCAGTGTTATTGGGTTTTTCTGTCACAAAATTCTCAGTAGCAGCACGGAGTCTGGAAATGTGCCCGGTACGGCAATAGGCTCGCCCCTTACTACGTGGGACTAAAGTATATCTGGCGAAAAGTGGGTGTAGAAATACACCTCTGCCTACCCCTTCGGGGTTATAGGCGTGAGACTATGTATGTATGTATGTACCTACTACAGTTTTCAAGCTACGTTCTTTGGTTATATACCAAAAAATAGGAAAAAAATCTAGCTTTCTTTTGTTTATATTTAAAATATCTTAATGATCTAGTTAATAAATAAATTAATGTTCAAAGTTTACGGACGCTTTTCTTATTTATTTACGACTAATCCACAAACGTAAAGATTCTTACTCCACTCATCGTTTTCTAAATAATTATTATACTGTAACTATTCATGGTTACACCTTTTACGAAGTTTCATACTATGATGAAATACAGAGGGTAAGTACTACTTACGGCCTTTTTTGCTTAATTACGATTTAAATTATCAAAGTGTAACGCGTATTTACAGCTTTGTTTGTTAAAAAATAAAAATTAAATATTATGATAAGTATAGACTTTTTAATGATAATATATAGACTTTTTTAATAGATTTTTTCTGTTAATCCATAACTGTAAGCAATGTTAAGCCTCTTCATAAAATACATTTCAGTAGTGTATAAGTATTTAGAAAATTGCACTTTACTTATAATATTAGACAGAGAGGAGCCTGTTATCATAGAAAACTAACAACATTGAATTATAATCATTCTGATAAATGCAACTTAAAAAGATAACATCTTAGATTTCTCGAAAAAGCCTCACAAATCCAGCAATAACAAAACTAAAATTATTTGTTATCTCCATTAATAATCATACAAAAAATACATATAATTATGTTTCAATACAAATTAATAATTTGTTTTGAAACGTAAATTAGGATTCTCACTTATATTAATCATATATACATTTATGTATATACCTACATAAGGTGCTAAAGTTATTAAAATGACTATTTTTGTTTTTGAATTTCAAATTCAGTTCAAAAATAAAAGATTCATGACTATGAACATTATACAAAGTAAAAAAAAAGTATCAGCAGTTTATTTCTTAAAGGCCAGTGTAACAAGGGTGAGCCTCAAGAAGAGTTGGCAAGAAATACAGGCTTCTCTTAACAATTGAAACACAAAAACGAAAAATAGAACCAAAACACAATACTCGGTTAAACTAAGTAAATAAAAATTTTAATAATAAAGAAGTAAGTGTTTCATTATATAAAACAATAATTTGTGATTGTCGACAATACACAGAATCATCAACAGTACAAATGAAGACTAAAACATGTATTTGTGTGAGATTAAAACATGTTTTAGTCTTTTATCTGAATAATCACTTGGCAATAGATTACGGGTATCGTTTTCAGACGTCAGACTTCTATAAAATCCTTGATAATGTACCGGAATAGCATTTGAGTCACATAGACTTTTTAAATCATTGTACAACGCAGTTGACACTGGTAATAGTTTATTAAAAGCAGTTTTGAGCTCAGGATTCAATTGAGTTGCTTAGGTTTTATGTGTTCTAGACGAACAATATTTTTTTGTATCTAACTCAAAATAATAACTTTGCTCGAAATCATATTTGTAAAATAATCTACCAGGAGCGTTAGGAGTAACTTTGACCTCTTTTAACTTCGAAAAATAAACTTTCTCACCTCTAGTGTCTCTAAACCAATTTTTATTCGAAGATACTAGTGATTTAAAATCATAAAATAAATTCTGGGACATTTTAGTCACAACAAATGTCTTATTGACCTTAGCGTTAATGATAATTTCGTATAATTGGTCAGGTGTATAAACGACTTTATTTTTTAAATTCTTTTCTACGCAAGCATGCATATAGTCCCCTTCGTTTTTGGTATGACCTGTTTGTAAAAATCTATGTACTATATCCAAATTTAGTGAACAAGAAGCGTGCATGTACATCTATCATTATCAGAATATAATGACACTGATTTGATACCATTCTGAGCTTCTTTTTTGAAAAAGTCAAAGAGACAGCTTGAGATTTCATTAGCACCTCTTTTGGCTATCTGTGCATGCCATAAAAAACAGTAACCTTTTAAAGATAGTAAATTGTATACTGTAAAGTTATATACTGGATATTTCCTTTTATAATGAAAAATACCCACGTTAGATTGTGGCAAATTTAGCACCTTTTCCAAGTCAAACACACCAACAGTTTTAGTCTCAGGATTTGATGAATATTTTTCGTCATCTTTAATTTTGCGTACAAGAGATTTATTTTGTAAATGACTTTCGTAATTGTCCTTTATTTCAATCTTACGGTCAGGGTCAGCATTTTCATAAATACTACATATCTGACATATATATTATCTTTCTTTGGCTTAAAAAATGATAAGTTAAATTGCGAATTAAAAATATTACTATATTGGTATAAACTTGCCACTTTTGCTGTGTTCAAACTTTCGGACATCAAAAGTGCATATAATCGATGCATTTTGGCAAGATTTAAATCAGAAGCAAGATATTGACGGCTTGTTTGTTTTCTTAAATAGTGTGATTCGATACATGGGAATGATTTTATGTGCTGTATTACACTTTGTTCAGTTTCATCACTTGTTTTATGGGGACGGTTGGCATGCTTTCCGCGTAAATCCGTTATTTGCAGGTTATTTGTGTATTTATTCATACCTGAGTAAACAGTTTTTTCTTTAATACATACACACATTTACATACTCTAACTCTTGTAAAATTAGCATCTTTATAAAATGATAGATAATAAATTAGTGTACGACACCTATCCCGCTTTCTTTGAACTTTAATAACTTTAGGCTCTTCAACTTCTATATTATTCAGAATATAAAGCCATTGTTTTTCATGATCTCCTATAGCACAATAATATCGAAATAGCTCAGAACGAATTGCTTGAGTAAATGTATCATAACATTTCATCTTGCATCCGCAAGGGCTACCTATTTCCTTACATTGCCGTAATTTTTTTGTATTATTGCTATGATATTCAATCCCATTATTTTTATTTCTTTTTGTTTATATTTAGACCACTCCTCTGTATTTTTAGTGCTCTTTCTGCATTTAATATTACTTTCAGACGTTAGCAAAGCACGAGAAGAACCAGCAAAATCCGTTATTTCCCTTTGATCTTCATTTGTATGGCAATTCGTTGTTATAATAACATTAGTATTAGAATTATCATTATGATAACAGGTATTTTCGGAAGCATAACTTGTACTAGGTAGCAACATATTTTGTGAGGTAATATTATTATATTCTACGTTGTCAATTCGGTTAGCTGGAGTTAGATCTAAATATACCCTATGCTCATCATTGTGACAAATATTATTAAATTCTACTAGATCATTGTTAATTGGAACTGGTTCTATTGATGTTATTGTTTGATCTGACATAGAAACGGCTTTAGCGCGTATACAAATTGGATTTGATGGTAAACTACTTTGGGCATTAGGTAATAATTGTAAATTTAAGTTATCAGAAGAAAGATCTGTTAGGCTAGTACAATTATCTCCCGTTAATATTGGGTAAACACCATCAAAGATTCATAAATAATAATATCATAGATTTATAAATAACAGTAGGTGAAGCAATAAAATCAACATTATGGTGACATTTAGACGGTGTGCTAAATTGAAAAAGATTTTCTAATCTTGCTGGTGGCGTAGCAAAACCATCCATTAGCGCAAACGTTACATCTTGCACCAATGAAGAAGATATTGTCATATTTAAACTTCGAACTGGACTAGAAGACCTACAAGGGTTCAAACTAGGTGCATACTCGAATACTGCCGGGGAGAAGGGTTCTTCATTTTCGTTCGATGATGCGCTTTCTCGGCATTTGGGTGCAGTTGTGGCAGTTCTCGAAGGACGTGTTTCACTTTCGTCAGATATGTTAAGAGATGAAGTTTCCCCACCTGAAACAAAACTTAATTTAAGTATTTATAATGATGTAATGACAGTCTTTTATTAACAAAATCTATGTACCTACTTAAATTTATTTCAGACGCGACGGACAGATGGAGCGGCGCAAGGTAGTACCTACCTAAAAATATTGAGTACACCTATCAGATTATCAGATAGGTCAATATCGAATAGGTACAGTCAGATACAGAGAAGCCTAACCCGCTTCGAGCATGAAGAGCTCTTCTAGCTGTCTGCATCTACTACTGTCAACCTACTTCCCTATCCAATTTTGCAAATTCACTGACACTGAGTACTGAGTAGCAGATAAATACTAGATAGATACTTTATAATCTTTCAGGGCAATTTGAAAGCACAGCTGATTGTCAGTTAATATCAAGACAATCGTTTTCCTACCAAATTTAGAATAGGTACATATTAGTAGGTAAGTATAATAAAGTATATAATATAAAGTATAACAAACAATAATAAATAAACTATAGGTAGGTAGTTACATTCCAACAGTCGACTAGGTAGATACTACTAGGATAATTTGCAATAAACAATCTACAGTTAGGTATTATTACATACAAAATCCAGGATCTTCCTTGCTCGACTATTTTTTTGTCGCTTAAACATCGTCGAAGCACTGGTATGATTAACACTTTGACTTCATAATATTTTCTATAAATTACACTCACACTTAATTTTAAGTAATCAGGGCTTCTTTATTTGTATACATTTAGTTTATAATGTGGAAATACAAACAATTACGTGCTGTTGTCACTGAGCGGCGCGTGAGTTATGAAAGGTAAATAAACAATCCGCACGCGCGCATGCGCTGTAAGGATGAGTACCTGCACGTTACGACTTGTTTGTGCGACGTGTTCGTGATTACGCCCGCGAACTAAACAATTTTATGAACGGAAAAAAGGCGTAAGCATGATTATTTAAAAAAATATGTTACAGGTGTACACGTAAACAAGGAATACGGCATTTTATCTTTGATTATTTTTAAATATGATGGGATGTAATTAGTATTATTTTAGGAAAATTGTTTTTTTATTAAGCAAGAAATAGCATATTAGGCAATACATCTATTAAATGTTTAAATTGTTAAATGAAACAAAAGTTTAAGTACGATTAATTATATTTTGACTCAATTTTACGTGCGTATGCTGGTTTAATGACTTCTTTAATTGAAAAAATATTACAAATTTAGAACGTCAAAAATTGTATTTTTGGTATAAAATTCTAATTTAACGTCAAAATTGAACGGAAAAAATTTATCATATATATTTTGACTTATACTATTAAAAACTGCAATAAAAAAATTACGTATCTAGACTTACGCCTTTGTTAAACTGGGTGTGCGATATGCGAATGAAGTGTGTGCTCTCGTGTGCAACGTTGACGCGCATATTTAATAGTGCTCTTCCTATAACGTCCAACAATATAAATCGCGGTGAGACTAGGATTGCGGCTGCCGAATAATTCGGCCCACACTGAAAGGTCGGTTAATTCAGCTTCCCTTGCGGCCGGTTCTAATATGTGATCAATGCATAGATTTGGCTACTCATCATCATCAGCCTTTAACAGTCCACTGCTGGACTAGGCCTCTCCTTTGAAAGTAGGAATAATTGGCCTACTATACCTCGCTGGCCAAACGGGTTGGTACAGGGTTTGTATCAAGTTTTCCTTCTCTTACAGTACTGTTCTCTGCATAATATGCTCCCTCTGTCGGCTCTTACGACACCCATGGGATGATATGGGGTGGTGACAATACGTATTGTTGATCCGTCACCACACGGACGATTTGGCTACTAGACGTATATATTTGACATATTTTTCATGGAGGCCGTTAAAGAAATCTACAACAGTGCCATCTTTACCATTTTATTTAATCTGATGACACCGATAAACGCAGAAAGAGCACGTTTGTGAGCTACCCGTCTAAAATATTCCTTTCAGCTTCATTGCATACAACATTGTAGCAACTTGACAAACAGTTATTGCCACAGGAACATACGAGGCTGTTCTTATACTCGCCTGCGTTACTTAGATAATGCCTCGCACACAACTTAGTGCAAACAACAGCAAACTTGTACAGCTCGCGCAAAGCAATGTTAGCGAGAAACTTGATTTTTTCTTGCAAACAAACATAAGTGCAAAGTAATTAATAGTAACGACATATTTGAAAAGTTGTAGATGTAGGTACTTTTATTTAATTACGTTTTAGTAACTACAAATCATTGATTATTTTTTTGCTGGGAAGCACTATTAATGCGCTCTCCGATGTAAAGTTCTAACATTACCCTTTTTTTATGTAAATTGACAACTTAAAAAAAGAAAAATACGGCACTGGGTATAAATTCCATCGTTCAGGAAACATTACAGACATTCTACCAACTGTCACAAAGGGTTAAGCACAAAGATTTGTACATCATGCAATGTAAGCGAAAAGCGACGCACTAGTAACCATTATACTACATATATTTGCCTCTGAATAAACTTGTATTAATTGTAATTCTTCGGCTGACCACACAAACTTTTAACACTAAAATCGAACATATATTTTTGATACAATCATCAGTTCATAGATCCATCGATAACCCTGATGTATTTTCGAAAATAATATAAATCGAATGTTAAATCTTTTAAAATATAGCCACAAGGGACACAATTTCATTTCATCCGTGTCACTTCAAATGAATTATGAATAGCAAGTTGATATAACTCATAACTGCAACAAGCGCTATCTATGCAAATAACGGTTATACCTTGTGCGAGAATAAAACTATTTTTGAAAAGTTTTAGACACACATATTGCTATGCTATTTTAGCACAATATTATTTTATAAATACCTATATTAACTATAATTCATGCTTATTAGATGTATTTGTGCGTGATACGAATATATTTTTGTTTGAAATATTTACCTATATTATCTTACAAACATTAAAATTCATCAACGGACACAAAGAACGCCTGGGCAGCTATAGCCTAGTGGAGATACCAACAGACTGCCAGGGTATCGGGTTCGAACCCACGGCGCGCACCAATGACTTTTCGGAGTTATGTGCGTATTCAATTGTGAATTATCGCTTGTCCCGAGCCTCGGAGAGCACGTTAAGCCGTTGGTACCGGTTGTCATGAAGTCTTTGACATTCGTTACAGGGCGTGAGTACCTTCTAAACAAATTGACACTAGTGTAAACCATGGAATATCGCTATCGCTTCGGGTTGCGGAGGTCAGACAGGCAGTCGCTCTGTGGAAAAGCTATGTAATATTCAGCCAAATCCGGTTAGACTAGTAAGCGGACCCCAGATTGAAACTGGGATAACGCTATGAGGATGATGAACGGACACAAATAACGCCCAGACTCGAAACGACAAATTTTAGATCACATAAAATGTTGTCTCGTGTAGGACACGAACCCGCTTCTTAGAAATTCCACTCCTTTGGTGTTGCTAGTGTCCATGGGCGGTGGTAATCGCTTACCATCAGGCTATACGGCTCGTTTGCCGCCTATTACAAAAAAAATCACTGTAACACCATAACCGTGTCTAAAATGGTACTAAAATATGAAAGAATGGCCGTCTGTATAGTAAAAAAAAATCCTTTCAGCGTAAGTTAATTTTGCCTCAGCAATCTGTGAGTGAACCGATTAATTAGTGACAACAACGACTTTGTATGCACTCGGCTCTATTGTGATGTCAGAAAAGAGGTACAACCTTATTGTTCTACTGTTATTCTGACGCTGTTCAATGAAATAAAAGAACTCATAGAATAGCTTGAGACCATCCTTCTTTATTTTCACATTTTTTACAATTGTATAATTGGAAAGTATTATATCTGTTTATTAAGTGACAAAGTTTATGTGCTACTTTTTCCCTTTTTATGGGAAGAAAACAATAGATTTAACTAAATATTAATGATTTAAAAAAATAAAACAATATGTCTTATTAACATGAATAGGTACATTTATTGTCAATTAACAGATTACAGTCAACATTTTTTAAAGTATCAGCCCTATATATAAATGGCCTTGCTAAGCCCAGACCTCTTGTCACTGTGAAAAGAGTAAACATTGCTGATGGGTGTCTATTATGTTATAATGTACAAAGACTTGCTCACCACGCTGACCATGTGCGAGTTGATAGAATTTGCCATGTATTTCGTGAACAAAAGAGATAATTCTCAGACATGTAGTTTTCCTCACGGCGATATCCTGCACCGTTAAGCAAGCGTTAATTAACAATTTAATAAGGATATAACTGAGAAAATTTGGTTGTGCGCGCCGTAGCTTAGGTTCGAACCCAACACCCTCTGCGTAGCAGCCTGGTGGTCGCTTCAGTGGATAATCGCATATTTTTGCATTAAACTAAATGTTGGTAGCATACTACATATTTTCTTTATTTATTGAACATAAAAGACTGTGAGAAAAATTGGTTTGCAAGTACAATACTCGTATAAGTTAAAGAAAATATCTTATTAAGTATGTCTCATAAGATATAAAAAAGTAAGTTTAAAAACTATAACCCGATGACGAAAACAAGGGGGTCTAAAAAGGACGAAACTAGAAAATAGCTCATTCAGATATAAATCCAGAAAAGTATAAGTACAGAAATGCTTAAGCAAGAGCCGTGGTCTGTCTCAAGGAGTAAACTAGAAAATAGCTCATTCAGATATAAATCCAGAAAAGTATAAGTACAGAAATGCTTAAGCAAGAGCCGTGGTCTGTCTCAAGGAGGAAAGTAGCATAGAGAGTACACAACAACCGGTCAGGAACAGGCTGTCACAGGCTGTCAACATATAGGAATACAGACAACTAGAATATGCTCACCCCCAGCAGGACAGTAGATATAGAAGTAGAAGGCAGAATAGATGCGTAGTGGTAGTAGCAGCGTAGCGACGTCTAGGGAAAGTGACTGATTTAGATCGCGCACCCATCTTACATAGGCCTATGCCTATGTAAGATGGGTGCGCGATCTAAATCATAGGTCTATCTATGACTCACAGACTGGCTGTGATCAGCCATTACCTTATATGGTAAAATTCCTAGCGGGCTACGCTGGCTCCACCCACTGCGTTAAGCGAGGCCTCCAAACCATTATGGATCCTCCTTGGTATCTCACTGTTTCGGGTATACACGTTGACATTAATCTGGACCTCTTAAAGCTAGTCTGCTTTTGTCTGAGAACAGTACGGCCTTCTAGTCTTGCACAGATCAGTTAAGTCAGCATATTCTCGCGCTAAGAAAAGTCTAGCCCTACAATATTGTGGGAGCAGCTTAAAGCCCTCAGATTTCTTTCTTCCAGTCTTCTTCTAATCGTTCGTTCACTAACACTGACATTTCTGACCTAAGAAAGACGTGTACGAGCTTCAGTTGCGGTACAAAAACGATTTCTCAACAAGTTACAGACCACAAAGCGGTCATCTCGAGCTGAATTACATCGATGTCGGCCTTGACCTGGCCTGCGGGTGTATGAGCCTGTCTCTCCAAATCGTCTGATGGCATCTCGTACCGTAGTTCGAGGTACACCGCGAGTACGAGCGGTGCGACATTGGCTGTACCCAGCATCAGCTAAAGCCACTGCCCTAGCTGCTCTTGTTGCATTCAGTAGCATTCTTTACAGTCGCAAACAATAACAAAGCACTACAAAATCAAACTGGTCAATGTTCGCACACTATGCCAGAAATGAAAAGAAAATGTTAACACCATAACATAACTGCAACAATGTCAAATAGCGACTAAATTGCTTAAACCCATCAGTGACACAACTTTGGGCAACGAGTTGAGGGAATAAGTGTTTAAATTATTGCTAAACTATCCACTTGACAAAAAACTAAACAGTTGATAAGCCATAGTTAACGAAACCAAAAAGGGCGACGAACGATATAGGTGGGCGGTTAATTCTGCCTGTGCGTGTAAATATGTATATTATAGAGCTGAAGTTTGATTGTTTGTTTGGTTGAACGCGCTAATCACAGGACCTACTGGTTTGATTAGAAAAAAAAAAAATTGTGTTGGATAGTCCCTTTATTGAGGCAGGCATTCTTGGCTAAAGTGTAGACTCATATTACAGATGATTTTAAAAGCATTCTACTATGATTCTGTTTCATTTTAAGCAATAAAGCGTCCCTAAAATAAACTTCCAGCCGATAAAAGAACTTGTTAAAACATTCTTATAAGGAATACTTATCTAATTCATGCTCGACATTTGCTAACTTACCGATGCAAGACCAATATCATAGTCGAATTCAACATATATTTATATTCAAGGTAAGCCAATGTTTATAGTCACTTAAATCCTCACTACTTATAATATATGTCAAAACTTTATAGCAATAAAGCCCATGGACTGTTGGCTCTAATACTCGCAGCCTGTAGCGTATTTCGCGTTTGCCATTGACAAGATCTTATTAATTCCAAGACATAGTCGTGCCCTATTAATTAAATCTGTTTGCTGTTTGACTGAGTCTATTTGCTTCAGACTTAATTAACATTCTTGTTCATAGTGTATCGTGTGTGTACCAAGGTTTAGTTTCAGCCGTTTGTCACATGTTACTTTGAGATTTGGTGCATATGTTATGATGAATATGTTCATACAGGGCGTCATGTTATATACATATTTTAAAAGAAACCATTAGAATTGAACAATAAGTGTTTTACACGAATAAAAAACACAGGTAATACGCTAAAGACAGCATCCGTTCAATGTAAAGATGGTAAAACATTATAAGCCAATATCATGCGGCGCTATAAAGTCGTAAACCACAAAAAAGGTTATGTCTCTCTCGCACGGATATAATTAATGATACTACGCTGTTACTAATTGAGTGGATTCACAGAGAAGACGAGACGGTGACAGCTTAAAAATACATTTTCTCTGCAAGTTAGTCACGAGCCAATGCCCAGACGGCCACATTGTGATTTCTTTAAGATCTGATTGCTTATTTTTTCTTTAGGAAAATGAGTGATTGTTTCGTCTTAGAAACATTTCATAATGCATTTGAGTTATGTATTTTATTTTTTTATTTTGTTCGCTTTGCATTGGCTAGTAGTTAATTTTTTACTAACGCGATATGCTTTTGACTCCTCAATAATTAAATATATAATAGTCAATATTCCAGCTACAAACTACGCATTTTTGGCGTTAATATAAAATTTACAGTCGCAATACCACTCACAAAATGCTCCATACATATGCCACTGCTGAGCACGGCAGTTTTCTCACTTAGAAGGGTAAACCCATAGGGCTAGCTGACCAAATGAGGTTTGGCGGACTTCACATGTCTTTAGAGAATATTATCAAGAACTGTCAGACATGCAGATTTCCTAACGATATTTTCCTTCAAGGCCAAGCAAGCGATAATTAACAATTTAATACGCACTTAACTATAAAAAGTCATTGTACTGCGCCGTGGATTAGTATCTCCACTAGGCTATCTCTGCTATTTAATCGAACATCATCTAAACATCCTCAACAAGAACAATTTTCATGATAAATTTATTGAATAATTATTCTCAAGACTCGTTTGTTTTTCACCCTGTAAATATATCAGTTTCATTGCCAAAACCCAGACAGTCTGAGCCAATAAATCACAGGACTAGTATATAGTATACCTATTGCAAAGGAATCCGATACACTAGACTACTTTTGGTAAATGTACTTGTAAGCCACATGAATGTGTAAAACAATGATTGTTTCATTAGTGTACGTCTGAGTATTGTTTTGTGTTCGTGTGAGTCGTATTGAGTGTCAATGAATGCCTGCCTGTACGACTTTATGAATAGGTGAACAAAGCGATACCTTTGTTGAGTACTATGTCATCAATCATTAGTCGAATGATAACATGAGCAAACAATAACTTAGTGAATGAGAAACGAAGCGAATCGTTGCGACGAATTAAGATAATAACACTGTTAGTGGTTAAATTGGCACTAAGTACATGTCTTAACTATTGATATACATACCTACTTAGTGACAATTTTAACCACTTTTTGAGAGATGTTATCATTCGGCTATATATAAAATAAATATATTTTTATGATTACTGGTGTAACCTCTACTGCCATGTATCATTCATAAAAGTTTAGTATTACCAAAAATAGCAACGATAACCTAGTGGAGAGACCGAGGGACTGCTACGCAGAGTTAAATTGTTAATTATTATCACTTGCTAAACGGTGAAGAAAAACATCGTGAGGAAACCTGCATGTCTGAGAATTCTCCATAATGTTCTCGAAATACATGTTAAGTCTGCCAACCCGCACTTGGCCAGCTTGGTGGATTATGGCCTTACCCATCTCATAGTGAGAAGAGGCTTGTGCCCAGCAGTGCGACAGTTTATATCCTGTATATAAACTGTCGCAGCCGATGATTATTACCAAAAAAATCAGATACCTGCAGATTTGTGCAGCCAGATCTCGGACTATAAATATATACACGCACATGTTTCTTTTGTTAATTCTGTCTGTCTTTATGAATACGATTAACTCATGACCGAACGGATTTCTGTACGGTTTTCAAAAAAGTAGTTGCCATTCCTGAGGAAAGTTTAAGTGTATAATTCAAGTGGGGTGAGTCTAGTAGTTGGGACCGCGGGAAGCGTATGGATGCGGGTGGCTCAGGATTGGTCTATGTGGAGAGCCTTGGGGGAGGCCTATGTCCAGCAGTGGACGTCTTTCGGCTGATATGATGATGATGATGATGGTGAGTCTAGTACAGTCAATATTAATGAACAGAATATCGTAGAATTTTACGAATCTAAAACATTGTATAAAATCACAATAATTACTTTCTTGAACTTGTTAAGATTCCAAAGTCAAAGCATACCAAGCGTGCCAAAATGAGGGTGAAATTAGAGCAATATTTTTAAGCTTTGCAAATATGCACACCATTTCTTATTATTTATTGAGATCGGTACAATAAGAATTATAGTCAAATATTTTGTCTTTTAATATTACCTATCGTTCTAAGAGCTTTGCTATGCATTCAAGTGCAGCTGGATCATAGCATTAATTATTATAGATATAAAGTACCATAAAATATGCTTATTTTTCGTGCGCACGTAGTCTGCAGTTCCAATTTCAAACATACTTATAGCAAAAATGTATTTATTTATAAAATATAGGCATTTTGAATTAATTACTCCACATACCCTATTTTCTGTCTAGTGATGTATCTATGTAGTGACGGAGCTTTTTACCTTTGCATGCTGTGGGTCGCATAAGAGGCGACTAAGGAAAATACACGAAGCAAATAATATTGTCGCAAGGAGATTGGAAACCAGGGGGCCAATTCTCCTTTTTTATATGACATTGATATTATATTTTGAATGGATTCGGAAGGGGTATTCTGTTAACCTTATGTCATTATCGTATAATTTGAAATAAACAGTTCGTCGTTGACACATATTTTGACACTTGTTTCAATTTACGACCTCGTTACAACTTCGTTCAATTATCAGATTATTTAGAAGATACGCTTTTTGTGACGTATGTATGACACTGACATGATATCGAAACTATATTTATTTAGTAGAATTGGGCCCCTGACATCAAACCCTATATACAAACCCATCTGGCCAACTTGGTATGGTAAAATGCGTGGAAATCCTCCTATTTATTCACATTATTATTATGACTCATCGTAGGAGAGCCTCAGCCCAGCAGTGGACTGTAAAATGCTGTACAATGGATCCGTATATGTATCATCGCGATCTTCCCCAACCTTGGTATACGGATGAATCATAAAGAGTTTAAAAATCTATATGTACAGTCGCAGTCTGAAAGTGTTTACCACCTTATAATTGCATGAACACATCAATGACACAAGGACGACGATATTGTACTAGGCAACCAATCTATGATAACATGCATTGCGTAGCAACTGGTGTCAATAACTATTTAATATGCCACATTTATAATATACATTCATTTAATTACAAGCGTGATATTTGCACCACTGAAACTAAAATATTTATAGTCTAGAAATAATGTTATTTAAACTTATTATTTACGATTTTGGTATTTGTAATTAATAAGTTTATCAAATTACTTTTACATTGACAGATTATAATGAAAGGGATGGCGAAAATACGACATCCTGATTAAAAAACCTTTTTGAAAAATAATACAATATTTATATGGTCTAGCGTAAGACTGCCTCGTTGGTCTAGCGGTAGTGCATACGACAGCTGATCATGAGGTCTCGGGTTCGATTCGCGAGTCGGGCTCGGAAAATGTTGCTAAGGTTTTCTGTTAAGAATTTCTTAGTGACAAATTATTAGGAATTTCTGTCAAGAAATTCTTAATAATTAGCCCGAAGTTGGCGGTGTTTCACCCCCGGGCATCAGAAAGCACGTTAAGCAGTCCCGGCTGTCATAATCTACGGCAGTCATTAGTAGGAAGTCAGTGCCCTCAAATATACCTACTGACTACTTAACTGGTCTAACCTTAGAATGATGTTAGATGGCAGTCGCTCCGTGTAAAATCTGATATTCAGTCAAATCTCGGTAGACCAGTAATAGCAGGCCCTGGGCTCCGAAGCGCAAGCTTAGGATGCAACCATGATGCAACTAAGAAAATGCTAGGGTGATGATGATGATCATATCGTCTAGCGAAAATCAGGGCGCAGTCAGACTGTGAGCTAAAATGATAGTGGATGGTATGCTAGTCACGTTAAAGCGCATGCTGATCACATAAGTGAGCTTTTGTTTAAGCCATCTTCATGAAGCACTATTATTTCAGCTCTGTGTTGCACCGTTAAACTTGCCATTTTATTACAATAAAAAGGTGTTTTTATAATAATATTAAAATACAGAACTTTTACAGCAACATAAAAGCAAATCTGTCATTATGTCAAATTATTTCATCGACCTAAAAATATTCATACTCTTTTTGTTTGAATCGATGCCTTACCAATGATTGAAAAGTAATAAGTACTCAGATATAGCATTTTAGACCTTGCTGAACCCAGCGTGACAAAGAATGTAATTTGAAAAGTTAGTAGCTTGGCCATTCACCCAATTATCAAAGAGCTAAATTCAAAATTTAACATCTGGTACCTGGATGACGGGACCCTTGCAGGTGACTCAGTTTATCAAGACCTATAACTATAATAATTACTAACTGTAAACATATAACTTCACTTTATATGTATAACTTCTAAAGTCGAAATTTTTATCCATTGGCCTAGAACTTAATCCCAGTAAATGCGAAATTATCATTAAAGATAACTTAGACAAATCCGATATACTTTCAAAATTTCAACATCTTGCTCCCAATATTACTCACGATGAAAAAAGTGCTCTTCGCCTCCTTGGGTCCCCAATATTGGACGAAGGTTTCGATTCATTTATACAAGAAAAATTCAAAATTTTAGTGATATTTCAGACAGGTTACTCAAAATTAATATGCATTCGGCTTTTACTATTATCAAGTATTGTCTTTTTGTCCCTAAATTTACACACGCTCTTCGATCTTCCCATTTTTGGAAAAACCCATCTGCACTCGCCCAAATTGACAAACTTATACAAATTACTTTAAGCTAAATTCTAAATCTGGCCCTGAACGACCGAGTGTGGCTACAGGCGTCCTTGCCTGTACGCCTGGGCGGCCTTGGCGTTCGCAAAATTACTGACGTAAGCTTACCAGCATTCCTGTCCTCGGTTCACAGCACTGAAGAATTGACCAGGAAAATTTTAGCACCCACACTGGTCAATTCTGAGGTGCCGTGTAAGACCAATGCCATGAATGCATGGAGAATGGCTTGTCCAAGCACCGAGTTACCCCTATTCCCATCTTCTCAGAGGCAGTGGGACGGGCCACTTTGCAGCGTGGTTCGAGAAAATCTCTTAAGTACGTCGTCCAATGCTGCAGCGTGCTCGTTTGCTGGCTGTGGGAGAGTGGGAGTCAGGGCTTTGGCTTCAGGCACTGCCATCGTCCAACATAGGTACCATGTTGGACGATACGACCTTCCGCATACTTCTTGCCTTCGTTTAGGTGCGCCATGTGTTTCTCCACATCGCTGTCACTGTGGAGAGGCTGTCGACAGCCTTGGTCACCATGGTCTGTCATGTAGCAGGAACGCAGGTCGTATTTCACGACACGCCAACCTCAATGACATACTTCGTCGGGCTCTTGTCATCGCTGGTGTTCCAGCCCAACTTGAACCTCAGGGCTTGGTACGCGACGATGGTAAGAGACCAGACGGTATGTCTTTACTACCATGGAAGCTGGGTAGGCCTTTGGTGTGGGACGCAACATGTGTTGATACCCTTGCGCCATCTCATCTTCCTAGCACAGCGGGTTGTGCGGGCGCTGCTGCTGCTTCAGCAGAGACTCTCAAAAGGCGCAAATACATAAATCTAGTAGGGGATTATGTATTTGAGCCGTTTGGAGTTGAAACGTTGGGACCATGGGGTCCAAGTGCGAGATCTCTTTTTAGAGATCTTTCAAAGAGACTTGTTGACGCCTCGCGTGACCAGGAGGCTGGCCTGTATTTGGCACAAAAGATCAGCATTGCCATACAACGTGGCAATGCTGCCAGCATTCTGGGCACGCTTCCAATTGATGGCGATGTGTAGGATTTCCATGACGCCCTTTAAATTCTGCTTTTACTTTTTTTATGTATTTCCTTTTATTTGTCAGTGTCAGTCAGTTGAATAATAAAATTTACCTTTTATTTGAAAAGTGGTAAACATTTTTAGACCGCGATAGTACATGTCGTGTTGAGACCGATCGGTATTGACGGTTCCTAGCTCGAAGTTGTGCAACAGTATGTCTACCAAGGGCAAATAATTGGGTAGACACAGCTCCGAGAAGGAAATCGAGAGGAGGATTCAGTTGGGATGGGCAGCATCGGTAAACTACGTCGGGTTTTCTCGTCGCCTATTCCGCAAAGCCTCAAGACAAAAGTCTTCGACCAATGCGTCCTACCAGTAATGACGTACGGTACCGAAACTTGGACACTCACGGTCGGGCTGGTCCATAGATTTAAAGTCGCTCAGCGTGCCATGAAACGAGCTGTGCTCGGAGTCTCTCTAAAGGAAGAAAATCTCTAGAATTCGCAACGAGGTCATCTGGAAGAGAACTGGTGTCACCGACATAGCTCGCCGTATAAGCAGGCTGAAGTGGCAATGGGCTGGTCAGTTCTGTTGAAGTACCGACGACCGATGGAGCAGACGAGTCTTAGAGTGAAGCCACGTTTCGGCAAACAAAGAGTAGGATGCCCCCCGACTATGTAGTCCGACGACCTAAAAAAGGTGGTGGGGCGGGCTGGATGCAGAAGGTCGAAGATCGGTCATGGTGGCGCATGTTGGGAGAGACCTGTCTAGCACTGTACTACAATAGGCTGATTGAAAAATATATGTATATTATTTTATATACAGAAATGCATTGTTCTATAAAAATTACAATCTATAGTATAATCATATATCTATATCATTATGAGAAACATCTCACTCTATTATAAACGTAAAATTTTGTCGCGATGAATGGATGCTTAATACTCTTCATGCAAAAACTACTGAAAGCATTTTGATGCATCTTTGCAATAATTTTATTATACATTAACCAACGTCAACCGTGTGGTTGACGGCATAGAATACAAGGGTCACCACCCCCTATCTTCCCGTGGGTGTCGTAAGAGGCGACTAAGGGATAACACGATGCAAATACCATCTTTGCGTAGAGACGGAAAACTCGACATCAAACCCTATACGACTGCCTCGTTGGTCTCGCGGCATAAATGTGCGCGTGGGATCGGGAGGTCCCGGGTTCGATTCCTGGGTCGGGCAGTGTTATTGGGTTTTTCTGTCACGAAATTCTCAGTAGCAGTACGGAGTCTGGAAATGTGCCCGGTACGGCAATAGGCTCGCCCCTTATTACGTGGGAGTAAAGTATATCTGGCGAAAAGTGGGTGTAGAAATACACCTCTGCCTACCCCTTCGGGAATAAAAGGCGTGACGATATGTATGTATGTATGTATGTATGTATTAATAAAATTGTTACAGATAACCGATAGCCAGATAGCCGATACTCGCGCGGGCGACAGTTCGGCTGCTCTACGGAAAAACAAAGTAATTGCAGTCAAGCAAAATTATCAGGAGGAGCAAAAAAACGATAATCACAAATTTAAAACGTACTGCCGACAACTTAAGTACTTTTGTTATTTCATAATTTGTAAAATAATTAATACCATTTGTTTCAAAGCAATTCTTTGAGTAATTATTGGTAACTTTCCTTTAAATTGAAAAAAATATTTTTCTATAGACATAAAATTAATTTTAAAGAACAATTCAGTAACAAAGTAACTACAGTCACTTTGTTTTTTAAATCATTTAAAAAGAGATGGACAAGTTAGGTTTTAGTCTTAATAACAAAGCAGATGCATTTAAATATTTTTAACAAAGACAATGAAGCCATTTAAAAATTAATATATCTACTATAAGATTTGTTGGCTTTTGTTTTTTATGAATCACATAATTTGTAAGCATTGTAAAAACTAGTTCATCTTAGGATTTATTAAGATTAGTGTCACTCAAGGCATGTATATAACAGTTACCTAAAATTAATTCAAAAATCATTGATATAAGTTATAACCATATAATGAAGTATTCAATCAATCCGCCTATCGCAGTCCATTGCTACACATAGGCCTCGCCCAACACGCGCCACAGTACACGGTCCTCAGCCTTCCGCATCCAGTCTGTCCCAGCCACCTTTTTCAGGTCGTCGGTCCACCTAGCCGGGGCCGCCCTACCTTACGCTTGCCGAGGCGTGGTCTCCACTCTAGGACACGTGTCAGCGAGACTTGATGATTAAGGGGTTTGTAACTGAACGCCGATATATATTACAGTTTGACTAATGTGAGCGGAAAGATAGACTGTTCAAAAACTTACATCTCAAGACGTAGACAGCTCTTTTGACCTCGATGCCAAGCATTTGTCAGTATGGTTCCTCTAAAATCATTTCAGTGCGACCTGTAGGTTAAAAGGTTATATGATTCCACTGTCCGGCAGTCTAGCATTGCAGTTCTATCAATTTCTATTTAAGATTACGAATATATAACTGCCAATTACAATATATCAGGTCTTTCAATAACACAATACCTGTCGGGTTTCAGGTACCGATATCAGGTCTCTTAGCAACATAATACCTGTCGGGTTTCAGTTACCGATACCAGGTCTCTTAATAACACTATACCTGTCGGGTTTCAGTTACCGATACCAGGTCTTTTAATAACACTATACCTGTCGGGTTTCAGTTACCGATACCAGGTCTTTTAATAACACTATACCTGTCCGGTTTCAGTTACCGATACCAGGTCTTTTAATGGACGTCTCCGCTCTTTTCTCGACTGAGGCGATAAACGTCTTTATCCTCAGCCGAGCTCTAAAACATCTTTACTATTACAATACAGAATTACCATACAATACATTAACAATCACTAGATACGTAGAAACAATAGGATCCCATATAATTAGCTTTACAACACTAGCTACTCGCAAACAGTAGGAATCAATAAATACTTAGCTCTAGCGCCCATTTGTGATTTCATCAGATCAGTATGCAATCAGCATGCAATAACACATAATACATTAATATCATATGATTTTTACACAATATACAATATGTTTCGAATGACAATGTCAATACTATGAAGTAATAAAGTAACTTCGTATTCTTCATATATCAAGTTCAAACCTCAAACGTAGAACCGTCGGTTGTGGCCAGTACTCACATAGAGGTTGGTTATTATTTACTCTTTCTCTGTGGCTCATTTTAAATTTATTAATGTTGCTGCCCTGTACACTATATACAAATCGCGAGAAATCGCGACACTCCCGCCGGGCAAAATCATAAGACTATATTCAAATCGCGAGAAATCGCGACACTCCCACCGGCGCAAGATTACAAAAGAGTGGTGTGCAAGTTACGAGTCCATTCTTTTATTTTTCCTAGGGCTCGAATTGCTGCTGCTCGTTTTTTACCTACTTCGTTTGAGCTATCTTCTGTAATCTCTTCAATCGTGTCTTTGCTACGTACATCTAAATCGTTATTGTCGTCTTTCCCATTTGTCTCAACATCTATTTTATCTGTGTTTGCCTTTATTGTTTCTGTTTCATTATCTCTAACTTCTGCGTTTTCTTTCGTCTCCACGGCATCAACTATCATTTCATTATCTCTTTGATTTAGTGTATCAACTGTCTCTTCTACTCTAACATCTGGAGTCTGATATACTGACATTATTGGATATTCATTTTCTAAATTAAACCTTTCACTCTCAGTAACGTCATCTTGTGTTAATGAATTCTGTTCTTCATTTTCATCTACCTCTAGAGGATACAAATGCGCTATAGAACGAGTAAATATATTATTTCCTACTTTTACTTTGGCCACTCTAGACAGTCCGTCCGAACTCTTGATTATTGAAACAATTTTTCCAACCTTCCAATCGGTTCGATTCTTATGTTCTCCCTTTATCTGTACAATTTGACATTCTTTTGGAATACCTTTTGACGTTATACGTGGTTGTTTATAGGAGTGGCTATATCACTCTCTGAGACTTGTCAAGTATCGATTGTGAAACATTTCCTTGAATTCATCTAACATTACTAAAGTTTTCCTCCACCCTTGAACTAAATTAAATTTTGTCGATGTGCCTTCTATCTTAAACTGCTCTGGAACTGTATTTAATGTTATACATCTGCCAACTTGTAGAAAATCTGATGGTTTAAGAATATGTTCTATTTCGTTATCAATATATGTTAAAGGTCGTGTATTTATTGTAGCCTCTATTTCTTTGACAATCGTTGACAATTGACTATTACTTAAAAGGTGTTTTTGTAAAGTCCTTTTCATACAATGTTTCACTAATCCGACTAGTCGTTCGTAGAATCCTCCGAACCAAGGAGCTAGTTCAGGAATAAACCTCTATCGAATTTTATTTTCCACACAATATGCATTGGATAGTATTTCAGATATCAATTTGAAGTGTAAAGCGTTGTCTGAGATAACAAGCGTTGGTATTCCTCTTGTCTAAATCATTCTTCTTAACGCAAATAAACCTTCTTCTGCTGATAAATTTTGTACGACTTCCAGGTGTATGGCTCGAACGGCTAAACACGTGAACAAGCAAAACACAAATCCATCTCTTACTTGTTCCGTTTTCTGATGCTACCATTACAGGTCCTAAATAATCTACGCCTGTAAACGTAAATGGCATTGAAAAGTTTACTCTTTCGGGTGGAAGAGCTGGGGTAGGTGGTAGTTTGTACGGTCCACCTCCATGTTTTACACATTCCGGGCATTTTCTTATAATCTTTTGAACTTGAGTATTTTCTTGTGGAATCCAGTACGTTTCACGTATAATACTAAGCGTGTGGTTTGTACCAACATGGTAATTATCTTTGTGGGTTTCAATATGATACTATTTAAATATTCACTCTCTTTTGGAATCAATATGGGATAACGTTTGTCATAAGACCAATCCGTATTTATTAGACGTCCTTTACATCTGAGTAGGTATGCCATCCACATCTGTCTAAATTCATTTTTAGATTTTTTTCTTTTCTATTTAATTCTTCAGAAAGTTATTCGCTTTGTATCCTTTTTATTTTCATCACTTTGGAATCTAGTTGTTCTGGATGTTCCGTTGAAATTGGTTTACTAATATTTGACTTCTGTTCTTCTTTGATATCATCTTATTCTAAAATTACATTATTCGTGAGACCCTCCCCAACGAGAAATGTCAAAACTGTGTTTCTGTCCTTAGGCCAACTGGCTGGATCCCGTACCAAAAATTCTGGACCATACAACCACTTGTGTCTAACTTCTTGTGACGTCGCAGGTCGATTGGCTACATCTGCAGGATTTCGTTCAGAAGAAACATGTCTCATGACAAAATTTTATTCCTTTTAATTTTATCAATCCGTTTTGATACAAATAGTTTTAGTTAGTAATTTATTAGAATTGGACCAATCTATAACTATCTGTCTATCAGTCCATATCAATTGCTTTGTAATAATTTATTGAATATGTTTAACTACATATTGTATTAAGGGGCTTCCTGTTAATGCCCCTAACAGTTCAAGTCGTGGTATTTTCAAGTTATCTTGGTCTTTGGTTGGTACCAGAAGTGATTTTCCAATGACGAAACCTTTAGCGTTATTTCCAACTACATAGACCATTGCTGCTTAAGCTTTAGTAGATGCGTTTTCTTGATTTTCAATATCATTTGTATGCATGACCATTTGTCCAATAATTCAGTGGATAAATTTGTATCCCATTTTATCTTTTGTTTCCACAACTCCTGCAGAAATAATTTTGCTGGTAGCAATGCAGGCACTACATACCTACATGGATCGTAGACAGAAGCAATAACTTTTAAAACGCCTCTTTTGGTTACAACTTTGTTTGTTAAATTAAATCTCAAATGAAGTGTGTCTGTTACCAACATCGTAGAACCATAGCTGTTCACAATGTGCATAGTGCGTAGATTACCCATTCACTCTTCTTCGCTAAATATCTTGGGACATAACGCGCAATTATGTCCTGCTGATTTACCACAATGCCAACAAGGTCTGTTGCATTGCTTATACATATGTCCCACTTGAAGACAACTCAAACATCGGTTACTTTCTTTCAAATTAATTGTTCTATCTTGAAGAGTTTTAAATTGTCTACATTTATCGTTAAAATGGTCATTACCACAAAAGACAAAGCTTAATTTCCTTCTTTTAAATTCCATCTTGTTTTCATCTTGTCTGTTGTGAAAATTTCGTTTATTATATTGATTATTTTGATTGTTTCGTTTGATTGTTTCAGCATGTTTAATTAAATTCAAGATATGAGTTTTATTCCTCCTATCTTGTTTAGTTTGATTATTATTAATAATTTTTAGCTCATTCAGTGATTCATTTTCTGTTTTGCTGTATAGTGCTTGAACAGTATATTGGGAATTTTCTAGTGTAGTTCCTTCAATTATCCTTTTTGCTTCTTCCTTGGCCGAAATTATTAATGCCAGCTGTTCTTTCATATTGTAAATGGACTCATCAGACCCTATTCTCATTTTCAATTCAAATATTATCTCATGAGGGATTTTTTCCATAAACACGTATCTCATAGTCGTAGACTTGGTATCCTCTCCCAAAGATTGAAAAACTCTCATGTGTCTTTCCACTTCATCTAATACTTGTCTGCACTCATCTATTCCTCCAGCTCTCTTAATATTGGAAAGAGCTTTGTGATGGGCGTATATTATTTCGCCTTCTTTACCATATCTAGTTTTAAGTATATCAACCGCAATTTGATAATTTTTATTGGTTATACTCAGGCCATCTATAAGTCTTGCCGCATCGCCTATTAAAGAACTTTTAAGGTAGAGTAATTTGTCAACATCGTTCAGTCTCCTTCAAGACATATTAGAAACAAATTGATCCCAAAACTGATGCCATTCTAATAAGTTCCCACTAAATTGAGGTAAACTCAAATCAGGTAATTTACTGTAACATAATGCTCCGTTTTCTTTCATTGATGTTGTTGAGGATTCATCTTTCATTTGAATTTTGATCCTAATTCAGCCAATGCTTGCTCTCCTTGTAATTGGTAGTTAGTTAAATTCGATATTTCATCAGCATTAGGTTCCTAACTTATATTAAAGTAACTGTTCAAATCAGTATTGAAGCGAGACAGAAGTGACTTAAGTTTAGCCGATATTATACGTGCATCTTTTATATTTTCATCCGTTATTGACCACAGACCGACATAATCAGTACTTAGCGATAGTATCTCTTTAGCAATCACAGAAAAACGATTTAACATTATATTCTCCATTTTTATAGTATACCATCAATGTTGATCAATTTTGTACCTAAAAATAAGTATTAAATTTAAGCAAATATAGTATTATACCTTTAAGATATAATTTCAATAATTTATTGATTCTATTTCCTTTTACTTACTGCATGTGCCGATAGAGAATCCCACACAACACGAAATATCAGAACAAAAAATATCATAAAATTATAAAATAATATGATAAACCAACTGTTTCAAATTATTGTCTACCAATAATCTTGAATTGGTAAAATTGTAATTCACATAATGTTTGAAACTGAAGTTCCACACTGACAAATGTTGTTTGAATTGTTTAGAATCATTTCTTTATGTCAATTTTAAAATTTGAAAAATAGTTCCGTGATTGACATGACAACACGCTTGCTCCATCGGCCATCAGTCCTTCTACAGATATGGCCAGCCCACTTTTAGTTTGTGGACTAGTCCCACTGTGAGTGTCCACGTCTCGGTACCGTACGTCATAACAGGTAGGACGCATTGGTTGAAGACTTTGGTCTTCAGGCATTGCGGTAGGGGCGAAGAGAAAACTCGACGTGGCTTGCAACCCACTTGGGTTGGGCAGCGTTTGGCAAGCTACGTCTCAGTAGGACCCAGTTGGATCCTGCGGTCGATTTCTTTCTCGAAGTTGTTTCAACCAAGCTGGACTACTTGACCAAGGTAGACATACTCTTGAACAACTTCGAGAATCGGTCCGTCGACATAAACCGGTCCTGGCACAATGTGTTCGTTGAACATAATCTTGGTTTTATGCAAGTTCATGCCGAGACCGACCCGTCGAGAGGCTCCATTTAGGCTGTGCAGCATGTCACTCAGCTCTTCCAGGCTCTCTACCACGATGTCGATGTCCTCGGCAAACCGAAGGTGGGATTAGTACTCGCCATTAATGTTTATGCCCCGTCCAGTCTAGTCCAGCGTCTTAAAGACGTCTTCAAGTGCGTTGGTGAAGAGCTTAGGGGATATTACATCCCCTTGCCTCACCCCTCTACGCAACTCAATGGGGCTAGTTTTACTGTCCTGGAGCTGGACGGTCATAGTGGCCGTAACATACAAACATCTCAACACCTTGATGTAGTGCCAATCGATGCAACACCGCTGCAGAGCTCCCTCGAACTTGGAGGTTACGGTTTTGCCATCCGCAGTATTGAGTTTCGACAGATAAATTCTACCAAGCTGGTGAGCGAAGACTTTGGTTTCTCGATTCTGTTCAATCGCATCAAATTAATATATACTTCCGATCAGACATGATGAAGTCTATCTCGTTCCTTGTCACAGTATCGGAGCTTCGCCATGTCCACTTTCTATGAGGCTTCTTCTTGAAGAAGGAGTTCATTAAGAAGAGCTCCTGTGACCCCAGAAAGTTGACCAGCATTTGCCCTCTGTGATTTCAGCGCCCCACGCCAAAGGGTCCGATTTTTGTTTCGCCGCGTTCTTGTACTCCCACTTTGGCATTAAAATCCCCCATAACAACGCTGTAGTGTGTCTTGGTGGTATGATGTGGAGCCTCATCTTCATACACGGCTTCGACTATGTCATCGCAGTATGTCGAGATCGGCACATATACCTGTACCACCTTCAGAGAGTACCGTCCTGTCTGTGACCCTTAATATGAGGTACGCTACCCGTGTCGACACACTGCTGATTTCTACAACGCTGTTAGTGAGAGATTTGTTAACGAGGAAACCGACACCACCCTGAGAGGGCCGATCACCCTCTTGAAAGAACAGATTGCCTGAATCAAGGGTTATCGGGTCCTCCCCCTGTCTTCGGACTTCAGACAACCCCAATACATGCCAGTTTATACGACCTAGTTCTACTTCGAGTTCGGTGATGTGTTGGTCCAGCCGTAGAGAGCGTTCTTGTGGTAGCCGTTTGCCGTAGCCCGGAGATTCTTAGCACCCTCTGCCCCGCTGTTACCGTGACCGCTACCGTAGTTGCGGACAGCAGGACTACCGGAAACTAGGGGCCTTTTATCCTTATTGGGTTATTTTCATTGGGTGGTATTTGGCCTACTATACCGCGCTGGCCAGACGAGTTGGTATAGGGTTTTGTTTCAAGTTTTCCATCTCTTCGCAAAGATATTATTCGCGTTTTGCAATTTTTTACACCCACGAAATGAAATGGGGTAGTGACACTTGTATTCTTTATCCGTCACTACACGGACAGTTTATTAACAAATTGATTGAATGAATTGGTAGTACTTCATGTTTGTCTACGATATATTTCGTAAATAGGTATTTACGAAATGTAAACACACAATACAAATAATTGGACACTTGCACTTACATTTGTGCTAACTGTACCATAGCTTTCGAACGTAAACTGTGGCTATTTTGCATTTTAAACATTTTCTAAACAAAACACACAACAATCACAAGCCTCGGCAAACTTAAGACACGAAGTTGTAAGTGTTGTAACTGACAAGTTTAATTGTGGGAAAACTGACATTTGAAAGGTGATAAAATCGAGAAATGTCAAATAATTTAGACATTTGAAATTTACAAATGAACAACAGCATAGTAAAAACCAATTAAATGGGATATAGTTGGTTCGGCGTTACACCGAAACCGAAGGTTCTAGGCGATTTGGAGAAGGATTTATATTGTGGTGGAAATGAGGGAAAGCGGAAAAGGTGATGTGGTTAGGAGCCTCTTACCTTGCAAATGGCAGCCTCCTGGTGTCTTCCAAGTATATTGAAGCTGCTTGAATCACTCCACTACACAAATCACTTTCACTCGCGAGCGGTTTTGTTGAGTTTTGTATAAGCGGTAATAATTATATATGGCGGTGCGGTTCAGTGCGGTACGGTGCGGCGGACATGAGTTTTTTTTTAGCGTCTCGAATGTTCCATTTTTTCTTTCGTCGCCGTTGAGCAGGACGGCCAATAGCGAGGCGTTTTTGGGAGGGGATTAATGGAAAGGATCGCTCGGATTGGCCGAGCAGCGACGAATCATTGACGTTGATGTGATTAGTTCTCGATGGAAAGGTAGATGGCGCTACCATATCCCCCGGCCCTAAAGAGTTGCCTTTAAAAGAAATAGAATTGAACTTAGCTATGTTGGGTGTACTACCGCATAACCCATCAATAGGCTAAGACAGCGATATGATAATAAAATTAATCTAAATTAACTTTAGCGAAAACTACAAACGCAATAATAGCGAAAACTACAAACTAAATACTTAAACTAAGAGGTAGGTCCAACTTCAGCCTAGATCTCACTGAGTTGGAAGCGGACAGAGACGTACAACAAGGCGCACGTAGCTCCCCTTCGCAGTTTTCACGGTAACAACGTGGGTTGTACCGTCCTTGGAAGTATGCAGTTTCTCTACGATGGCTAACGGCCATGAAAGCGGCGGAGCATTATCGTGTATTATGACGACCAACATACCCTCCTGTATGGGAGATGCAGGACTATTCCACTTGGATCTAGCCTAAAGCTGGTGTAGATATTCCGCACGCCAGCGCCGCCAGAACGACTGCACGAGTTTATCCAGCAGAGCATGTCTCTGAAGCAAGCTTGAAGAGTCTGCTTCAGGAGCCGGAAATGACGATAATGGCAGTGTGTTCAGAAAATGTGCAGGGCTTAACGCGGATGGTTCTGCAGGGTCACTACTCAATGCCGTGAGCGGACGCGAATTGATCAATGCCTCGACTTGTGCAAGGACAGTTAAAAGCTCTCTGACCTATAACTTTGAAGAGATGCGTTTTAATTACTTTGACCATGCTTTCCCAACATCCACCGAAATGTGGAGATGCTGGCGGAATAAACTTCCAGTCAATATGATTTATGGAAAGTTCCTCCTGAAGACGAGTACGATATTTTTCCTTGAGAAACTTATAAAGGTCGCGTAAATAAGAGCTTGCGCCCACGAAACAAGTGCCGTTATCCGTGTACAAACACTGTATAGGGCCGCGCCTTGAGAGAAATCGTTTAAGGGCTGCAAGGAACGACACCGTGCTTAAATCTGTCGCAACTTCAATATGCGTAGCGCGCGTCGTTAAGCATGTAAAAATACATAGCCAGGCTTTACGGCTTTTAACACCTCGACCACGCACTGGCGTATACTGCAGTGGTCCTGCGTAATCACAACCGGTGTGTGTAAACGCTTTATCAACCTGGTTGACGCGTTGGCTAGGGAGATCTGCCATGGGAGGGAAAGTCGGACGCGGACGAAATTTGAAACAGACGTTACATTTATGTATTCTGTGACGAATTATTCGTCGAGCGGCTAAAATCCAATACTTATGCCTAAGTAAGGACATAAGCAACTCGGGACCAGCATGGAGGTGCTTCTTGTGATAAAAATCAACAAGAAGGTCGACAACATGATTATGACGTGGCAGAATGCAAGGATGCTTTTAGTTATAAGGTTCATCCGAATTTGACAGACGACCAACAACGCGCATGACGCCGTGCTCATCGAGAAACGGCTTGAGTCTAAGAAGGTACAACAAGGTACATTATTTTTCAAATTTTGAATGTCGTTACTAAAATGAACATGCCTGTACAGCTCGTAGTAACTTATATTCTGCAAATTCAAGGTCAGTACCTGAAACAAAAGTCCCATTAGGTAGGTGCCTAAGAAACCTATAGACATAAACGATGGCGTGGAGTACCTTAGACCACGATGACATGCGTAGTGCGAGTGCATAGATGGGAGACTCCGCAACCTCTGCAATCACGGGATAAGAAACAGACTTCCGTTCGGGTACATCTTCGTCTTCTGCACTGTGGTCAAAGGGTTGCATGGGCCATTCTGACGGATCATGGGAAATCCAAGAAGGTCCACGATGCCACAATGGATGATGCAGAAGATTAAGTGGAGTGACACCACGAGACAAGCAATCTGCGGGGTTCTCGGTACCCGCGACGTGATTGAAACAAGTAGCGGGAACAAGTTCAATCAATTTACTAACGCGGTTGGCGACAAAAGTCTGCCAGCGATGAGGAGAAGAATGAATCCAAGCGAGCACTACATTGGAGTCGGAAAATGCGTATATTTTATTAATAGGGTAGTGGGGCAAAACTGTGTCTTGAACCTTGCGGAGCAACTGAGATAGCAGAAGGACCGCGCACAACTCCAGTCTCGCAACCGAAATGGTTTTAACAGGCGAGACCTTAGACTTGGCATAAACTAACTGCACCGAGTAGTTAGAACCAATGCGGACTTGCAGATATACGACTCCGCCGTAAGCACGCTCGCTGGCGTCAGCGAAACCTATTAAGTTGATGGTAAATCCATCTACCAACCCAAGATGACGTGGAATAGTAATTTGATTGAGCGCGGTAAGCTCAATACAAAACTGGCCCCAAGCGGCGACAATATGGTCAGGGGATGTTTCATCCCACTCACACTTTGATAGCCAAAGCTCTTTGATCAAGAGCTTGGCGTACAAAATTGTGGGAGCCACAAAACCCATTATGTCCCATAGTCGAGCCACTGTGGACAGCATAGTGCGTTTGGTGCACTTATCATCTGGTGGTGAGACGTCAAACCGAAAACTATCGCAGGATTTGTCCCAGCGTAAACCGAGAACTTTATGCGGTACAGACTTCTCAAACTCAATGTCTGGAGAAGCTTTATGAGAATCTGGTATGCGTGCGAGAACCTCCTTAGAGTTGCTTGTCCATTTGACAAAATCAAACTGGCCTCGCTTGAAAAGCTGAATAAGCTCTTAACAAAGCGAAATTGCTAGCGGAGCGGATATGACACTACAGGCAATGTCATCCATATACAAAGCGGAAGTAGCAACAGCTGCTGCGGCGGGCAAGTGATCGCCTTCATCGGCGATCAACTGGCGAACAACTCGTAACGCGTGATATGGGCTAGACTTGAGTCCAAAACAAACACGATTGTACTGATACACAGATAAAGGTTCCTTATTGTTAAAACGATCAAACTCCGTTGAAATCTACGGTCAGACTCGCAAAAGCCGATATTGAGGAACATTTGGCGGCAATCAGCTGACAGAGCGATTTGGAAAAGACGAAACTTTATTATGATGTTAAATAAATCACCCTGTAGATTGGGGCCGACATGCAAAATGTCATTAATCGACTGACCCGATGTAGTCTTACAACTAGCATCTAAAACCACACGAAGTTTAGTAGAGGTTTTATCTTCGCGAACTACGCCGTGATGCGGGATATAATATGAGGGAAGAGAGCTGCCCTCGTTGTTTACAACTACACTCAAAAAACCTTTATCTATGTAGTCACGAATGACGTCATTATAGTCTCTGCGTAACTTAAGCGATGCATCAAGTTTACGTTCCAAACAATGGAAACGCCTAAGCGCAGCAGCGTACGAGTCGCCTAACGAATAAGGGTCACCATAGAGTGGCAACGCCACAACGTATCTGGCACTGTCGTCACGAACAGTGGTAGCACGGAAATGTCCTTCACACTTGAGATCTTTACGGCTCATCGAGGGCGGTGCGGTAACCTCTTCAAGCTCCCAAAATCGCTTGAGAAGAGAATCAATATTATTTTCTTGAAGAACAGAACAACAGCAAGACGTAATGTATTGAGAAGTATGTAACGTAGGTACGGTACCCATAATCACATACCCAAATACCGTCTCGATAGCGGGCGGTAAGTTATATTGCTCACTACGTACCACGTCAGTTAGTAGCAAGTGCGGGAATAATGCAGCTCCGATCAAAACGTCAATGTCTGCCGGATTCGCAAACTCCGAGTCTGCCAGCGGCAATGACTCGAGGTGTGTGAGTAGTGATACGTCCACATTCGCGTTTGGCAATGCGTCCGTAATACGCTCCACGATAAGCGAAGAAATGTTAAAATTAATATCCCTATCAAAACGCGAATGTATTTTAATATCTACGGAACCCTTGCAATGTTTTTCTGATCCGCCGATTCCTTTGACCTCTGAACTAGTGTTTCTAAAGTTATTCCACAATCCGAGGCGTTTGAAACATTCCAATGTTATTAGATTGGTCTGAGACGCGCTATCGAGTAGACAACGTACCATGTGCGGCGACCCATTAACATCATAAACTATAACTTGCGCTCTCGCTAACAGTACCGTCTTAGACGCCGTACACTGCGTTTTGGCCCTGCGCGGATCATTATAGATGGGCGAGTGCCGACCTCGCGTGCGCGTCGCCCGCGCGATGGATGTCGTTCACAACGATATTTCATTCTGAATCGTGGGAGGCGCAGTTATCGTAGCCTGCACCTGCGACGTAAGTGTGTCAAGGTTAGCGGCTTGGCTTGACAACGGACTACTTTTATCAAAGTGCAACAATGAGTGGTGTCGTTGATTACATGAACGATATCTCGTCTTACTAGAACAATCACTAGTTTTATGCTTTATACTTAAGCAATTAATGCAAGCTCTGTTGTCCTTCACGCACTTGAAACGAGCAGTCGGATTTAAACAATTGAAGGCGGGACACTTGTAGAAATGATCGTGCACTATGTTACTGCACAGACACTTCTGTGAATTAATTTTATTAGATTCCGAGCATGTTACGTAAGATTGTGGATTAGGGACCGAGTTATTGTTACTATTTCGCGCTTTATTCGAGCTTTGTTTGCTGCTGTTAGTGTTAGACGGGCTAGGTGAACTAGACTGTGTATTATGAAATATTCGACACTGATCTTTGATGAACGAAATAAAACTATCTAGTGTAGGTATTTTATTATTGCGTTTCGTAATCTCGAAAGCACGAATTGTTTCAGTGTCAAACTTTTTTAAAGCGAGTTGAAGCAACATAAGGTCGGAAAGATCTTCCAATTTTAAGTTCCTAAGAGAATTAACCGCGGTTACGAAGATATCTATAAACAGCTGGAAATTCGAGACAGATGCGGCACCGGACAGTTTAAGATTTAAAGCTTGGTCAAAGTAGGCAGACGCTAGGACGCGCGTGTCTTGATATCTATCAAGTAGTGACTGAAATATGACCCGATAACTCAGCACTAGGTGTGACACCTGCAAATACGGACTGGGCCTTCGGTGACAGTTTACCTATTAAATAGTACAACCTGTCAGCATCTGTCAGAGAACCATTATCGTGCACTGTACACTTATAACTCGCATAAAATAACGGCCAGTTTCGTATTTCTCCGTCAAACGACATAATCTCGATTGGCAGTAATCTCGGTTTGCAGGCCGCTGCAACGGGCTGTGCCGAATATTTACCCTCCAATTGCGATTGTATACGCTTAATAATACAATAAAGATCTTCGAATGAGGTGTACGCCTGATAATTCGGTTGTTCATCAGGATTAGTAGAAAGCAATCTTGCGTTATAATCGTCTAACAACTTATGAAAATCTGTTCGAATACTATCTACTGTCATACAATAGCTGAGAAATGACTCCCTATTACTATCAGAAACGGCTGCGGTCTTTGAACGCTCATAAATGTTTTGAATACGCTCAAATAAAATATTGCATTTTGCTTCTAAGATTGTCATCTCCTTGTCTTCCGACACGCGTGACTTCTTTTGTTGTGACATGCTTACGTAAGTATAAGCTAATGAGACCGAAACAAAATAAGAATATCTAAAGTACCTATTATTTTACCTAAGTACCTAGGCAACACTTTAAAGCGGAGGAATTAAAAGTTGCTTGAAATATGAGATTTACAAGACAACTATGATAGTTCCAGAAATAATAATTGGGTAAGTAGGTAGCTACATAAAAGTATATTACCTACTGATGCGTGCGAAAACAACCATGTGACGGTTATGTGAATGGACTAGGAGTATAGCTAGGTGCTATAACTGCCGAGGTATATAGATATAACGAGGTTTTACGTATAAAACGTAAATGAATCCGACTCGTATGGATCAAAAAAATGGTTCGGCGTTACACCGAAACCGAAGGTTCTAGGCGATTTGGAGAAGGATTAATATTGTGGACTGTAGGATGGCGGTTCTTCGGCGACTAGGAAATGAGGGAAAGCGGAAAAGGTGATGTGGTTAGGAGCCTCTTACCTTGCAAATGGCAGCCTCCTGGTGTCTTCCAAGTATATTGAAGCTGCTTGAATCACTCCACTACACAAATCACTTTCACTCGCGAGCGGTTTTGTTGAGTTTTGTATAAGCGGTAATAATTATATATGGCGGTGCGGTTCAGTGCGGTACGGTGCGGCGGACATGAGTTTTTTTTTTAGCGTCTCGAATGTTCCATTTTTTCTTTCGTTGTCGTTGAGCAGGGCGGCCAATAGCGAGGCGTTTTTGGGAGGGGATTCATGGAAAGGATCGCTCGGATTGGCCGAGCAGCGACGAACCATTGACGTTGATGTGATTAGTTCTCGATGGAAAGGTAGATGGCGCTACAAATAGTAATAGCTTGAATTGATTTACAATAAAGAAACAAAGCAACTGTTATTCAGTTGCCTTGACATTTGTCATTTTACTTGCTTTATTTTTACGTTAACAAATTTGCCATTTTGACCATTTTTAACAATCCAAAAACAAAGTAAAGTTGTTTGCTTTTCTTATAGCTAGATAAAGGGGCTCAAAATGAAATTTATATCAAATGAAAAGCCAGTTAAATCATTTCACAACGTAAAAACAATGTAATTGACGTGCAATTACTTTGTTTTTGCTTAGACATTGTGGTTTACTTTGTTTTACCGTAGATATGTTGGACAAGTGCCTGCAGTTACTTTATTCTACAAAGTTTTATCTCGAAAAATAAATCCTTTTCGATGATTCTGTGAATGTAGCAGTGTCCGTTATAGGCAAAATGTTCCAAATATGTAAAAAACTGATTTTGAAAAATATGTTGCTTTGTTTTTTCCGTAGCACAGCCGAGTTCTTTGGGCATATATACGCTCTTACAATTTTACAAATATTTATATCTAGAAACGTAAAATTCTTGCGCTCAGTGCTTCACTCTTCTGAAGACAAACGATCTTGCTCCTTCGTACTTTCTTACGACAAAGACCAAAGTTTTACAGTCGACGTTTCACAAATATTTCTGTTGTGCAAACTTCAGTGTTAAGACGTCGCGTCGTCTTGTGAGATGCTCTTATCATTTCCACTGTCATTATTTATACTACTCCACGAAACATTTCAGCATGACTTATACACAGATGAGCAGTTACTATATATCATTTTTTTTTTCGATTTTGTTATACTTGATGCCTTTATAATTACCTTATAACAATTTAAAAGGCTACACAGGTTGTATTTTGCTCCTCAGTTCGCTTTTGATTTTCTTTTAGATACCTTGATTAGTCACAATAATATTGTGAGTCTGATGTTTATTGTCACTGGAATAATATTTCACTTGAAGCCGCAAGCGACAGTCAGTTATGCAAATAAAGTTGCTTCTTATGAATGTCATATAGATCCCAATCTACTGTAGTAATAAATATTCAAATTTTAATAATTCTAAGCCATAAACCTTTAGTAGAGTCGGAATTGGTAACCTTCCTTGGAATGAGCCTTGACAACCAATTATCGTGGCAATCACATATCGATAAAATATGCTCAAAAATTAATAAATATGTTTACGCACTTTGGCGTCTTAATAGAATCGCAAGTCAGAAAATAGCCATTCAGACATATCATGGTTATGTAGCATCAAATATACGGTATGGTTTTCTGTTATGGGGTGGTTCAGTTAATTTCAATATAATATTTCTAGCACAAAAACAATGCATAAGAGCAATTTCTGATGTAGAGCCCCCAACATCTTACAAACCCCTTTTTAAGAGTTTAAGGTTACTGACTACATCATCAATATTCATTTTTGAAACCTGTAACTTTGTAAATAATCACCCATAATTTTACAAAGCTCTTAGGAATCATTGTAACTTTATTACTCGATATACAACCAAACTAATGTTACCTAATATAAGTACCGAACAATACAAAAGAAACTCTTATCCTATGTCTATCAAAATATTCAATAATCTACCAAAAGATCTGAAAGATCTATCTATATATTTCGTAAATAAATGTTTAATAGGAGTCTGCTAATGTGCTCGGTACGGCAATAGGCTCGCCCCCTATTACGTGGGACCTAAAAGTTCATGGCGAAATGTGGGTGTAATATTTGACCTCTGCCTACCCCTTCGGAGATACAGGCGTGAGTCTATAAATAAAATAAAATGCTTAATTGGCTAGTAGACATGTGTTTCTACAGCACCCAAGAATATTTTAACTAACTATAAGGATTCGCAGTGGTATTAGATGTACCGTAGTTATTATGTATTTCGATGATATAAATAATTAATAAGTACCTAATAAGGCATAACACAGTGTAAATATGTATGCCAAAAAATAGTAAATAATAAACGAAAAACAAATAAGTAGTATGTTCTAATAATGTAATAATTTTTATAAATGTTAATACAACATTATAATCTATATATTAAAAGAATTTGTGTTTTATAATACGAGTTGGCCAGCCCGTTCTACGCAACCGATTCGCATGATTTTTTTTTTAAACGAAAGCTCTCGCTGCATATATTTGTCATCAAGCATTAGAAATTACCTAACTTGCACATTCATCAAGTTATATGCAAAAACAGTTTTCTCCCATACATTTTTTACGTTTTCGTAGCCGTAGTCAATGAGTTTCTGCTTCTATATATCTGGGTCTCATTGAGGTAAGCGTTTCGTTATAGGCCTAAAACACGCGCTGAAAAGAGCTCTTTCATTTGATGGTATGCTCATTTAAATTGGGTAAGTTTGAAGGAAGATAGGTGTGGACATTGAACTTATTTTTCAATATTTTCCTGTAAATTTCTTAAGATTCCATTGCTTTCTCTCTAAATGGACGGTTCTTAATTCAAAAATATTTTTATGGCATCTAATAAGTTCCTTGTGGTAACTGCCAGGAAAAAACATTATGCCTCCTTAAGGTGACCTAGCCTTACTTTCATACGGGTGTGAGTGTGGTGGTGTGTAAAATTATACCCCATGTTGGTCAAATTATTACTACAGAGAATTATCGCTGATGGCAGGTAATATTCCCCGAATGTTACTAGTTAAGCCTTAATGTTGGGTGAACTGAATTCTGATGTTGAGAAATTTTCCCCCTTTTTTTTGTATCGCGATCAAATCCAGTTACGACCTGTCCCTCAAAGGGACCCCTCCGCCAACTCTGTACCGAGTTTAGGACAGGTGGAGGGAGGGTGTGTGGCTCGGCTCTCCCCCCTAGATTTTCGGGATACCCACTAAAACAACGCGGTGTTCCTGTATCGACCCTCATGACAGGGTCGCGGTAACGACATCAGAATACCCGCGACCCGAGCAATTTTCCCCAAATGTAGTGAAATTTCCGCCTAATGTTGGAAAAATCAACCCTACAGACGGGTAAATTACGTTTTATGTTAGGCAAATTTTTGTGTTTTTAAATTACGGACTTTCTTCGGGCATCTTAATTTTTTTTATGTGGAACATATTACAGCGGTTTATAGTACTATTGTCATATAATTATATTACAAGTGGTAGTTATGGTAGAAATTGTAGCTTTGGTAAGAATAGTAGTTTTGAGAAAAAAGTTACTTTTAACAGCAGCGGCGGTTTCGGTAGAAATGGTAGTTTTGAAAAAATTTAGATATGATAGTGTTAGAACGAATAGTAGTTTTGGTAAAATAGTACTTTTGATAGGAATAGTATTTTCGGTAGGAATAGTAGTTATGGTAGAAATTGTACTTTTGGCATATGTGGTAGCTTTGGTAGCAATGTTACTTACGATTGCTACCAAAACTACCATCTCTATCAAAAGTACCATTTCTACCAAAGTTACCATTCCTACCAAAACTAAACCCGCCCCATGATTCACAATAAAAGACGTCTGAAACAACTCCACGGCAGGTACTATTCAAGATATTCTTTCGTCCGAAATTTCGAAATTAACATTTTCATGGTAGTGCATGAATGGTGTTTGCGTGGTTCACCATTCTCCTGATTTGTTCACCATTCGCAAAGAAATAAAATATTAAAATATGCTGTGGAGCAGCACGGGTCCTCTAGTATGTAGGTAAATATAATTATGTCTCACATGCCAGAAATTGTAAATATGTGGCTACTAGTTTAACATGTACTCTACTTTCTGTGTAGTGAGTACACCCATATTTTGTGAGCTAATAGATGGTTTAAATGGTTTTTATTATTAATTGTCTGTTCTGTTTTTTATTTGTTATAGAATTCACACTCAGATCAATAATCTGTTTACCTATATTGATTGAGTTGTTTTTAAATGACAATGTTATCGGAAACAATATTCACAGAAGTTTAAGGCCAAATAAGTCAATGGTCAGATGACCCTACGTGTCATTTAAAAAATATCTTGTAAACACAGCATGTTTTCGTTTACAATATATAGTTTTTTGTGTTTATTAAAGCAATAAAATATTATATAAGATAGTCATGTGTACATACATACATAACCATCATCCTCCTAGCGTTCTTCCAGTTTAAATTCGGGGTCCGCTTATGAATCTAACTGGATTTGGCTGCATATTAGCTTTTCCACAGAGCGACTGCCTGTCTGACCTCCGCAATCCGAAGGAATAGCGATATTAAAAAACATTTTATATCTCTATTCCTAACGTAGACTAGTGTCAGTTTATTGAGAGGTACTGACGTCTTATAACGACTGTCAAAAATCTGACAACTGGGACCGACGCGGCAACGGCTTGACGTGCTCTGCGAGTCACAGGGCAAGCGATAATTAACAATTCAATACGCACATGACTCCGAAAAGTCAGTGGTGCGCGCCGTGGATTCGAACCCGATTCCCTCAGCATGGCAGTCCGTTGGTATCTCCACTAGGCTATTGCTGTATATAACCAATCTATATAAAATTCTTCCGTTACTGACCGGCTGACAGACAACGCACAAGCAAGACTACTGAACGCAAGAATGTATAACCATGTATATTCCTTGGAAAACGTAGACTTGTACGTAGAATATATTGCTCGAAATTACCACGGGATTGGGAAGAAACAGGCAATTGGTTCAATGTGAATTTTTGATAGCGGTTGAAGGATATGTCATTTAGTTTTTTTTTAAGTCTAGATCCTGAAATATCAGCAATCAGAAGCCTGACATCCATGTACCTACGTAGCAGTGTCTGGTTGAATGATAAAGTAAAATTTTAATAAGTTATAGGCATGACATGGCTGCATTTTTTATTATTATCCTGTTTTATGATGGATACTTTCACTCTTTTTCTAGCAGTTTGGCGCGTATAATTGTAAGCAAGAAAAGTTGAAAGGATATATAGAATAGGATTATATAGAATAGAAAAGAAAACTCTTTATTGTGCACCAGTAATCTGGGGGCACAGCAGTGCCCCCACCAAGTCGAGCAAAAAAGCTGCACGGCCGTAGCATCCTTTTCTCGAAGCAATTCAGGCCATTTTCGACCCCCTATAACTTCGTTGTGGATAAAACTAGAAGCCTGATTGCTTAGTAACCATGCAGGCATTGTATAAAGATGGTGTATTTCAAATTTCATTCAATTTTAACCAGTAGTTTAAGAATTATAACGAGTCAAAATTCTTAATTTTGTCACTCACTGACCGATCATCAAAAGTCTAAGGCACTTCTAGCAAACATAGAAGCTTCAAATTTAGGAAACAATTAGTATTTAGAGTATGAACCAAGGAAAAACTAAAATATATTTCAATTTCGGTCCAGTTTTCGGGATACATCAACTTTGTAATCCCATATGAATGCATAGGGTTCCCACCAAGAACTTAGGGTCCCAAGCCAACCTCACCTGCAAGTGGTGCACCTGCTGATCAACGGACGAGGCTCTGGCAAACCAAATATCCCGTTAAGCGGCAATAGGCTCGCCACCTATTACGTAGGATCAAAACACTGGCGAAAAGTGGGCGTTTAATATGCCTCTGCCTACCCCTCCGGGGAAACAGGCGTGAGTCTATGTATGTATGTACTTATGAGATATATTGTGTTTCCATGCGATGGCCGAGTCAATCTATTTATTTAAAACATTAAAGATTTTTAATTAACTGACTTGGTATTGCATGGATTTCACAACTTTTTACGGTCGCGAGACTTGGTATTTTTGACAAGTATTGTTTTTATGGGATACAGGTTTCACCACCTCACCTGAAAGATGTCCACTGCAGTCCACTATTAATCATCAACCAGAAACCACAAACATATAGTTTTCACACAAAAATAGTGACGAACAATATTTTTTCAAATATAGACAAGTCAATTGCACTTTTATGTAACGTTGAATAATCCTTTGTGCCGCTTGTATGAACAACTGTGGATGTGTAATGTAGAGGTCGATGTGCGGGTTATTAGGCCAATTGTTGTCACAGACAGCTGTTTATCAAATAACTATTATTTCTGTCGCGGAACTGGTGCCAATTTTGAAAATAGTTGCAGCCTTATTGTTTTTTTTTTTAATGCCGATTGTCTACTGATTACGTTATGGTAAGTATAGTTACTTATGATTGGCATAAGGTGAGGAGAAATATGAATATCTCCGGAAGTAAGTAAGTCAGTCAATATTGGAGTAGAGAATGATCGCAGCCACGACCTCAATAATTTTTTATTGGTCCGTTTCTTCCCAATCCCATGATAATATAGGAAAATCAAATTATTTGTGCACACGTCCCCAAGGAGCATACATGCCAGCTTCTTGTGTTCAATAGTGTTGGCTGTGCGTTTTCTGTCAGTCAGACAGTAATGCAATAATTTTGTATTTAAAATAGATTTCGCCTCCTATTACATTGGGACCGAAACATAACTGGCGAAGTGTGAGTGTTTAATGCACCTCTGCCTACCCCTTCGGGGATAAAAGGCGTGAAGTTATGTTATGTTGTTAAAAAAGATGAAAGTAAATAAATATATACCAAATAAGACTTTTCCTGCGGCTTCCATGAGAGACTCGAATACAGCGGTAAAAGGTGGCATACATTTTATTCTGATTATGCTACTGCGCAGTTTTGTCAAAATCTGTTCGGTTGCAAAAAAGAAAAAGAAGTAAGTCCTTCTTTTATTTTCTTCTTGATCAAGCAAGTGCGAATGATTTTTGCTCATAAAGTACTGAGTTAAATTTCCAAGTCTAGCTTAGAAAATGCGTACGATTCAAGTCTCAGAAATTACAAATTAATATGGAATTCTGAAAGAAAAATCTCAGCTGTGATGAACTAATCAAGCTGTCTTTTACCTTTGTGTGTCAGAGAGACATTAAGATCCCGATTGTTATGAAAGTCTCTGTATAGCTGTCATTACAGGAAGTCGGTGCCCTAAAATATCTTTGTTACTCTTAGAAAAATGTTTACTCTTTTGGTTTGTTTGTGGTAGTCACATGACAGGGCCTAATCCATAAAGGGGCAATAAAATAGGTATTTATGGTGGATCTTTTCCATTAGTCACTTTGTTCTTTTCCGAATTTGTGTTACAGATTAAAAGCACTTCTTTTAGAACCTAAGATTGAGATATGTAAAAATTATATAAAGATTAGCTGCACATTATTTACAAATTGCATGGGTGCATAGGGTTCCCACCAAGAACTTAGGGTCCCAAGCCAACCTCACCTGCAAGTGGTTCACCTGCCGATCAACAACGAGGCTCTGGCAAATAACATATCCCGATAAGCGGCAATAGGTTCGCCACCTATTACGTGGGATCAAAACACTGGCGAAAAGTGCGCGTTTAATATGCCTCTGCCTACCCCTTTGGGGAAACAGGCGTGAGTCTATGTATGTATGTATTTACAAATTATTGCTGTGAGTAATAGAAGCAGCCGCGATCTAATTATTATAAAAATGCATGTTGCGAATTGTAATACAAAGCTGTTGTGTATGTGTCAGTTTGTGAGTCACAGAAAACTTTCACTTATAAGGTGCCTCCATCGTCGTCCGGTACCATTCTTCCAAAGATAAAGCATTAAGCATTAAGCATACTGTATATAAAACTCGCGATAAACATTGTATTTGTATAGTTTATTTATATTTTATTATAACGCTAGTGAACACGCGAAATTGTTTAAATAAGATTAAATATACAAAATATGGAGAAAAAAATATTATTTTTAATATTTTACGGTTTTTGTGAGGTTCATTCAATGTCTTTGAAGGGTCCTGTTCTTTCTAGATATGATCCTTGTAATTTAGGTTTGTTTCATTTTGATAGAATATCGACAAATTATTGGTTAGGACAACTACATTTTGGACTGTATACTAATTTGATGGAGGCTGAAGTTGTGATGAGTTTCAAGGACGAGGTCACTATATCTGCGGTAAGTGTATTTACTAGCGTCTATAAGTTATCTTAACGGAAGCCGACACGTGATAACTAAGATCTACTAAGATTTGAATAACGAGTCTATAATATATTGCAGATACGTTTATTGAAAATAAAAACATAGAATAAATAAACACAACATATTGATATTTTATTGAAAATACATACAACTTAATATGCTTACGAGATTTTACATAAGCTCGCCCCCGTTGTTGCATGTTGCAACGCTCTTTAGCCTTTGCTGATACGTGTCACCATCCCTTGTTCACGTACCAGGTTTTGCCCATTTAGAGTACCTAGCCTTAATTATTCGCTGGTCAAACCTTATACTGCCTTCATCTCTACGTAGGCTTTAATGCAGTACAAGCTTAGCTAGTTAAGTAATGGCCAATTGGACTTTCGGGCCACCACGTCAAGTTGAACTGCAAGAATTATTATTTGGCTAATTGGCTGAATATTTTATGAAATTCTGACCAATTGGCTTTTTCTTTGTATTCAGGTCACACGATTTGGGTTCGATTCCCACCGAACCAACGCTTTGTGTGATCCATTATTGTTGTTTTGAGTTCAGGTGTACTTTCTGCAAATATGTTGTTTGTTGAAAGTCCCTTGCAATACAGTATGGTTTTCTAGTGATTAATAGAGCCAACTGGTTCTATTAAGAAAAGTACATGGACTTGCTAATTAATCTAAATTTTTCTGTCTTTGAATTACTGAATTCTTCAATATTTTTGAATTCCTGAGATTTATAGAGATTCGGGATAAATATTGAAAAATCTGAAAGCATATTTTTGTCTTCCTATTTTAATTTCTTACTTTCTATGATTTTATTTATTTTTCAGCATCCTAATCCTAACAACGTGAAAACATTACGGACAAACAAATATGATCTTATTATCCACGCAAGGCGACCAATACCACAAAAATATATATTTTACGTTGCACTCGATCATTTAAATGCAAATGAAAGTGATATTCCATTTGTAAACGTATTTACTCTGAACAATGTGACTCTTTGTAATGATCAAATTAAGGTAAGATTATCGCGCTCAATTTATAATTGCTGTTTAAATAATATTTTGGTTTATTTTTAACTAATATGCGGCAAACGAGCAGACGGATCGCGATGGTAAGCAATTACTGGCGCCCATGGACACCAGCGACTTCAGATCATAACCTAATATTATTATAAACAACATGTGGATAACGTTGTGAGCTACACAATTACAGACATTGTCATGTTATAACCTTAGATTAAGAAAATTGTGTACCTAACTGTTTGTTTTTCCAAATAAAGTAAAATAAAATAAATAAAAGCGACATCAGAGGAGTTACAAAAGCGTTGCCACCCTTTGCGTTGGGAGAGGGATTAAATGAGGGAGAAAGAATAGTGGATGGGGATTGCCGGCACTCTCACTCACCGAACGAAACGCAACAGACTAGGTACTGTTACTTAAAGTAGATTTTCTGTGAGAGGGTCTTACCCCGGTCGAGCCGGCCCATTCATGCTGAAATCAGCAACGCTCTCCTTAATAATAGTTCCCAGTCTGAAGGTGGTCATCTAGATAGAGGGTCCCGTTGTCACCGCCTGTTTATCAGCAGGCTGTATCACATAAAACCTAGCGTGTAGAAGCAATGTCGAAGACATCCAAGTGCTTTCTACCGGTAGAAAAGGGAGAATTAAATATGATTTGTACAGTGGCTTGACTACCTTTCTAGTCCTGAGATTTTTTATTTGAAAGAAACATACATATTATGTGCCAAAACGAATGATCTAACCCGGGATGGCCGCTCTGCATTCTAACTCTAATCTCGAATTGGTAGGTGCTGGCACTTACCACTTTATCAGCTATTCAAAATCAGGAGGCCGATTCTTTTATGTTAACTGCACTGTATTCTAAACGAACTGCGATTTCATTTTGAATTGGCTCACTATTAGTATTCTGCTACTTTTATCCCATTATAGTACAATTCGACACACATCGTTTGACAATTTGGTCAACTTTCAAGTCGCTGTACCATTTAAGTATCAGTTAATTTATGCACACTCTAAGTATATGGCACCGAGGCTAGACCGAAATTGCAATTGAACAAATATAATTATGAGAATTGGCTTAAAGGCTCTTTTGATACTTACGACTAATATACCTACTTAACAGCTAATTGCTAACTAAATTTGAGTTATGAATAACTTGCTTCAAAATTTCAGGCCTCGCAGACTATAGGTTCGCTGAATGTAACCAAAACGTTCGCCTCACAGACTTATGCTCAAGTATGTGGGAGAAGATCAATCGATCACGCGGAATTGGTGTCTGTAAACACAGAGGCCAAAGCTGGAGACTGGCCATGGCACGTCGCCATATTCATCAAGGGTGACAACAATGTGCTAAAATATGAATGCGGTGGAAATGTCATATCAAAAACAGCCATTCTGACGGGTTAGTAACTTTTTATAATACTACTAGATTCTGTCGTGGCTCGTGTGAGTATCGTGTTTTCTGATGTTTATGCCACATTATTGCAAAATTTCTCTTTTTGCGTGACAGAGTCTCAAACATCCTACCAATATTTCACGTTCATAATAGTTGTAGGCAATTTGACTACAGTTACCACATTTTTATAGATATACCCTAAATCTTTTTTATGGTAAGTTTTCACCTCGGAATTCCTCATTCGATGATTTGTTATCCACCACATTAAATACCAAATCATAAAAATTGAATGACAACGTATTTCCAGACTATATACTTACTCGAAAAAATATCATAATAATTGGAAAAGCCGCTTTAGAGGCCTTCGATGACAAACAAAATAATATAACAGATTGACTCTACTTTCATACAATGAAAAGGCACAAGTTCTTTTGAATTCTATCTACCACGTGGTTCCAGCTAATCTATGAAATGGCTGTACTGATGTTGCTACTTATGATGCGAATCTGAAAAACATATTATCAAGTTTCTGTACACTAAAATTCAAAAACTTAGTGGTTATAGTCTAGTTAAATACAACTTATTGAAAATAATATAAATAATAGTTATTTGTGCAACAAGAGAGCAAAGTTGTTTTTTGTTTCGAGTGCTGATTTTGAGTCCCGAGCAAGCGAAGGATTCTATGATTGATTCACGAGCGTAGCGAGTGAATCAAAGTTAGAATCCTGAGCGTGGTGAGGGACTCAACAGCACGAGATACAAAAAACTTTGCTCTCGTGTAGCACACATAACTTTTCACCACAGCAGTGAGAACACATATTACTTAGGAGACATAGAAATGAACAGGAATAGATTGAATTGTGCATAATCACTTGTTGATTTAACTCTTCTGGTGTTAAAGTACAGTCATCATCGCTAGTTTCACTCATCTTTTTAGATTATTTTATATATTAATATAATTTAACACGTTACGCTATACCTACTGTATCAGCATCAGCGAAATTTTTATTCCCGCTACTTTTTTAAATCAAGTTTTAATACCGCGTCCCTGATGTTTATTTTTCAAATGTATCATTTTTGTAGTTCTAAACAAAAATGTATTGGTTAAATACTAATTTTTTTACTGTTAATTAGACTTATTTTTATTAAAATCCAATAATAAAATAACTAAACATGTAAACAATAACATATAAAAAAAAAAACTTTCGAATTCTAAAATCGAATTTCGAATTCGAAGGGGTTTGTTTTTTCACTCACTTTTTATATGCATGTGAAAGAGACAGAGCACAGTAAAATTCGAATGTTTCAAATTTATGGCTGAACAATGTCAATTCGTGACACTGAAGATTGAAAAATTAAAAAGCTACTTTTACTCACGCTCGAATCAAAATCGCGTTTTGTTCACTGTTGTCTCGCAGCAAAAGCGGCATGTTTGAGCTGCAGTGGTGAAAAAAATTTTTTTTCGCAGCTGGTCACTGTGTCTTCAAAAATGGCGCAGAAATAAACGCCGATAGAGTTGTTATCGTGGCCGGTGCTGTTAACCATAAGGACTTCACTCATGTTGGCAGACAAACATTCAACGTAAGTAAATAATAATAATAATATAATAATAATATTCTACCACATTCACACAACACCATCTAGTCCCAAACTAAGCAGAGCTTATAGGTACTATGGGTACTAGATAATGGATAAACATACATATATATCATAATTTTTTGTAAATACATACATATTATACATAGAAACACCCAGACCAAGACAAACATCCATGTTCATGCACACAAATGTTTGACTTGAGCGGGAATCGAACCCGCGACCTTCGGCGTAGCAGTCGCTTACACTCCTACTGCGCCAACCGGTCGTCAATATAATACAATCATAAAGTGATTTGCTGAACAAAAAATACACGCCGCACTACGAAACTGTCCAGTTAGGAAGAAAGATACGAGAGTTACTTATACGAGTCTCTCAATAGCCTTTCGTAGTCCACTGCTGGTTCATTTAGAATGCTAGAGCACAACATTCGAGGTAACCATAGATTCTTGTTAAAAGGTATATACTAATATTAAAGAGCGAAAGAGTTTGTTTATTTGGTTAGACGCGCTAATCTCACTAATGGTCCGATTTCAATAATTATTTTTGTGTTGGATAGCCCATTTATTGAGAAAGGCTATATTAGGCTACATAAAATCACGCTCCAAGCCACGGCTGCGAAGTAGTAGCCCTGAATAACGCGTGTGTAACCGCGGGGCCAACTAGTATTCTATATAAAGAGTAAGCTACAAAATATACCATTATCAACACAAATAAATAGTAAAGACCGTATTGCGGCCATATCGGTTAGTCTCAATATAATATTAGGCCCAAGTGGAGGCAGTTACAAAAGTCCACTCTTTATACCTCTACTTTCCCATAGCACAGAAATTCCAACACAACCAAAGACATTTTAGATACAGGATCGAAAGTTTAACGAACGAGGAGAGAATGAAGCACCGCCAACTTTCTAACTTAAAGCTACCATTAAATAATACTTGAAAGAAAAATCTATCACGTTTTCCTGACCCAGTATTTGGAGCTTTCATGACTATCTACTCTACACTGGAGTCAAGTCAGTCATATTTAAATTAAAACACCTGTGTATTTTTGGCAGGCAGAAGAAGTAATTTTACATCCAGCATATAATCCTGAATTTTCGACTTCGGACTTGGCCATTATAAAAGTCAGCAACTTGGAATTTACGGAATATGTACAACCGATCTGTATTTGGGGACCAGTGTATAAGAAAACCAACCTATTTGGAAAGGAAGCTACGGTATGTAATAAACTAAACTAATTATTCGTTTCATAACAAGAAGACAATAACAAAAACGATGACTCGAATTGTTTTGTTGGTCACACTAAACATGCCTTTTGCTATCTGTATTTATAATACTTGCGTTACTGACTGACTGACAGACAAGCCATAGCCAAAACGATTGGGCGCAAGAAGTTGAAAATTTGGATTGCACGTCCTAAGGAACATGCATGCCAAATTTACCGTAAGGGTTCGTCATCATCAGCCTGCCGTAGTCCACTGCTGGATATAGGCCTCTCCAATGGCACGCCACTGAGCCCGATTTTTGGCTCTTCGTGTCCAGCCGCTGCCAGTCACTTTGCGTATATCGTCACTCCACGTAGCCGGAGGGCGTCCTACACTACGTTTGCCAAGGCGCGGTCTCCACTCTAGAACACGACTACTCCAACAGTTATCGGTTCTGCGCTTGATGTGACCAGCCCACTGCCACTTCAACGTGCTAATTCTCTGAGCTATGTCGCTTGGTTCTCTGTCGGATCACTTCATTCGAATTCGATCCTTCAGAGAAACTCCGAGCATAGCCCTCTCCATAGCTCGCTGAGCGACCTTAAATTGGTGGAATAGCCGCACCGTCAGTATCCACGTCTTGGCACCATAAGTCATAACGGATAGGACGCATTCGTAGAAGACTTTTGTCTTAAGGCTTTGCGCTAGGGTAAGGGTTCACTAAGGAGGGATTTCCCGAAAAAAAAACAGTTAAATTCTAATAAAATGTACGAGTACATCTAACACCACGTCGAGCTATAAGTATATATAACTAATCTAGAGAATACCCGCAGTTACATCTGCACTATTTTTTATTTAATTTAACCATTTCTTCCCAATCCGGTGAATCCCTCCACCCCTATAATATTCAAAAAACGAACATGCCAAATTGTAGCTTCTTAGGCCTCGTAGTTTCGGCTGTGCGTTGTCTGTCAGTGAATCAGCTGTGCAAAAATTTTATATAATAATTAACGTTTTATAAAGCATGCCAGCGAGGCGACAAAGTCAAAAAATCTAAGAAGCCACTGAATATGCGTTCCGTAACGAAAGTATATATTTGGTCTTAATTAAGTATATATTCTTAAGTATATATTCCTGTTTTCTGACAGCTGCTACTCTAATAGATATATACTAGCTGTCCCGAGGGAACTATTTCGCGTACCCGGTTAATTTATAGCCTAAGTTACTCCTTGGTATATCAGCTATCCGCCAGTGATAGTCCCGTCAAAATCGGTCCAGTCTTCCAGAGATTAGCGAGAACAAATAGACTGACAAACAGACAGACAAAAATAAAAAAAATGACATTTCGGTATATGTACCGTGTATACATCCATATGCATTTAGTAAAAAGCGGTTATTTTAATATTACAAACAGACACTCCAATTTTATTTATATGTATAGATATTAATTATTAAGCCCGCTATATATTATGTTGTATGTGCTTTCATAAATAGAATAAATGTGTTTTTCTTTTCTTTTCTTTTCTTATAGATGAATAATAAAGGTCCCAGTACACTTCCCTGTGGGACGCCTTGTCGCACATCGCGATATTGGGATGAATTCACTGGCGGATAGGTGATGTACCAAGGAGAAACTTAGGCTATAAATTAACCAGGTAGGGGAGACCGGTTATGGTTGTCACACTGGTTGGTTGTCACAGAGGCCATAACAAACAATTAAACGGCGTGGTAGGAGCGTGGGAGTAGCACATCCATTTGTACCTCATGTCAGCGTACACCGATATGCCGTTTAATGGACTTATTCGACCACTTGATATTCTATTATGACCTCTGTGACAACCAACCCATGTGACAATCATACCCGGTCTCCTATACGCGAAGTAGTTCACTCAGGACCCGGGTGAAACCGCGGGAAACAGCTAGTCATATATATTAATGATCTACCTACAGCTATAGAATCACAAATGGTCCTATTTGCCGACGACAGTACTGTTATGTTTGCTAGTAAAGATATATACAATTAAGAGACTGATATGAATTTGAAATTAAATAAAATATTTGAATGGCTTAATTGTAAAAGTTTAATTATGAATTTAGACAAAACTACTATGATAACATTTAGAAATGGGAAAAATTATTTGAATAATCTTGACATTCAATTTAATAAACAAAATATTTCTGGAGTAGAAAGTACAACGTTTTTAGGTATTTATGTGGACTGTAATCTCAATTGGAGAACCCAAGTGGAAAATATTTGTACCAAGCTTAACCAGTCCTTTATGCACTATATACATATGTTAGGTAGAGATGTAAGTGAGGATGTTGTCTTTATGGCCTATCGTGCGTATGTTGAGTCAACTTTAAGATATGGTGTCATATTTTGGAGCACCTCTGTTAAAAATGATATTGTCTTCAAAGCTCAAAAATAATGCATCAAAGCAATTTATAAAATTAAAGCATCAGAGTCATGTAAGCCTCACTTTATTTATCTAAAGCTAATGACAATCCCATGTATATATATATTTTAAGTTGCCGTATTTCTTCATTCACATAAAGATCTATTTGAACAATATAAGAGCAAAAGGTCTCAAAATAAAATATGCCTTCCGCTAAATAAAACAACACAAATGAATAGAAGTATTCTATGTATGGCACCACGAGTATAAAACCACTTACCAAGAAATGTAACAAATTGTGATAATATTGATTCATTTAAATACAAATTAAAACAATTCCTGTATACAAATGCATATTATACATACATAATATTCAGATACCAAAATTGATTAATTATTAGTATTATTACAATAATTTAGAATTTCTAATAGCTTCTATAGCATATAAGGATCCAGCAAATGCTCATATTTTAATTTGTATTTATAATTCTAACATTTAATATTTTATTTTTTTATAATACTAATAATTCATGACATTCATTTTGTGTTACATTTAATTAAATTGAATGACATTATTAATAAACAACTTTGCATACCAAGATGGTGAAATATGGCATAAGCAACTACTTATACATGTATCATCTACAAATGTACCCATATTTGCAATAATAAATTGATTTGATTTGATAATTTCAGGTGGTTGGCTTTGGTGCAACTGAGTTCAACAAGCAGTCCGATGTTTTAAGATCGGCTCACACAATGGTGCAAAATGACACGATTTGCGTCGCGTTTTCTCCCAATGTCTACACAAAATTGCTCAACGAATTCACTATCTGCGCTGGATACGGACCTACATCTAGTAAGAATAATGTTTCTTTTCTACAAAGAGCACGAAAGGCCATGGACCCCGGCTGTTGTAAAGATCTTTGACAATCGTTACAGAAATTCAGTACTCTCAAATATCCTCATACTGGCTTAAATTAGAATAATAAAAATCTGCGCGCCAGTATTGTGTTAGAATGGAAAAGCAGACCACGAGTTCTAAGACGATAGGATTACAACTAGGTGCACGGAAGAATGGCAGTTTTTCAATTGCTGAATATTAACCCTAATTACACTCTCCATTTAACATCATCAGCCCTGTATAATGGATATACTCTGCGCCATTACTGGGCATCTTCTGAATATGAGAAGGGTTAATAAATAGTTCACAACCGCACGCTGACTATATGAGAGATGGACTCCGCAAATATGCGAGAAAAATTGGGTGTATTCTCTGACGCGCAGGTTTTCTTGCGGAGATTTTCTACACTCCTTACCAAGCGATATTAAACAATACAATACACACAAACACATAATTGCAAATTCAACGGTGTGTGACGTTTGTTTGAACTCAAAACCTTCTGATTCTACGTAGCAATATTTTAGTCTCTCAATGTCAACACTACAAGAAGTGTAAGGAGCCCTAACTAAGAACTAAAGGGGCTCAAGCCAACCTCTCCTGCCCGCGGTACACTCTGCTGAAAAACGAACGAGGCAATGGCGACCCACCAACACGCACTGGACCAGCGTGGTGGGTTATGGTCCACAACCCCCCATCATGGATAGAAGATTAAAAGACAGGCCCCAAGTGCCCGGCGACTCCAGAGGCTGTGGAGGCGTAGACGGGCGCAATCACGGCCCTGGAGCCAGGGGAGCTAAGAATCTCCGGGCGAGATTGAAAAACCGTCAAACGACTTCGGCAAATTGTATAAAGGATACCAGTACTCTCAATATTCTCACGTACAATGTTAGAACGCTCATGAGTGACGAGCGTTTATTAGAACTTGAAAACGCACTAACCTATGTCAACTGGGATATACTAGGACTTTCGGAGGTTAGGTGAAAACACAGAAGAGAGAGAGGATGCTATATTCTTTCACTTCGGTGAGACCAGTGGTCAGCACGGGGTGGGTTTCATGGTAGCAAAGAAATGGAAGGATAACATTATTGAATTCTTGGGCTATTCTGAGCGAGTTGCGGTACTAAGATTCCAACTGAGCCATAATAAAACACTAACCATTGTTCAAGTTTATGCACCAACATCTGCACACACTGACGAAGACATAGAAGATTTTTACGATCTTGTCAACAAAGCTTGCGATGAAAATAGAGGCACTTGGAACTTGGTGATTGGGGACTTTAACGCAAAAGTAGGACGAAAGAAAGATCTGGATTGTGGAGATACCGTGGGATATTTTGGACTAGGAGATCGAAACGAGCGAGGCAATCGTCTCACTCAATTTGCATTTGGTCAAAATATGCATATAGCTAATAGCTTCTACATGAAAAAGGCGCAGCGTCGTTGGACTTGGGTCTCGCCGGATGGATATACACATAATGAAATCGACTATATTTTGACCTCTGACAACGATATAATTAAGAAGCTTAGCGTTATCAACAGAATAAAATTTAGCTCCGACCATAGACCAATACGAGCCAAAGTTCGACTAGACTTTAAAATCCAAAGAGCCAAATTTTTTACAAAACACCTCAAGAGATTTACCAAAGACACACTAATTAATAACGAAGACCAATTCAATCTGACATTATCAAATTATTTTAAAGATCTAAATATTGATGACATAAGCTCAGAAAATCAGTACAATATCATAGTCACTGGAATAAAAAAATAGTTGGAAAACTATAAAAAGCACACCTAGAACTAAAAACAAATTAACAGCACAGAGTTTGAAATTGATAGAAGAACGAACAAAGAAACAAATAGGAACACCAGAATATAGACAATTAGATAAAGAAGTCAAAAGAAATATCAGAAAGGATTTAAGAAATTTAAACACACATCTCTGAGGGTTTTGAAACAAGGAGTTACTATAGGGAAATCCTGGATTAATAGCCTAATAGATAGTAATGGCATAAAACATCACAACAGAGAGAAAATTATAGTCATAGCAACAGATTTCTATGAGTCATTATATTCCGACAACACTACAGATGCTGCAAGCACAGAATATCACCTACCGGATACCATCCCACTTATAAGTGATTCTGAGGTGCATAGAGCGCTTAAGACTATGCAATACGGCAAAAGTCCAGGCGAGGATGGCATAACTACCGAGGCTCTTAAGGTCGGCTCCACCTCCTTACTGTCTCCACTTACAAACCTATTTAACACCATTCTACGTACAGGCAAAGTCCCAAATGATATGTGTCACTCGAACATAATCCTTTTGTATAAGAAGGGCAACAAAAGTGACATCAATAATTACATATATAAGGCCTTTATCAAAGTAATTTATAATCGCATAGACGGACAATTAGACAAACACCAACCTCCAGAACAAGCTGGCTTCCGTCCTAGTTTCTCAACCACTGACCATCTCCAAACATTAAACCAACTATTAGAAAAATTTACAGAATTTAATAAACCAGTGTATTTGGCTTTCGTAGACTATACGAAAGCCTTTGATAGCATTCGGCATTTCGCAATATTCAAAGCGTTATAAAACCAAGGACTTGAGCAACAATATATTCAATTAATTAAAAGCATTTACCGCAATAGCTCCGCCAACATCAAGCTCAATATCACTGGACGACCATTCCGCATACAAAAGGGTGTTAAACAAGGTGACCCGCTCTCTCCCAAATTATTTACCAGCACTCTTGAGGAGGTATTCAACTCACTGGCAGCCTCGTAGAAAACCAAAGGCATAGTGCTCGGCAATAAGAGGCTTACAAACCTGAGATTTGCCGACGACATTGTCCTTTTTGCGTCCACAGCCCTGGAACTACAGACCATGCTCCAAGAACTGAGCACAGCAGGCTTCGGGGTGGGGCTTGCGATGAACCGGTCAAAGACCAAAGTAATGACTAATAGTTCCAAATACCGTGTCGAGGTGGATGGGCAGGAGATACAGTACGTCAATGAGTATATCTACTTGGGCCAGTTAGTTTCCTTCGAAAACAGGCAAGAAAGAGAAATCGATCGCCGAATCGAGAACGCCTGGAAGAGCTACTGGTCCATGAAGACGCTCATGAAGGGTAATCTGCCGATCTCCCTAAAGCGAAAGCTCATCGATATGTGTATCCTGCCCATTCTTACCTATGGTGCCCAGACCTGGTCATTGACTGAATCGCAACGGTCTCGCCTCGGAGTCTGCCAAAGAGCAATGGAACGCAGCATGTTGGGTGTCAGACTAAGGGACAAGATCCGAAACACCACACTGCGCGCCAGAACAGGGGTAACAGACGTGGGAAAAAAGGCAGCCAGCCTCAAATGGGACGGGGCGGGACACGTTACCCGAATGCACGAAGACCGTTGGGCAAAGATCTCCTCAACATGGGTGCCCGAAGATGGACAGCGCCGCCGAGGCCGGCCCCGAAAAAGATGGCGAGACGATGTCCCTTCCTTCTTAATTAAAACGACTTTTTCGTTTTCTTAGGTATAAACCCTCGCAACGGTGACAGTGGAGGTGGTCTCGTGCTGCCCACAATTCAGGCTGACCACAAAATCACGTGGTTCTTGCGAGGCGTGCTCTCTAAGTGTGGCGTTTCTCCAGGACAGACGCATTGCGATCCAAAGTACTACGTGGTTTATACTGACGTCGCTCCTCACTACAGCTGGATCTACCACCACGCTGGCTTAGTATTCAGAAACAATGTCGTCACATCGTAATGGTTTTGATCTCTACTATTCAAATATATTTCTAAATATAAAAATTCGTTCAGGTTTACAATTTTTCTTTTATTTTTATACTGAAATAGCTGCTCACATCCTTTTCGTACGGGTGACTTAGCCTAGCAAAAATTAAGACATTTAAAATGGCGGGAAGACAAAACTTGCTTTTACATAATTATATCTAAAAAAATCCTGTCCTGATAACAACAATTACAGCAATTTTTTTATTCATATAGAGATCAGATTCGTTGTTTGCGCTCAATAGATGCAGACGCGTTTATTGTTTCTGCAGAGCAGTAATTATTATAATTGATATTCTTATGACATAGCAAAAAAAAAAATAAGTGTGTCACGAGACTTTCGTACGTTTTTATGTGCAATAACTTAAAATAATGTTTACCGGTACATATATTTGAGTAAGAAGTGTAACTTAAAAATGTCGAGCGCCAGTCCTTTTGCGCGCAGTCAGATCACGTGTAGGAGCCCTACGCCGTCATCACCGTTGCCGTCACCTCGTCCTGAAGACAAACCACCCGCTGCCACTGCCAAGCCGACACTTGAACTTATCACTACAGCAGAAGTAGAAAGATGGATGAAGATAATCAATACTTATCTGACTGAAGTTTGCTCAATTGCTACAGAAAGTAAGCTCAACACAGACTCAAAAGTACGAGTCACAAATATCTGCCGCCAAGTGAGCACTGTTGCATCTGAGATGGCTGTAAACTATCAGTCAGTGAAACAAAAGGCGATGCAAGCACACTCCACCATCCAGCACCTTCAAGAGACAAACAATATCTCAAATACCCTTGAGGAGATTAAGAAAGTCGTGCAAATAAATCATACCCAGACCCAGAAGAATACTTTTGCTGATATGGTTAAAAAAGGTAGCAACAATTTTATTCGCCCCAATACCGTTAATTCAGTGACCATATATCCAGCCGACAAAAGTAAAAGCAGTGATGACACTAAAGCCCTTATCCAGACCATAATCTCGCCCGAGGAAATGAAATTGCATGTACGCGGTGTCAGAAAGACAAAAAATGGCGGTGTAGTCATCAGCACCGAAAATAAGGATGACGTCGAGAAGCTCAAAAGCTCTACAAAGCTTTTAACATCAGGACTTACTGTCGAAGAGCAGACTAAGCGTCGTCCTAGGATAGTCGTTATTGGAGTTCCTACAGCACTCAGTGAAAAAGAGGTCTTCGAATGCATGTTTGAACAAAACTTAGCACAGACATTTCCAGACAAGACAAGAGAGTCCTTCATTGCCTCCATTAAATTGAGTCACAAATCTGGGAAAAAGAACACGTCGGTGTGCAATTATATAATTGAAGTACCACCGGGAATACGAAGAGCCCTTATTAACCAGGGGAGAGTCTTCATAAACTGGACATCATGTCCCGTAAGGGACTTTACCCTTGTTACAAGATGTTATAATTGCCAACAATACGGACATGCAGCAAAATTCTGCCGCGAAACAAGCCCTACCTGTGGCCATTGCGGAGAATCAGGACACGTCATCAAAGAGTGCAGTAAGAAGACATCACCACCTTCCTGCGCCACCTGTATGAAATTCAAAAAGCCCAGTAATCACCAAACTGGGGACGAGAGCTGCCCAGCAAGAAAATATGCCGAGGACAGGTACCTGAATTCCATCGAATATGAAGGCGCCTGAGAGCGCCACCAACTACAAGTAAAAGCACCGCTTCTAAAGGTACTCGTTAATTATAGTTATGGCTAATAAGCTAATAGATGACTTGGACAACTTCTCTATCTCAGATTCAAAAGTGTGTAATATTGAGGATTGTAAAAGCCTACTTCCACCACATGATAAGTGTCTAACTATTATCTCGCAAAATATTCGTAGTATCTATAAAAACTTTCAGGAACTAGAAATTTTGCTTCATACTATTGACATAACTTGCGACATAATAGTGCTGACAGAATGCTGGTTATCTAATAGATCTGACGCTCTACCAACGTTAGACGGTTATCGACAATTTTGCAGTGATAATTACTTCAATCAGAATGACGGCGTTGTAGTATACATTAGAAAACATCTAAATGTAGTTATAGAAAAACCTCATATTGATGAAAGCAACTGTCTGCTCATTAAAGTTAACCAAGAGACTGCCATAATCTCTTTGTATAGGCCACCATCTCTTAGTACAGATAAGTTTCTTAATTCCCTTGACTTAGTACTAAGCAGTTTATCATCTTACAAGAATATAATTATAACAGGTGACTTAAATATAAATATTTTGTCTGGGAGAAATGACGTCCGAGGACATGATTATCTTAATGTCTGCTCTTTTCATGGTCTCTTGCCAGCTCATACTCTTCCTACTCATCAAAGTGGATCATGCTTAGACCACTTCATTATCAAAACAATGCATCCATCACGCACCTTGGTCATTAACTCTTCAATCACAGATCACCGCACTATCCTATTATCTTTACAACTATCATTTCCTAAACATAAATGCACACCCAGCTATACTAAAATAAACATGGACCACCTTGCAATTGATATACCTAACATAGATCTTGACCCCGTTTACTATTGTGCTGATCCTAATATTTCACTCGATTACCTCATAAACGAATTACAAAGTGCAATTTACAAAAATACTACTACTATAAAATTATCTAACAGACATAAAATAACAAAACCGTGGATTACACAAGGTCTTTTGCGCTGCATAAGACATAGAGACAAATTGCACTCGAAGGCTAAGAAAGCACCCGATAATGAAATTATCTGTATGTCTTACAAGCGATATCGCAATTTTTGTAACAACCTCCTAAAAAAATTAAAGATTCAATACAACAAAGCTGAACTAGAAAAGGCGGGGCATAACAGCAAATTAGTATGGAAATTTATAAAAAAATGCACCTTCACCACTAAAAATCAAGAACCACCATTAGATTTACTTCAATCCGAATCAAATCCCACACTGGCACTTAACAAAATAAATATGTTTTTCGCTAACGCTGGCAAATCACTTGGGGAAAGAATCTTGCACCAAAGAAACTTCTCATTGCACGACACCTGTAACAAATCATGTAACTCCGCGCTTAAATCTTTTGTATTATTAGATACTGACGTTGACGAAGTCGTTCAAATAATAAAAGGACTAAGGGATACTTCAGCAATAGGGTGGGATGGCATTTCTACCTCTATAATCAAAAGATTTAAGCACTTCCTTGCACCTCCACTAACCCACATTTTTAATATATGTTTGTCTGAAGGTATATTTCCGAAGTCTTTGAAAAAAGCTATTGTTATCCCAATATACAAAACGGGAGAAAGAAGTTGTGTAAACAACTATAGGCCGATTTCAATCTTGCCAGCATTATCTAAAGTCTTGGAAAAACTAATAAATAATCGATTAGTGAAATACCTGGAATCGAACAATATACTTTCAGACAGGCAGTTTGGTTTTAGAGCGCATAAATCAACAAACCAGGCAGTTCACATGGTTACTGATCACATTGTAGCTAACCTGGATAAAGGGATGCATACTATTGGGATCTTCCTAGACCTTGCCAAAGCTTTTGACTCTGTTTCAGTTCCAGGTCTATTAAGAAAGCTTGAGTATGTGGCAATAAGAGGCACACAATTGCAACTACTTACTGACTATCTTAGCGACAGATGTCAGTGTGTAAAACTAGGCACAAACCTTAGCGTGGATATTCCTAATCCCCCTTTTGGGGTGCCTCAAGGGAGCATTTTAGGAGTAACTTTGTTCCTAATATATATTAATGACCTATGTAACCTAAGTCTTCATAATGGTGTCGTTGTGTCTTATGCAGATGATACGGTACTATTATTCACAGGAAATACTCGTACTGAGGTATATACACATGCTCAACTAGGTTTCAATACTGTAAATAACTGGCTTTTTGACAATATACTAACTTTAAACACCCAGAAAACAAAATATATCCACTTCTCAATACGTAACAATAACATTAATGAATCACCTAACAACACAATATTCGCTCACGACAGTAAATGTAATTCATCTGCTGACGTTGCATGCTCCTGCCCTACTTTAGAATCTACACAATGTATCAAGTACCTTGGAATAACACTTGACAACAATCTTAATTTCCGCATTCACATAGACCTCTTATGTAAAAGAGTACGGAAATTAATATTTATTTTCAAAACAATGCGTAGCGCTGCAAATTTTAAATTAATAAAACAAATCTACCTGTCATTGTGTCAGTCAATTATAGCCTACTGCATAACTTCATGGGGAGGGGCATCCAAAACCATCTTATTGCCACTAGAACGCGCTCAGAGAGCTATTCTAAAAGTGGCGACGTTTCAACCTTACATATTTCCTACCTATGAATTGTATCAGTCCACTAATGTTCTAACTGTACGTCAATTGTTCATACTGCACACCATACTAAAACAACACGCACTAATTCCATTCAAACCACTGCCCCCGGACAAGAGACGGAAAGATCTAGTCTGTACTAAGTTTCATGGTAAACATGTCTTTATAAATAGATTTTTCTTATTTATAGGCCCCTTTTTATACAATAGATTAAATAAGTTACTAGATATATATAATTTTAGTTATAAACAATGTAAAATAATCATAACTAGACACTTACAAACAATGACCTACTCCGATACTGAGAATTTGCTTACTGTCATAAAATAATCACCTACTATTCAATAGCCTCGATTTTAATTATTATTGCATCAATGTTAAATTTAAGCGTATGCACATTTGTTTTATTTGCACAATTATATTACATAAGTACAAAATAGCCTGAAACACAGGTGAAAACCTAGTTCAGGCAATTAATTTTAAACACTAGATAGCAAAGTAAAAATAACCTATACCGGCTTTAAACTACCTATATGTTAAGTATTTATTGTTTATTAGATTATAAAGTATTATAAGATTATCCAGACCTAATGTATCTATCCACTGTAAACATTATTTTTGAATAAAGATTATTATTATATTATTATTATTATATAAGTAGATTTAACTTTTGTCTAAGCTTGGTGCAATCGTTTTGAAATATAATACAGAGCGTGCACATATTTCGGCTTTAATATTTAGGGCTTCTGTAGCCAAAAATACAGACTACACATTTGTATTAAGCAGGCGTACTCTGTGAAGCGCTACACGATTCCTACACAAAAATAACAAAAGGGAATTAAGTGTGACTTTCCATACATGAAACTGACTTGATAGAATTATTTTTCTTTATCCGACGTAAAAACCGCAACTGGTTAAATGCGAGTTGGCAGACCTCACATGGCTGCTGAAAACATTATAGAAAACTCTGAGACACCATTTCATAAACGATATAGTAATTGCCGGTGGCGGTCAGGGAGTTTTAATGACTGTTACGCCAAAGGTCTGATTCGATGCCCACTCGATTCAAATATGCATTTAGAGTTAAGAATTGGCATTCTTACCCTTGAGTATTCTTATTAATCATACAAGTTGCTGTCGCGTTGGTAATCGAACCCACGTAACATCAACTGGTAGTGGCTAGACGACCACTTAAACCGCTGCACCGTCTGTGCAATCTGTAAATGTTATTATTTGACTAATGATTAGAAATAAATATTTTGCTATCTCTAAAATTGAAACCCTAATGACAAGAAGTTAATACTAAAATTAAATATTTATTTTGTTTAAAGGCTATTAACAGTTTCGTTTTGCTAGCCTATGCTATTTTTATAAAGTTAGGCAAAGACATTCCCAAAACTACCCTTATGGTCGTACGTAACAATAACGTAAACGTCTCGCCACAAATTTAAGTTGATTGAAAATCTGACTACGTGAACTTTTCGGAAGAATGCTAGGCACATAACTTAAACATCTATTATAATACTACTAATATTCTACCACATACAGACAACTCAATCTAGTCCCAAACTAAGCAGATACTTTTCTTTTTTGTTAATACTATATGATGTGATAGGTACTTGTTTAGAAACATTAATGGCGAAATGTGGGTGTAATATTACACCTCTGCCTACCCCCTTAGGGGAGACAGGCGTGAGTCTATGAAAAAATATTTTTAGGTCCCATGTAATAGGGTGCGAGCCTATTGCCGCTACCGGGCACATCACCAGACTCCGGGCTGCTACTGAGTATTCGGAAAAACCCAGTAACACTTTTGCCCGACCCGGGAATCGAACCCGGGACCTCCGATCAGCAGTCGCATGAGCTATCCACTGGATCAATTATGGATAATAAGAATACTTTGCGTCAACGTACCGGTCGGTCTCTTGAAAACATTGCTGCTGTAAACGAGAGTGGCGCCAAAAACCCGGAAACAACATTCGACTGTGATACTCTCAACAACTTTAAATTTCACGAAGCACTACGCAGAGAATTTTACTGAAGACCTCCACCTTCTTGCGTACAAGATTCAGTTAGCTCAGGAGCGGCAAGCGCCGGCAATTCGTTCAATGGGTAATGGAGCAAAGTGAAGTCGATGCCAATTTTTCGAAAAAAGTCATTTTCTCCGATGAAGCGCATTTCCAAATAAATGGCTTCGCGAATACACAAAATTGACAAATTTGGTACGCAGAAAATCCTCATGTAATCCATGAGATACAAATACAGCCACAACGAGTAACTGTCTGGTGCGGATTTTGGTCAGGCGGCGTGATTGGACCTTACTTTTTTGAAAACGAGGCCGAAATTGCAGCAACTGTGAACGGCATTCGTTACAGGAATATGATAATGGAATTCTTGTGGCCTCAACTGGAAGGCATGAATCTGGACAACATGTGGTTTCAGCAGGACGGTGCAACCTGCCACACCACGTATGAAACAATCGACTTATTGCTGAAACGATTTCCAGAACACATTATCTTACGAAATTCTGATGTCAACTGGCCACCAAGATCGTGTGATTTAACGCCCGTGCAATTTTTTTCTTTGGAGTTTTGTAAAATGTAGGGTTTATGCGAATAAAACCGAAACAATTTCTGAGCTCAAATCGGTAATCCAACACGTCATCGGTGAGATACACCCGCATCTCTGTGCAAAATTCATGGAAAATTTCATGAAAAGAGTAATGACCTGTCATCGGAGCCTTGGGGATCATTTGCCGGATATTTTATTCCATACGTAATCGGAACATGTCTTCTTTACAATTCAATAAAAATATCACAACTCTGTCATTAAATACTTGTTTTTATTTTAAAATGAAGATGTGCACTCTTACTGAGACACCCTTTATAAAACAAATATCCCTAATGTAACGCCTACAATCTAGAGGTAAAAGCTGTTGACTAGTTTGCATGTCAAACTCGTCCCACGTCATGCACCAGTTTACGTTTCATGAGTGTTGGGTTGGAGTTGACTCGTTCTAGCATGCCCTCAGCGACTCTTATGGAGAAAATTCAGGTCTTTTGTGACTAGCAAAGAAGTAGTATTTTATACCCCAGTGATTATTTACATTTTAAACAATCATGGATATTGTGTGTACAGATCGTTCCATGACACACAAAAAAATCAGCAGTATCTTTCTCAAACTTGAACGAAGGTTTTTTAGTTTCTATTTCTATGATTTTCAGTCACTTTTGCGATGTTATCTTTAGTCGAAAACGTTGATGGCCTACCAGTACAAGTCAAATCAACACAAATCTTCTATCACATGTCGAACCCTTTGTGTGATTCACCGTAAGCTTTCTAAAACGATTTCATTGACTCCAAATACGAAATTCCATTGACGGTGCAAAAAAAGGCGAAATGCCTTCTGTTATATTTACGAACCTACATACGTTACGCTATCGGGGTTCCGTTTGAGAGATTCTGTAGGTATTCGAATTTTGACTCTTACATAATGTTTTAAACATGTAACTTCATTTCTAGGAAAAGAGTTTGAACTTAGTTGGGATGAATAAGCAATAATACATTTTGTTTGGATATCAACTGATCTTAAAAGAGACATGTAATAGTGGTAGCAAATTAGTCGTACAGTTTGATGCTTATCGTTCCAAAATAAACACAAAGTACATCATCCTCCTAGCGTTATCAAAGTTACAATCCCGGGGTCCGTCTAACCGGATTCGACTGAAAATTAGCTTTTCCACGGAACGACTGCCTGTCTGACTTCCGTAACCCAAAGGGATAGCGATATTACATGGTTTGGAGTAATGTCAGTTTATTCAAAGGTACTGATTGTCCATAAAGACTGTCGAAGATTCATGACAGCCGGAGCCAACGGCTTGACATGTTTTCCGAGGCACGGGACAAGCAATAATGAACAATTTATTTCACACGTAACTCCGAAAAATCAGTGGGCCATGGTGTGGATTCTCACTGCATGGCAGCCTGTTGGTATCTCAACTAGCCTATCAAAGTACAGAGATGAAAATTATCGCACTGGAAGAAATCAGAAGTACATAGTTATTACTTATTAGATACCTAATACGAACGAGTTAAGTTCAGTAACGGTCTCGAAATATAATTTACGATATCAATATCACTAGCATAGCGAATGACGTTGGCTTCCTAAATGATATAATATTATTTTACGCTTGATCGCGGGTTTTTCTCTCAAGTTAAAGGTCAAGAATAGATAACGATTGTTGGGCAATACCAATTTAGAAGTGCGAATTCAAAGTTTGGATTTCAAACTTTGGTAATTATTTACATTGTCTCTCAGGATATGATTGCATAACTACTTGACTGGTCTGTTGTTCTTGTGGTTTACTGTTAATCCAGCGATCGTGGGTTCGATTCCCACCTACGATACAGATATATTATGAATATGACTATTAGTTCTGTGTCTGGTTCTAATGTTTCTATAATCTGTATGTATTTCAAAAATATAGTATTAGTACGATTACTAGTCGTCTACAAATTCAGACATTCTTTCAGTATAAATGGACCTGCTCGGTCGAAGTACTACCCTCTCACAGAATATCGACGTAAAGTAACAGTAACTATACTGTAGCGTTTCGTTCGGTGAGTGAAAGTGCTGGATGCCCTATACCCTGTGCTTCTCTCTCATCGCCTTCCTCCTTCTATTTATTTTCCCAATGTCCCACCCAGGTCGGCAACGCATTTGTCACTCCGTTAAAGGCGTGAAGTTATGTTATGTTATGTTAATAATATCAACTGTATACTTATGCTTAGAGGTGATGTGCAGTTATGTTTTTAAATCCCTAATAATACTGGGTATATTACCAGACGCCATGCTGACTACAAAGAATTGAGCAATGCAAAAAAGAGCAGTTTGGAATCAAGTTGACTTTGACAGAAGCAACTTACCTATCATGACTCCGCTACTGAATGTAGAAGTTTGACATGTCGACGTATGTTAGTTCTAAAGTACAGGATCTCGATGTACGCCAGTTGGAAAGTTCAATGGAGCGAAGTATGCAAGGCCGACGTATCGTTCATATGAAAAAGCCTCGTTAACTCGAGAAACTAGCTTGACGGAGCCCTGCGAAGCAGGGCTCCTATTTTTGGATTTAGGGTAACAAGGAACCTAACATAATCTATTAATAATACTAGTTAGTAAACTCTTAATTATACTAGTGCAGTAGGATACGATAATATACCTACGTAAATCATAAAAAAGACTTGCATCGAAATTACGCCCATACCTTGCCATCTCATTAATCACTCTTTCTCCCAAGGTATTTTTCCTGACAGGCTTAAGGTTTCTATCGCCAAGCCTTTATACAAAAGAGATGACAAAGACGAGCTGGATAATTACAGACCTATTACACTCATACCGGTGCTTTCTAAAATATATGAAACATGAATGTATAGTCGTATAATTAGTTTTCTAAATAAACATAATATACTCGCAAGTGAACAAAACGGATTCCAAAAAAATAAATTCACAACTCTAGCTGCCTTCTCACTCGTAAAAAACATAACAGAGTCTTTGGATAACAAAAATATAGTTTCAGCGATATTCTTCGATATGTCCAGCGCTTTCGACTATGTAGCTCACAAAATCCTTTTGCGTAAATGCGAGCTCTATGGAATTAGAGGCAACGCCCTTGATTGGTTGAGCACCTACTTAAATAACCGCAAACAATGTCTGGAAGTTGCCGGCACTGATACAACACATACTGTCACATCATCTTTATCAACCTATGAGGCCAACAGATTTGGTGTCCCTCACGGCAATGTTCTTGGGTTTTAATTGTTTCTGCTATACGTAGACGACATACCAAAGGTCACAAATTATAAATGTACTCTGCGGACGATACTTTGGTAGTAATTCCCCAGACTCGAAACACTGATTATAGAATAAGCATCAATATAACCATTAATAACATATCAAAATGGCTTAGTGCTAATAACCTAGCAGTAAACTTGTCAAAAACAAAAATAATACATTTTAGAAATTATAATAGTACGTGTACGAGCCGGCAAGCAGAAGAAAAAGTGGTCCTTCGTACTTTGAAGACGCCTTTCGCGTGTGTACCTCTCACGTGTGAGGTGAACTGAACTAGCAGTGAAGGTGTGTACTGCCAGCAAGAGCGCAGTACGAGCCATATCAGCCATATCAACTATCAACAAAGGTAGTCCTTGAACAGCAGTTCTCGTCGTGGGATTATCAAGTAAGATCTTTCCATTTATATCATTTCTATCAATATGTCGTCTTAAGAAGATATTTTAGCCCAACAGCCCAACAGCAGCAACTACTCAACCAGATAGAGCAAATTTACACAAACTTCAAAAAAGACGGTTCCGATCGCAAAACCTCGGACTATATACGCCGTAGATTGGAGAAATTGGATGCATGCATGCAAGAGTATCAGTCAAATCATATTAAATTGTGCAGCATTGAATATGCCAAATCTCATACATATTTCACATCGAAACAGTACGATGCAGTGAAAGAGCGATTTGAAAATATCAAAGGGGTGATAATCAACTGTCAGCCTGCAGACGGAAGACCATCAACGCCACTGTTAAAGCCGGCTACACCACTAGCCACCTCCAGCGGCTCGCTACAGCCCTTAGAGCAATCTTATAAGTCTCAGGGATCGAACAGCAAAACAGATGAGATGATGAGAAAACAAATCAGCAATTTCAAGGCCTTTGAACACACTGTCTCAAACATCAACCTGGACACCGTCACTGAGAAGTGGGAATTTGATCATCTGTTAAGCACAGTGAAAGCTCGGTGGTCAAATATTGACACACAGCATTGGGAGCTGGATAGCGAGTTAGGAGACAGGAATCAAGAATATCATAATATGTATCTCAAATATAAGCGTACGTACAATGATGCTGTGAAAGCTATAAACAAGAAAATGTCATCCGTTTCGCATCGCGAGCATGTAACACCAAAAATAGAGATTCCTTCATTTAGCGGCAGTTACCACCAGTGGACGTCTTTTAAGGATCTTTTTACAGAAGCGATCCATAGCAACCCAGCCCTCTCTGGGGCACAGAAAATGCAATTTCTGAAGTCCAAGGTAAAAGGTGAAGCTGAGCTTCTCATACAGCATCTGCCGATAATCCCAGATAACTATATTATTAGCTGGGACATTTTGAGCAATCGGGACGATAACAAAAGGATGATATTCACATCTCACATTAACATCTTGTTGAACCTTCCTATATTGCAACAGCCATCAATGAATCATATCAAACGCATTCATGATACCGCCCATGAAACTCTGAACGCCATACAAAATCTCGGTGTAGACGTGAAATCTTGGGATCCTTTAGTCGTACACATTTGATGTCAGAAATTAGATGCAGAAACATATCGCGAATACAATGCAGCTATCAAACAGCCTCGCGAATTACTGAACTTGCAAGAATTTCTGACCATCCCAGAGGGGAAATTTACGAGTTTGGAAGCAAGCAGAAGAAAACAGGAGGTCTACAATCAAAAATCTTTTGCTTCGAATATCAATAAATCATACTCATAAACATTCATACTCAAGTAACAAGGTTATTTCGCAATCGTCTAGTGAGAATCTAGAAGATTGGAAATTGCAAAATATACATGCCCGGCAAACATGCCCCGTCTGCAACGACCCACATGCAATATTCTTTGCAAGCAATTCGCAGAAATGACACCAGCAATGAAAAAGCAGTTTGTTGCTAACTTGAATTATTGTCAAAACTGCTTATACGATCATAAGGGCAAAGAATGTTTATCCCAAAAGCGTTGCCGCGAATGCAATCAATTTCATAACAACTTATTACATGATTCGTATAAGCAGACAAGCAACTCTTCTCAACTAGGCCACGTGCGCCCGAATCAAGATCGCACAAACAAAGGCAACACGCATGTCACACAGCAAAGTATGACTCAGGAAATTTTACTTTCAACTGCTCTGTTAAAGGTACAAAGGATTGATGGTACATATCTGACATTGCGAGCTCTTATTGAACAGGGCTCGCAAGGCTCTCTTATCACAGAGAATGGTGCGCAGCAGTTAGGTTTACAAAGATACAAATGTGATGGTATTATCACTGGTATAGGTCAAACAGAAAATAGTTGCAAAGGGATGGTCACCCTGCATTGTGTATCAAGAACATGTCCGTACACATTTGAGATTGATGTATAGATAATGAACAATCTTACAAAATATCTACCGTCGTACCCTTTCTCTAAAATATTATGCCCTTTTTAGAAACAATTGCGTTGGCCGACCCTGACTATAACATCAGCCGTCCCATAGATATTTTGTTAGGTGCAGACGTCAACACAAATATTCTTCTGGCATGTGTAGATTGAGTGAATCACTGCCCATCGTACAAGAAACCCGCCTGGGATGGATACTGTGTGGCACGCTCAAATCTAGTCTAACTTGCAACGTCGTGCAACTCGATTTAGACAAATTCCAGGAATTTTGGGAAATAGAAGACGTCACAGAAGGAAAATCATACTCTAACGAAGATGAAGAATACTTGAAGTTATATAAAACAACAACAGAACGCTTAGAAGACGGAAAATATCAAGTGAGGTTACCCCTCATACCGGGGTTTGAAGAAAAATTAGGAAAATCAAAAAATAAGGCCATTGCTTAGTTTATGCATTTAGAAACAAGATTACATAAAAACAATTCTATTTTTAGCGCATATAAATCATTCATTAACGAATACTTAGACTTAGACCATATGAAACATGCCGCCGGTAATCGAACTCCGGAATGTTACTTGCCGCACCATTGTGTAATGCGCAACGAAAGTGTAACTACGGCATTACGAGTTGTATACAATGCGTCGGCTAAAACATCGACACATAAAAGTTTGAATGATTTAATGTATACGGGGCCCAAACTACAGCAAGATCTCCAGTCTATGATCATAAAATGGAGACAGTATCAGTAAGCATTTTCTGCTGATATTGAGAAAATGTTTAGGCAGATATGGGTCCACCCTGATTACCAGGCGCTACAAAAAGTCCCTCTCACAAACTTCGCGAATATCAATTGGCAACCGTCACCTACGGCACTAAATCTGCCTCATTTCTTGCAATGATGACCTTGCGACAATTGGCATCAGACGAACTTAGCAAGTACCCTGAAGCGGCCAAGGTCATCGAGGAGTCCTTCTGCATGGATGACCTGGTGCATAGCACCGGGTGTATAGAATCAGCAAAACAGCTACAAACAGATTTGATAAATCTACTGAAATTAGGAGGTTTCAATTTGAGAAAATGGAAGTCCAATGATATTCGATTACTCCAACACGACAATCAAGACTACTTCAATCAGGAAATCAAATGTTTCAAGCAAGCAGATTTAACAAAAACCTTAGGCCTTTGCTGGAACCCTATGGAAGATAGTTTCGCGTTTGTATCAAATTTAGAAAATGCCAAAAATAAAGTTACGAAGAGAATTATACTTTCAGATATGTCTAAGATATTCGATCCGTTAGGTTGGATCGTAACTATAACAACAAAATTGAAAATATTGTTTCAAGAAATATGGGCGTCCAAACTTCAATGGGAGGAGGAGGTTCCAGACAAAATAAGCACTGAATGGGTGAAAATGAAGAATGAATTGCAAGATATAAATCATTTTAAAATATCCAGATGGTACGGCATTGAATCAAATTGTAAAATAGAGCTTCACGGCTTTTGTGACGCCTCAGCAAAAGCGTACGCGTGCGTCATATACTGCAAAATCAATAAGCACAGTAAGCAATCGGTCGTATTAGTAGCGGCAAAATCAAAATTAGTCCCTATCAAAAAGCAAGTATCATTGCCTCGATTAGAGTTATGTGGACCGCAACTACTCACCAAACTCATGGCCAAGGTCAAGCAATGTTTAACAGGTCATGACTTACAAATTTTTGGTTGGAGTGACTCAACTTCCGTACTTGGTTGGCTACAGGGTAATCCCAGTAGATGGAAAACGTTCGTGGCAAATAGGACCACGCAAACCATAACAGTGATTCCTCCTGAATGTTGGAGATATGTGAAATCAAGCGAAAATCCCGCTGACTGCACAAGTCGAGGCATGTCAGTGTCGCAATTAGCTACATATTCTCTATGGTGGCAAGGACCTGCGTGGTTACAGGCCTTTGATGCAAGCATACAAGATCAAGTCATACACACAACGGAACAAGAAATTAAAAAGCAAGAGGAAGTTTACGTTACTACTAAGGAAGAAACAAGCATTATTACAAACATGTTAAGAAAATATCAATCATAAGGATCACTCGCATTTTAGCATTAGTTATAAAATTTAAGAGTTACAAGAGAATCAATCAGAAATATTACTTAACATTAACGGAAATTAGCGAAGCTAAGCAAAAAATGATCAAACACGTACAGTAAACAGAATTTGGAGCGGAGATTTTATTTATTTATTTATTAAATACTTTATTGTACACTATAAAAGGACATTTCACAAAAAATCGTTTTACAATCACAGTACAATGGGCGGCCTTATCGCTAACAGCGATTTCTACCAGGCAACCTTTGGATGGAGATTATTGGTAGGAAAGAAATGGTAGTTGCAAGTGTACCAGTAAATTATGATTATAATTTATCGGAGATCAATGATATCATGCAAAAAAGCAAGTTAAGCTCTAAGAGCAAATTGATAAAACTGAATCCCTTTCTCGATGAAAGTGGTATTTTGCGAGTAGGTGGGCGACTCAAGAAAGCTCATATCAGTCAATCAATGCAACATCCTGTAATTCTGCCCCACACAGGACGACTTATCGAACTCATTATAGATGATGCACATCGATCTATGCTACACGCTGGAGCTCGATTGACCTTAAGTTTTATCCGACAAAAGTACTGGATTTTAGGTGGAAACGTAGCTATAAAAAGATGGCTACGTTGTTGCGTGATTTGCAAAAAAACAGAACCCAGACTATCAACCTCAAATAATAGGAGATCTGCCAGCAGCCCGGAGTAACCCATCGCGGCCATTTACCCATACCGGGGTTGACTTTACTGGTCACATATACGTCAAGGCTAGCAAAAGACGAGGTATCAAGAGCACAAAGGGATCGCCGTCTTTGTATGTATGGTCACGGAAGCTGTACACCTAGAGAATGTCTGCGACTTGAGCACTTCATCATTCATAGCAGCACTGCGAAGAATGGCAGCCCGCCGTGGAACACCCGCTCACATGTACAGCGACAATGGTCGTAACTTTGTCGGTGCCAACAAGGTGCTACAGCAAGAATATCAAGAACTCATCAATATCATGGAAAGCAAAGAACTATTATCAGAACTGTTAAACATGGAGATCAAATGGAGTTTCAATGCGCTTTCATGGCTTTCCGCTGGAGGTCTATGAGAGGCGGCAGTCAAAAGTTTCAAATATCATTTCAAGAGAGTTATCGGTGATCAGATTTTAACATACGAAGAGCTCTACTAACCCAAATTGAAGCATGCCTCAACAGTAGACCGTTGTGTTCTATATCAGAAGATCCTGACGATATAGACTTTTTACACAGGCTCACTTCCTAACAGGTGGTGCAAATGTCACCGTGCACGATTTTGAAACTGATTTGAGAACTCGATGGCAGTTAACTCAAAAAATCGTGAAAGATCTTTGGAAAAGATGGAAAAGTGAATACCTAGCACAACTAACAGAAAGGAGCAAGTGGCGACAGGCGAGTAAAGGTCTCAGTCTGAATAATATCGTCATGATCCACGATGATAATCTTCCTCCGAGGAAATGGCTGATGGTCAGGGTTATAGAACTTCACCCCGGTTCCGACGGACATGTTCGCGGTGTTACATTAAAAACTAAAAACGGAATATCAAAACGTCCAGTCACAAAGTTATCAAAGCTGCCAATCTATGACCAACCCTCGCAGTTAGACAGCGAAGCAAAAAGCGTCTCAAATGCGGCCGCGTCCCACACAACTATGTCGACTGAAAAAATCAAGAAGAGGCCTAGTTGCAACATAGATTCGATTTTCGCTGCCATCATGTTGTTTTTCTGTCTAGTTTCAACTTCTCAAGGCGCTCTAAACGTAACAAACTTCCGCAATAACCAACATCTCTATTTTCACAAGATATCAAACATGCGTATTATAAGAGATGATTGGAAATTAATCATATACTACGATATGAAACCCTATTGGGAAGGAATTACTGCACTCAATAAAAGTATTACGGCTATAGAACAATCCTGTACGTCCATACGATATCAAATGTATTGTGACATGATATTATTACAACTACGACACGGGTACAATGAACTGGACTATAACAATCAGCTGTTACTCAGTCAGCAGTTTGACACTCGACCAAGCAGGTGGCGACGCGGCCTTATAAACGGTGCCGGTTACCTTGCAAATGATCTGTTCGGCGTACTGGATACGAGATTCGCGGAACAGTATGAAAGGGATATCACACTCCTTCGTAGTGATCAAAAACATATTGTCTCACTTTGGAAAAATCAAATATCGGTTATAGAAGCGGAATTCAGTCTTTACGATACGAGCATTTGAATTGGAAACTTCATATAGAAGATGTGTGCAATAAAATTAACTGATTTGTCTATGTTATCTACAAATTACGTAAGACCTCTACTGAACAAACTGTACTAGCAGCATACCACGGCTATGTATCTTCGGTACTAAACTACGGTATTGTCCTATGGGGTAACTCTGCAGACGTTCAGAGGGCATTTATAGCACAGAAAAAATGTGTTCGTGCTATTAAAGGTATACCTCCATGGGAGTCCTGCAGACCATTATTTAGGCAGTACAAAATCCTCACTCTGCAGTGTATGTACATCTTAGAAGCATCCAAATTTGTCAAACAGCACCCTACACTATTTAAAACGGCAAAAGATGTTTATATGCGAAATACTCGGCACCCTGACAGAATTGTATTTCCAAAAGTGCCAAGAACTGCAATGTATGTAAAGAGTAGCATAATAATGTGTGGGCGTATTTTTAATGCTTTACCAAATGAATTGAAAAACATGACTTTAAGTAGATTTTGTACATCCTTAAAAAAGTGGTTACTAGATAAGTCCTTCTACTCAATAGCTGAATACCTAACTAACAATTAGAACATAATTTGTTACATAAATGAATATTACCTACTGTAGATACACCATCGATATACATATATGTACTAGATGTAGCATTCAGAACATTTACTTTGTTCAAATGCTTTGCATGAACATACCGGCAAAGCAATCTAGTGTCACTTTGACTTTCCTGCGGTGTGGGTCCGCTTCGTTTATTGACGGTGTGGGGACGATATATCGATTAATTTGAATCAGAACTTGTATCTGTAGTAGCGTTAGTCAATATTTTTAATTATTTATGTAAATAAAAAAGTTAAATGTATCATAATACCACATTAAAATGTATTTCTTTATTTTTATGTGACGTCATTTACGATCATAGACTAACTACTATGCAGAAATACATGGAAAGTGATTGTAGGTAAAATATATGACTAAGACCAGACTTCGTGAAGGTATTGGTTTTAAAAGGTTTTTAGGTTTGATTAATGTTATAAAACCAATTTGACGTTGTATAACACTAATTCTGTGTTCTTTTTATTTTTTGGTATATTGATCGTAATAACCGTATTAACGAATATTTCAACACTTCATCATAGTATCTACACATTTGCAGTTATAGAAAAATACGCAAAACTAATATTGAACCATGAGGCCGAACAGATCCTGATTTCCATTATCCGACCAATAGACAAAAAACCACAAAATTAATTGTGTTTGGTGGCAATTGAATAGTTATTAAAATATATTTTTGAGCCTTTCTTGCTAGAGTTTTATCTGCAATTTAAAATATTTTTTTAGGCAGGACTTCAACCCGCGTCCACGCCGATACCGTACCGACTAAGCTACTCAGGCCACTTTGTCATAGATTATTTTTAATAGTTGGTTTCTTCATGGTAGCACATAATGCCATCTGCCACATGTGTAGGTTTAGAACTCTGTGGTCAGCAAGGGCATCTTTACAGAATGACAAACAATCCTGCCTTATATATAAGGAGCAATTCTCATAGTAAGATAAATATAAAGTTTAAAAATTAGAATTATTCCTGAGGCAACTAAGGCAAGTCTTGAACTTACGCCCACGAATACATTTTTTTATTTTGTAATAAAAACATCTGAATATGTTTATAGATTCAATTTTTTTACTTAAATAAACCCCCAGCAATTAATTCCTTTTATTTTCATAAATAAACTGTTCTTATTATGTTGATGAAATATTGTAGGCAGAAAACATTTCTTCTGTGATGTAAATAGTCTTTGCAAAGGGCAATAAGTAGCCAGTAGCGTTAGAGAACTATTGGATACTCATTGGTAAGATGTCAGGACTGGTTGTTGTTGATTGGCTATAATAATAACTAGACACTGTAAGTCATTGGCGCTGCTTGCGCCTGCGTGTTGCGCTAGTACGATTAGACGTCATACGTTGACAATTTGAACAAAATATTTATAGGGAATGCTCCGTCTATCGTTAGAGTATATGTCAATGAGATACACTAATAATGGATTATATATGTAATATTTGCGAAAAATAAAATTGATCAATGATGATTCTATGTAGTAATAAAATTAGATCTAAGTACCAATATTTGCATGTCACAATATGACAAAATGTATCTGGCTCTGTTTTTACCTTGTTCCATCTTTATATGTACCTACATTTTAAACAAATAAAATCTATTCTATTCTATTCTATTCTATTCTATTCTATTCTATTCTATTCTATTCTATTCTATTCTATTCTATTCTATTCTATTCTATTCTATTCTATTCTATTCTATTCTATTCTATTCTATTCTATTCTATTCTATTCTATTCTATTCTATTCTATTCTATTCTATTCTATTCTATTCTATTCTATTCTATTCTATTCTATTCTATTCTATTCTATTCTATTCTATTCTATTCTATTCTATTCTATTCTATTCTATTCTATTCTATTCTATTCTATTCTATTCTATTCTATTCTATTCTATTCCATTCTATTCTATTCCATTCTATTCTATTCTATTCTATTCTATTCTATTCTATTCTATTCTATTCTATTCTATTCTATTCTATTCTATTCTATTCTATTCTATTCTATTCTATTCTATTCTATTCTATTCTATTCTATTCTATTCTATTCTATTCTATTCTATTCTATTCTATTCTATTCTATTCTATTCTATTCAATTCTATTCAATTCTATTCAATTCTATTCTATTCTATTCTATTCTATTCTATTCTATTCTATTCTATTCTATTCTATTCCATTCTATTCCATTCTATTCCATTCTATTCTATTCTATTCTATTCTATTCTATTCTATTCTATTCTATTCTATTCTAAAGTGAACCGAAGATACCATTCACAAACAACACAAAATTATACATCAACAGTTATCAAGCTTTCAAAATACACTGGAGACCTTGAAAAGCGGAACACAAAATATTTCTAGAACAAATGAGTTTTTTATGGGCGCTGTTGTAGCAAGTAAGTAAAAAAAGATTTGAGAGATTTGCACATTGCTTTAGTGGATACTATTACCGACGTATATCACGGTCGATTTAATCCACATTTAATAACATCCAAGAAACTACAAGACCAGCTTGGCACCATAGCAAGCCATCTGTCGGGTGTCGTCACCTTACCAATTGAAAATAAACACAGTGATCTTGCACAAATTTTCCAGCTTTTACGAATCAAGGCAAGAGTCGTCACAAACTACGCAATATTCGAGGTACAAATCCCTTTGATTAGTAGAAACTCATATGAAATATTCAAACTTATACCCATTCCTGCACAAAAACTCGAGAACATAGTAACAATTAAACCTGTGTCGGATTTCATAGCCATAAGATGTAGTAGTAGTACACTACAGTCTTGCTTAGTGACAAATATACATCTGTGTCATATCCACACACCTATTTACAAGCTAAGACAAGATGAAGATTTCTGTCAAACAAGGTCGACAGTGTGCGAAGTAAGCATCGAACCCTATAAGAATCAGTGGTTAGAAAGTCACGTAATGAACAATTACGTATACTTTTGCTGCGGTCAGTGTAATATGCGAACAGTGTGCGGTAATCAAGTTACAGCGCATCAGCTAACTAACGCCGGACTTGTAACTGTGGCATATGGCTTTACAATCAAATCTGAGAATTTTGAAATGACAGCACATCAAGAAAGATTGATACAGACAGTTTCTCTCCAACCTGACATATACTCTCCAGTTATAGCATCCATCAACAACATCGTAAATATCTCCATACCTCACTATCCTTGAATGAAACCAGTATTGAAAGCGATCAAGTACAGCTGCAATATATAGAAGAAAAGGTCAAGAGCATGAAAGAAAATGGAAAGATCTCAGAGGGCATATCATATCATGACATCCACCACTATACCATGTTCTGTGGTGTGCTGCGCGTGCTAGCAGCAGGATTCGCTCAGGCGCCGCGCCGCCACGCGAGCACTGTGCGCGCCCGCGCCCACACCACACGCGCCACACGCGCCAGGCGCAAGCAGCGCTACCCAGACCCAAAGTGCTTGTGTTGGTGACTGTGTAGTGTATCAGTGCGAAACGCAACGTGCAAACGTGCCAAGTGCGTGTCAGATAAGTCAGATAAAGGCACTTCGCCCATTTTGGGTTCATATGTTAGCATTAACAACTTGTGAATGACTTTACGGGCGTTAGGGTTACATATGGTCTTACATTCATCGTTTCTATATGCCCTTGTGTCCCATTCCAGGGGGAGCATGTACGAGCAAACCCGTACATAGCAATAGTTTAGGTTTTGTGCTGACATCGACGCGCAGGGAAACGCATATCATTTCGGTAACATAAGTTTTACAGTAGTAGTTGCAAGACCGCGTCGGGCTTAGCAATCTAATTAGCATTTCGTCGCGTGTCGATCATTTTATTAATATTTTCGTGTTTAGTGTAATTTTGCATTTTTATACAATATATCATCTTAACTTTATCTTTTCATTCGTATCATTTCTATGTACCTTACCCGTACAGTACGTTACCTGGTATTGAAATTGAATATAATGGGCAAGAAATTTCACAAGTGAATGAAATATTTTTTTAGGTACAGTACTAGACAACCATTGTAATTGGAAATTCCACATAAAAAGTGTGTGTACCCGTATAAACCGCTTTGTTTTTGCCCTCAAAAAATCAAGAGCATAACAAGTTAAAATCTGCCTTAATTGCTTACCATGGTTATATAGGATCGGTACTGAGATATGGACTATTGCTATGGGGAAACTCTACAGATATCTCAAAGGTCTTAATTTGTCAAAAGAAATGTGTCAGAGCAATTACTGGCGCTAGATTCCTGCAGACCTCTTTTCAAAAAGCTAAAAATCCTCACTGTGACAGGCCTTTATGTTCTTGAAATAGGCTTATTCGTAAAAAGACATCCACATTTATTTAAAAAGTCAACAGAAAATAGGAAATTTTTATCAAGGGATCCGACAAAACTAGCTGTACCTCAAATGTCAACCACCCTATATAAGAGAAATAGTAACTGCATAAGTGTACAGTAAAATACCAAAAGCTTTAAGGGATTTGCCAATAGCACGCTTTACGAATGCACTAAAGAAATGGCTTATTGAACAATGTTTTTATTCTATACATGAATTTATGAGTTACAAAGATAAGCAACGAACTTAATTTTCATATTCTTGCTTAACCTTTCTGTTACTTTTTTTATTTATATTATTTGAATCTCTTTTATAAATTTATTTTTAATTCTAATTGATTGTGTGGGTAATATATATTACTAATGCTATATATTGTGTTAAGATGATTATAATATTTGCTAATGTATAAAATGTGTGATATAATTGCTGATTTATGTGTGAGCTTTCTATAATTTATTTAAATAATATAATTAATAATAATATAGTAATATAATGTACCTGTTAAATTTTGCATGCCGAATGTCGGTGAAACATGCTGTGCCTTTTACAATATCTACCAACACCTTTTTAATATGACCATGTTTCTGGCAAATAAATATTCTTATTCTCATTCTCATTCTCATTCTCATTCTCATTCTCATTCTCATTCTCATTCTCATTCTCATTCTCATTCTCATTCTCATTCTCATTCTCATTCTCATTCTCATTCTCATTCTCATTCTCATTCTCATTCTCATTCTCATTCTCATTCTCATTCTCATTCTCATTCTCATTCTAATTCTCATTCTCATAGGCCGGCGGGCCGCGCGGGTTGCAACTTGCTACTTGTTTGTGGTCGTTCTGTACAACTAGAATGATGCCCAGTGACTTTCTTCGACATAATATGCCGGCGGCACTAACGCCCGCCAAATGTCGGCGGCACGTGTCACGCGGCTAAAGCCGGTGGCCTGCGCCTGAAGGCTCTGTGTGTAGCAGTGTATATTTTTTGAAAAGGCATAGTCCACCACGCTGGCTATTTGTGAAATTGGCAGACTTCACACATTTTCATCATTATCATTACCCTAGCGCTGATCCAGTACCGATACAAGACTTTCTTTCACCTTGGAGGCCAGTGTCCCCTTTATGGCTATATCTCTTCCTGCTCACATGGTCTTCGGCATCCTTGGTGTTGGTCGATTGGCACGCATATCATTCCTTACGACGTCAAGCCAGCATTTCTAGTAAGTCATCTACCGAGGCCCGGCGGAGTAGGCAGGGCATTTATTAACGATGCAATATGCGGGTCGTCGTAAGACGTGACCATACAAACAAATTCTTACAAGACTTCACACACTTACAAGAATATTACATAAGTGAAGTTTTTTATTTACACATGTTCATATGTTACGTTTTGATGATTTCCACCGATTACCAATCAAATTATCAATAATTAAACAATAATTTGTTCACGGAAAATCTGTGATATCCACTAGAGATTCCTGCGTGACAATTTTATGTTCTTTTATATAAAACTAGGCGTCGCCAGAGCCTTCGCCCGCGACGATTATACATTTAAACCTTCCTCTTGAATCATTCTTTCGATTTAAAAAAGCAAATTAAAATCGGTTACGTAGTTTTTAAAATTTAAGCATACATAGGGACAGACAGACAGAAGACAGACTTTGTTTTATACTATGTAGTGATACCAGCTTAGCTTTTTCAAATAACATTCGATGCACCATCAAGTACCTTCAAAGGGCTTTTAATTAGTTACTGAAACTTACCATCATACTTATCTACGTAAATAATAATGTTAAGTTCTTTGTTAATAGTAACAAAGTAATGTTAGGATCGTCTAAAAAGACATAGTATGTAATAACCTATTATTATAATTAAGTTCTTTGTTTATAGTAACAAATGCTTAAGATGAGTACATACACTGTTCTTATCGTAATGGCTGACACAATTCATCACGTTTAATAAACAATATTTATCTGGCGTAAAACCCCACTGTGAAGATAATTTCAAGATGGCAGCTTATAAATTAAGTAAATCGATTAGCGCTTATTCAGTTTACTAACTTCCGTCAACATGAAGCTGTTTTCGTTATTGTGTGTAGTATTTTTCGCAGCAGAATGGCAATTCTCTGCCGTAAAAGTGGAAGCTTCTGCACCTCTGGCAAGATTTCGGCCGTGCCTAGGAACATTGTACTTTGACAAATTATCTGATAATTTATGGAAGGGTGTGATAGATTTGGCACAGTACAAGGAATACGATGATATCGTCGCAGAGCTGAGGTTCAAAAATGACGTTTACTTAACATCTACGGTAAGTCTTATTCTTTACTGCTAAAAATCTTTTATGTACGTATTAATAAAGCCCTTGGGCATTCACATTTCACTTAACTTCGGTAAAGATGTGGTGAGGTGCAGCATACTGATAATTTTTGTAAATCAACTTATATCGTACACGTAAATGAGATATGCTAATATAAAATAATTAATCCTAAGGGGTATATTAATACGTGTATGCCAAGAAACAAATATATGGCAAAGTATTATGAGGCTAATAAGTTATGCCGAAATTGTTCAAATTCAAATCATGTTTATTGCTCAAATTGTGGTATTACAATGATCCTTAAAACTAAACAGTACAGCATAATTTACATTACTGGGTATGCAACAATTGGTTTTATAGGAACATTTTCAAACACACATTTACAATTTACATTTTAAATATTCTTCTACAGAGTTAAAACATTTATTGCATAATAATTTGTGTAGTTGTTTCTTAAATTTATAAAATGGCAAGTCCTTTAAATCCGTGGGCAAGTGGTTGAATATGCGTAGGTACAGACATTGCATAACTATTACGGCTACATAATTCCGCTTTCAGTGGAGGAAGGAAAGGCTGTTAGGATATCTAGTATTAAATTTACATTTATTTAAGATAGTGTGTACATTAGGAGAACATTTCACAAAAACACAAATCTCAAATATGTAAAGACATGGTACTGTTAATAAGGTCGGTTTTATAAATGAAGGCTTACAACTAACCCATGGCGCTATATTATATAAAGATCTAACACATTTTTTTTAGCAATAAATGCTCTGTTCATGTGTATTGAGTTACCCGAAACTACAATTCCATATCGGAGATTTGAAACCACACACCCGTGATAAGCCTTTAAAGCAGTCTGCCTATTTGTAATTTTAATTAAACACCATAGTGCATAAGCAAATCTGTTAATTTTTTTACAAAGCCTTTCAATGTGGGCTTTCCAATTACATTTTTCATCTATGGTCAAACCAAGGAAAGTAATATAAGAAGCTTCTGTTAGAGGTTGGTCATTGCATTGTATATTTAATATACTTTTATTTCCTCCTCTGTTAATAAATTGATAGTAGTTGATTGCTTACTAGGGATTGAATTTTTGGGAAAAAGTTATGTAAGGTTTGTTGTTTAAATTTTTTGATATTTTTTTATTCAGCACTTTGGGCTGTAGAACTCATGTTAGGTGAGCTGGTTTTGCATGCATTTAAGTTAAACTTTAATTACTTTAATTAAAGTTGTACTTCGTTTTGTAATCAATACAATTAATCATATATTTCAGACGCCCACAGGTATCAAAACGACCGGTAATCACAAAATGACAGTTGGGTATGTTCTGATATATTAATTGAATCTCATTATTTAATTTGTATTCGTTCATGAACTTATTCATTACAACATTTAACACAAGAACAGTGCAGGTAGTCAGTTTTTTTAACGTGCCTACCAATTCCAATATCACGTTCAAAGGGTTAACATCATTTTCCCCTACACATAATATAACCTTGTCGCCAGAGTTAAGATGAGTAGGCTGAATATCCTTTAAGATTTGTTCTGAGGATGCGAGTGGCTTAGTAAATCCTATAATATTATAATTCTCGTACCGAGTGTTTCTTCTAGAGCGCAACAGTTTCAGGCTAGCCCGATACATTGCTGTGAACCATATATGAATAGTTTAGTTTTAGAAGTATCATTATTAGTATTAACCACTATATCAGATTATTTAGTTCCTGTCAGAGTATCCCCGTCTGGAATATTAATAAGCTTCTGGGTATTTTGCACATCAGGTTCCAGCAGAGCACAGCTACTTGCTACAGCTATTTATGTAATCGGTAGCCTTAGGAAAGACAGATGTTGATAACCGATTCATAGCACGACGACGCCTATCCTTTTTAGTAGATCTAGATGGAGTGGGATTAATGTAGCATATAGTTATAAGTTGAGAAATTGTCTTATCTCTTTAACAACTGTCTTAAATAATAGACCTTACCAGTATTCAAATAAGAAAGAGGCAGGGTTAGTTCCAGATCAAAAGTAGCTACTAATAACGATTCGTCAGTTTTGACTTTACCTTTATAGTTATTTAATATGTTTCTTACTTCGTCTGCAAGTTTAATATGCTGATCTTTTTGTAGCCTTATAGCTAGGCACGTTTCTATTATCTTCTTCCGCCTTTATAGATATCTCGAGCATATCACAGGTTTTACAAGTACCTGCCTCAGGGATATAGAAGTGTAAATTAAACTCGGTTGTAAATACTTTGACGTAGGCACTCTTTTTCAAAATTGGTCTTCCTTCTGCCTCACATTTTGCTTAAAAAGTTTCAAAATACTGAATATTTTGAAACTTTTTAAGCAAAATGTGAGTGATGTGTTTTTGTAAAAATATCATCATCATCCTCTTAGCGTTACCCAGTTTCAATCTGGGGTCCGCTTACTAGTCTAACCGGATTTGGCTGAATATTAGCTTTTCCACGGAGCGACTGTCTGTCTGACCTCCGCAACCCGAAGGGAAAGCGATATTCCATGTTTTAGACTAGTGTCAGTTTATTAGAAGGTACTGACGCCCAGTAACGATTGTCAAAGATCTTCATGACAACCGGGACCGACGGCTTAACGTGCTCTCCGAGGCACGAGACAAGCGATAATTAACAATTCAATACGCACATAACTCCGAAAAGTCATTGGTGTGCGCCGTGGATTCGAACCTCTGCATGGCAGTCTGTTGGTATCTCCACTAGGCTATCGCTATTTTTTGTTTTAAGTAGATAAACATATTCGTAATATGAAATAAAAATTACGTAAATGAATTATACACAATTAATTATTATTTCTTTATTGCACTTAGATCAGTAGGGTTTCCATAAACGCCAGCAACTTGCGACCATAGTGATCTAAGTGCGCCTCATTACTTAGATCAGTCTGGCATGTCTCCATTTTGGGAACCGCACTGATTCTATAGTGAGATGTTGTGATTTCTCAAGGAAAAGAATACTGGAAAGCACTTAGATCAGTCTGGCCGGAAAGAATTATGATTTTCTTTGCAATTGTATAAAGGAACCATTTTTGCCAATAATGTCACTTAGATCACTCTGGTTCCAGCATCATCAAAAATACATTTTATCTTAGGTAGGTACAAATGTTGAAATCATTATTGACTTATATTTTTCCATTTCAGGTTTCGAATACATTCGACATAGTTATTAGAAGGTATCAACCACTCGCATTGCACGCAGAACGACCGATACCTGACAGTTTTGAATTTACTATTAAACAGACCAGTGATGGTGTACCCGCCTTACTTGAGTTTACAGTAGATAATGTTACTTTATGCAATGATGGAATCAAGGTATGTTGCTGAACTTGTATCAGAGACTTTTTTAATTTTGAACTATCTTTTTTAAATTAATTTTCACAAAACATTTTTATTAACCTAGAAGTTCCTAGAATATCTGGGTCGGGTTAGACAATTTCGTCAATCGAATTTATATTGAATTACCTGATTGTTTGATTAAGAATTTTGTCGATCATCTCATCAAAAATGTTAAATTTTCTGCAATAATTACTTCATTTCATCCCATGGGTGTCGTAAGAGGTGACTAAAGAAACTATAAGAAGCAAATTACATCCTTGGACAGAGAAGGAAAACTCGATACTAATTGAGGAATAAATTATAATAGTTTGATGTTAAGCTTTGTTAAAACGAATGATAAATTGAAATAAACAACGACCTCCTTTAAGTCTCATATTATATTTATTTTAGTCCTAGTGATGTAAAAAGGCTGAGAGCCTAGGCATGTTTTGTTACGGGTGATAAACTAGGTATCTCTTGAAGTATTCAATACCAAATTAAAAACACATTGAAAACAAAATGTGAGCTTAATATTTTTTCTATGATCCTCAGGTATCAATGGTGGCTTCGAGAAACGCAAGCAACTACTCTGAAGATTATTACAAGTGCGGCAAGAGATCAGCTGAATTTGAGGAATTGGTGTCTCGGAAAGTTGAGGCCAGTCCTGGTGAATGGCCGTGGTATGCCGCTGTCTATACCTTCGACTCATACAGATGTGGTGGCACCATAGTATCCAGAACAGCCGTAATCACAGGTTAGTCATAATATTCTTATAAACGTGAAAGGATAGATGGATGTATATATGTTACTCTTCACGCAAAAACTACTGTCAATATTGTGATGAAACTTTGCAATCATGTTAGCCCATATGCCTTTTGTCGTGATACAAACAGACTGAAACGAACGAACGATTCGACCCGATGGCGTGGTGGGAGAGTGATCGATTGCACTGAAGCTAGTGGGTTCGATTTCCGCTAATGTCAAACTTTTGTGTGCTCGAAAATAGATGTTTGTCTTGCCCTGGGCGTTTTAATGTATGTATTAAACATTATCTAGTTACATGCTCTACTTGATTTGTGATTGGATGGTGCTGTGTGTATGTGGAAGAATATTATTCAACTCCTGGAAGTAGAAGTCTCAGAATATTCGTAAATATGCTTCTAATAACGAAAACATTTTTTTTCAGTTGGTTATTGCATTGAAAGTAGTGCAGCAGCCAAAGACGTCGACGTTATTGTTGGTATAACAGATGCCACCAATAATGATGATGAAGTTGGAAGACAGAAGCGCAAAGTAAGTAACATTAAATAAATCTAGTAATAGAAACGTGCAAGTAAATTTAACAATAAATAATCAGAACTTAGTAACCTGATTATGGCAGCTAGATAAAAGGCAACATTTTCTTACATATCCTTTGCTTCTTTCCTAAAATAACATTTACATTTTCTAGCATGCAAGTCTCGCAACCTATTTTATATGCTCCTGCAATAGTTAAACCCTGTATCTCATAGGACTTAACAAATATTAAAAAAGCAGAACAACGTACATTCAGACTCCAAATAATTTGGAGTTCCTCATGCAGACTTGCACAGTGTTGTCTCATCAGGGATCAAACTCACAACACTTAGCGCAAAGACAAATGGTGGGGCTTACCATAACTATTAAGCCATTTGTATAGGCTCATTTATAGCATTGTATACAAAAAAGAAATGCGTGTATATTAAAAAACTGTTTCTTATATTACAGGCTTTACAATATTTCCGTCATTCTGAATACTCGGGGACTGTTGGACGTTTTGACTATAAACTAGCGTTAATCAAAGTGGAGAGATTTGAGTTCACGAAATATGTTCAGCCAATTTGTCTATACAGTGGTTACCAGAGGAATCTAAATGGAAATGATCTTACGGTAAGTTTATGATACTATATAATTATATTCGTGGCGATGACGTTTTGTACATTGCAAGTCATCTGTGTGTTTGTTTAGAACATGGTCTTAAACATATTCGCCAAGTGTGGGATCATATTAAAAAAACTAAATAAGCTTTCTGCTGTAATACTTCATTAGGTTTATTTATTGATTAATTAGTGAGAAAAGCATTCGATTGCTACGTAAAATTTGTCGGGTTCAAGTCCACTACGCCTAACCTATATTCTTCTAAATATTTTGTCACTTGCCCTACCCGGTAAAATAAACCTAATTGTCTGAGAGTTGTCCATAATTTCTGCAGATATGCAATAATGTGAATTCTGCCCATCCGCAATTGGCTAGCGTGATGGACTATGGACTAACCATTCTCATAATGAAAAAAAAACAGACTGATACTGCAGAATAAAACAATTTTTAAGATCTTATCCGGAGCCCCATGATAGAAATTGGTTGTTTAATAACAATTACGATGCACTTTTAACTTTGTCTGTTCAATCAACTTGTCTCATATTACAATGTCATAGTTTTGCACGTTACTCAATGCCGCATACTGTACACAGCAGTCGAATTTTTTACTGATATTTTTTACCTTATTTCAGGCTGTTGGAGTTGCTAGTATGATAAATAAGAACTATCACCTGAAATCCACCGACATTGTAATGCAGGACAACGTATCTTGCAAAACTAAGTACACGGAACACATCAATAATATCACGTTTTGTTGTGCAACTAGCTCAAGATCAAGTAAGTGTTTTTTAATTTGTTGCATATACTATTATTAATTATTGATAACAGGCTTAGCAGTTTTTGGTATATAAATGAGCATTCTGGTGTAATTGCATAGAACAAGTAAAATATTAAAAATATACATACATACATACATTACGTCACGCCTTTTATCCCCGAAGGGGTAGGCAGAGGTGTATTTCTACACCCACTTTTCTCCAGATATATGTACTTTAGTCCCACGTAATAAGGGGCGAGCCTATTGCCGTACCGGGCACATTTCCAGACTCCGTGCTGCTACTGAGAGTTTCGTGACAGAAAAACCCAATAACACTGCCCGACCCAGGAATCGAACCCGGGACCTCGCGATCCCACGCGCACATTTATGCCGCGAGACCAACGAGGCAGTCGTATAGGGTTTGATGTCGAGTTTTCCGTCTCTACGCAAAGATGGTATTTGCATCGTGTTATCCCTTAGTCGCCTCTTACGACACCCACGGGAAGATAGGGGGTGGTGACACTTGTATTCTATGCTGTCAACCACACGGCATTTATTTAATATTGTCAGTTCTAAACAGAGAGGAAGACTAAACATTAATTTACCACCACTTTAAACAACTCACAACTCAAGCCCTGCAATTGGTTTTTGAAGATGACGTGGTGGTTCTTGTATGCCCCGAACACCTTTAAGATAGAGTGTTGCACCGGGTACAGTGTGATCGATCGTATATGGACCAAAGCGAGCCCTGACACGGTTGATAACACTCATACTATCGTGTGTCAAAAGGGGCGGATACCCAAAAGAGCGAACATTAAAAAAAATGAAACACTAGTAAAATTAATATAGACCTATTGACCATTAAAATAGACTAGTAAATTAATTACTTATATAATTTTTGTCCAATGTCACACAGATTTCAGCCCCGCAGAAATGAATGGTGGAAGTGGTCTTGTGCTGCCATCTATCGGTGCTGATCAGACGATCACATGGTATCTGCGAGGCATCGACTACTTATGTAAAAAGGTAGATGGAGTACCCAATACACAGGAATACGAACTGTATTTTGATGTTGAAACGTATTACAATTGGATAAAACAACATGCTAATGAGTAACTTATTTCGAGTTACGTAATATTAAGGTATTTTTTTCAATAAGAATTTAATGCCAAAATTGTGTTACGATTTGTAACCTTTACCTGCAGTAATAAATTATATAATTCTATGTTTTACTTTTATTTTTCGCCTTTGACCGTTACTCATACATCACGTATAAGCAGGAGCAGCTGAAAAAATCTGAACCTAACAAACATTTCAACCCTATAATTTCTATAATAAAATTTAATGAAGTTACACTAAATAATTCACACATTTGTATATTGATCATTTGATTGATATATTATCCGACATTGATTTTATCCATGATACCTATGAACGTAAGACAACTTAACATAATATAAAATATTTTGGCATCATTTTTTTTTATAGACTCACGCCTGTATCCCCGAAGAGTTAGGCAGAGGTGTGATATAACACCCTTATTCCGCCATGAATTTTTAGGTCCCACGTAATAGGGGGCGAGCCTATTGCCGTACCGGGCACATTACCAGACTCCGAGTCGCTACTGAGAATTTCCTAACGGAAAAACCCAATAACACTTTGCCCGACCCGGGAATCGAACCCGAGACCTACCATTCCCACGCGCACATTTATGCCGCGAGACCTACGAGGCATCATTTTAATTTTGACGAAACTCATGGGTTTATAACATCATTGATTATCACTAGTGTGATAGGTTACACTGTAACAGCAACTAAGATAAACGTGCTAGAAAACAGTAAAGTAAAACTGTATTGGGATCTAGACTTCATGACTGACCGCACTACCCTTAGCAACAGGCCTGATATCACGTTAACGATAAAATCTACTAAGACCACCTATTTAATAGATATTGCCATTCCCAACACAAACAACTTAAAGCAAAACACACGGAAAAATTTCAAAAAATACACACCATTAACAGATGAAATAAAACAGATGTGGCACCAAGAAGCAGTCAAGATAGTCCCCATAATTATATCCTCAACTGGTATCATACAAAAACACTGCATAATGCTTTAAAAATTATTGATCATCAATCAAAAACATACATACAACTACAAAAATCATTTGTATTAGACACCTGCTCCATAGTCCGCCGTTTCTTAAATTCTACCTCACTCACACTTCAGAACATCCCAAACATCACAAACACGCAGAGCATACAACAAACTCCAAACGAGACACAAACAGACCATTTTCTAACTTACACACAAATTCACTAGACACACTACACGACTGAACCAGAATACTTGGTGTATACCCGTACCTGGTTCAAAATATCCAACCCAGAGTTGAGTTCAAAGATAATCGTCTATACATAATAATAATCATCTTTATTGCACCAAAGACCAGTCTACGCTAAGTTACAACAAATCATAATATTAAGTCTACTTTCTATTACATATTGGCAGTTCATGATTATTATTTTGTAAAAATATAGCCCTTTTCTTATTATTATTTAAGATTTTTTCCTGAAACACAGGTGTTACAGCCTAGTTTAGGTAAACATTAAAATAGCTATATATATAAAATATAATGTATTACCGTACTAAATAAAGTAACTACGCATCAATGTACCACAATTTAACAAGTTCCCTATCCATTTGCATAAAATTTTAAGACCTAATATAACTTAGCATAATTTTGTTTGGCATAATTATATTTTCGCATAATACAATTACGCATAAAAGCTTACGCATAATTTTTTAAGCATAATTTATCTAACCATAATAATGATTAAGCATAATATTCTAAAGCATAAAATTATTAAGCTTAAAGTTCTAAAGCATAACTTTTTTAAGCATAATATCCTAAAGCATAAAATCCTAAAGCATAAAATTTTAAAGCATAAATTTATTGACGCATAATGATAACAATACAATACAAATTGGATATAATAACTTTGGCAATGTATCTTTGGCATATTTTTCGCTGTCGGAAGCATGAAGCATGCAGAAAGCATGCAGCATGCAGCAAGAATGCAGCATGCAACAAGCATGCAGCATGCAGCATGCAGCAAGCATGCAGCATGCAGCAAGCATGCAGCATGCAGCAAGCATGCAGCATGCAGCAAGCATGCAGCATACAAGCAAGCATGCAGCATGCAGCATTCAAGCGAGCATGCAACATACAGCAGGCAAGGCTTCTGTCACGGCTCCGGCGCTGCGGGTCTCCGGCGGCCCCACGCGCCTACGCGATTTTAAATAACACTCTAGGGGTAGGGCATACAAGACTACGTGGAGTCGGTTTTGCAGCAATTCGGTTCTGTTACTAACTTTTGTTGCACGGCATAATTATACATATTTTACAAGTTAAATATAAAATTATATAAATATTATGCTAATAGTTTAGGCCTACTAACGTTATGCTAATAGTCATTAGGCCTACTAACGTCATGCGAATCAAATTTATGCCAAAACAAATTAGTCTTTAAGATGATTATGCCAACATAAAATGTATGCCAAAAAAAAACATGCCGAAATATTATTATGCCAAAACAAATTGTGCCAAAATCGTTATGCCGAAGTATATTAGGACAAAGAACATTATGCAAATTGAAGGGATCCCGATGAAAGGTAATATACAACTACATATTCTGTGAAAATTTTAAGCGTCTACCTGTTACCGTTAGTAATATTGAGCTAAAGATACGAAAAATAACACGTTTATTGTACGGGACGCCCTTAATATTTTTATTTTTAGTATTTGTTGTTATAGCGGCAACAGAAATACATAATTTGTGAAAATTTCAGCTTTCTAGCTATCGCGGTTGATGAGATACAGCCTGGTCACAGACAGACAAACAGACAGACGGACAGACAGACAGCGGAGGCTTAGTAATATGGTCCCGTTTTAGGGTTCCGTAGTCCACAAGGAACCCTTATAGTTTCGTCATGTCCGTCCGTCTGTCCGTCCGCAGCCTAGCTCAAAGACGCCTGGTGCTAGAAAGCTGATATTTGATATGAATATAGACATAAGATTTTGCAACAAAACTGTAGAATAAAATTTAGGAAAATATTTTTTTTAAGGGTATCTCCCCTACATATATAGTGGGGTTGAATTTTTTTTTGGTACCCCATCGTGTGGGGTATCATTAAATAGGTTTTAAAAAAATATTATTAGTTTGGTCAAATCATTTTTCGATTAAGTGATTGGTTTGTCAAATATCAAGCTTTGAAGTGAAAAAAATTATTAGACTCAAGTGTCCCCCCCCCCCCCTCTGCCGGCTAAACTATTAATTTGGAAGAGGTGAAAAAAATCACAAATATAGTACATATAACGAATTTAAAAGGAAAACTATCACGGCTAAGTAGATATCACTAGTTTACGAGTAATCGTCGGTTAACTTATAAATACCGATTTCTGTGAGCTTACATTGGGCGCGCTGGCTTAATCTTAAATATATACGTACTTTGGTATGTAATGTACTACGGTACTACGTATGTATAGTAGTAGTATATCTTGGAAACAACATTTTATGTTTACAATACATAACTGGATACATACCTAGTATTTTTCTAAACAAAACTTAGGTTCTTATAATAGTGTTATTAAAATTATATTTTCAGCAAAATTAACAGTCGGATTTGTTGTACATTGTGTACCTTAAGTGTACCCTTTGCAGCAAGTCATTATGGGCAACTACGGAACCCTACATTGCGCGTGGCCCGTCACGCACTTGGCCGGTTTTTTTTTTACCTTTTAGGTAAGGAATCCTAAAAATGGGCGAGCGTGGCTGCGGACATCCTCTAGTTTACTATACATAAAATAAATTAAATTAATATGCAAAAATTACGAAGAACCAAAGGCCGTTGGGAAGTAGTAGGTAGTAGAAAAGAACCAGATTCTTTCTTTTACGGTGGCAGTGACGCAATGGACGACGCGGCATATTTGGTCTCCGGCAACGTAGACCAACGAACTTATTAGGATCACGTGAAGTAGTTAGGTGAAAGCGCCTCAAAATTGGTCTGTTTAAAAGCATTGGGATAGGCCTAAACCCAGCATTACATGTCTTTCGACTGAGATGGTGACATTTACAGTATCAGTAGCATTATGGTGATTTTGATGAATTCTACATCTTCAACATCCCTGTCAACTATTCAAAGACCTGCCTAAATTACACAGTGTTAGAAAATATTTATCCATATTTTCTCGTGTCACGTAATATATTGCTGCCACTGCACCCTGTAATCCGATTAGTAGGAAATGGCATGTAGGAGCCAGAAAGGTATCTAAGGAAATGTATAAAGATTGCGACGTTCGTTGGTTATTGAGAACCTTCTACAAAATGGTTGTATTATTATTTCTGTCAAGTAAGACTTTAAAGTGTTTAGACTTCAACCATGAAACTAAACTAAATAATAAACTAAAACTGGTATTTGTTATCTGACGTTTCATCCAAATTCCATTGATAGTCAATGGAATTTAGATGAAAGTCAGGTAATTATAGTCACGTTTCAGCTTTCAAAATTGAAAAAGTATTGTTAAAATGCCTTTATATTTGAATGATGATATAATTGGTAATTTTGATCCCGACCAGATTTCCTATCATTACATACTAGAGTTATACAAAACATAACGTCACAAGTAACAAAGTTGGAACAGATTACAAGAGAACCAATTTCCGCAGTACATTCCCGTGCTTAGACGCTTTATATATACCTCTTGTGACAGTAAAATGTTATGACAAGATATGAGACGAACTTCGACTTACTCATATAATTTTCCCTCAATAAAAACCTTGTCAAACAAATTTCAACCTTATGCTAACAGAATACGTGACCATGTGGGTGAATTTTGGTAGTACTACTAATTTGGTTACACAAGCAAATGTTACATGGAATGGATCTAAACTTTTTACAACTTCAATACTGTACGAAAGCCGATAAGATCCCATAAACCCCGTATTGAGAATGTGTTCTTGAAAAATGTTACAGATATTACCAAAATTTCAATATCTATGACAAAGTTAACCTTATCTAATACTTCATCAGTTTGGGGTTGAAGTTATCAGAATTTTGTAGAGCTATATCTTAATAGCTATAAAACCAGCAACAACTACTTTGAAACAAATATTGGCTTTCTCACTTTTTATTAAAAATATATCTATGAAATTGCCGCTTTTCATGAAATAAATTAAGCTTATTTTTTATACATACATACATAGACTCACGCCTGTTTCCCCTAAGGGGTAGGCAGATCACTTTTCGCCAGTGTTTTGATCCCACGTAATAGGTGGCGAGCCTATGTCCGCTTATCGGGATATTTTGTTTGCCAGAGCCTCGTCCGTTGATCGGCAGGTGCACCACTTGCAGGTGAGCTTGGCTTGGCACCCTAAGTTCTTAGTGGGAACCCTATGCTATTTATATTTTTTACTTTTATTAATCAAAGTAATCACCCATGCAATCAATGCATCTTTTTAAACGCATTCTTCAAAGGCATTTTGTAGTGCCTCTCGGGTATTGAATTTCTTTCCCGCCAAGAAGTTTGCCAAATTCTGGCAAAGTAGTAGTCTGTAGGCGCAAGGTCTGGTGAGTACGGCGGATGATGGAGAACTTCCAACCCCAGCTCTTGTAGCTTGGAGACCGTCAGCTGTGCAGTATGAGGTCGCGCGTTGTAGTGCGTAGGAGTAGTGGAGGCGAACGATGGACTGAAGCTAGTTGTAGATTGAGTATCATCAGCTTCCACAATCGCCTTTAATTCGTCATAGTCGACCAAAGTTTTTGGATGACCACGGGGTTCATTTTTCAGGTCAACATTTCGTTCGTTTGTAGTGTTCGCTCCGTAAATGTCGTTGATGTTGCGTGCCGCTTGTGCGGCTTTGTTGCCACGACGGTACTATACTCCATAATTATTCGAATTTTTAACGTATCCATGATGACGAAAAATGTTCGAATGCGCTGAAAACGTAACACTAACTATTAAACAAATGACGATTTTAGAAAAAAGATTTCCATGTTTTTAAAATAAAATTAATTTGAAATTAGAAATATTAGCCAAAAAAATATTAATTTGAAATGGCCAGTACGGCAGAGCGGCAATTTCATAGGTAAAGACCTATTATTTTAACTGAGCATTCTTTAGTTATTCTTCTGTGTGAGCATTAGATAGACGCATTTGTTTAAGGGGCAAGAGTTATCTGTATTATGTTTTGATGATATGAGATTTATCTCCGGAGCTGAGAAACAGTCTTTTTGGGAGTCAACATTTTGAACACCAGAACTTGAATATTCGTCGAAGATAAATTATCCAAAAAATAAGAAGCCTTTTTTACCAGATACATAATTAATGACCGGCTAATACACAGATGCAAACCTTAAATGGACGACATGGTCATGTGTACCATAAACGTTTCGTTATAACCCGTTGTGACACTGGAACGTCTAACAGACAACCACCAGTTATATAACCGGTTTGGCACAGATATAATTATTCAATTATAAAATACTAATGGTGATAACCATTCTTAGAAGTTGAGCGGAGAATATTTTCAAATAAGCCAACTACTTAACTAAAAACCTCAAAGAACTTCTAGACAAAAACCTTTCTATTTAAATCCAGACCAAAGTAATAAAACAGCTAAATACACAGTAAAAGGTAATGACAAGAAAATATAAGTTAGAGAAATACCGTCTGTCGTATTACAGTCACGTTCAATTTGAACTATTCTCTACACTTAAACCTACTTAATTCGTACTAAAGAGGCTCCTGAAATTCCCTTGTTCATTTAAACGACAATTGTTGGCTAGCGCACATTTGTCCGCGGAATTACTTTTGCGGCACTGAATAAGACATAATTTACAATTTTTATTAGTGTTCCATTAAAAAAGTTACTTCTAGCAAAAATATAATTTCAGGCAAAAGGCAAGTGTATTTTCTTTTCCTGGGTCGGGCAGTGTTATTGGGTTTTTCAGTCACGAAACTCTCAGTAGCAGCACGGAGTCTGGAAATGTGCCCGGTACGGCAATAGGCTCGCCCCTTATTACGTCGGACTAAAGTATATCTCGCGAAAAGTGGGTGTAGAAATACACCTCTGCCTACCCCTTCGGGGATAAAAGGCGTGACGTTATGTATGTATGTATGTATGTTATTAGGTGTTAGTCATAACAGAATCATATAAACTGTTGGTACATTTTCATCATTATTTTGCAAAAAGATTAATGCACATAATTATGTACTTATTTGATTTCAAGAACTATTACATTATGAGCAAAACGCAACACAACATACCAAATTACGTAACCCTCAAAATAAATTGTTCTCGAGTCTAAACGTGTGACGTCACCTTCAACCCGTCCATATACCTTGTCTCATCTAGTATTTCGTCCACCTTCATAATACGTTACCACATACTTGTGCTCATTTCGGGGCTAGGAGACCCGCATAATAGCTGATTAGGCCAGGCTACCCGTGAATTACAAATAGTGACTGTAATTATACTGTACTTCAACGTTTCGGACAGATTTATGGTTTTAATTTTAACACCTCAACGCATTCTGCAATACGTAGGTATGGTTTGATGTCTGTCTTGCTTAATTTAATTATATTTGGCTCGGTTAGGTGTGTGAAATGGTCAACATGTTTTTGAACATATGAATAATTAAAATTATTTTTATATCATATAATTGGTCTTCGACAATTTACAGCAATATATTTAATCACATTCTATTTAGTTTTGACAAATATGTATAATATTATATCCATTTAAATTATTTTGTTTTGTTGTTTAGACGTACTTCCTTCTTTGGTCCATTTACCGTTTTTTTTTGTTAAAATTAAGTGAGGTATTAAAATGCTTAGATTTAATTTTGCGCAGAAATATATTTAAAAATCCCTTATGCAACGTTCTAATAAAAGTTTAAAGGTGACTACTTTCAAACAGAAATACTATCAAATAGCTGATCGTCGTTTGGTAAAAGCTGCGTTCAAGTTTCACTCAGTGAATACATAACTCATTCAAACACTACGAATATTTGAATACCAAAGATAGTTTCTGTCCTAAGGTATAAAGTAACATACCATCGCAGTTTATTCGTGATTATTGAAGAGAGTGGGCATAGTTAGAATAAAAAATAACTGACTGAGTATGAAATAATCATAATATAAGTAATCGTAAAAGTCTTATAAGTATCAAAACCATATAATTTTTGACTGAGATTTTTTATTAATGTCTTCTAATGCTTATCCTTTAATATTACGAGGTACTTAAATAAATCTCAAGCAACAGATACGCAAACATCCAGACTCAAAATAACGGCCTATGAATCACAAAAGGTGTCTCCTGTGGGCTTCGAACCCACACCAGGTGCAGTTTTAGTGTTTTCTTTATAGTAATAGGCGGCAAAAGAGCAGACTGATCGCCTGATGGTAAGCTACTCGTATTACCGCCGCCTATGGACACAAGCAGCACCACAGGAGTTACAAGTGCGGTGCCGTCCCTTGGGGTTGGAAAAAGGATATAATTAGGAGTGGGATGAGGGAGAAGGAATAGGGGATAGGGTCTCCGGCACTCTCACTCACTGAACGAAACGCGATGGTTAAGGTACTGTTACTTTACGTCGATTTTCTGTGAGAGGGTAGTACTTCCCCGGTCGAGCCGGCCCATTCATGCTGAATTCAGCAAGGCTCTACTACCGTAAAACGATTGTGATTGTACGTACACTTAAATACCCTTGAGGCCACCCGTTAATAGTTAACCTTTAAGAATGGACGTGTAGCCTCTCAGGCTCCGGACGAATGTTCGTTTCTAAGTTTTGTGAGCTTCGCCTTACTCCCCATACCTGAGCTGCTCAGTAACTTCAGTTTTAGTAACAAAACGATCAGTATTGCGTCATTCGATAAAAAAACACGTGAGTAATCTTTATTTAAAAACCACCTGTAGACGGTCGGGCTACACGCCCATAACTATGTGATATGGTAACAGTAGATGACCAGTCACTACCAATCATAAAAAAGACAGGAAAAGCATGTAGAATTTGTTATTTTACTGAAAAGAAGCATAGAATAACAACCCACATTTGTGTAATAACAACCCACATTTGTGTCCCATACAACAAGCCAGTGTGCTTACAATGTTCTCGTTATTGAAGAAAATACTGTCAATAATTAAACGTAAACAGCAGTTGTCAGATTTTTTTTTGAGTTCCTTATACGTTATAATTTAATAAAAAAAAACATTTTGTTTCCTTTTATTATTTTTATTGCTTAACTACAAAAAACATAGCTGCACTTAAAACTACCCGAAGATTGTCCCGATGTTTTGATTTTGTATGTTCCTAGATATTTAATAACAAACGTAGATTATATTTTCTCGTATTTTCACTACAACTAACCCATACTTCAAGTTAAATACAATTTCGAAGCTCCTTTGCATAATCTTGTTAAAAAAAAGAACACTAACACTTTTTTTTTTGGTGTCGGGTTGGAAAATCCTCATGGAGTTCCTCCGCCCTGGGGGGAAGGACGAAGGGGACTGTCAGACTCTTACTGACTAAAAACCGACCCGTGCTCCTCATGTACCCATGTGTCGGAGGGTAGGGTTTCACCGAAGCATTCCTCGCTACCCTCCGACGGGCATTGGCCCGCCAGATGGTCAGGCGGGCCCCGAACGAAACCCCTTGGCGGCGGATGAAGGTGTTGAGCTCCGCCGCCAAAACACCCAGCGGCCGCAGAGGATAGGGAAGACATCAACGCAACACCGCATCTCCTCTTCCTCTGCGGCCCCACCGAGAAGCAACGATGGTGCGCCCCCATTTGGTCGCGGGAGATAGGGCGCGCGTCAACGCAACACCGACACACCTCTCCTCCCGCGACCGCACCCGACTGCGAGGGACTGACAGAACTGTCCCCCGCACCCGCACCCTGGGACGCATCCTACGCAGGCCCTACGCAAGCCCACGTGAAGCGTCCCCTCCCGGGATCCCGCTTAGCTTCACCGTGGGTGTTGGACCTCACCCACAGTTACTGAGCCCCCCCACCACGACAAGGTGGAGATCCTACGGAGGGGGGGAGGGGTAAACCCTGGAAAAAGCAAAAAAATTAACAGCTTAACCTCTTGTATGCCGGAATACCAGACACAATTAAAAAGCTATTGTGTCTCGTTGAGATCTGCGTTCCGGCATACAAGGGGTTAATAATTTATTTCCTTGTGAACGCATGATGGCTCTGCTTATTATGTATCACATGATGCCGCTTATTTTTAAACTGCAATGTATTTCTTTGCAACTTGATCATACATTATGCAGGCGACGTTGTTTGTTTCTGGAAGCACTTTATTCAGATAATAGTATGATTATTTTCATGATTTTACTTTTATACCTAAATATCTCCTAATTATGACACAATCAAATAGAAGTAAATAAAATTCTATGCATATACATTAGATAAAAATATTTTTTGGTTTCTTTTAATAAATTTCAAACATAATATGCTCGATATTAACACTGCCATCCTAGAATTATTCAATTAAAACTTTACTCAATTTTACTTCCTTTATGTGTATTCAATTTGGCACTTAACTAAATGGATTAGAACAATTTATAAAAAAATGGGTCACCAAAATCGATCTAAGTGAATTCCATTTTTGTCACTCTTCTGTTTACCTACATTTGAAAAGTCAGTTCATATTTATTCATGAATCCTGTGAGTGAGGGTGACTAATCAAAATCAGAGAATGTCTTATTGATTTGACTGCTTTAAGGAAAATTATTGCTTGTATTAATCAAATGGAAAATGCAAAATACAATCAACTGTAATTCTATAAGCATAAAAATATATAACTTTTGCAAACGAAAAAATTTAATCATTGTATAATTTTATAGTACCTATATATTGTAACAAGGCAGCGATAGCCTAGTGGAGATACTAACAGTCTGCCATGCCGAGAGCATTGTAGTTCGAATCCACGCCGCGCACCACATTTTTTCGGAGTTGGGGTGCGCGCCGCGTCACTTAGTAATGTGCGTATTGAACTAATGAATATAGCTTGCCTCAGAGAGCACGTTAAGCTGTTAATCCCGGTTGTCGTGAAGGTCTTTGACAGTCGTTATAGGGAAAATAACTGACCAGTATAAACCATTGAATATCACTATCCCTTTGGGTTGCGGAGGACAGACAGGCAGTAGCTCTGTGGAAAAGCTAATATTCAGCCAAATGCGATAAAACTAATTAGCGGACCCAGAGGATAACGCTAGGCAGGTGATGATGCCTATCTATTATTACACCCATCGCGTTAGAATAACGTGATAAGTAAAAAGGGACTTCTTTGCATCTAACACTGCATCAAGTATTGTGGAAACGTATGACACTTTGTATGACCATAAATTGCTGTTTCGCGTTTTTGGTATTCTTTGCTTCTGATGTTTTAGTGTTTGTCAATTACCTCGCGATACAGAATGTATTTCATGTGCGAATTTTGTCTTTAAAATTCATCATTATCATCCTACCTTTTATTCCGGTTGCATCCAATACTTACGCCTTATGTGTTTGCTTTATTCATGGAATAATTCAAGGGTACAAAATCCTCATAACGAGTGCCAAAGATCTTCATGACAGCTGGGACTGAGGGATTCGAAGCACGGAGCAAGCGATAATTATAAGCGCAATAGATTTGAATCCGAGACCTTCTGTATGGCAGATTATTCAGTTGCTATCCCCACATATGTATCAAAGTGTTCCCTATAAAGTAACTAAACCATTCTTGAAGCAAACTTAGAGGAAAATATGACTTTACATTTCAATACACATTCACATAAAAGCGTGTCTTTTAGAGCAACAAAAGAGATCTTAAAGGGATGATTTCATGCATCATATTCTTAGACTGGTATCGATTGACACATTTCACACAAGATCGGTCGCGGTCGGCAGTAAAACTGCCATCGAACGACTATCAGTCGTCTCTGCTTTTATGGCTTACTTATTATTTGTTACAATGTTTCGCTGTGAACGAATTTGGAATCGCAGTGTTAATATGTTTGGTGAAGCAAAAATGAAAACTTTGTTGGAGTTTGCGTATTTACGCGGACTATTGGTTCAGAGTGTGACTCAAATGACTTCTGCAAACCGAAAGACATTGTTGCTACTTATGTACTTACGTTTAATTTTTGTGACTTATATCTTGCTCTTGTACGCATAGGCAGCTCGCCCTTGTACTCCAATTGGCCACTAAAAAGTTCGTTTAACATTTGGCAGATTTTTTTTGCATGACTTATCTACTAACACTGATTATAATTATATATAATTTTAGGAGGGAGGGTTGGCGAATTACCAAAAAATTAAACATGAAACACATGTAAATATCTGATTTGTAAATACATCAGCCATCAATAAGTATTATATAAATAATGTTATAGCAAAGATAAGGTGCTTATATAACAAGATATGAAAAAGAATCTAACATTTTTAAAGCAGAAGGGATTCCACTAAATAATCTGAACCACAGACCGAATCACACGGCTTTAAGATTTCGTTAGATTGACACGTTCCTGTGGCGAAGAGCGGTATAATGAGACCGGGAACACGCAATGAGGCTTATTTATGTTACAACAAAGGACTGAGACACGTGCTTCCCGTAGGCGGGAGAACTAGTCATCCGGCCTAAGAATACCAGTAACGATTTTTTATTAACACTGCGTCGGTTGAGTTTTGAAGAACCGCTAAAGTGATATCCATTTTGCAGCAATATTTGTAAAGGCCTGTTCAGACCTACCGTTCGCTACCGTCTGCGGCAGAGAAAACCCAGTGGGTATGCGGTAATATTACTGTTCAGACCTAAGCGGTATTCGCTATCCTTGTGGGTAGAATAACGCGGGGTAGTCGAGTTTCGCTCAGAGAGGTAAGAAATTTAGGTCGCTCTAGCCGCGGTACTTGATACCAAATACCTGAGGGAAACCCGCGCGGTATGTACCTCTACCCACAGCGGCAGCGAATATCGCTCAGGTCGCTCTAGCCGCGGTACTTGATACTAAATATCTGAGCGAAACCCGCGCGGTATGTACTCTACCCACAGCGGCAGCGAATATCGCTCAGGTTTGAATAGGCCTTAAGTGATGCGTTTTTTAACCCTTAGCTACAATAGCTATTTCAAGCCGCACATATACACTCGTGGGGGAGCTAGGTTCCCAATAAATTTGTTATTTATTTAATAGAGAATTAATAGTTTTCATGAGGATTTTTATAGATAGATTTATTTATTTGTCAATAACACAGGTATTACATAATATTGTGTTCATCAGTATACAAATTAGTATTTTTGTGCCTTGCCAGTGGCATACAAATATTTTTAGATATTGACATGCATGCTAACAATATAAATATAATTAAATATCAATTCCAAATTTTATAAGTTAAATCATCATTTCAAAAAAATATATATATAGTATTAATGTCAAAATTATATCAAAGTCAAATAAAAAATATATAACCAAATGTCAAAATAAACTTAACAATACAAAATTGATGTCCATTATTTAAAAGTAATTATGTATTATTATCATTTAAAAAGTCGTCAATTGAATAATAACATCTGTCTATCAATAAGGTGTATAGTGCTTTTTTAAACTGAGGTATGGATAATATTTTTACAGAATGTGGTATTTTATTATACGAGTAGATACGAGGTGCCATTCCAAAGAAACTTTTATACAATAGTGCTGTTTTACATGTTCTTAGACAAAGCATATTTTTGTATTGTGCCCGTAGCGGGCCTTTCCTTACTTGGGATACTTTTTGGAAAAGAGTTTCATTACGTTTTACAAAAATTGCAACCTCGAGTATATATAAAGCGGGTAAGGTGAGAATGGTTACATATTGCTCTAATGCAACGTTTTTGTGACCTAAATATCATATCTCTGTTCGTTGAGTGTCCCCAGAATATGATGCCATATCTTAATGCAGATGCTACGAGACCATGGTAGGCAGTGAGTATTGTATCACAGTTTACTACTTTAGCCAGCTTAAAACGAGCAAATGCTGATTTACTTAATTTCTTGCACAGTTCATCTGCTTGGTCTTTCCAGTTAAGTTGGTTATCGATAGTTAATCCTAAGAACTTTGTATTGTTTACCTCTTCTATAGAATATCCTTGATAATTAATATGTAACTTATCTACTTCTTTCCTTTGATAAAATGGCATTAATTTTGTTTTATTTAAATTGATAACTAAGTTATTATTGTTTAACCATATTATAATTTCCTTTAAAGTGCCATTTATTTCATTTTCGTAACTCTTTATTTCCTTACATTTAATTATTGCTGTACTATCGTCTGCAAACAGGACCATAGGGTGACGCACAGCTTTTGGTAAGTCATTGATGTATATAAGGAAGAGAAAAGGACCCAATACACTCCCTTGCGGGACACCATATTTTACATATCTTGCATTTGAACGATAGTTTACCTGCATTTTGGTCTTAGGGCAAAGTCGAGATATTTCTGTATGCTGCAATCTATTTTCTAAATAAGATTCTATTAATTGAAGTACATTACCACGTATACCATAATTGTTTAATTTAGTTAATAATCTGCGGTGGTCTACATAGTCAAAAGCTTCAATCATGTCTGTATATAAAGCACATACAGGCATTTTATTATCCATACATGTCGTAACTGTATTCATAAGGTCATAGATTGCCATCTTAATTGTAGTACCTTTGCGAAATCCCTTTTGTTCATCACATAAAATGTTAAATTTATTCAAATATGTATATAGTGTGTTATAAATAACCTTCTCAAAAACTTTAGAGAATATGGGAGTTAATTGTAATAGCCTGTAATTTTTCATATTTTCTTCTTAAATAATGGTTTAACAATTGTAACTTTCATGCCATCGGGATAAACACCATCTGCTATGCACCTGTTTAGTATATGAGTTAAGATAGGGGCAATTACTTTACAAACATACTTTACTACTCTGGTAGCTACACCGTCATGGCCTACACTATTTGTGTTTTTTAATTGGTTGATGGCTAAAATTATATCACTGTGGTGTGCTGGTCTCATAAAAATTGAGTTTAGGCGTCTGTTGTATTTGTTGGTTGCATTTATTTTTACAAAATTAATGAGATATGATGAATAGATAGAGATATGAATCTGATATAATTATAAACATTATGAAAGCGTGTCTTTTTTTAATTTAATCCAAAATGACAATTTGCTGACGTTTTAAGTAAATAAGTAACTTTATAGGAATTTAAACTTTCGTGGTCATTTAAAAGGATATACTGTACTGTTGGTACATCCGTCAACATGGAGCTTGCAACAGTGCCGAAATATCGTTTACTCCAAACAAAGGTACGTGGTATATCCCGAAAGACAATTTAAATCAAATAAGTAACTTTTTGGTCAAAAATAAATATTTTTTTCCCTTTCAGACATATAACCAAAATTACGAAGCAAGAAAAATATTTTGAATAATTTAAATGACATGCAAAATCACAATAGGTTTATTTATTGATCAATTGTATTAAATAATTTATATTTCACAATAAAATAGGTTCATCAATCTGCCAAAAGTGGCAACACTATATTTAGTTTGTATTAGAAACATAATATGTTGTCAATGTTTTTTTAAATTGTCTCTCTGGTTTTTCTTAATAAAAGTGCAAAGAAACTATTGTGAAACAGAGGTCTCAATTTCATTTATTAGTAGTACAGAAGAATCCTTAATCTTAATAAATTGCATACATATGGCAGGCATATCCACTATTTTTGTATAAATACTGTTTTATAGAAAAGACTTTGAATATATTGGAGATTTTTTCCAATAAATTATGGCTCAAGAAAAAAAAGATATAAAACAACACGTAAAAATAATCAGTAAATTTTGCTTACGTAACTACACTCGTGGGGGACCTAGGTCCCGGATTAACACGTGTCTCGGGAACTTCAAATGTCAGTTCGACCATTTGCCGCACCTTGCAACTTTTCGGTTGATGGTGAAAATACCTTGTTGGGGGACTAGATCCCCCACGAATAGTGTTAAGGGTTAATAAAAATGGAATTCATCTTTTAGCTGTCTTAAAACTGCCCTTAGTAACCGCAGATTTGCAGCTTGTTTTGTGCTGGTACTTTGGAAAAGACCTTCCATAACAAGGTTATTCTTGGGCTATAGGCATATGTTTACCAAAAAGCCTATTTACCAAAGGACCAGCATTTGAAATGTAACTTCTCATGGCAAGTATCATTCAGTCGGTTTACCGCTCTTGGAGTAGATATATACCTACCTATATTAATGTGAAAAGTGTTAAAAATTGGTAACTCAAAAAAAAGACTACTATTACTAAGTTTCACTAGAAGAAAATACATTCACGATAATTACAAACAAAGCGAATATGAATTAGGCCAAGAGGGCAAATTGATGTGGAATATGAGTAAAGTATTGAGAAACGTATAAATTGTAGGGTTTTTTTTAATCTCTAGGGGGGCAGCTGCGCCTCCCTGCCCCCCCCCGCTTGGCGACGCCCATGGGCAGAGCATGCATAATTATATATTGAGCAAATCGTCAAAGAGTGATATGTAGAAATATCAAAAGGAATATTATATGGTACTCTACCAATATTTTGATAACTGGTTTATAAAAAGCTAAAAATAAATCTACTTTGTAAGGACAATTCCAAAGTGAGACACCGTAATATTGTATCAGCAAATTATGTATGTAGGTATACCATCACTTATTATAGGGATCGTTCTGGAGAAACCCATTTTGCCAAAGTTTAGTATCCTCCAGAAAAGGATCGGTTTGGAGAAAACCACCAAATCAAAGATCCCTATAAAAATTATCTTCTAACTTTGCTACAATTGTAGGAGAAGCAAACAAAACCATGCTCAATTAATGATGTAGTATTGCATCCTTGTCGCTAGCAAGATTGCCAGAGCGTAATCAGGAGAGAAATAAATATTGTCGCTGTAGCACCTGTTTTTTGTGGCTGTTAAACGGTGTTTATAAAAGGGATGTAAAAGCTTGTTGAATTTAGTAGGTATATTTTGAGAACATTTCCAATGATGGTGGAAATTAACGAAAATGTACATATTTATTAAATAAAGTAAGTACCTATACCTACCTATTTATTTTCTAGTGATAGAATAGGGTAGACCAAAATGTTCCATGGCATGTGTACAGTTGAGTTGTTATTTAAACTAAAGCCATGTGCATCATTTTCTTCTTCGTAGCGTTGTCCTTGAGCTTAGTTGTTTATCCAAGTTCTTCCACAAAACCCACGGCTAACTTGCTCGCCAGGCCATACCAGTTTGACAGAGATTTCACCATTTGACTACACAGCCCATTTAGGGTTTAGACCAGTGCGCACTGTGCAGTATGAGCAGTGTGCACAAACGGATTAGAGAAAAATTTAAATTCGTGTGCCCCAATGATTCGGACCGCTTGATTTATTTGCATTTTTAGCTCTATATTATAATATTTTTATATACTTACCAATATTTTGAATTGCCGAAAAGACAATACTAGCCCACATATGGTACGATTGTGTATTACCTATCCAGTATCCACATACCCAGATATACTTTGCTATCATTACCGCAGGACTAATATTCATTATTTCCCCCTTCAAGTATGGAGCGCATAATCACCATCGCAATGCCGTATATCTGTACTGTTACTACCCATAAGCATCCAACGTTCTCCCCATGACACAAAGAAGATAATTTCCTAATACAAACTAATCCTCAAAGGTTAGCGGTTTGAGGGTCGTGCCCAACACGATGCGGGCGTTGGTCTCGGGTCTACTTAACCGAAGGGGTTAATTATTTACAAAGCCTTTTACTGTCAGAAAGGGAAGGCACTCGTTTGTGTTGTTAGAGGTTGATCCAGTTAGATTGAAGCTAAATTAAATGTATGTTTTTATTTTTATTTCAAATTGTCTATTCATGTCTACCGAGTCGAATGTGTCATGACTTTTAATCAATTGACTATTATAATAAATGGCTCCAACAAAAGTTTGTTAAAGCATTTCAAATTAAACTTTTTATGATTTTGAATAAGCGACATCTATTGCCATTTTTGCGAACTACAAAGTAGGTATTATGTTTTAAGAGTCTCATTTTATACTCTGTGGTATATACCTACCAGTTTCTACCACTGCTCATTGGCTAGCTAGCTAACTAGTTCGTGACACATCTTACAGATGGCGTTGTACAAAATAAACAGCAGCTTTATAAAATGTAACACGAGAGCGCTTAGATGAAAATAAATTCGTTACAAGTCAACAGATGGCGTTCTAAACAATAAATGCCGTAAAATAGTACAACGTGAAGAACCACGTTGTGTGTGATGAATTTGGCTTTCAAGTTCAAAACAAAGATACCTACAGCTTTGTTTTGTTATTAAACAAACATCGAGTGCATCTCAAAGGCTAATATAATATTGTTATTGTTTTTTTTTGCTCAGTTACGTAAGAAGGTAGGCAGGTATTTTTGTCGCCGTAACAACAGAGGGGCTAGCCAAATGGCAATCGCTTCTGATATCTACTTTCGTTAACGTTTGGTTGCAATGGCAACATAAGGAATTCCTTCTTCGTTGACCATGTGATATATCGAAGGCTTATGTCAGTTCCATAAATTTTTCCACTTAGCGATTAGCGATATCGTTAATCGAATGCCATTTCAGGTCAAGTAAATGTAGGTGTACGTAGGCACTTTTTCACTTTTCATACCTACCACTGCAAGTTGATAGTCGTGGAACAATGGAAACAGTAGCTTTTCCCGCAGTATTTGTTATCAGTTCTGTGTTGTCAGTAATCATCACGTAGAGAGGAACGAATAAGGAAACAAAATTTCAGTATATTGATGGAATTTATTTTCCAATATTTCAACGAAAGATTACATTTTTTCAAAACATAAAACTTCTCACGATGTTAAAATTACAGTAATAACATGATTTCTTCTACAGCGACAGTTAATTCAATTAAAGAAAATATATTCATGGCTGAATTCTAAGTACCTATTAACTAATCAGCTTACTTCTTCAAAATATCAGGCTCAATATGAGCTATCAAAATTCTCGACCGTCGGCCCTTGCTAGACTTTAATTGACAAGGTAGTAAGGCAAACAAGTTAAAACTACATCTCTCTTTCAATATTTCTTTATTCCTTCATTTAATTATTTATCACAGTAAGGACCGGGCGAAAATCTGAAAATTATACTACAATAGCATTTCGAGCAACGCAACATTCAACAACTAGATCATTTCAAATTCCATCGTGATATTGTTTGATATTTGTTTCTTACTTACAATCAATAATATCAGAAAATATTTTGTATTTTAACCAACAATTTTCAATGTCACGTTACACATAAAATTGTACCATAATTCAGTCTCACTCGCAACACATGAATGATATAAAAATACTGCATCAAACAATAAGGTGTTTCAAACGTCAGCTTTCACTTTCATTATACATACAGTATATATACGTTCATAAACTATTTTGATCGGTGTTCACTTACGGATACGATCATGTCTACAATAAGTTAATGAACTACGAAATGCCCTAAATAGTCAAAATTACATTTAACAAGGCATCATAATTGTTTATTCATAATTATTGGATTTTCGTCACTAGTATGCGCGACCGCATCTTCCTAATTCACATTCATAGCATTAAATTAATTAAACTAAATTCATTTGACTATCACTCATGCTCATACTAACTGCAACGGAACAACACTCACAAGACACAAACATCAAATTCTAATACTTAATAATACAATTTCTAGGCTTTAAAATCACAATGAAGTGGTGAATGAAGATAATATTTTAGTTACATTGGTCATTAGAATTAATTGGTCGAAAAGGATATGTTCAAGAGATAGAGGCTGTCGAGCCGTGCAGGTTTACAATTTTGATATTCGAGTAAATGATATGAGTTGATGTTTAATTAACAACCGTCGGGTAGACGTTGATGTCATCGCCTTCAGATGATGGCAGCGAAGTATCCTGCTTCAGCTATCATTACTAGAACGTGCCTTGCGCGTTGTTAGTACACGTAAATTTGTTTAAGCTGGGGCTTGAGCTCGGGAGGGATCGTATAGACTTCCTGTTCAGGCTTCTTTTTCACCAGTCGCTTCCAACGACCGCCGATGTTCTTGCGAAGACTGCGGAAACTCGCACGCTCGTTACCGTGCGGCTGCATTAGATTGTCCTATAAACAACGAAAAAGGAACGTTAGTCTCGTCACCCCAAGTTTAAAGGCGCATTCGGGAGTTCACTAAAGTTTTTTGACCCTAAAATGGTTGCCAGAATCGGTCCGTTAACGACCCCAATGCATTCACAACATTTGTTTTGCTCGACGTGAAATAATTCTAGTTGTTACACAATACCATTTTGGGGATATTTTTGTACAGTTGTCAGGCAGCTAAATAAAAGACGCATCGCCTATTATGTTTTGAAGGAAACGTTTTTGTTAGGATTACTGTGAAGAGCGTTTCTCTCTTGTTATATTTGGAGGTAGAATCGGCCATTGTTGGTTTAAGTTTGAAGTAAGCTTTTCTACATGACTAGGAAGCTAATATTGCAAAGTCGAAGTTGAGGCCAAACGAGAATGAGGCAAGCCTTGAATACGCTATTCAAAGACACATTAGCATTATCTACTTCCTGGTGTGGCGTCTCGATATGTGCAGACGTCGTACAAACACAGTGTACCATTCGATATACCAAATGAATGGGCAATTCACAGGTAAGCCTCGCCTCGGGAAACGGTTATCAGAGCGTGATATTGGGGTCAGTGTTTTAACAAATTGAAATATTATTCAGACGTTTGCATTAGCCTCTTTTGTTCGTCAGACAGCAAGAAAGAAGGTCGTGGTGTTACGACATGCTCGCCTTGTGCAGCTTTCTATTCAACGAGCGTGTCCCGACATTTAAATTTATTTCGCACTTAGATATCGTGGCTTCGTGTTCAAACAACTCTCTCTCAGTGGCGGGGAGGGTCGGACCAGTCACGATTTCTTTCGTATTATAATGTAACGTTTCTTTCCCAACGTGCAACTTTCAATATTGTTTGTTTGTTGTCGTGCCGAGGCGAGATTTGCGAATCGGAATGCAATGCAGCTGGACATTACTGCTCGTTAAAACAGTATTGGGGTCAAGTATAACGACTGGAACTGGTTTCGATTCTTGAAATAGATTGTCGACATTAACATTTAACATTATGAAGATTGTTTGTTATGATTGGAAGCGTCGATGGGTTCTGCACTGACCTGATCGTGAGGATAGACGTAAGGCGGGGGCAGCGGCGGCGGGAATTGCCACAGCGGCTGCTGGCGGAAGGCAAGCTCCGGCTGAGGTGCAGGCGCAGCCTGAAGAACTTCAGCAGGGTGCACCGAAGCCGAATGCTCCTCCCGCTTCCGCAGCTTGCTGTGGACGATGCGAATCGCCATCATAGTACCGGTATTTCCAACCATCGTGGCAAACGGTCCTTCAGCGCAAGAATAACTGATCACACTGGGTTGAATCACAGGTAACAAGTTCCAGTCGGGCAGTCACAACATTTCAATTTCACAGTTTTCACTCACAGCCGTATGGCGGTCTAATTGACGCGTGTAACTAATAACTAATTTAAATAAATTATCACAATTATTTAATGTAAGGCTATTGCACATATCACTGTTCGTAGGAACGCGCGGCAGACCGCGTTACGCGAGCTTCAGCTGCGCGGTTGGTGACTAGAATTATATCGTGAAGTGTGGCCGGCAGGTGCCTAGCAAAGCGCTCGCTCGTGCCAAACGACCTCTACGGAGTACTCCATGCGTGTGAGTTGAAGTGGAGGGGCGCGCATGGCTTTTATAGACGCGCGTGTGACGCGGCATCGGTGCGGGTGAGAGGGGGGGGAGTGGGGGACGGTTGACGATATGACCGTTTTCCGCGAAAAACTACGAATGGTGGCGTGGCGGCGGCGCTGGACGCTATCGTATCGTAGTGGTTATGACGCACCAGAAGGCACGACCGTTGGTTTGTCGCGTATACTGAATTAATTATGCATCATTACAATTTATTGATGGTTTGCCATAATATTATTCCACGACTGTGAGTGTAAACTGGTTACATGTAATCCCCAGCTTTTAGTTATTTTTGCGTCTGCTGGACCTGTTTCAAATACATAAAAGCATTATTTAAAATTATGAAGCTTCGCTGTTCAAATACTCTAGACATAATATTAATAATACAGTCAAAGAGAAATACAACACGTGTTTAGAGTAAAATAACATTTAGTAGGTACGGTTAGGCATACACTGGTTATTGATGCTATGAACAATAAAGTAAACACAACACGCCCCATTAGAACTGCTTTAGATAGTAAAGTAATCACGTATCGATCACAAAGATAACAATAAATCAGAGGGAGTTGTGCATTTCATTTCACAATTAAACGAGTTCAAAGTCCACTATATAAATATGCATAGTAGCCTATAGCTAATACTTTACGCACAGCTGGGTTTATGGTTGAAGTAGACGCACGATACGGTGACGTTGCATCTCTTTCCGACCAACACTTGCATACGCACGACCGTAAGGGAGGCTCATTTTGAGAGCTTTCGACTCCAAAAGACAAAGTAGGGCTGCAGGACAAGGGAGAGCGGAAAGGTGCAATGCCCTTAGCAACGACTAACTTAAGCAAAGCTCCGGGCGTTTGACTCGAATAGTGCCTGACGGGTAAAAAACACAGGTAGTGAGCCATTATGAGTCGTTACCCTTGAGATGCGTCTAGAGGATATCGTTATAAAAAAGAAAAAAACGAATCTAGTTGCTTCTTCGAATAAAATACAGATGTCGGCGATTGTTTGCGGATTTCAATCAAATCTATCGTGTTGCCAGATCGAATTACAAATTTGAATACGTTTATTGCTAGCCGCCCATGAAATAATATATTTTCGTAGCAATAGCTATTTAGGTATACGAAATTAAAAGTCATTGTGTTAAAGACACCTTCAACAAAAAGGCACAAAGATAAGGCAAGCAGCAGAAACGAGGTCATTATAAATCCCCTCCTACTACGAGTATGATAAATTGTATAATGTCTAATAAGAATGATATAAGATTAATAAGTCATTGCAAACATAAACATTCTCATGAATGGACCAATAGTTTCAGTGTTTATCTGAACGCACAAAGGCTTGCAGCCGTCGTTTAACTTAAAGATTTATATACTCAAGAGTACGGTGCATGATTGTTTGACATCGAAACCTGAATAATAACATAGGCGTATAACCAGAGAACTGTTTCAACTACCTACTTACCATGCAGTGTCATGTTTTTCGTTATCAATTATTATTAATGTAAGCTATATGACTTGTGACTGCTTACACAAGTTTTTGAATAAAGGTTTGTTTATAAACACTGCATCTACCAGAAGATATTATGACTTTTTCAGTTTAAAGTTACTATTTTATATATCTTGAATAAAGCCGATATATATGAATAGGACAATTATTTTGTCGTGTCACCAAATTGATATCAATCAATTAATTGGCATATTGATTTTGCTCGGAATATTCCAGCCGACAACACTTCTTTTTACGTACGTATTATCAAAAACATATCGGCGCCACGATGTTTATAAGTGACAAAGTATTAAGTTGTTACAACCACCTAGTAACCAAATATTTGTGACCTCTTCTTGCGTCAAACAAAGGCTATCTAGTAACATTGCGCCATTCTTTAACGAGGAGATACAATATGTTACCGACCATCGTCATAACCTCTGTACCTGTTGATTACAATAACTCGTTATTTATCATAAACATTTTTCTCATGTTAAGTAATTTGTTCGTCCAAAATTTTGCTATAAAAACTTAATTTTCCACTAATTCACATTCTCATCAAACAAGCTTGAGTGTTGAACAACCGAGCCCCTTCAATGTGTATTGATAAAATGGTTATTAGCTTGCGTTCGATTATTAGCATTGACGTCAAACACTGTGATGGGAGTCAACAGGGGTTCGTTTTTAATATGCCGCAAACTAACGAACAAACAAGTAATCAGACCTTAGATTGTTATCAGCAATTTACAATTGTCTTGTTCATCATTAGGTCAATCATAAACAATCGGAAAACCAACGCAGAAAACTGTACTTACAATAATATTATTGTCTATATAGTTTATCGAGGTCGCAAAGCCGGCAAGTCGCGACTGTCTCTAATCGATCGCATTTCTACTTTCATAACTTTCGTTATTTTTCACTGCATTCGAATTGTTTTCGTACATTTTTAAGTGGTTAGCCTCAGAGCAGGTAATGTTTCGGTGATCTTGAACAGTTCTTGGCAAGCTTTTGTTTACGGCATGTATGTATGCAGTGTATGTATGTGAGTGTTTACGGATTCGTCGACACAAGTTGTTCAGATATTTGAAGAAAGCACCTCACACCTGCACTATAGCACCTGCCCAGTCTGTAGGTTAACGTGTTACCGATATAAATAGAAGGTTAGCATGCTCAGCCTCCACTGTGTAACCTTTTCTGTTATAATGTATCATGTATACTAATAAGGTTTGTATGTACAATATTAAAGTGTTCCGTTTTATCTACTTGTCATTCGCTTCCGTATGCCCTGATTTAGTTACTAAACAGCTTAACGTCTGGTTGCAGCTGGTAAATCTTAGATATTACACCCAAACAAGTATTCTAATGAAGAGCAATTTTTCTACTGATTTATTCATTCATTTTTACAGTCTCGACTGAACAATTTAATTATTCCGTATAAATATTAATGAGCAATAAATTATTTGCTTCTTTCGAGTATTATTCGTTGGAAGCCATTGTACGCTTGGCCACGACCTTGTACGTTTCTTTCGGTCATCATACTGTTCCTACTGTACATTATATAGACGGTAGGTATCAGGCCACTATCAGGTTTTTGTTCGTCGGTTCAATATTCTGACTCATTCAAAAGAATTGTTAGGTTTTTAAATAGAACGGTGTTTGGTGGATAAAATAACCAATCATGAACACGGAAATTGCGGCACGGACAAAATTAAAATGTCCAGTTATTTTAGTATTGTTTCTTTTATAAAACATGCCTATATGCAAATATAGATAGGTAAATATAGACTGGAGTATGGCCAACTGCAAGGAATTTGCCTTGACCACATCGAAGACAACCTTCGGGCGTATTGAAATCATAGCAAACAGGTTTCTTGATGCAAAATGCTTTTTGACAAAATATTTATTTACAACGAAATGAGAAATGTCGAAAGACTTCTACCAAGTTGTACTAACTGGTCAGCCGGTTGGCTATCACCTATATCTCGTTAATACCTTTGTAATTGGGCATCCATTATGTGCGGTTACCAGTAGTTAGTAGACAGGAGATAAGTCGTTGTAATCAGTTAGCGTCGTACCAGAATGCAGAACGATGAGAATTACCCGCGCTCGAAGGGATTGTTCCTATCCCTTCCGCATAGGCAGACGATGGTCTTGTTGACCGACAGCACGATCAGGGAGTTGTGTTCTAGTACCACGCCGACTTCGCAGTTTTCCTCTTTACACTTCATCGCCTCGACGGCGATAGGAGAGAAGAGCATCGAAACGCGTGCACAGACACTTCACGGGGAGGGGGAGAGTTGCAATAGACTTGTGAGTGAGGACGGTTGCGGCAAAACGCCAGCGTGGGCCGCGCGCCGGCCGTTTTGGCGCAAACTGGCAGGCAGCCGCCAGCGCGCGTTTTCAATACACACGGCCGTACCGACGGTGACTATTTGACTGCCTGAGCGGCGTTCGTGGCGCCGGCCACCACGCCTCGCGCAGCGGTGGGTGGCGACTGAACACGCACCTCTCCCGTTACCTTATAGCGATGTTATGGGGACCGACCCCGCACTACCAAAGCCCTTCGTAATCGTCCATGGCGTTACTGTAATTTGCATTCATTTCCACCTATTTCCATATTCAGGAAACTCCGCATATGCAATGCGGACGACGGCCCAGCCCCAGACGTGCGCGATCCATTATCCTGTCAACCACCAATAACATTGGAGACACACGCGAACTCTTCGGTATATACGTATGAGCTACACAATAGTATAACAAATTATCACATTCTTTACGCTTTAATAAGAGTCTTTCAAATTCAAATGATCTGTACGAAGACGGCTTTGTTATATGCTCGTCGTGGTTTAACTGAAAACAGTTGGACGTCAACGGATGTCGGTCCTCGTGTGCCGCATTCATACATAACAAATACCGTGGCTGTTGGAGACAAGACAATCGAACAAGACTTGTATATGTAACACGACTGAATATTTAAGATAGCATTGTCGTCGTTTGGCGTCCATTTCTTAGTATTATTTACACTTTACCAAAAAATGTTTTATAATACCATACAAATATGGCTCTGCCGTTGTTGAAATGATAAGAACAAATATTGATACCTGTTAGAATATTAGGTGAATACTATCTCTCTGATTCTATTATGCACAAAGAAAACTTGAATTTATGGATCCAGTATATCGCATTTTGGATGAGAAATATTGACGTCAATGCTTAAACAATTTTGTATTCACTGCCCAAACTGTATTGCTAAGCACAGATAAGATAAACCCCAATAGCTTAATATGAATCATGAGCTTTGTAATATTTTCTATTAGTAGCTGGGTACAATTACATACTGCCAAAATTAAAAATACATTTACATAAGCAATGTACGTGTATTCTACATTTCTTCATTCTTTTTATATTACGGTGTCCACTTTACCAATAATTTTGTTCTAAATACTACTGAACTACTTCTAATTCCAAATCAAACACTAGCATTTTGTTGCCAAAAATTGCTAACAATATTTAAAAATAGTAGGGCATTATACGAGATGTAGGCCACAATAAACACATGTTAGGGTTACTCTTCAAATGCTAATCGTTGTATATTCATGGTGCCCATAACGTGGGAAAGCCATGGCCCGATCACGTTAGCCATGGCTGCGGGCACAATAGCTGACCTCGTTCTGACAAGCATGCCTAACACCATACTGGATTGTTGTGTCGAATACAGTGGAACAAGTGCTTGCATCGCCCAGAGTTTTGAAACTCGTTGAAAATATTTTAAAGTCTGAAATATCTCAACAGAATATTTATTATTTCCAAGCGTACTATTAATTCTAAAAGAATAGACACATCAACATAAAATAAATAAAAGAAAATCTCAAGCTAACATAGTTCAACACAATTTATAAATTTACTCGCAATTCTGTGATCCTGTTTCTGCTATATATTACCATACTAAAACTAAAACATTCTATCGAATGTTCTTTATAAGAATGTTAATTCCAAACTAATTTAGGAGGTTACAGAGATTGTGCACTCTTCACTAATCTCATTACCTAAGACTCCGCAACAGAAGAAATACCTAATCTTTGTTTTAAACATTGTTCTATTTTAACACGCTGCTAGCAATTTACAAAAAAATGGACTCTGGAATTACCCTGAAGCAGTTAAATAAGTAGATATATGGATATAGCCTAGCTAACGCTTATCCGGTGATGAAACTAAAATCGGTTTAAAAGTTTTTCCCCGCAATGATGGGGCTGTAATTTGCGATTTTAAAACAGCACAGTTAACGAAAATAAACAGAGATTATTGTAATGTCCAGACTGGCTGGTGAAATTGGCAACACTCCAAACTAACGTTGATACTGAACCTTGTGGGTTCTTTATGCGTTAAATTGCAAATTTTCTAATAATACACGAGATTATGTATGCCGTTCCATACAAATATTATCATAATTTATCTGTTGTATGCCTTGTAATATTTCTGTTATGGTTTTTATTACTTTATATCTAACGAACCAGACGCATGTTGGAATGTTTTAGATTGATGTGGGGATAGACATATTCATCACGTTTTTCGCACTTCAAAAGGAGTATGTACATCGTACACGCTCCGATCCGTACAGACTTTACGACGTCGGCCGACGCGCAGAGTTTCGGTGTGATATACATAGATACAATTATGCGTCATGTTATTTATATTTGATTCACGAGGGGCTGCGACGGATCGATACATCAACGCGGTTGCAGCCATTTTACATAAAATTTACTCTCATGTCAGGGTCTCTGCCCTCTTTAATTTTGCGCGTGTTTGCTGCGTAATCTATGTATATAGGTAGGAAATATTACGAAACATATTTTGACAGTAACATCTTAAAATCAACGTATTAAATCTATTGTTACTGCCAATATTGAAACAAAAATATAATATTTTTTATCACCGACTTGCTTTACAAGTTCGTTATAAGTGGCAGCGTGGGTATTAAATGTGTTTCCCATACATTACGAATCTAGAGTGTATCTATTTCAGCCTGTACTAAACTACATGGCCTCTCGTGCAAAAGCCATTTAAGTCTGCGATCTCGTTTTCTGTCTCGTGACCTTAAGGTCCATCATTTCTCTGCACCATTAATTACTTGGTCAGGCAGCTGAGGACAGCGTGAATAAACAGTCCAATGACTACTCCGCATAACCATCGTCACAATTGGTATAATCGAAAACATGTGCAAAACAATTAATATACGCCGCAATTACTGCTGTTGGATTAATTACAGCTCTAGAGCACAAAATGCGGAAATATCAATTACCAAAGGACGTAGCTTATTAAAAATTAACAAGTACTCATAACGGTAGATGAAAACCAGTTCGCTTATCTATCCTTCGATCGTGAAATAGGACTTATCTATCTATTTCTGTGGCAAAACTAATTTACCGCAGCCGTGTCTAAAACGTAATTATAGCTATTATAAAGGTAATGGATAGGCAAGCTAATTGTATATAGCGCATTTATAGCTTAGATTATTTATGGTCTTAGCAAGAAAATCGCCTATTATAAATATTTTCTGAAGAACAAAGAAGTAAGATTTCACACTTTTATCATTCAAAAGCATGGATATACCAACAGACTGCCATGCAGAGGGTATCAGGTTCGAATCCACGGCGGCGCACCAATGACTTTTCGGAGTTATGTGCGTATTGGATTGTTAATTATCGCTTGTCCCGTGCCTCGGAGAGCACGTTAAGCCGTCGGTCCCGGTTGTCATGAAGATCTTTGACAGTCGTTACAGGGCGTCAGTACCTTCTAAATAAACTGACACTAGTCTAAACCATGGAATATCGCTATCCCTTCGGGTTGCGGAGGTCAGACAGGCAGTCGCTCCGTGGAAAAGCTAATATTCAGCCAAATCCGGTTAGACTAGAAAGCGGACCCCAGACTGAAACTGGGATAACGCTAAGAGAAAGAAAGAATCATTCAAAAGCGAAATACAGATTTAGCACCTTTGAAAAAGGCATTATCATCCTGCTAAACAAAAAGAAAATAGTTCTATGATGTTCAAGCAAATACTCTAAACGAAAGTCATCAGAGGATGATAAAACTGGCCCTTACTCATCAATTCAAAAATATTTTAAACAATGATCAACTTAAGTTTGATGACTTTTTATGATACAAAGGATAAACTCTAAGCTACTTTTAGTGTCACCTAAGGATGTAATTCACAGTTAGCATTCGTACTGTCCATAGTGCAACCAAGTTTCAAATAAATTAATTTCATAAATTAAAGGCACATATCTATTGATGTGCGACTTGTGCGAGTGAAAGACGACACACACGTCCGAGTGTGCGTTAACGCCATGTTTTACCAATTTATGACTGTCAATACGATCGCCCGCTTGGCAACAACTAATGTATCGTAAAACGTGGGTTAAACGACAATAGAACCGACAAGACTTTACATAACTTCAGATATAAAAAAAATTGGGTTACGGTCTTTTTATGGTCACAAAATACTCTTTCATGATAATCTCTGTGGTGCTTATCTCTTTAACTAAGATATCCACTCGTTATTTGTCGGTTGCATGAAGGAATCGGATTATATTTTTCCAACTTATCCACTATACTGCTGATTAATTTCGTTATGCGTTCTAAAATACAACAAACTTATTATCTTTGATGGTCATTGCTGCTTAACAGTGAATGCAGCTGTGGGTATGTGGGTGGGTCTAGCATTTTGATTGACAATTTTGATCTGCATTTTAAACCTCGTTACAAATAAATTTCGACTTTGCTCTGCAGTATGTTCTTTGATACTTTATTGTTTTATTTTTTATATAGATATCGACTATAGATACTTAATACAAGTTAAACTAGTTATACCTACTACATTCAAACTGCTTCATATTCGTAGGGCTTCAATCGGCGTACCCATAAACTTTGTACTATACTAACATGACATTGACTTTGCACTTCACAGGCACAACTACCTACTAAACGTTAATTATTTCCTTACTCGTTTAATTAATAATTGGTATACGTAACATTTTAACGATTTAAATGGCCTTCTTAATTCGATAGTATATTCTGCTGGTATTCATTCAATTTGGCAGGATACTTCGGGTTCACGGTCGGTTATTGGTCTTCCTCTCCATAAACTTCTCTTTCAATTATAGCAAATATCTCAGAACCTTAACCGAGCTGTTTATAAAACCTTCCTTTCTGTAATGCTATACCACTTTATTATTCCCTACGCATATAACTGCGTAATATACTGAGTATTACTGGGTAAACAAGGTACTAGCAATTGTCCGATTTTACTCATGTGGTCACTTATAATTAAATTGATGTAACGTACAACTCTTAATTCATTTTGCAAACTTGCGATGTGTATAATACAATTGGTAGTTAGGAGAGAAAACGATATACTTCAGTGCAATCCTGGCAATACGAACGTTTTCATTTATACCACTGGCATTTGACAATTACTCAAAAATTTTGCCCCATAATAAAATAAATGTATTCAAATTTTCTACTCACATTCTCCTCAACAGCTTCTCAATGTATTGTTTTACAATGATTGTAATGACCATTGTGGCAAAATTTAAGTAATTATAATAAAAATTATAAATAAACTTTTAAAAATTTAATTTATCGTTACAAACACCCACGCTGTATTCTTTCAGAGTACGCCACAGACTAAAAGAGAATGGAGTGCACTATGCAGCAAAAATGGCTGCCTCAGATATCATGACAAAGTGGGTATTATGACAAAAAATACACACGTAATGAAAGATACCTGTCTAAACCTACGCATGCTTAAAATATAGATAAATTACTTTGATAAATCAGGTGTGCGTAAATCACGAAATAAATACAATGACGCCGATACCGTGTCATCAACCAAGTAGGTACAATCAAACTGATTGACTTAAATGAAAGAAAGATCTGGAATTTTTAAATGATCTCGCTTGATAACTCGTGCCTATAGATGAAATAACTGCTACAATCTGACAAGTTAAATAAGTTGCATGTCACTATAATTCATTTCAAGTAGATAAAACGCGTACTAATTATAAACCAATAAGGATCCATGTGGTGACGGATTAAGAATTCGGAATGTCACTACCCCATATCATCCCATTGGGTGTCGTAAGAGCCGCCAGAGGGAGCATATTATGCAGAGAACAGCACTGTAAGAGAAGGAAAACTTGATAAAAACCCTACCCGTTTGGCCAGCCTGGTATAGTAGGCCAATTCCTCCTTTCAAAGAAGCGGCGTAGTCCAGTGGTGGATTGTTTAATGCTGATAATGATGAAGGACTAATAAAGCGGTCTGTTTGGACGCGCCAGTCTCAAGATTTAAAGAAAATAATCTTGATAGATTTACATTTAATTAGTGCCTAGAAAAAATTCACCACGAATGAATAACATTTTACCTATAGTTTGCTTAAGAAGTCGTATAAACATCACAAACATGTTTAAATATCAAACAAGGCTCGATATTTTTTTTGTTACTATTACGTTTTTAGCCTTATACTTAGAACAATCTACAACATTCTATTTAGAAATTCAGTACCGTTGGTTTCTCTAAAGTTACTACAACTAAAAATAAATACAAACACAGTTACGTCACGAAGCGGGCACTTAAAATGCAACCCGGATTTCAATACAAATCAGAGATGCTTGACATTCACTATTGTACTACGTACCTACGTGTTAATATTCAACAATGCGTGTTAAAGTATTACTACAAAATATTCTTGCGTAATTTGTAGTAAAGGAAATCGAAGGCAGTAAAATTTGATTGAATGTGAGAGTTTCCTCTCTTGCGAAAACGCTTGTAGCTTTGTAACAATATTAATATGAATTTGAAATTACTGACGTATGCATTGTCATATCAGTATATTAATATGACTTTGTGAGTTATACGGTATTTTAACCTTGCAACTTTTAATAAGTAGATAAATGTATACCAAATCATTTGCAATTTCAGATATATTTCAAACACACAGGTTCATTTAGCATTTATCCCGTGACCAACGCTTGTGTAAGAGGTCGAAACTTAGGGACATGTACTATAAGATATTTCGCCTTATATAAATATTACCTAATATGAACAAATCACAATGTTGAAAAAAAAAGGCTTTGCCTATATTCGAGTCAGGTCACCTTACGTGAATTGTACCATGATAGATAATACAATTGAATACAATTTCACAAAGAGACTTTTTAGAAATGCAATTTGAACTTAAGTTAGCGACTTTTATAGACTATTTTCGTTTAACAACGTATGAATGATTGGTCTAAAGGCAAGCTATATCAGCGATAAACATGGCACAATTCGCAAAATCCTTGAAGTGACCCGGTACAGATGTTCAGTCCATTCTATTGCCTTGACAGCGTGATTAGTCTTCGAGTCGTGAACGTTTGTATTATAAGCCTCTACGTCAATCACGTCATCAAATGATTGAGCAACATTATGTTGGAAATCGATAATGTATAATTTACTTACGTTTACTGACAAATACCAGCATTGGAAAACTATTGTGTAATACTTCAATGTTGCAGTTAAGTATTTTCAAAGTACCAATCACGTGCGCTGAAAATGAATAAGAACTTGGTACAGGTGCATATCTGTACCAAGTTCTTATTCATTTTCAGCATCTTAATATATAAAATCCTTCCGTTACTGACTGACTGACAGACACGCTACAGCCAAAACTATTGGGCGCAGGAAGCTGAAATTTGGCATGTATGTTCCTTGGGGACCGTAGGGGTGCACTAAGAAGGGATTTCCCGAAATTCCCACGGGATCGGCCAAAACGGGTAAATTTAAAAAAAGTGCAGGCGTTGTATTCTATGCCGTCAACCACACGGCAAAGAACTTGTATTCTATGCCGTGTGGTTGACGGCATAGAATACAAGTGTCACCACCCCCTATCTTCCCGTGGGTGTCGTAAGAGGCGACTAAGGGATAACACGATGCAAATACCATCTTTGCGTAGAGACGGAAAACTCGACATCAAACCCTATACGACTGCCTCGTTGGTCTCGCGGCATAAATGTGCGCGTAGGATCGGGAGGTCCCGGGTTCGATTCCTGGGTCGGGCAGTGTTATTGGGTTTTTCTATCACGAAATTCTCAGTAGCAGCACGGAGTCTGGAAATGTGCCCGGTACGGCAATAGGCTCGCCCCTTATTACGTGGGACTAAAATATATCTGGGGAAAAGTGGGCGTAGAAATACACCTCTGCCTACCCCTTCGGGGATAAAAGGCGTGACGATATGTATGTATGTATGTATGTAGTGCAGGCGTAGCTGCTGGCGTCCTCTAGTATTCAATAAGGTAAAATAAACCGTTTATATAAAAAATCACAGTACCTGTACCTTCCTATACCATTACAGGTCAAAAAACAAATACAAGTCAGTGGCATATGGAAATTGAAGTATTAAGTCCATGATTATATAAAAAAGTAGGTATTACCAAAGAGCATACAGGCAAGCGTAACCAAAATGACACTACCGACTGGGAATCTAAGAAACGACAAAAATCTTTGTCAAATTGCCAAAACTGCAACTACGTATCTTTTACGTATTAACTACGTATCTTTAGTTACTTATAAGTACATGAATACATATCGATGCCTTCCGGCCAAAAGGGGGTAAGCGACATTTTTTGCGAAATTGACTTATATATATGGTTAGAATCGGCTTTTTTTTCTGCGTCTAATGGTCTAAGTTTCGTGGGTCTAGGACAAACTTTTTGTCGCTTAGGCGGTAAAGGAATTGAGGTTCTAACACTAAGTTTTTCGTCATAAACGACAGTTATTTTTGATGTATTTTGTATTATGGTGGTTAGATAAAAATAATATTTCAAAACTGTGAGATAAGCATTTTTGGCTTTGAATATGTTTTTCTTTACTTGAACGTTAAGTAGTTTGGGCTGTAAATACTTTTTTGTAAAAAATACATTAGTCAAATTTTACTTGAATCTTTGTGTACCAAACTTTCGGTTAGGATATTAGGGCAGTTCCTTTGGATAAAATATATGTCATTTATTACATTTAGGTCTCATTTTCCGTGACTTTATTTGGCGTTTATTTTTATTTTCCCTAGTCACCAAATCAATCATCGAAGGCGCTTAGGATAATTCATCCAAACGAATGTTGCCTTGCATTGTCGCTTACCCTTTTTTTTCCCTCCCAAAGAAATATCTGGTATGGTGGTTAGATAACAAGGTAAATCAAAGGTTTGGCGGTTAGCTTATAGAAGAATGACAAACAGCGTCGTTTATCTCACTCTTTCGTTCGAACAAAATGTCGTTAGCGTTGCACAGCGAACATTCACCGCGGGCATAAGCACCTCCGTGCTTGCGAGTCCCTTTGGCGCGAAGTTTTTCGAAGGAAATAAAACGGTAAGATTATTTTAATAGACTTTTATATTCATCTATAATTGTGTATTCTAATTAAAAGAAAATTATAACGAGCTATTCAAATACTGTAACGTGTTACCAGTGCAATGTAAAATCCAAATGGACGTTATGAAAGAACTTGAAAACACAGACCTACTTAGTAAGTACAACCGCCACAGTACTCTAAGTCAGTTGCCAAACGCAAAGATGTTTTACCAAAATCTAATAATCTGTATGAAACTAAAATATGTCGATACATACTTCCAAAGATATTAAATAGTTTACCAGAAGTTATAGCTATTAAATATGTAACAAAACAGCCGTATAAAAACATGTTAAAAAGGTATTTCGTCAACAACATAGATAAGGTACTCATTTCGTTGTAAATATTGTAGTCATGATAAATATGAACTCACATTCGCAAAAAATCTCTAGTGGTTTAAACGAATGGTATATGTGAGACGTTGTAAATTGAAAATTTTGGTCAATAAATAAAAAATAACAAAAATAGTTATTTTAAGTTTTATAGGTAAGAAGTCATTATTTTGCTACCTTGTTCAGACAATACTTCTTTCTCTTAGCGTTATCCCAGTTTCAATCTGGGGTCTGCTTACTAGTCTAACCGGATTTGGCTGAATATTAGCTTTTCCACGGAGCGACTGCCTGTCTGACCTCCGCAACCCGAAGGGATAGCGATATTCCATGGTTTAGACTAGTGTCAGTTTAATAAAAAGGTACTGACGCCCTGTAACGACTGTCAAAGATCTTCATGACAACCGGGACCGACGGCTTAACGTGCTCTCCGAGGCACGGGTCAAGCGATAATTAACAATTCAATACGCACATAACTCCGAAAAGTCATTGGTGTGCGCCGTGGATTCGAACCCGATACCCTCTGCATGGCAGTCTGTTGGTAGGTATATCCACTCGGCTATCGCTGCCATACTGAATGGTTAAATAAGTACCTACAGAGTTTTTGTTGGCTGGCCTGGCTTAGGATCATAATCAAGGGTTCGAATCCCAAGTTGGGCCAGCAAGGAATTATTGGATTTTTTGAAGAATTCTCAGTAACAGTCAAGAGTTAATCCTGTGACTGATATGACTCTGTTGTGTCGAATTGCCTATGGGACTATGAGAGTGAGAGAATAAAAACTGCACGTTTGTTTTGCACATATATTAGCGTTAGTAGGTCCCTCTTTTGCAAATTGTTATTCTGCCTCAAGATTCGTCACCGTGACTGATTTAACATGTGTCTTCATCATTGTTTTATCGATTGAGTGAATGGATGGGTGAGTGCGAATGAATGGATACGCGGCAAAAGCGATAGTAAGAACTCTCTTTTTGGAGTGGCTGATGGCCGCCACGGTGTCCTCACCTTCCGCCTGACGCATGTCTTCATCGGACACGGTTGTTTTGGGTAGTTTCTTTGCTGTGGAGGACTCCCCCGGCAACGGACGTTGCGAGGCGATTTACGGCAACTGTAGACGCGGACATGTGGACGACGAGGACCAAACGCCTACCGTCATACCTAAAAGTGGTCCGAAATTTTAAGTTTATATTTTTTTGTCATACCTAGAATGTCAGCATGAATGTATAATGAAAGACTAACTTACAATGAGTAACAATTGTTTTGTTTAATTTTCTAAAATAAAGACTGATTGAGCACAATTTCTCTTTTTTTTAATTCATACCTTAGACGGTTAGCCTGTTTAAAAACTTATAAAAGTCTTATGTATGTATGTATAACTTTATAAGAATTAATCACAATGTGCTTTCGCGTTGCATAAAAGAGCTTATAGTATTTTTTATAGATAATTAACTTATAACAATTTTCTTGTTCTTCTGCCATTAACCAATAGCCGGTTATGTCATATTGGCTCCACTTGATGAACAGAAAAAACACAGGTATGCTCTTTTTCTTCAACAGAAATAAAATAAATGGTGCAGTTAAATCATTTGGGTTGGAACTCATTAATTGGGTTGTTTTCATTTACGACGTTTTTTCCTGTTAGTATAATTAGGACCATTTGAGGGTAAGCGACAGTAAATTGTGCTAGGAGTGTGATTTGTTTTAATTAACAATGTCATTTCGTAGAGACCTAATCAAAAACTATATGGTTAAATTTTGAAACTTTTGGAACGTACAGAAAATTTTCTATGATTTTTTTCCACTTATTTTGAACTTTAAACTACTCTCCTGTAAAGTTTGCTAAGTGGCGGTTAGCCTCTTTTGGCCGTAAGGCATCGATATACATCTAATTGAATAAAATAATGCGTATATATATACAAAGACACGTGTGCTACAAATTGATCAATCACAGTATTTTTATGCAAACGTTCTTCGCAGTTACATCATCCAATCGATTTGTACCGTATAATGTACACATTGTTACTCAATCATTTAAATATACATTAGTTTATTGTAACACGTGAACTGGAATAGTACTAGTAATATCTTGGTCAATGTATTTTCCATTTACCTTCTTTCTCCCACTATCAAAATGCCTTCAAATACTTAAAAATACCCTACCTAGAAGTGCTTGAACTCTTGTCCCAAAGGTGATCTCGCGTATGATGTCACATTATGTAAATATTCATTTATCGCAGTTTAAATATAGCGTGATACTATATTTAGTTCAGAATTAATAACAATTACGATAAGAAATAAAGTTCAACTTGAAATAACAGATATTGGAGATGAGCCTAGTTGTACGAGCTTCAATTTTCTAATATACCTGCTGCTGCACTAAGGCCTTTGAATTTTTTATATGCCACAGGAAATTCAAATAGATTATAATTTGCGTAAGTGTTTGAAGCGGTTTTCCTTTAGGGATTTTTGCGACTTTCATGTAAAATGCGTTATATAAAATTCTGGTAAGACGTCTCTTTAAAATAAAACTTGACTAGGTAAAAGATGAACCGAAATGACTTAAATTTACAGTGGAGCAATCAATCTTCATATTCAAAGAGAAAGTACCAGAAAATGCTGTGTTTATAATATCTGAAACGTAAATTTATTTGGATCCAGTTCGGATGTTTACATTGCCGCTAAAAACTTTATCAAATATTGTCCTTGTGTACTAATAAAATATGAGATTAAAGGCGCCCGATATGAAATAACTATGAAGGCGTTTTCAATAAAATCTGACCTTTCATTCCTACGTCTTTATCTCACTCCCTCGCTATAATTTATAAGTACTAAACGCCAGATAGTGTTTATTTGTGAAATTTAATGTGCGTTCCTGTTTTGTATTGTAGTAACATACCTAAATCTTTTATGGTTTTCTACTCATCGTAGGCTGATTCTTACCATAATAAACATAAACGTAGATTGATGGCGAACGTTAAAAAAATCTCTAGGAATTTGAATATGTAATTATTAAACTAGAAACATAATTATGACGATAATTTACCAATTTCGAATCATTACCTGAGTATAATGAAAAAGTAAGTAAATGCTAATAAAATTCAGGGTTTATTGCTTTAGTCATAAACGATGAAACGAGGTCATTTTGCAAAATCATTAAAATAAAGAAACAAACTAAAAGCAACACACATTATATTTGGTTCTAAATATGTTTTTACAATTTGCTCAGTTCTGAATTATAAATGTAGAACAAAAATGATTGAGATGATTATGATATCAGAAGTAAATCTGGATAGTAAACAATATTTGTCGAGTGTTTCCTGCGACACGAAGGGTCAATAAAATCATAAGATTAATGTTATGACGTCACTCCGGTTTGAAGACAGACTAATAAATTGTAGATATAGCTTTTTGTTACGCGAACTAACGTAATTTATAGAGCTGACAAGCTGAATAATTATAGACTAGACTAGACAGCTGTCAAAACTACAAACATTCATAATAGTAGAAGAAGGTATTTTCATAATTATGCAATACCAATAAACTTATAATATGGCCATACTTATACACTGTAGTCATACATTATGAAATACGCCAAACTTAAAGACGTTACAAGCTTCGTCAATATCTGAAAGCCAATGTTGATCAAAACAAATGTAAAAAGTTCCCGAGAAATTTTCTTTTAGCATTTTAATATCAAACTAGTTACAAGCTTTCACATTTTACAAAAAGATTACGTAAAATAAAGAATGAAACGTTTAAAAGAAGTTACCTCATTATTGCCTCAGTATGGAGTATGGCGTTCCAAAAATGTTTTCCTCTTTACAGTAGGTAAGTAAGAGATTTACGGCTCATATCAATCCACAGAACAGTTAGGTAAGAAAATAAATAATTTGCGAACGTCATTATTTAAATTTTACGACGCAGGAGTTATCGTAATCGTGCTTCGAATTCTATCTCATATTATTTTATTGCGTTCGGATGAGTATGAATATTTTAAGCGGTAGTATTTGTTGAGTATTTTTTATAAAAGCTTCTAGCACTCGTCAGCCTAGAAGTTTCTAGTAAATGTAAATCAGAAGAAATCGAGCTTTTATCAGTAGCTAGGGAAGTAAAAAGCTGCGTCAAAGTAAAACTTTTGCTAAATTCGTTTACAATCAAAATGTAACGCATGGAGATCAGTTCGTTCAAATGTACAAACTCCTAAACTTCAAGTATAAACCAACTTAATATTACGTTTGATTTATGCATCTATATCTGTCCTTAATACTGGTTCTAAGTGACAACTTGTTCTCAAGTTATAACAGTTGTGAGTAACAACCTGTCTAATCCTTAATTTCTCGTATCCGGCTTAAGTTACAGTAATCAACTGGTACATGTCTAACTGGTTGCCGATCCCTGTACTTAATCATTAAGATATTCCCGTGTTAAGAATAGCCTAGATAGATGTTTACAATATATGTACTTATATGATTACGTCTTATAATTTCTCATAATCTTTGCTAATGTATTTTTGATGAGGCCCTTGAGGCACTTCAGAATTGTGAAGAGATATTCTGCATAGATCAGATATAAATATACAAATTATATAGTGGACTTTGAAAATATACGATTTTCCACGAGTATATCAATCAAAGAAAGGAATCTACTACAGATTCTTACGTATATCTTAAAACTTAACTAAAATCCCATTGTTAAGATATAAGAGAAGCAGTGGACAGCGCCGCGTAACAGAAAAATACATTCATATTATTTATGACTGACTCATTCAGCTTTTGAGGCATAGTGTGATAGCCGATGCCTGGAGTCATGGCCCAATTTAATTGCCATATTACTAATCCAATTTGAGTATAAAGGCTATGAAAAATTACATGGTTTCGTTGTATTTAAGTAGAACCGCGTTTTTCTGTTCCAGTATGAGTATGAATCATAACGTATACTTACTTTATTGTGAGGGCCAACAGAACTATAATCAGCCCAACGAGGGCCATTGCAATGACGACACCACATATCATGTAATTCGCATCATTCGGGGCGTCTGTAACAAACGAGAAACAACTTTAAGTACATGAACATGAAACACAAAATAATCAAGATGTAAACTGGCAGTTATATCTAATTGTTACGCGATATCACTAAGCAAAAAGTAGTAGCTTTTTTGCATACGTTATATAGTGATCTGACTTGATGATTCTATAAGTTTGACGTCATATAATTGAGACTTCAAAAAAGTTCATAATGACGTTATAATCGTAAAACTAATATGTTTTTAAGCGAAACTTTAGTATTTTATAGGATACATATTATATAAAAATTTGCATGGTTTGATGTTTTGCTTAGTGCGCTTAGTTGCAATTTGGAGTGTTATAAACCACCTCCTCTCAATGCATGACTCTCTTAATCATCATCTAAATTGACTTCATTATCGCATGGTTACCCTACAATACAGTTTATTTTCAAATAATTACTAATAATAATAATTTGTCAAATATTCAATAACAACATTTTAATGTCAAGGCAAAATTATGCTTGAACTTTTTTGGTATTATATCAAAGTAATGGTAATCACTATTTTACTATCAGTTTTTATCTCAAAGCCGTAAATAATGTAATGGAATCAAAACATCCGGCCATTGTTTCTCTGAGTGCAAAATGTACGGACAGACCGTTTCGAATATCAGTAGATGATTTCGTGGCATAAGCTTACGTCTGGGACCGATAAGGTAAACCATTAAGATTCTGACAGTAATTCTTAAGAGCATGAAATATACAATTTAAAGATATGTATAAGACTTAGGTAAATATAGCGAACTTAGTGGAAATACAACACATTTTTTAAAGCAGAAGGATCTTTTAAGACATTTCGAGAAACAAAATATTAAATAAGGTGTAAAGGCCTGCTCAACGCATGCTCTCAAGTTTACGGGTTTGTATCTTCGCATGCGTCTATCAAGTGATACTCGGTGATTATTCATTGATACGGACAGATAATGAAATTCACTTCTACTATTAAGTGCCTAATTAATATGGCCTTTAGATTGAACAAAAGTACGTACAGTCTTGTAACTTTAGCGTATAATATTTACATTACACCAAAAGATACAACTCATCAGTATGACTACCGATTAAAAGTGAAAAACCGCTAAAAACGTTTAAAACGATAAACGAAACTAGTTTCCAGACGTTGCTTAAACAAAGAGTTTTCCCATTTATATTAAAAGAATCAGCCATGAAACCGACGAAGCGTTGAGAATCCTAAGCTATTAAATATATAAAAAAACCGTTTTGCACGGAGTATAAACGTGCTACGAAATCACACGAGTCACAATCACGTTCCTAAAACGGCTGGCTAGGTAAGTATCGGATTTAAAATGCAGATATATTATGTCACCTAGCCTTCAGAATAATATTATTTAGGCGAGTTGCTATGCTAAGTAAAAACCTGCTTGCTTGTTTGCGTACTGTGTCGGTTCTGAATTGTGAATGAGCATTTTACACTAGACTATACAGATACTTTTTTTTTTGCCATAGTTTCGCACTCTTCTCTCGCAATACGCAAGTGGTTCCTTATTGATAACATTAGTTTTTAAGACCTATGGTAAACTGTTTACCATCATGCGAGCTGTAACTCTTGAATGGATGTAGTATACAAAGAAATATTATGTAGAATTATTGCTGCCTTATACGGAATGAATCTAGAAAACGTGATAATAAATGTTAAGGAAGCTTTATATGGACATTTTAAATGTGATTACTGTAATGTGTTGCTTTACTTAAAATACGAAACAGCTAGAACAAAGATCACTTGGAGATCTTATTAATATAAGCCATATGGTTGAACTTTGCACGCACCTACAGTTCTAATGTGACTGCTAAATATTATATCAATAGGTATGATATGCCTACATAAAAGGGCTCTAAAGGGTTAAGCAATCTGAACCTACACAAGTATACATGCTATATGACCATTTACAAAAGTCACATGCCTCCGGCATACAAAGCGATCGATTCTCTCCATCATGAAATCTAAACTGTCTGTCAGACAGTATAGGCAATCAATTTATTTATGAGACACTTCTTGTCATCAATCTTAGTAGCAGATAGAACGTAGTACTAAAAAGTAATTGCCGAGACTTTTGCAGCTTTTGCTTTTGCAGTTGTAGTGCAAAATCTTAGGAGCGGATTAATCTCACCCACTCAAAATTTGAAGTATTGACTTGCCTTAGGAGTGGGCTCACGCGAATATAACAAAGTATGGTAGATTAATAAGATATAAGTGACCCCGCAAATTACCGACTGGTATCCTGATAGCTAAAGCAACAATACTTTTAACAAGAGTTTGAGCTACCGGACTGGATACTGCAATAAAATTTACACTATTCTAAAAATATTAATACCCTTGCGACTAGCAATAATACGACCTTGCTATAGGTAGTATTTCCATAATGCTAATAAATCATTTGAACCTTAAGCCCTACATTAGAGTATAGGCTAAACATTGTAAGTAAAACCGTAACTTCTACCGGTTAACGGATGTGCGTGCCACTTCGCCAATTGAACGGTGTCGCATCCTTAATACTTTAACTGTAAACAAATTGATATGTTGCAAATCGGTGCCAATTAATGGTGCGAGACGATTCCGTCTCGAATCGGTTTTCTTTATTGGAATATTATTTGTACTGTTATAGAACAATTTCTTTTGATTTGATATGACGATCACGATCCTCATAAATGTTCATTTGAACTCATATCATGTAAAACAACTGTACTCCGAAATGATTCAGCTTTGGTGGACTTAAAATAAAATAATGTATGTGTTTGAACACTCATGATTCGAATAACAGAATCCATAGTTATATTGTAAATGCCAAAGTGTGTCTGTATGTTTCGCTGTCATGTGAAAATTGCTAACTAAAATTAGTTGAATAGAAACACGAATGCACTGAATTCTAGCGTACTTACAAATTATATGTGGAATAGATACATGGTCCGTCACATTTTATTTTCTCAAAAAATGTTCTTCGTTTTTCTTAAGCCTTCTGTTAAGTAAATATAACGTAAGCTGGGCTCAAAAGGCCAGTCAAACGTTTACATTTGTAAGTATGGGATTGAATATATTTTTACTTTGGATTCTTTGATATAAAGTTGTCGTTCATCCGCGTGTGAAGCCGCGGGCAAGCTAGTTTTTTTATACACGGTAACTCATCTCTGCGCTATGACTCTATAAGGCGATGACGCTTCAGAAATCGATCTTTCTTCGCGGTCGTCACTGTAACTTTAGCCTCTCAAAAGAGATTTAAGATCAAAACTGGTTTCATTACCCAATGGGATTCCCATAAAACGGTTAAAGAAATATGGAAGTATGCTTCTTCGAGATGACCTTAAAATGAAAAGTATTAGGTTCGTTTGGCTGCCATACAAATGTGTTGGGTTTTTTACCCATTACCATAATAGAAGTACGCTCAAGTATGTAATAATATTCATAAATCACAGGGTTTTCCAACTGTTTGTTTTTTACTATTGCAAAATTATTGTTTATTTACTTTTTCAACGTCAAACAACGCATACATACATATTTTTACCGACCTATCTTACGAATAGGTAATTTATATTGTACCCTTCTGCGGCATTAAATCTCATATTTGCAAGTTTACATACATTAATATCTGCCCATCAAACAAGCAAATAAAGCCTTTACTTCAAAACGCTGAACTAAAACATCTGGCTACATTATGGCCAATCGATAACACCGATCCTAATTTTTATGTAAAGGAGCCAACAAATGGCTTGTTTAAAACAGCTACATAGCGTCTATGTATGCCCCCCATATCCGAAACTATCGAACCGAAATGAACTCTAATGGGTGCGTAAAACCGAAACGATCAAACTTTATGGCACATTAACTACTAAAATTTGGAAACAATTTAATTCTCTTTAACTTAAAACGATTCGTTTTACATTTTTCTCGTTACTTTAGTTTAATACCTCTACATAGAGAAAAGTCATAAAATGAACGAACGAAATTTTTTTGCTTTGTTGGTAGGGATAAAGCAAAGGCACAAATGTTATGGCATTCGGCATCAGATGAAAGGAACCCAAGTAGGGACTTCAATGGACATTATTAAATCATGGTGAGCTCGGTTCGGTTACTATATTATAATTCCAACATGTGAATTTCTATATCATATTTTAACATTATTATGCCTTGACATTGCCGAGTTGTTTACATTTGATATCGTAGTAAGCGTTGTAGACGAGTTTGTTGTGCACTTGTTTGTTTACAAACAAGCATTAGTCGAGATATTTGTTTGTGGAGAACTTTGACTCAAACTTCTTTCCAACTTAACTGGGAAGAAAAACCCGAAATTTCTTCATACACCACACCATATGGCCTGAATTGCATATATTTTAATTGGGTTAATACCGGTTTTGCAGCAAAATTCTCCGTCTGTAAATGGCGGCAATTTATCCGCCATGAATTCATCAAAACATTCCATTACATGAACATTTATATAAATCATTAAGAACCATGGAAAACTTGTATGTACAAGTCTTCGCTTAAATCGTGACATATATTAATAGTCTAATGACTGTTGTATTGTAGGCTTAGACCTGGAATTTACAGAGTATGAAGTCAGCTTGTTGATTGAGCTAATTCGAAGTTACAGAAACATTTATTTAATGAATACCGCACATAAACCGCACGATGTGTACACTTTATGAGCCATCACTACAGAAACCTACATGATACTTGTGCTCTAATTAACTTCGGTTCCTGGTATTCTGGCTAATCCAGTTGTTTTAGCTTACATACTTCAGCTGTATGTAGTTTTGCAAGACAGTCCTGAGTAAATAAATACCCAAACTAAAAGTTTTGATAGTGCGTTGCTATTTGATAAACTCGGTTTTGTTTTGATATAAAAAGATTTGGGCTAGAACTAATACCTCAATTGCACCGCCTAACACCTGTTCCAATGTTTTTAATTGTACAGAAAAGCAACTGATGAAAACAGTCTCGTAGTTTGTCACAACATTCCATTGTTAAACACATTGGTAGTGACAGCTGGTCATGTTTACTTGAAAAAGGCGATGCTTTTTTGTTTATGATAATACCCTTTTTCATGCATGCATTTCACATGAATTTGTAAGTCCACAAGAAGTAGGTATCAGTCGACCGCAGCACACGTCAAGATGGTTTATGAGTCCACAAATTGGCACTTATTTCACGGAATTCCCTTTAGTTGTGGTTAGTTAAACCAAATGTCGGTTTATACTGTGTAGTTTTCCTTTTCTACATGAATATTAATAACAATTTATAGTATTTTCCTCGTCGAGTTATTAAATTATATTATTTTGCGATGTTGTCTTGTCTGTGATGGTTCGTGAACGGTGAAACTACTGATTGGAGGTAGGGGATGGACAAATTGCGTTGCGTTATCAGTAAAAGAAATATCATCATAATATTGCCTTGTGTAACAAAGAGAACTTATTACAGAGATTGTCATCAATAAGACGTCTCATTTACGATGTCTAGCCTGATCATGGAGCCGGAGAACCTGCAGGTTGCTTGAAACTGCTCTTTTACTTAACTGATATATTGAATAAACTGGTGACTCGGGATATCGGTTATGTACGAATATTACCTACGAGTCATTAAGTTCTTACTAATTGTGGTAATTTTGAAATATTTTGTCATGAAGACAGAAGAGAATAGTCGTTTTAAGTAAGACAGAGTCATTTATTTAAAATGTATACATTACCAGATCGATCGATGTAAGTGCATGACAAGGAAGTTGGTAAACGAAATCATGTTTTGCAGAATGTGATTCTGCGAAACGGAAACTGGTGATAAATTGTGAGAGTTGTGTAACGATTTCTCCATTGATTGGATGCAAGTACATCTGCCGTCCGGTTATTTCTCCGTCCATGTTACACCATTGAAGCCATAACAATAAGAGAACAATTATGATTATTCTTGCATGAACTCTGTAATCCATGCAATACTTTGTAATCGCTCTTGGACATAGTTGACGTATATTCAAAATAATTCAAGGAATCTAATCAAAATGTCAGTCATAATGGCGTACGCTTTTTTTGTATTTAAAGTCAGCTCTCCAGCTATTTTGGCCTCAAGGTTTCTGATAGATGTTTTCAATAGTATGGGTAAAATAATCTTTACAGCAACAGATAATATGATAAAAATGAAACAAGAATGAATGGATAAGAAAGCTTGACGAATTTAATAACCGTCGCTTGAGTGGCATAAAAGTTGTAGTGATTTGAGGTTCTTGGTCTGTTTACTAGTTCGACGAAAACTTATTGGGTTTTCCTACAGGAAAACGTCTGTAATAATTGGTCGAAGCATAAGCGGAGTCATACCGCGGAACTAACAAGGCAATCTTACTTTTTTATTGTATTATTTTTTCTGTCTTACAGTAAAAAGACATTGACCCTAGTGTTGAGCTGACACTAACTGTACAAAGGTTTAATGCTCCGGGTCCTAGCGATGGAATCATGTGTAGCCACTGACAAGTGCATCGCACTCAGGTAAGGGTGAATGCACTCGGCTGGGTCTCCTATAACGTTTCGGGGTTCCTGGGCCGGATTGAGGTCGTTCAGTTGAAATATATTTTTCCTTACATTCATTTAGTTAATATAGGTAATCCTATATTTTTCCTTAAGAGTATAAGGTATGTTTGAGTGTCTTATACGACAGAAATTGACATATCATACAAAGTAATATTTACGTACGTCTTTAGTAAATAATAATTGAATTATTGTTAACGCCAGGGCTTTCTTTTATTTTCACAATCTAGCATTGACATGTGATTCGCTTCATAGAGTTACATCATTACTATTTTTGTATTTAATAAATATTACAACGGGAAGTGAGATATCATTATCTTATATCTTTCTTATTATTCCGCGACAATCAGCCAATCTCTGATATAATATTAAATTATAAATTGATACCCAACATTTTCCTATTAGGTATTTCCGAAACACTGCTTGGCAAAAACGAAAGATCATATCTTTTTCCTTAGTCATATTATGGTAATGGCCCAGCTATACTTTTTACCGCAGCATGATTCAGAAAGTCTATCTTGATCCTTTTATAATGTGGAACGATAAGGTTGTTGCTAGTAACTAGGACCGTATCGTATATCGGCTTCTGATTTTATAAGGATTCTGTTTAAAGGCTTTAAACTATCGAAACCGTAAAAATGATGTAATGAGCCTATCGGTCGATATTGACGAAATCACTACTGTGACAAACAGATTACCTACCACTGCTCAGTCTTCTGTTATGACCCTCTTTTTATTTATAGTCATAAGTACAATATTGACCTGTACTACGATATATATACTATATAACTTTTATGTAATGAACGTATAGGGACTATAGGGCATTGTTCTAAGTGGTTTAAGTGGTGGTTATTGAACCGGGTGTTGGGCTTTCGAGCTTTGCGAATGTACTGAGCTTGGTGTTGTTTTGTATCTAGTATTAAAAATATGTGTGAAATGGTAAAAAAAGATCTATGATGAGAAGATAATTATATGGTATTCGCCATACCCTCAAAGCACATCGAAATATGATCGAATTTGTAAATGGAGTATTAATGTAATATCGACCTTCATCTTATTTTACACACAGTTCAAATTAAGTTTGTGCTCGTTATTTGATTATTCTATCTGTGAAGTCCCCTGCGAATTAAACCCACACTGTCAATAATTATGAACAAGTTTTCCTGTACAAAATTCTGAGTAATAATACGAGATCTTAATCTCATTTCATGACAATAGAGCTATGAGCTATGACGTACCGAAAGGAATGCTGACAACCAGCACAAGCGAGCCTAAATCCTTTCATATTGAAACATCGTGAACATTGAGAGAGAGAAAGAGAGTTGATGTGGCTGTGGCATCATATACAACACCAACTTCAATAGATAGCATCAATCTAAAGTATAGGTACTTTTAATTACTAGACCAATCAAATTCCCATGTGCCTAAATCCATTACTGTCCTCGTAGCGAATTCAACCTCTAAACATGCAATGCCATCGTTTTTGTTCCACGTGTAACCTTGTTCCTGATATTGATCGATATTATGAAGAACACTTATGTCGGTGCAAAAACTTTTTGCACATAAAGCATTGCACCTAACTCTCGGATTACACGTCGTATACAACCTGCCGCAGTTTACACATCTTCGTGCGGAATGTTCCGCAGATTCGAATTGCATAGCAACAGGCACGTCGAGACGTCATAATTTTTTTTCAACATTCTTTTTTCGAAAATTCAAACTGTTTCTTTTTAATATGGCTTCTTTCGAGTTGCTAAATTAAAAATAAACTACAATGAGTTCGCATGGCAACATGCTTCTCCGTTGTTTTGAGATTGTTTTTTTAACTCTCTTTGTAAATACAGTTGGATATTGTTTGACCTATTTTTACTGCTGTTGTAGATCATCCATCGAATTGAAACATCACAAGATGGATTTTTTCATAAATATTTATTCGTAAACTATAATAGCACGTCATTATTTCTTTTCATTTTATGCGTGGCATAGGTTAAGGTAACATGTAACCGATACGCTTAAAAGGTCGATGCCAGTAAGTCAATAAATGAATAAAATAAGTGCGTCCTTAGTGAATAAGAACGGAAGACCTTGCTTAAGGGGGAAGGGAAATCCGTACCGTATCAAAAATGGAACATTGGTATGCCGTATGCTACGAGAATGGCATACTAATTTGATAATCTGCAGTATATAAAGTGCAATAAAAGTCATCTTACACTTCTGGTACTGAAAGTTTTGCCAAAACACGAAATAATAATTCTTCTGATTCATCAATGGTTTTTTCAGGGCAGGCGTGTACCCAGTGCATATTGTTAAACAGACCTCACTATTTCAAGTTGTATTTTACCCCAAACAACCACCCATTAACCATCTGCTCATCAATACCTACATATGTTTGTGACGGCTGTCACGGCATGATTTTTCAAGGCTATCAACGTCTCACACATTCGTTCAGAATAATATAATATATTGAAGCTACGTAAGATTTATAAAACATTCAGACAGATCAGTCTTAGTACCTCTACATGGCTACGTGTTACACCATGTATTGTGAAACTCGGAGAAATGTTAATAAACAATGGCGATTGTTAGAAGGATCAAATATTTTGGACACGTGACTTCAAATCCATAAAATATAGTTACAATGTTTTTAAGATCACGAAAGCACGCTTAAAGCGAACATACACGTGATATTTTCGAGACACGTTTACGGAACACTGTAGTGAAACGAAGCGCGTACGTGACATGTACTTAGGTCTTTAAACGTCTTCTGGATTGCGTCAAACGAGGTAAAATATGACCTATCGTGAAGAGATAGTGGATGTATTGCGATCGGTTGTAGCGAATGTGACTTTTTGTTGAATAGTTTATGACGATTGTTGTTATCTTTACGTTGTTTTGAAATAGAAACGACTGCAAGACTTCAAAATAAGAGGTTAAAATTATGATCTACAAAAAAATATAAGGCAATTCGAGGCTGAATGCCTTTAACACTTAGGTACACCAACTACCCGGTCCGTACCAACTACCCGTATACCGGTCCGTGTGGTGACGGGCTAAGAATACGGAATGTCACCACCCCATATCATGCCATGGGTGTCGTAAGAGCCGACAGAGGGAGCATATTATGCAGAGAACAGCACTGTAAGAGAAGGAAAACTTGATACAAACCCTATACCAACCCGTTTGACCAGCGTGGTATAGTAGGCCAACTCCTCCTTTCACAGGAGAGGCCTAGTCCAGCAGTGGACTGTAAAAGGGTGATGATGATGACACCATCTACCCAGCATGATTCTCAAGAAGTAAAACTATCTTAGCGTCGATACACTTTGATGTCCCATTCAAAGATTGTAGCTAAATCGCTTTTCTCAATGTAAACTACGTTTATTGTTAAAGACACTAACGTTCCTAATCTAAATTGACGTTAGTTACGGAGCGCGCCTCGAAACCCGAAAGTCACAAAACGTATTTCTAAAGAATAATCACGTCAGAAGTATATTTGATGTATACACTTATATGTCCCATTCAAAGATCGTAGCTAAATCGCTTTTCTCAATGTAAACTACGTTTATTGTTAAAGACACTAACGTACCTAATCTAAATTGACGTTAGTTACGGAGCGCGCCTCGAAACCCGAAAGTCACAACACGTATTTCTAAAGAATAATCACGTCAGAAGTATATTGAGATTTCACTTTGAACGAGAAAAAAGTCGTGAAAATAACTATGTATTCTTTTGAGACAGTGAAATCGTGACGTGCATTTCTGTGCACGCCTTTCTAGGTGAATCGTACAAAGTCCGTCATTACCGAGAAAGTCTTTGCCGAAACGTCAAAGCTAATTTATACAAGATTTAATTATCGCTTCGATGGTTTAATAAACACTAACCCACGTTGAGCTTTCGCTTAAAAACGATTGTGAATTATTAGGAATGAATAAATTGATAAAATACATTAAATATCACAAGAAATGGTTTCGTTCTCATATTGAGTATAGAATTTATTTAAAAGTTACCGAGCCCTGGTTTTGTATCAGGTAGACAGGAATAAATCGCTCCCTATTGTTGCAGAAAGCTGCCTGCGCCTACGTCCTGCTTATCCCTTCGGCGTTGTGCAGGTAGCGACAGCCCTGACATATGTATGCCTGCTGCCATATGGCAGCATCCCTACTCTCTCCATTTTAACATCAGTATTTTCCAAACACGACGGGTAGACTAAAGAGACGGGGAGACAACTTTGGTAAATAAAAAGAATAACCACTCTAAAATAGTCTCTATATTGAGATTTCTCCCGTCTTAAAACTATCATCGACTTGGCACTTTATATAAATCTAATGCAATAAGCAATCCAGTAAAGTGCCTATTTATGACAGCAGCGAGTTATGATCATTCGATTTGATAACTGAGGTTGAATGGTAAGCCGTTGAGCAATACTCAAAACCAACTTTCACTGAGAAAGACTAAAGTTATTATGGACACAGTGCGGAAGTACGATCCAGTTATAGAGAAAGCAGGCTCAGGAACCAGTGTATTGCGTTTGTATCTGTTAAAAATAACTTGGGATTGTCCTCGATAACGTTTTATGGACTTGAATAAGAGGTTTGTCTGACTTTCCACATGGAAAATGTAGATTTTGAGAACTCGAGCTTATTTCCTAATTAGGTAAATCGCTATAGAGTTCTTATATAGTCAAGTTAATCTTACAGCTGTTATGAAAGGAAGGAAGATATATTCGGACAAATCGCAAAAAACTGATACTCTCTGGACGCAATGGTTCAGAATGTTGTGTCAAAGCAATTCCTTCATTTTCGATTCCTGGAGCAACCACTGATTGCAGCATGTTTGCAAATATTATAAATATATACATTCTTTCTGTGGTTGAAAATAACCAATTCTGTCAAAATTAATGGGCAAAGCAATGCCTTTGTTTTGTATTTATTGAATCTGTGCACTCAAAGGATAGGCAATATCGTTGTAAGGCATCTGAACAAAAAAAATTGTCTTCTTTTTTGTAAGATGTTCCGTGGGCAAAAGTTTTGTTAACACACTCCGTGTAAGCAGTTGTACCTGCAATGATTGAACAATAACAGATTGGTTTGCGTAGCAACAAGTAATTTTATTAACTCTCAGTTGCACTTTCTGCTCTTCTCATTATATAGAATAAGCATAATCAGTTTCGTTATTGAAAAATAAAGCAGCGTCAAGAATATCAAAGTCCAATAAAAAAAAATTGCTATTATAACAAACAAGTTATAATTTCTATTATGTAACATAATATAATTGACTAAAACAACTGTAATTCTAGAAAAGCCTGCTTAGTTTTATAAAAAAACAGTGCCGGACTTAAAAGAATGTTCTGCATCTTTATTTGCCATAACAAAAGGCACCATTTTGCAATTTGTTCAGCACCAGAATGTATACAATGAATTCCTTTTACAATACGTTCCCATCTCAAAGAAATCCAATACTGTTTTATGACAAACCCGACACCATTCGAGAACCGATCAACCATGAAGTGTGGACGTAAAAAAAGATTGTGAGAACGAAGCTCCAGCTCTTCTATTTAGGTTCCTGTTGAGTAATAAAATAAAACGAGTAAGGCAGGATCCATGGCGGGGAATGCGGCCCTTTTCGCTCAAAATAGAATACGCTATTGGTGCTCTTTACTCACTTATGGCTTTGTCATCAAATACAAGTATATTTTGCTGGAAGCAGTGTAGTAATTCAGTATTATTACCTTTTTGTAGTTCGGCACATGAATATACTTTTTGTCAAAATAAAAGTATAACGACTATAAGGCTTGTATTAAGCAATAAATACATACGTGCTTAAAAATAAAACTAGATAACACCGTGGATAAAATCGGTCACGGAAAATGATTTATTACCACATTGTACAGTGTAAAAGTAACTAATTTTAGCACTAATGTGTACTACGTAAACTTAGGAAAATTAATCATGACTTGATCCTGATAGGACGGTGACTGTGCTGTGAAGCATTGAACAGTCAGACTGAACTGGAGACGCAGTTGAATCACCCCGTCGAGAGTTCAGCGCAGCTTGACTAACATCTTCTATTTATAAGTAAGGTAGACGTTCTGGCTTTCGTATACTCGTACAGCTGCACGCCTGTTTCCTGAAGAAGGGTATATACTTCGTTTGCTATTACATTTATATTATTATATGGAGTCGCGGCCATGGATTTAGACACGACCTGGTTGCGAGAAACGGTTCGACGCGGGAGGTTTAATATCGGTCTGGGTGGCAAATCTTGCGAGAATCTTATGCAGCAGTGAACTGTAGAGAACATTACACAATTATCTGTTTCTTAAAATGGCTGTTGCCATGTCCGTTTGAAATTTGTATATGTCTGGCATACTTTATATGCCACACGTGACAGTGAACGTTTGACCTTGCTTTATAAATAAGACAACTCTATTTTAACTAATAAACATACTTCGCATTCTACCCATTTATTAGATTTCTGTATAATGGATCTAAAAACTTTCCAAGTTATTCAGTTCGACTACAACATACCGTAGTATCTAAAGCTCATCAATACAAATTGTTTTCCAAGAAAGTAATTTAAAAGTAATTACTATTCCTACACTACGCAGGGTGCTTGTGCTTTTTTAAGTCATAATATCATACATGCCATTAAAAAAGATATTGGTTGAAGAACGAGCCTCTGTGTGCATTGAAACTCGAATCATTATTATAGGTAAATTCACGAAAGTTGACCACAAATGGCGGCCGTCGCATATTCGTGCACCAATGGCGTTGCTCCATTCTTGACGCATTGAGGGAATGCGTCAAGAACGGAGCCACGCCATTGGCACTCCACTCGCGCCTCACCCCGCACCTCCACGGGGACCTAAAAAATGATATCTGCGCAGTGGTCATCTTTCGTGAATTTACCTAAACCTTTATTGCATACTTCTAGACGATACTGAAACTAGAACAGTTGCTCATAGATGACTTGCCTTATAACCCAGTCATTCCAGAATGAGCTAACTGCTTTTAAAATATTCAAGTCGACGGTCAATGTCAAGTCTTACAATTAAGGCAATTTTCTTATTGAGCGGTAGTTAAAGTAGGAAAACTACAACAGTTTAATGTTGTTAGGTAAATTGCTAGTTTGCTAATAATTTAACGAAGCTTTTGTAAACAAAACCATAACGACTGAGGTGAGCAATGAAGTAAATTTACACTAATGCAAATGTTGTTTTGTCGTTCAAATTACAAACACAAGCTACCGATTGAAACTCACACATATATGAAACATTGTGAATATGCCAGCAGCCGTACAATAAGGTCGAAAAAAAGGGTAAAGTATTCTATAATGCTGATGCTAGTATAATAATACCTACTTATGTGTCAAATTCGTTAAAAAGTGTTTCTTTGCCATATTGTTAAATCCATAGGACACCTTAAGTTAGATCTAAATAAATGCCACCTAAAGAAAGCTATTCGCATATAATATTGGTGTATAATTTGATTTTAATTAGATATATAATGTTTTTACGACCATTTAAAAATAATATTTTTTTATTATTTTTAAATGGTCAATTCAGATCTGAAATCCTCGAAGGATAATTATTTTACTGTTACGATTTTGTGTCATTATTCATATTATTATAAAAATTAACAACATCACTGGATGCGTTTTGTCACGCTTTATACTAGAATAGGTATTGACATACACAGAAACAATACTCTGTATTCTATTTTCAATACCTAATTGATATTATTGAAATATTTAAATACTTTTTGTATTTTCCTCTCCTTGTTTACGTGGTCGAACGTCGATGATATCAATAGGTATAGGTATTCATATTCAATTCAAATATATGTACATATAACAAACTTGCCCAGTTTTCTTTAAGCATAGAAAATGACCAATGCTTATGACTACCTAATGTAAAGAAATGTTTGTTAGTAGGTATTCTGATTTCATTGTGGTTTTGAAAATATAGTAAAAGAATGGTATACTAAAAGGTCAGAATAACAACTAAGTAGGCATGTAGGTAATATAGGTACGTTTATAAGAAACCGTGAAACCGTTAGCGCATAGCGCCACACTGCAGCGTTGTAATAATACTGGCGTAAGAAATGTTTGTGGCGTAATGCGGTTTATACAGATACAAATAAAGACTTTATTTACATGTTTTCCATGATATACCGAGGTATCTACCATGCTACAAACAAAGACGTTTCTAGGAATGTATTATCAATTCAAATCAAACAGATCCGAAGTAAAAAAAACATGGGTTTTCTGATACGCCGACGGAAATTATGAAGTTGATATCAACTCATCGTTAATTAGGTAATTATGTTTCATAACTGTATTACTCATAGGCTTGTTGCTAAATTTTAAACTGGTGAAATTCTTAACAATAATAAATATTCTAGCTACTGGCACCTAGTGAATAATGATTGCCGGTAGACTACACATGGTGTGAATCATCGTGAATACTTCGGCTTTGTTTATTACTAATGTTTGATGCCCACTGATCTGTTACATTGTATTACGTAACCAGATAGTCTACGACCTTAGTATTACTAGATTCAGTAGTTCAACGGTTACGTAACAAAATTTTATCAGCTTCTAGACTTGTCTGCCTATTCATCAAAGATTATTGATACGACTTGTCAACTTGTAATCCCCATTATCGATTTTTTTGAGCCGAAAAATAATGTTGCGCAATATTTTTCTGCAGTAGAGAGAATTGAACGAAAAATGTTAGATGATTTTTATGTGTATAAAGTTATTTTAGTAGTCTAACTCATGATTAGTCACTATGAACCACTGAATATTGTGAAATCACGCGAAGGTGACCAATGGCCAAAGTTTACATAGAATGAATACACGATATTTTCTAGAAATGTAGACTTTCACCTTGCGACAGTCAATGCGTCACAAAAATTGGGAAAATTACGCCTCAATAAAATAAAATATGGAAGTCACTAATATCAGTATCGCGTGACCGTCATGGACGTCGGTCGGTTTTATAGATATACTATATTTGTGTCAAATTTAACCAAAAGTCAAGGTCAAATGTCGTAATTATATTCAATCAACATTCAAATGTTACTATTGTTTACACACTGGCGCTTACTAGAAAGTATTGCTACTACTTGTCATTGACAACCACATTACAATTGAAAATTAACTTTACCTCAATGGATTAAAGTATATTTTACATTGTCACTAATGTCGAAAATATTTTAAGTGTTAAAAGTGTAGTGACAGATGAAACGAAAGTGGGTTGAGGTGTAGGTTGAGCGTATTTACGGGTATGTGATTCAGTGACAGGGAGTCGTAATACAAACTTAAAGTTCAAGGAGAAAATATTTAGAGAGGTCTTTAATACTCTGATATTGGCACGACTTTGATTCGTGGAAGTATAATCAATGATGATGATAAATACAAATCAATTCAGACTCGATGATTTGAAACATCGAATACAGTACACACACTGCAGTATTTAAATTCAATGCACGAATTTCTCTACTTTAAAACTTTTAATCAAATGTCCGAAATTTGGACTGCTTTAAAACTGTCCTTTCTTTATTACATTCACAACTTAGAAATCTGCTTATTTTCAACGCGTGATTTCTTTATTTTATAACTGACAATAGTATATCTACACTATTATAATAATATTATAAAGAGGAAAAAATTGTATTTTTGTTTGTTTGTTTGTAATGGATTAACTCAAAAACTACTGGACCGATTTTAAAAATTCTTTCACCATTAGAAAGCTACATTATTTGCGAGTAACATAGGCTATATTTTATTGTAGAAAAATAGGGGTCCGTAAGATATTTGGGTTTTTCGGGTACGCGAAGTAGTTCCTTCAGAACGCGGGTGAAACCGCGGGAAACGGCTAGTATAAAATACAGATACTTAGTGCCAAGTTTGACAAAACTGAGATAGGCGAGCAGCCGATATCGAGCCATAAATATGTATCTCTGTGTGTCTGATCCAGGCTCGTATCCATACAGCACACATATAAATTTCTTTTCCTTTAGTACTTCTAAGAATCAATATAAAGGCTTCTCAAAAATTGCACAATGTTGACCAGCGCTTTAAAACACTTTCAAGATTACGTTTCACTTTTATTTTACGTCAAATAATGTTTGATGCGCATATTGCGTAATAGACGATTAATACCAATGTTTTTGTATAATTAAGTATCACTTTGAAAAAATTAGTATATAAAACATATTTATTCTTCACACACTACCGATACCGATGTAATTATTAAGAATTTTGACATCAATATTAAACACAACTACAATGATCGTGTGCTGATATTGGAAATATTCTAATTTAATTATCTACAGGGATATGAATGATATAGTTATTTTTCCTGCCATTATACTAAAAACGCTGTTGCAGACTGAAAAACGAAATATCATAATAATTATGTAATAATATAACATGAATTTACCATAATTCTGTAGTAAACAATATTGTAGTTATGCGTAGTATTCAAATATGCGTAATACATATTAAATGCGTTTATTCTACATAATATTGTTCTTAAACATACCTATTCTATAAACAATATAACTGAGATTTTAATTACTACTAATTAATAAGGTAAATCAAATTGAAATATTATAAGCTAATAAATAATTGGCATGCTTGATTGTATGCCTGACGACGCATGCATTAAGTCACATACGCATGCTCGACAACAGCCTCGTCAATCAGAATTAAAAATTGACCCAGGAAACCAACTAAATAAAAATGTTGACGAAACTATCAATCTTAATCAATCAATATATAACTGGAGAACAGACGATGAACACAATCACTTGATATGGACGTGACATATTTAAGTTAAGAAAGGAACTACAGCTCATAAAAATGCTATTAAGACGAAGAAATGTTTATATGAAAATATGAAAGAGAATATTGTTTCTTCGCAAGACCAATTAATAAGCAAGACATATGAAAAAACAAACTCCTAAAATAATATAGGTAATAAAATAAAATAGCTTCACCATCTGTTAAACAAATAAGCAAAATGTAGTAACATAGTTTTTTTTATTCACACTGTAAATAAAACTGGTTCATTTTATTTCTACAACATTATTTGGTTTCTTTGTATAGTGTGAATCACCAATATGATCCATTCGTCCCTTGTATTGATCAAGATTTTTAATGTCATAAATTTCACAATCTATTTTTTTTTTATTTTGTACTGATTTGTTTATCTTAATTGGTTTAACGGTTTCTTAGCTAAAGATAACTAAGTAGTTATATTTAGCTAAGTACTAGGTAGTTGGACCTTTCAGATTCACAAAGCAGAACATTTTCTAATTCTTTGCATTAAAATACCATCTAGTCTCTGGTAGAGACTCAGAAGTCAGAAGTAATTTTATAAAATATTATAGTAATTTCTTTAGCACGCACGAAATGTCTTTCTTCAATAGAAATTAGCTTTTTTATTTTGTGCAAGTACCATTTAGGTTGTGCAATTGCTGTAACAGCTCATTACATAACATCACACTAGACAAGGGAAACTTTGGTTAAGTCACGAAACTTGCGCAATTCTGATTTTACTTTACTCTTATTGTAAGCTATGATTACGTGTATATACTTTATTACTGTTTTTATTTGCATTATAATTGTAGTTACTTATTTCCATTTTATATTTTTTTTGTTTTATAATATAACATGCGGCGATGTCGTGACTAAAGATCTTGTTGCTTCCAACACTGTGTTCAAAGTTTAATCGATTTTTATTTGTATTTGTAGCGCATTAAAGTTCATTTTTGTACAAGTTGTTAGTAACTTCCGCCGGCAACTGCGATGCGCAAACGCCGGCAGCATGTTCTCAAGTAATGAGGTCACAGAATTTGTTCATTAAACATCTGGTTGAATAACTTTAGAACGAACCAGAGTGGTGGTGGAATACCAGCAATTTTATACAGATTTAGATTTCAATCTGACCGAAGTAACGATTGTTTATTCAACACAAGTGTTACCTGATCAAAAACATTTTTAATGAAGTTACTCACTGAAGATAAATCCAAGGAAATAGTTACGTTTTCAACAGATGAAGTCGAGTAAATAGAAGTAGAGCATAAAATAAGATTTACCGACTTGTTCGATCTCTTCCAACAGAATATTATACGTTCTAAGTAAAACCATCTAAACAATATAGGGTGGACCATGCAGTGATTCATTCCGTCCTAGCAAACCACACAGTACAATGACTGGTCCTACTAAAAATACACCGTAAACTATTTTTAAGAACCACGTATCAAATTATTAACACCTACGTGTATAAATTTCCGTGATTATATGACTAAGAGTTACTTGCCGGTAATTTTATAACCCACTTGAGAATTAGATTTGCGGAATAGTAGAAAAGGATGTGTATCACTCGAAATAGCACAACTTTGCGTGGGAGCCATCTTTTATACAAATCATTGTTGATGACGATCACGATACACTTATACAATTTTCGTAAATTTTGGTTCTAGATTGAGTGAAATAAATTTTATTTTGTTTAGCAAGGAATAACTAGTTACGTTACAATTACGTCTGTTACAGCATTTTTCAAAACATTTTCACAATTGTTTGCTGTTATAGTGACGTAATGAGATTAGCCAAACATCGTTGCCCTCATTCTTAATGTAGTTGTTCTGGTTCCATGCCATTTATATAATCGTATCCTTACATTTCACTTGAACCGTTATAAGCAATTTCATTTCGTGTCCAATTAGCACGGCTGACTTCACTACAACCGGCCAGCTTTCGTACGGTTTTATACTTAAGTTTATGACGATTTCATTTCTTTTCATATAGTTATATAATTATAAATGTATGCACAGTTATTCTAGCAAGAATACCATTGCTCTTAACGATGTCACGTTGAATTTAATGTTTTTGTTCTTTGTAATCAGCGCGTGACTTATTCTGAGTGGTGTGTATAATTTGCGGTATCTGTTTTAACATCGCTATGTTCTAAGGGAACAACATTCAAACTAAGACGTAATATCAAAAAAGTTAGGTTAGGTTATATATAAATCGAATATATTAGAAAGTTAATTTCCTTTGGGACCGAAACATATCTGGCGAAGTGTGGGTGTGTAATACACCTCTGCCTACCCCTTCGGGGATAAAAGGCGTGAAGATATGTTATGTTATGTTATGTTAATTTCCTATTTTATTTTATACTAAAATTATTTTTTATTGATACAGATATTTTTGTGCTTAAAGTCCTTGTCGAAACCTTTGGGGCTGAGTAGTGTATGGTCTTATGTCGGCATCTCGTAGAAGTGCAAACGCAGGAATGAACGCTATAGGTAATCATACGAAAGAAATAATCAATACAACAACTACGAACCATGAGACGTTTGCTTGCTACGTTAGTAGCATAATAAAAACATAAAATAAAGTAAGTTTACATTTTTATATGAAAGGACACTCAGTCAACATGCAGGATGCATAGGGTTCCCACCAAGAACTAAGGGTCTAAAGCCAACCTCACCTGCAAGTGGTGTACCTGCCGATCAACGGACGAGGCTCTGGCAAACAAAATATCCCGATAAGCGGCTATAGGCTCGCCACCTATTACGTGGGATCAAAACACTGGCGAAAAGTGAGCGTTTAATATGCCTCTGCCTACCCCTTCGGGGAAACAGGCGAGAGTATATGTATGTATGTATGACACTTAGTCACACGGTGTCTTTTTGGTCACATAATGTTGTACACAAGGAAGTATACGTCGCAACGAAACTTTATCTCAAATTATCATTGATTGATTGGAGATTTGGTGATTTTTATTGGAGCATCTTTATACAGGTAAGTGTATCAATCATCTGCAATCAGGTTTTAAACCAGATTATAGCTGTTTATCTGTCTAGATAACATTTTGACACGAATTGCGAAATATTAGCTCATTGAATAAACATTTGGGTAACACATACTTTCATTGCGTCGACAGACGATGAGGATATTTGGGTTACACAGTTAATCATGAAGTTTTCAGAATGGACCAATTTCTGCTGATGAGAAAGTGGCTCTAACAAGTTTATTAGAGGATTACATTTACTTTTGCTTAAGCAACATTAGAATAACTAATAGTGCAATTGCCAGGTAAGCATTTCAATCGATCAGTGGTATCAAAGAATGTTAAAATTTTATAGCTAGATAACTTTTTAATTAACATTGAAATAAGATATTCATTAACATTAACCTCGCATAATTTACATTAACGTTGAATGAAAAACTCAATTTGGTTACATTGTTAATAGTGTAAATTCAAATTCTCACACAAAATTATAACTAACAAGGCCTCATATACAAAGAATTGTCTTAGAATGCGTATCAAATCTAGAATAAATTTAATAATATATAATACTTGAAATGCAGGAAAATGTAATGTCCCTAATCAGGTTTAAGAATCAGGAAAAATGGAAAACCCAAAGCAATAAAATCTTATAACTTGCTTACAACTCAAATGACGCGATCTTAATTATCCTTTAAAGAAGTTTAACCGCTTAAAAATATTTGGTGTATTTTATTATACCTACATCAGTTGCCATTTGAAAGCATCCCAAGTATGTGTCCCATAAACAGAAATCATTTTATTTATTTAGATCGCTGGTTACCTATCCATATATCCCACACATCACCGGGCGGTTAGCTAACTGCTACCTACTGCATTGATTTCTTAACTTCATGTTAATATAGACAACATCGAAATAACCGTCCAATCCTGGATTAGTACCCGTGACATCATGATCGGCAGTTGCGTAAGCTTACATCTTCAATCAAACGAGGTTGTGTTTATTTACACACGAAATGTAGGTCCCGCGTCACACCCCTACTTGAAAGGTTATTTCTATCTAACGTATTGTTATTAGTATTAACCTAGATCTTCTCTTATACTTAGCATGAACTGAGAGGTCAATTTCATTAATATTACGTACCTATGCATCCGCAAATCGTTTATAATCAAGTCACATGGAAGTTTTACGATATGATCGAAAATTTCGACGCCGTGTTTCGAAATTTCCGTCCAGTATGACTATTATGTCTCTGTATGTTTTTATGCGTTTAAGGGCCGAATGAGCTACTTGATGGATGTCAAGTTCAGCCAAGTATTGGGGGCAAGTGTTGCAATCAAGCTAGTTAGTCATACTGTTATGAAAGGCCGTAGTGTGCTCCCACACAAACACTTTTACATTTATATCTCACTAGATGATGCCCGCGGTTACACCCGCGTTATTTACGGCTAATGCTCCACTCCCGTGGCTTATAGCGTGATGTTATATAGCCTATAGCCTTCCTCGATAAATGACCTATCTAACACTGAAAGATTTTTTCAAATCGGACCGGTTCCGGGTTCCTGAGATTAGCGCGTTCAACCAAACAAACTAACAAACTCTTCAGCTTTATATATTAGTATATTAGATTACCTCGGACTGCGTTATTTTCTTTTGTTTTGACGGGAAATTTCTGTTGGCTTCATATTTCTTAAAAATATTTTGAATGTTTAACACGATCATATTAACAAAGAGAACATATGAAGTAACAAGAAAAAGTACCTACAGATAATCGGCATTTCCAAGTGTTCAATTATCTATGTGTTTTTCATATAAAAAGTAACATACAGAATACCCATTTTAAAATAAGACACCTTGTACAGATGAATCATGTTACTCATTATAATGAGTAACATCACAAAAGTGGAATAGAGAGCCGAAGCCCCACCAAAGAGTTTAGAATCACGAGTATAGCGCATGATCTAACACTGCTGTGTAACCTCCAACCGCTAACGAATGTTGCTGACATTCAAAATTTTAAAAGCATTTGAAAGCTGTTGCTGGCTCGCAAATGTTAGCACGAAGAAACCGATCAAATAATAGTTGATATAGTTCCTGTATACTTATGATCAGAATCTTGTTTCTAATTGTATCAAAATAAAAACTCAGACAAAGCAGGATTTCTGGTTCTAAATCAATTCTTAAAAACGTTGTGCGTACTCAATCCTAACAATTTTCGAAGTGCCTTTTGTTATTACCATTTCTGACAAAATAATCAATGCTGCATAAAGACACATTTCACAATAACGTGATCATTCGCTTCGTAATACGTAAAAGTAAGTACTTCTGCAGTATTAGCAATTCAAAACCCATCATTATATTTCTGCATGAAGCGGGAAGGCACAGCTGCTAGGCGCAAGTGTGCCAAGGCGAAACCTCACCGTCGAGTAACAGTACTAACTTATATACATGTAATTAAACCCAGTAAAACAGAAACGTACTATTGTTTCCAAAGCCTATTCGTTTTTCCGTTTGATGTTGCTTTTATAAAACTGTTGGGTTTATTGTACCGTCTTTATGGAACATTAAATGTCTTCGAATGGTTTTTATTGTTTACATTGTCTTATACGAAAGTGTATGTTGTACATTCTTTAGCTAAATTATATACTTTTAATCATTATTTATTTGGGAACCTTGAGTATAGCATGCAAAGCGTGCAAAAAAACGCTATTTTGTTATATCATATCAGGCATATATACCGACTAAGTGCTTCCTATACTGCAATAAAACAGTAGATTAGTACTTCTATTGAGTCAATAGACTATTTAGCTTCTGTTGATACGTCACAAGAAATCCTTGTAATAGTTGAATAAGGAAAACATCTTCTGCCACCAATACTGTTGCGAATTGCAACGTTCAAACGCTTAAGGTTAAATACACTGCCCTAAATAATTTTTCCTTGACTGAGGTAAATTCTAAATAATTCAGTTGCAATATTACAAGACGTGGGTCCTATATATTAAATACGACGCTTACTTAAGAACATACGGACGTGATACGTCATAATAAAACCATAGTACTGGTGGAACTGATTGCTGTATTTTTACTGTTTCAAAGATAACATCTGCATCTGAGCATAGTGATGTGATAACATTGTGAACTCAGATATCTGTTACCCCACAGTTACGTTGCTATGGAATCTTTTCTAGATCATTTGTATAAGGAAAACTGAATATATGTTTATAGTATAGATATACAAATTTCCTTGTTTACTGTTTGGTGAATTCCCCATATTTTTAGTTCTGTTTTACAATCTATGCTGTGAAAATCCCGATTTTATTGTTTATATTTCAAGCATCGATTTCTTGACGACTGATACGAATTGATAAGCTTTTGCTAGAGGTAAGCCTAACTAAAAGGAATCCAAACCAATCCGTCTGTGTTGCACTGCCTGCAATCATTACCATGCAAACAACGTGCAAAGAACGATATGCTGAGATATATTTTGACAAAGCAGCCGATAACATAATACTAATTACTAGTATATCAATGCAGATGTATCATCGGATATACCAGTAAAATTATAAAGATAACTGAATTGCAGTCATACTTTTAAAGTATGACATATAAGATAATCAAATTACAAATATGACTTCATTGCATAAAGAATTAGTTTAAGCCAAAGTTTTATTACTTTTATGAACTGTTCACGAAAGCACTGCATGATTATGGTCTTTTGATAAAGATGTTGTAATTCTTCAAAAGGTTGTTGAAACCCATTCATAGATTAGTTTCTAGTAATAATATATTTCATCTGTTATCTTGGTCTATTTATGTACTATTTCTCATTGTCTATCCTACTTTATTAGATAAGATTGTTGAGAATGGCGCTTTACAGATTACTCATTAACGATTATCTACAAGGACTTGAGGTAATTTCCCGCGTTGTCCTTTAGGTGTTAAAAATAAAAATGTGATCATGACTACTATCTTTATTTCATTCATAATATCATGTGTCCTAAAATAGACATTGCGTACCAAGATTTTTATCAGTAGAAACTAATATTATTAACGGACGTTGTAAAGGTAAGAATTATATTATATAAATGATTAAAGTCGTAAACAATATCTTACGATTACAATATAATCAACATTCGTAGGGTTTTGGTGGATTAAATCAGTTAATTCATATTAACAATAGCGAATAAAATGTATAAGCGTCATAAATGTTAGTAACATTGCCTAAAAAAAATGACACTGCGGTTTTTTTACAGTTGTATTAAAAGTTCGTGTGGTGACGGATTAAGAATACGGATTGTCACCACCCCATATCATCCCATGGGTGTCGTAAGAGCCGACACAGGCAGCATATTTTGCATAGAACAGCACTGTAAGAGAAGGAAATCTTGATACCAACCCTATGCCAACCCGTTTGGCCAGCGTGGTATAGTAGGCCAATTCCTCCTTTCAAAGGAGAGGCCTAGTCCAGCAGTGGACTGTTAAAGGCTGGTGATGATGATTAAAAGTTACGTGCAGTGTTCAGTTTGAGCATAAAGAACCTTGCATAATTACGATAAGTAGTAGATTCTACTATTAAACTATCTGTTAGTCTGCAAAAAATATTTGCAGATAAAACTCATAAAGTAACTTCAGTTTTTGTGATCTCAATATAGATAATATTTTTATGCTCATTATGTTGTCCGTTATCAGGAGTTGATCGAATACGAGCAGTTTATTATTTTAATAACAAACAAACAATAGTTTCTTCGAAAGTAAAAAATAAACTTTACTCTTACTCGAGCCACTTGTTGAATCAATACTTTCAATTTGATACTTTTATTCTAATGTTAAATCGTTAAAGAAATATATAAAATAATTACAACTTTCAATGTTATTTACAAACAACAAATCTGTTTCCTAAGCAATATCTTAATCCTATGCATGCATACCTTGAATTTTAATGATAATGAAGTAAAAAAATACCTAAATATATGTAAAGATTAACTCATTATTTTAACATTTACGTAATTGCTTACGTACCCATGCGACGTAATATATTTCTCATGTTATTATTCCTGCCGTAATAAACCAGTGTTTTTTCTCACACGTATTGGTGTCGGCGTCTGGTTATGTCTGTAACGCGTTTTATTTGTTTTGATATTTCTGCCGAGAATCAATTTGTACGGCAATGTAAACGGAACTAGAGATTGAAGGATAGATAGCCGATCTTACGATGAGTGAATTACTTGGAGTATCAAGGTGAAAGCTAGTTTTTAGGGTTCCGTAGTCCACAAGGAACCCTTATAGTTTCGTCATGTCCGTCCGTCTGTCCGTCCGCAGCCTAGCTCAAAGACGCCTGGTGCTAGAAAGCTGATATTTGACATGAATATAGACATAAGATATTGCAACAAAACTGTAGAATAAAATTTAGGGAAATATTTTTTTTAAATGTATCTCCCCTACATATATACTGCGGTTGAATTTTTTTTTGCTTGAGTACCCCATCATGTGGGATATCTTTGGATAGGTTTTAAAAAAATATTATTAGTTTGCTCAAATCATTTTTCGATCAAGTGAATGGTTTGTCAAATATCAAGCTTTGAAGTGAAAAAAATTGTTAGACTCAAGTGTCCCCCCCCCCCCCTCTGGCGGCTAAACTATCAATTTCGAAGAGGTGAAAAAAATCACAAATGTAGTACATATAACGAATTTAAAAGGAAAACTATCACGGCTAAGTAAATATCACTAGTTCACGAGTAATCGTCGGTTAACTTGTAAATACCTATTTCTGTGAGTTTACATTGGGCGCGCTGTCTTAATCTTAAACATATACGTACTTTGGTATGTAATGTACTACGGTACTACGTGTGTATAGTAGTAGTATATCTTGGAAACCACATTTTATGTTTACAATACATAACTGGATACATACCTATTATTTTTCTAAACAAAACTTAGGTTCTTATAATAGTGTTATTAAAATTATTTTTTCAGCAAAATGAACAGTCGGATTTGTTGTACATTAATACCCCTTGCAGCAAGTCATTATGGGCAACTACGGAACCCTACATTGCGCGTGGCCCGACACGCACTTGGCCGGTTTTTTAGTCTGTTTGTTTTTCTTGAGACGTGAACACATGGCTTCTACGCAGTATCTTCTTTACTGCAAGCAACGGCAGCACCGTGTCGTTCAGCTTGTTTTGTCGATTTATTAACACGAACAGTATAGCAATATAATCCTTAGATTATATAAAATTGTGTTATGTAACTCACATCCTCCTTGCATCGAAGAGTACTTTATGCCAGCAGTTACTTCCCTGTTCACTATTTGCATCAATTTACCGGCTTTCATAATTTGTCCTCAACACAGTTACAAAACAAAAATATTCAGGGTTTGTAAACGTTTCCCGAATCCACAGTCGCTGATGTTTTATCACAACACAAACAGATTTTGTCAATAAAAAAGCACACAAGCAGTACCTATAATATTTGATGAAAAGATTTTAAAAGTGCCGACTCTAGTTCAGGGTAATAACATTCTGATTCTAAGTATGACAATTTTTTATTGCCATCATAAGCAACCTTCTCTAACAAGGGGTCAACTGCGTGACTTTAGGGTAATTTAACACTGTCTTACTGTAAAAGCCTATCGTGTAAATGAACTTTAACGTCATTTACTTACGACAGTTGAAGTTTGAGTTATATTCCACTAAACACGTAACTGTTACTTCCTGGGTAAGTTGAACAACTACTTTTTGTAAGCAGGCTAGGTCCAACCTCCTATGATATAATATGACCTACTCTCTCATGCATCGATCGGTGCAGCCTCTTATTGGAAACAGTGTGAACGTATCTTTAACACAATGGATATTTTTGTTCCAATGATTTTAATTTATAGATACCTAAATGAATTACGGTACACTGTGTTTCCTTACAGAAGTATTGTTACGATTCTACGTTTTGTATCAATTGTACAAATTCAATGTTTGTAAAGTCTCCCAGTGTATACAATTTATTCCTAGTGGGAGACATAATTAGAAAAGGAGACGCTAAACAATTAATTAATTATTATCATGAATGACAACTATTACGTAAGTATTAAACTTGAATGTGGTCATGCTTTATTGGTGTTATTTACAGGTAGTACATAACAAAATGCGTCATAGTTTACCCGATTAATTCTTATAGACAGTTGTGAGCATCACAATGCACTCCAAAGTGCTATAACTTAAAGTTATTAGAGTCAGTAATGATTCAGTTTTCTGAGGTAAGCTAATGTTTGACGTCAAAGATTAGCGATTTAATGAATAATTTAGACTTTGTGTAGACATAATAAGGCTTCCGTGGAAGCGATAACTGTATAGTGTGTATACCACGTTTTCTTTACTCGTGTACCGAAAGATTAGTACATGACGGTGATACTTCAATATACTGACAAAGCAACGAAACTTTTTAGACGAAAATAGTCTGAAACAACATACTATTAAAGTTTCTTACAGCTTGAGTAGAAAAAAAGGTTGTTAGTAGTTGCCTTCAAATTATAATTATAGGGCTGCTGCAAAAGTTGTTACTATTGTATAATACTACTGCTCAGTTGTAAATCTGGCTAATTACAAAATACAAGATTGGTTACAAGCCACACGTAATAAACATTTATAAGATGAGTATCAAATAACGAAGTAAACAAATAAGCAAATAAAAATGTACAAGAGCTCGCATAAAATGATATTAAAAAACCAATCTATGAAGCATAAAATTTTATTGCACGCCATAATTTTACATCAATAAACGAAATCAAACTATTGTTTGACATCCCCCCGAAAAGAGTTTATGATATTACACCAAAAATAACAAATATTGGACACATTAATATTTATTTCAATTTACGCAAACATGTTTAGTATTTTCTATTTCAATTGGCACGTGTGAAGCAATCGGTTGTCAAGTTATATTAAATTCAATACATATCTGACACTTATTACTGTGATTCACTGAAATTACTATTGTTATAACATAATTATGTTTGGTTGATTAGACGCACGTGATTTAAAAATAAACAATAGTGGTTCGTACGTAATACCTATCTTCTCCAGATAATTTTCCAATAAGTATGGATGCAAAGTATATTAAATACTTAGACTGGCCTGTTGGTGTAGTAGGTAGTTATTGATGCTGAATTCTAAGCAATTGGTTGTTATTCTGATTCCCACCCATTCATCATTGTGAGATGAACACGATGTTTTTGTTCTGTGTCTGTGTAATTTATCTACAAAATCAATTTATTATATATTTTCTAACATAATTATAAGGGTGTTTATCAGTTATGTAGTTACCAAAATAAAGGCTCAGTCTGCTTTGGAATCAGTTTACCATGTGTGAGCTGTGCGGGATATTATTATTATATAACTTATAATAACTTGTAACGTCAAATATGATAATATCTGCTTGCAGCTTCACCTACGGGGCGTCGATTATGGGGGGACGAAGCAGCTGGTCTGCTATACTGTAAAGTTTCTTAAGCTAAGTCTCTATTACTGTAAAGTTTTTGCGTGGAAGAATGACAAAAACCCACCGATCCGCATTAACCTTCGCGTTTATGACTGTTGTAAGATTTCCCAATAAATACGTAGGTATGTCTTATAATTTATGCGGCAGTTGTACGTACAATACCTAGTAGTATTTAAGTAGAAATGAGTCACCCGACGCAACCCATTCAATGATTTACATATCAGTCGTATATGTATATCTCTGCCAGTGTTTTCGTTGTGAAACTGTGTTTTGGCGACATATGATCGACTATCTAGAATTTTAGTTTATGAGGTTGATGAGTTACATAAATATGTAAATGTTTTATTAAAGGTAACCGAGGATTAATTATAGAATCGAATCGATAGCAGATAGTCGTTTATGTATTCAAGAACATAATTTATTGATAGATAACCCACAAATTGACCTATAGAGAGTTTGGTTCAAGAAATTAAAAAATATATAGTTTAGTAATATTTTACTTTTAAGTTAATCCTTTTTTTTAAAGGAAGGTGCCAGATAAAATATTGTTTTTTTTTATATTTATATTAATTCATTGTTTTGTCTTTTACTTGATTTAAAAAACGCTGACCTTTTTCTAAGACTTTTATCTTTCAAAAGGTATACGGTATTAAAATTTTGAAATGTTCAAATAGTAGGTACATATCAGCTGTTTATCGTTCTAACAAGTCGTAAAAGTCAGCTGACTCTCATACCTACCTACTCGTGAACTCATAAATGCAATGATCTATTACGATTTATGCCTACTCCATACACTTTATCGTTATATCGTCGCTTATAATATTATAGTATCATCTTGATCTTTATGCTTTCTTGAAACGGTTACGTATGTGTCGTCATCCTTACTGTTATAAAATTGTAAAATAAGTAAAGGTTCTAATGAAGATTTTGCCAGCGATATAATACAGAAGAGCTCGAAACATTAATCATTTGTACAATATGTGAAATACAATGAGAATCAAACATAAATCAGGTGTAAAAATTTATAGAAAATTATTTCCATACAATGTCGAGTAGCTTGGTTTCGGCGTAACTTAGTGAATGCTGGGTAATTGCCTTACATTGGTTAAGACGATATAGAGTAAAGGCAACGCATAATAATATATGCCTATAGCACAGGTTAATCATTATTCTACTCATGTTTAACACATAGTTTACTAGACAAGTTCGTACTTTATGACAGATTCGAAGAACTGTCTTTGCAATAAAAATGGCAGCACTGATTTATTGCTACCGGTTTACCGTAATGAAGGAATGGTCTCGTTTTATTATGATAATATAAAATCCTTGAAACTCACATGACTCAATGTAAGACTTAACATGACAATCGTCCTCGTTCAACATTAGGCATTTTGTTCAGACTACAATACTTCCATACTTATTCCATGAATTGTATTACGTCATATTATGCCTATATACAAGCTCAGTACCTAGTGAACAAGGTAACTACATATAAAAAACCAAACAGGTCTAGTAAACGGGCAAAATCGTATTTCAATCTGTAGGTAAACTAATGGGTTGATTACACTAGATGTAGTCAGTCATCCCGTTATCGCAACTGGAGTAAGTGTAAAGTGTGTAGTAATTTTTAAATAATTACACAATCATCATCATCAGCCTTTGACAGTCCACTGCTGAACTAGGCCTCTCCTTTGAAAGGAGGAATTGGCCTACTATACCACGCTGGCCAAACGGGTTGGTATAGGGTTTGTATCAAGTTTTCTTTCTCTTACAGTGCTGTTCTCTGCATAATATGCTCCCTCTGCCGGCTCTTACGACACCCATAGGATGATATGGGGTGGTGACAATCCGTATTCTTAATCCGCCACCACACGGACGAATTACACAATAGAGACACGTTAATTAAACATACATAGTAATAAATTGTAAAAATAGCGAAAGTTTAAACGTTTGTTTGTTACCTTTTATAAGAACTCTATTGTAATGATACCCTCTTGAAATAAAATAAATTTATTTGAATTCTGTAGATAAGCTTAATTTATATACATCTGTATCAAATACCAACCACATGAGTTAATACCTAAGGGTAAGATCATATATAACCTTTGTAACGTCTGTACATATCAGTTAATTACTGAAACCCAACTCACACATGCGTTGTGAAGCAATCGAGTAATACATTCGAGTAATAAGCCCACCGCACGCGTCTCTCGTGTGATACGATCTGACACGTGACTCCGACATGTAGACATAGAGTACGTTAGCAAGGTTTTTGCAGACAGGTCAATTCATTGAACTAGAGTAACGAGGTTGTTGGTTTTGTACCTATTTACATATTAAGTGCTGCTAGAAGTATTCATTTGGCAAATGAAATTATTAATTATGGACTCATCGATTGATGTAAGTATGTAGAGAAAATAATTATATTATGTGCTAGGACTATCATTTACGCAGGCTACCGTAATAATATTCATGAATATAAGAGTATAGGTATTATACAAAAATTACATCCTGACAATTCATAACTCTCTAACATTGTATTAAAAATACTATTACATATCTTAATTTATGCCACTACACGTAGTCTGTTAAAACGCTAATAATGCAATTAGTATACAATATTTATTTCTACTACGAGTCTTAGTTTCATTAGACCAACAAAACCAATTACATAACAATTACTCTAGTAGGTTTAGTCATGTAATTGGCACTTAAAATGAATCTGAGTGTCGGCTTTTGCAACAAATACAAAGGTATTTGTAATCGTTAGCAATCGCGGTGCATTGTTGTAAAACTAGGTCGTTCTGACCCCGACAAGACGGATATACAGGGGTACATGGATTATTATTGTAACTAAAGAACATAAATTTCGAAGTAAAGGGCGTTAGAGGGATAACTTATCACGTATCAAACGCACGATAGAGGTAGGTTAGGTTTCTGATATTTCTGATACCATGGTGCCTTGCAAATTGTAAGAAACGATATTATGATGTGTTAGTGATAGTACGAACACATATCTATAGATGCTTAACTAATAACTGATTAACTGTGTTTCACTTCAAAATATCACAGAATGCTATGTAGGTAGAAAACTATGGCAATGAAATAAAATGACGTAACATTTTTAATACTCTGTGTCAAACACTTCGGTGGTCGAAGACACGCACACATGTTAAAAAGTTTAATAATTATTATTGTAGTTTATATGTGTGCGTAACTCGTGTATATTTCAACTGAAACTAAACGTGAACTTTTACTATTAGCTAGTTTATAGATTGTTTTAAAAACAACGGAAATTAAATCGACGGAAGGCGTGGGCTTCTTATTAGAAGTTATCTACTACCTATACAACGGTCTAGTAAACCTCCGATGAGAAAGTGTGTTCGAATGCACATTGTTTAATCATGTGAGGAGGATATCCGTTAAATAAAGAACAGCAGCTAAAATGAGAATAATTTATCTTCCATCTGAGTACAACTGAGTGTTAACCGATCTGAGTCACTAACAAGATTGTTTTGCGTAAAAGAAAGAAATATGTTTTCAATAATGACAGCTTAACGGATGCACGAACTGGTTAGTCTTATTATGACAACGAACCAACTTCCTGAATGATATAAAAAACTATATCCACAGTAAGTATCTACGGTGGAATTTTTCACGATGAGAAATAGGTAAAACATATAGCACCTAATTGTAAAGATGTCACAAAAATATTTTATACACAAACATTTGGATGGTATAATACGTTTCTACATTATAAATTATATGATTCAAATATTTGCTTATGGATGTACTTATTTACATAATTTAATAGTATTAATAATATAATAATACCTATCCTTTGTCGCTACGGCATTTACTCTTAAGGTCATCAGAGCGATACCTATTTCGTTCTTGAATGTACATAAGATAGTAGACAGGATATTATATTATTATCTACCATCTTGCTTATCTGTTATCAAAATAGTTTTTGAGCACAAATACCCACAATGTATTGATAGAAATCTAATATAAATATCAAAGTAGGTAGATCTAAGACAAGAATCTAAAATCCTTTTTTTAGTATTGAAGTTTGTTTTGAATAAAATATTGTGTTATCGTTGCTTTTGCAAAATATCGCATATATTAAAATAGATTGTATTTCATTGTATATTTTTGTAAATGTTATGAACATATGCACAGTACAGGCAGTTTACATTTACTGATGAATATCAGTAATAATAAACTGTGCCTGTGGTTGGTGAAATAACATGTTATTAATTTAAGATCAAACACAGACACGCCTCATTAGCATGAAATTAATTAGAACACATGTTCACTTTCACAATTCTGTTTAAAATAATAACAAATTCCAGTAAAATGTTGTATCCTACACTGTAGTTTCACCGAGTATAATTACAACCTAAGTATTTTCACGATGAAAATAATAAACAGTTCTGATGCAATAATTATATTACAACTTAGTTATTACAATAATTATATCAAAATAGAAATTGTTTGTGAAATAACATGGATAATAACTAATATGACTATGAATAATTTACAATTATTTGCCATGACCGCGGCCGTGTAAGCTATGCTGAACTGTCGGGTCAAAAAACGAGTAGAAGTTATTTCACCTTTTTTCTTCGTATATAAATCACGTAAATAAGGCATTTATATAAGAACGTTGAACGTAAAAGCAATTTAATTGTTATATGAGCAATTTATAATCAAAACCAAATATTGTTATGAGTTAATTAAAATACCGTCATGCCATGCATGTATCGTAGGATAGTTTTCTGAGGTAAACTGTTCTAGTTTATACTGCTATGTTTGTTTATGATATCTTTCTATTTTGTCAAAGACCCGTGAAATTTTGAATATGTTCAATAAAGTGTTTTATTGTGTACCTACTGATATGGCTTTGCAAGAATCAAATGTTGGCACCATTAGGTATTACCAGGCACAATTTCTATTTTGATAGTGCCGTAAGCTTTGTTGCAATCTGCATTCGTTTTGATCTACGATTCTTTGTTTACAACTACAAAGGCTACTGAGAACTTAGCATTGTGTACTTTATCATTGCGATCTTCGCATTAACTCACTATTTTTCTATCAACAACGAAGGTTTGGAGTCGTGCTACAATTCTTTGTTTTACTCCTATATACATATAAGACAAATTTCTTCTCTTTATAAACATCTATTGTGTTTTAAATCTGAATCTGAATTTGTGACACATAACATAACTTCACGCCTTTTATCCTCGAAGAGGTAGGCAGAGGTGTATTACACAGCCACACTTCGCCAGTTATGTTTCGGTCCCAGTGTAATAGAGTGCGAGCCTATTGCCATCTACCGGGCACATTGTTAAACGAGCGATAATTAACATTTTTAATACACACATAACTTCGAAAAGTCAGAGGTGTGTGCCCGGGGTAACTGGGGATCGAACTCGAGACCATCGTCTCGGCAGTCCGTTACGTACACCACTGGGCTATCGCCGCTTTTTTGCTGAATTTTGCTGAATTTGTGATTGTGTGATAAAGATTAAAATGAATCACAAAATATATCGTCGTTGATATACTTGTCTCTACCATCATGGTAGAGACAAGTATATCAACGACGATCTATCTAAAGATTTACATATACATATTATTATGTGCATGGTAGTACCATGCACATAATATGTAAATCTTTCGAATCGAGACATTGACATTACGAGTATAATACTCCGTCACAGTCACTTCAAAGTCGTGAACTGACATTTGTGATATTAATCTGACGACAAGGATTTAGAAATGGAAAGTGCTAGAATATTTGACAGCTCATTAATTTCTAATCTCAGTAGGTATAAGTATGCTTATTAATTAGAAAGAGAAAATTGTGGCGTTGTCTCTTATTTAAATAATATGGAATTAATTGCAATTATGCATTTGCTATAATGTTGATAGGAGTCATTAAACAACATCATGCTATTCCATTTTACCCTTATGAGACACTTTTACTCTGATATATTTGCATGTATTACTAGAAGAATGATACTATACGGGTAACATTTCAAAATAATTGTTTGTCTTTTAAATAGTTGAAACAAAAGCCATATATGTTTCTGACAACAAGGTCATATCCTCTATAGCCACACAATGTGCCATTAGATTAACTAACCGTATTAAGGAAAAGTCAGCCATTGTTCCAAATTTGGCGCCCATATTTAAATATAACGGTTTGGAACACTTTCATACAATGTTGCATAGTGGTAACTGTCACTGTTAAAAGTAGGTCGGATTAGAAACCAATTATTGATAACAAATACTACTTTAGTATTGGTTGTGTACATTAATGATGTCATACCTTATAAATTTTCTTTACAGGAAATCACAGCTCAACTGTCACTATGGTACTTCCATCTTTATCTTAAAGCAATACTATACGTCGCGTATTGATTTAAACTTCAGTGATAAAGACATCGTCCATCATTATTACGTGTCGAATATTATCTGCTAATTATGAAGTTCAATAGGTGTTGGGTTCATATGTGTATGATTGAAGCGTAAACAAGAATTTTCTTGTATCAAATGTTTATAAAATAACGACAAAGGATGTATAACTGTATCAGCCTTCTTCCTTATTGCACCTTCTAAAACTCAGAATAAATTCTCAGTATTTACATTTATAATCTTGATTTGCTTCTTATATTAATTTCACAGAGAAAAGAACTTGTATTTAGGCGTTATCGGAATATAACCTGCCTAGAACATTTTGACTTTCCATACGATCTTTCCATACGTTTTTACGTACATGTGTCTCAATTTGGCATTAATCCGTTACAAAACTATTTATTTACCCATCGTATGCAAAATATTGGTAGCAGGTTCAATAATTAAAATACACGTTTATTATTTAGCTAAATTTATCCTTAAATTCACAACTGAATTCACTTGGTGTTAATCAATAGATCTCTCTCCTGAAAATTACGAAGGTAGATATAGACATACGACTTTATCTATGATAGGTGTAGATTACAGTAAGGTCAGGTACTCACAATAGTAACATATAATTATATTGATAAGTCTATGCTCTATCCGTTTTCTTATAAGAAGCACATTACACATCATCATTCTCTTAGCCTTATCCCAGTTTCAATCTGGGGTCCGCTTACTAGTCTAACCGGATTTGGCTGAATATTAGCTTTTCCACAGAGCGACTGCCTGTCTGATCTCCGCAACCCGTAGGGATTGCGATATTCAATGGTTTAGACTAGTGTCAGTTTATTTAGAAGGTACTGACGCCCTGTAACGACTGTCAAAGATCTTCATGACAACCGGGACCGACATCTTAACGTCAGGGCTGTGCCGTCTCTATCCAGCGCCTGTGTGCGAAATCTATGAAGCGCCTGTGCAGTGGCGTAGGGCGGATGACCGATGACCTTTTTTTTAGTCGATATCTAACAATTCCGGCCTAAAATTAATTTTATATTTGCCCTTCCTACGCCATTGCGCCTGTGTGCGAAATCTGTGAAGCGCCTTTTTGGCATCCTTTTTCGAAAATAACTAATTAACGCATATCTCGGCGCGCGCAGGGCCGAATCGTCGCTATGTGCAATGTACGCGGCGCACACAGGCGCCAGGGTGACAGGGGCGCCCCTGTCACCCTGGCGCCTGTGTGCGCCGCGCACATTGCACATAGCGACGATTCGGCCCTGCTTAACGTGCTCTCCGAGGCACGGGACAAGCGATAATTAACAATTCAGAAGAAGCACATTACACATATTGTAAAAAAATCGCATCCAACTAAAAACGTGATAAAAAGGATACAATAAGATGAATTATTGATATTCTGCTTTTATTCATACGTCGTCGGTACACGACTAAGTTATTATGTGTAAAGCAATTTATCTTACAGTAATGACAGTAATTGCAGATTTTAGACAATCACGCAGCCGACACATGGTTTACCTCGTGACTTATACTGCTATGCACTACTGTCAAACTGTTTCAATATTGAATTGAATTCATAATCAGTTCCGCATTGATACGAATGTTATTATTGACATTGATTGATTCAAGTAATTAGTAATTAATAATTTTAAAATTAGGTGCTACACTACAGCAATGGCAGTAAATGTAAATGTAGAATCATTAGTAATTAACTTAAATTTTGACGCTCATAAGCGTCACTTTGTGGCCTAGATGAATAAATGATTTTGACTTTTGACTTTGACAGCACAGAGTAATAAGCCATTTAGGTTTAGACAGGTTGAACCTTTAGGGACTTCGAAGTAATTAGTTACAAATAAGAATATAATAATATTGGATTTAACACCAGTCTTGTTATTATACAATTTTCATACGGCTGCTCTGTAATAACAGTGTATCTATTGGTACCTAATTATGCTTTATATATAATGGTATGAAATTATACATTTTATTCAACCCTACCTTTAAGTAATAAAATAAGGTATGCGCATACATAATTTTGGGTGACTAAGTTATCTCAACGTGATGGAATTTGTTCCCTCCACACAAAATGAGCGTTATTAATCCTTAAAGAGAGCGTAAAATCACGGTGTATAGATAACATTACCGTGGTAAAATCATATTCATACTATAATTATCCACATATTTAGATTATTTGTAACTTAGATTTGTTATATCTAAAATTAAGTACATTTGTCGAAAGCAATCTAACAGACAACGCGAAGAAAGCCCGGCGCTTTCTTCGCAAAGAAACAATTTATTATAGCCAAAAGTATGCTTGACCAATAGAAGTACAAGTTTATTCTTTTCATAAGAAGGTGATGGAAACTTGAACCTTATAATATGCGTTCATGGTTCTCCGACACGGATCCGTTAGAGGCGGGTTAGGTTTCTCATAGCTTCACGGCGACATAGGATATGATTACATTTAGTCATAAGAAACCTACCATGGAAAGTTTACTGATGCTAAGTCGTAAAGAGATCGACAAATAAAAAGCAGAACCTAACAGATATGTCCTTTAGTCAAAAACGTCATAACATACTATGACGTATTTGACTTAAAGACGATAAGTGTGCCTGACCAATACTACTTCACCTGTCTAAATTATTTCGATCCTTATAAGATTGGCGATAATATTTTGGCGGTTATACTCTGTCAATAGTAGTAATGAGCGATAAAGAACTTATGGTACTATAACGTCAGTAAGACTTATATAGACACAGGTGTAGAAAATATGACGCCGGCCACCTTTTGTATGAGTACTGAAAATTATAACTTGCCGTCGCTAAGTACTATTCAAATACCTATATTATTATTTTACATTCGAAAAGCCGGATGTTTCGTAGTAGGTACATCCTTATAAGAGAATAAAAAACATAACCGACTCGATTAATTGCTTGGTTTTGTCCATATATTTATTTTGCTGGTATCGGGATTGCCTTTTTTATTAATATACTTTTTGTAACAATAACTAGTTTAAATGGTGATTATGTCAATTATTTTACTAAACTAACTTTACTCTTCACCATGTCAAAACTTTGCTTTATATGCAACGTAACTTGTTCTCTTAGTTTAATAAAAACATTAGGAGCAAACTATACAACATGCAAAGGCACCCCTTAAAAAACGAAAATATAATCATACAAGTTTATTTAGTTGATAGAGATAATTTTCCTTAAAATCTTTAGAAACTCGATAAGACATCGGATTATTTGTCTTTTTTATAAACGTCATTTCTTCCATCAGTATTCTTCCTAAAGAATGATAGAACAGATAAATCTCACGAGTCGATTACGATATACTGAGTGAGAATCACGGTGCCTAAGTATGGTTGGAAATACTATAATACTTGAGTATTGTCGTAAAGATACGCTTATACGTTTATTGAGTGTATTTTTCGGTTGTAATGTTGAATGTCAATGTTGTAAATAAAATTGTCTTCGTATCATATCAGTTTAATTCATAAAAAGTTACAAGTCATAGTTATATTACCAGACTATTCCATATAGTTGTCCAGGTAGTTGTTTTATGTCTGGAAAACACGTTTAGAAGAACTTTAGAATGTTTTATTATTTTTCATCACTAAGCCAAAATGTATTGAAATGTGAAAGTTGAATAGACGCCTTAGCTTGTAGTAACAGAGGAAAACATTTTACTACAGTCTATAGAACAGACATAGACAAATGTCTGAAAGCTTAGACGTCATCATTGCTTTACATGGCCTCACAGCTACAGGCTTCTCGGAATAATTTCTGTCTGCAAGCCGCGAACTATTCCGTAGCGATTGTTACCAATCGCGAAATTGTCCAAGTTAAGCAACTATTAGGTTCATATTTAAAACGAAATATTATTGAAATAATATATCAATTGTACATTAATATAGTAATATCTGAAAGTACACTACTCTGTAACATTAAGATGTTTGTAATTTTCCTAAAGTCAAGATTCGGCTATCTGCTATCTTGCTCTATATATGAAATATCATCGCAATATATATAACCGTGTGCAAAAATACCTAAAAGTAATACAAAACTTTCCTATGGTAAACGAATGTCACCACAAACATTGTTTTACAAATCCGTAAAACAATTGCACAGATGACGCCTAATTAAAACTCATTTGTTGTTCGTGGAAATGTTATATTGCAATGTTTTCAACATTCTTAATTACCACTAACAAGCCTTAAGAGTCTATGTTGTTCAGCAAATACTATAAATGTTGAAATGTCCGCAGGACAATGCAATGGACTTATGGAACAATGTCAAATGTTTGTTTGTAGGGTAGAGTCGACAATTGTAATAATATAACGTAATATACATATTATACTGTAGTATATTCCAAAGTATAATACGTTTCATCATCATCATCAGCCTTTAACAGTCCACGTCCGGACTAGGCATCTCCTTTGAAAGGAGGAATTGGCCTACTATAACACGCTGGCCAAACGGGTTGGTATAGGGTTTGTATCAAGTTTTCCTTCTCTTACAGTGCTGTTCTCCGCATAATAATATTATGCTCCCTCTATCGCTTCTGACGACACCCATGGGATGATATGGGGTGGTGACAGTCCGTATTCTTAATCCAATTGTTCACAAGGTACATACAATCCAAATTTCAGCTTCTTCCGCGCAATACTTTTGGCTATACTTTGTCTGTCAGTAACGCAAGAATTTTGTTAAAACAAAATTGTATTGGATGTAGCATTGTTGGACTATAACAGATTTCCATACCTCATTAAGGTCATGTAGTTAATCATTTTGATGACTCTTACAAACTCTCAACAAGTCATTTTTGCTGTCAATTTGTACATGTATACTTGTAAATTGGCAATAAGATAGGTAATTAAAAACTAACATATTAAAAACAGCTAATCGATCTGTAAAATGCAATCTACTTTGTTTTAAATCTTCACAGATACTTAAATGAGGAAACGATAACCACAGGAAATTGCTGTTTAATAAAAAAACGCAATTAAAGTCTTACGATTCACACTTTCTTAACCAGGAAATGTTACATTAAATATTTACAAACATCTATTTGCTTTAAATTTTACATCTTCAGCTTCCTGGTTCGTGACGAATAACTTAAGACTATGTACGAACATTCCTCATATGCCTACATCATTTATATTATATCTTTAAACTCTTTAGTAACAATTTTCCCTTCCTTATCGTCAAGGTCGAGTCGAGTCATGACATCAGTAAATCAATAGATTGAGTGTTCGTTAACTAGTTAAGATTGGTATAGCGAATGGATATTGAAATCCCTACTACTTCTGACATAATTCTGACTGGACCAGTAAGCGGACCCCGGGCTTCAAGGCGTGTATTTCTGGATGCAACCGGGATAACGCTAGGACGACGATGATTGAAATCCCTACGTAGTATACGTAATAGTATGTATACGCAGTCTTTACGGCTTAATCAAATTCGATAAACTTTAATATACCTATAGTTAAGACCTTAGAGACGGTCATAGTTTACCTTTTAATGCTAAAATAGATATTGAAAGGGTTCAAATAGGGAGGACAGTTACTATAGGGAAACTTATCATTTTATATTTAGTTCTTTGATATATTGAAAGTTTTGAACTGCATGTGAAGTCATAGCAAACAGCTAGTATCATATTGTATTTTTATCAATATTGCAAATGGATAGCCAAAATGAGCTACTAACAGTGATAAGGGGTTGATGTACTCGTGATTTTCTGTTATCAGCATGGGAACATCTAGTCCTAGTTAGGTGAGTAATTCCCGAATAGGCAGGTACTATAACGGTTAAACAGATTATTGCTTCTCATATACTGCGTTTACCGGTGGTCTTTTTGCGAGGGTAATGTCTCCCAGCCTACCTTAAAAAGGCGTAAAGAAAAAAATTGTTGTATTGATTATACAACTGTATAATACGAAAATGTATCGTGTTATTATTGTAGAATGGTTTTCCTAAATCTACTGATGTTTTAAAACAATAAGAGTCATATTATTATTTCATGATGTTTCATTTGATTTAGTTTTTGGCTGCAAAAATGCGTACCTAACCTACCCATTATAAATGTAGATATGTATTTTTATTATTATGTAGTTCTGTCTGACATTTAAGCTAACAAGTTTATCAATATTGGTACTCACTTATATAATTAAGATGTTGACACGTAAATAAGGCGTGATACGACTGCAAATATGTGCATTTAAAATTTTGAACGTATAATATAAATAATAATGTGTTATTAGTACAATAAACCCAATACTCGGTAAAAAACCTCTTTCATTCAGAGATCAAGGATCTCGCCCGATCATTGACCCCACTACTTAGAATTAAATGGGTATAATACCTTTTTTGTTCCGACAGTTTCCGTGGCACCTATTGCGATGTAGTATAATCATTTTAAATTTATGTTAAATTGTGACGCAGCTGTAAATGTCTAGTAATAGAGTATAATGCTATTTTACATATACTATTACATCTCGAATGTGTAAGTAGGTACCTAACCTGATAAAGAGCCGTAAGTGTAGCTACGGTTAAATCGTCACGTGTAGAAGCCAATGGACTAGCGGAAGTGCGACGAAGAATGCCACAACTCATTCCAAATTTACTACACTTAATAATTATTTCGTTTAACAATTATTGCGTAATAATTATTACGACTAATAATTATCATACCTACCTAATATTATTAGATATGTAATAATTATTATATAATAATTATAACGACTAATGATTATATAATATATTATTATACAAATAGTTATCAGTCGTATTTAGACCACACATGCCACACGACGTTTTTTTACATTTTTGAAACACGTGTACAATACATAACTGCCTACACGAAAGTTTTTGGCGCCGGTTCTAGACCAGGAATTAGTAATAACTGGGTTCTTTTATTTTCACGTCTGACAAGATGCAGATTGATGAAATGAACTGGGGAGTATATTACGAATGTGAAAACAATACATTAGCACTGATGGCTATAAATGAACTTCCTGGTATTTTTCTAATAATAAAATACGATCATATTCACGAGACTCAAGAGAGAATAGCGGTTTAACTAGTGGATTAGTCCTGCTATCTCCCCTGATCCCCCTATTCTAAAGATGAGAAAGACAGAACCTAAACAGAGCTATCTTAACATGAGATATCATCATGTCAGCCTAGAGACGTCCACTGCTGGACATGGGCCTCCCCCTACATCCAACCGCTTACCGCGATCTTAACCAGATCGCCAATTCACCTTACTAAAGACCTACTGCTGAGATATAAACAAAATAATATCTACCACGTAAAACAGAATACAGGTTCTATCTGCTTAACCGTAATATTCGTCCTACGTACTCGCCTTAGTGTTAGTAACGTAATCATTATAGCATAACTTCTCTATAAACGGAGGCTTTGCGCGCACACGCATGCATTTACGCCGTATTTTCCACTATAAATTGATCTGCCATTCCACAAGCTCATCGTACATGAGTATGCCAAGTTATATTGGTAATATTGAGCTTGATGAGAGCCAATGTACACATAAAACTGGACGTTGAACCAGACCATGTTATAATATTTATTCCGTTAGTTCTCGACATGGAACTGGGAGTCTTTCCAAAACCATCTGCTGTATCACGAAAGATTGCGATAATATATTTATATTTGTTGCGACAGTTGAACGATTTCACATATATTCATAATATTATGAGGTACTGAAAAGATGTATGATCTTGTACTGCAATGTATGTGCATAGGAACATCTGTAGATATAACATAAATCTTTGCACGCATTTACTGGTGATTACTAAATCTGTTGCTGTCATTTTGGTTCATAAATATAAGTAATGATGTAAATATACTCACACATCGGTAAGGCCATAAGATGTACTTAATAGTTGATGTATTACAGCTTCACGTTATATACGTAAAAGGCAAGACGAGTTTGTTATACAGTTATAAAATTATATGGCATTACTTCATTCTTGCTTAAAGAACCACACACGCATTAATTTTCAATTAAACAATCGGTCATTAAAATGCCTAGCTTAGAAAAAACGCACCATGTATCTATTGGTAAAATGATTGATCTCGGTCACATTGAAACGTCAAAATAATTCACTCAAAGTCAGTGTGTATTACAACTTATTTTCTAAACGTACAAAACTTTGTAAATTACTTCCACTTTTTCGATACTTAATTCTATCGCATGCAAAATTTCATTATTCGAGTATATTCTATCGATGTATCGATTACGAGAATTCACAGTAAAATTTTCAATTTTAAAATGCCTGTATACTGTAAATTGATTTGTACAGTTTTTGCTATAAGAAAATTAACAGTAAAATAATCGAAGGCTGCGAACGGTAGCCATTCAAAAACCTCATTTATTGTAAAAGGATACAGATAGGTGGCTTTATCATATATTCAACATTAACGTTTCGTAATGATGAAGTTCGTGTCTCATTGTTCAATTTATTCTACAACTTAAAGGCCAGTTCAAAAAAAGAAAAGAAAAAGTAACCTTATTGGAAGCAGGTGCACATCCGGGCGTCGAACCCTGTAAGGTGAACTACACACATTTGCAAAGCGTGTCAATAATCTACGTAGCATTTCATTCGTAATTATTTCGATTGTATACTAATCGAAAGGTCGTATATAATGGCAAATGGCACTGAAAGATATAATGATGTAATGTTAATTATACATCTGCGCTGTTACCATGTAAAGATAAATTTAATTACATTTATAATAAGTATAATAATAGCCTGTTTAAATAGAACCATGAATATAATTATAGTCATCTTCTTAATATATATAAATCTCCTGTCACGATGTTTGTTCGCGATGGATTCCTAAACTACTTAACCGATTTTAAATTAAATTGGCACACCGTGAGCAGTCTGGTCCAACTTGAGAGATAGGATAGCTAATTTTATAGTCGCAATTTTATTTTATTGCAAATTATTTGTCTATAATTAATTGACAGTCACAATTATCTGTTAACTCCAAGGATTCTAACAGATGTCGATAATCTTATATTAATAATTTCGTCAAGGAGTACATCGAAACCTTACCTGAATAATAAAACATTAAAAAATAAAGATTTCGAGTCGACAACATATATCCGCAAAATTCGGATTGTCGAGTATTTTGTTAAATTCTAATGGTTCTGACAGACAAATCACAGTCGCCATATTGGCTCTATGATATTGGCCCAAGTTTGCTTTGTAGTAAGTAGTTTGTAGGTGTAAATACTTTTTACAGTTATTTAATATCCGCCCAATAAAGGAGATTTGTGTTACCCCGAATATCTAACTATACTATCTATACTAATATAATAAAGCGTTTGTTTGTTTGTTTGAACGCGCTAATCTCAGGAACTACCAGTCGGATCTGAAAAATTCTTTTTGTATACGATAACCCAGTTATTCCGAAAGGCTCTAGGCTATATAACATAACGCTTCGACCCTTTGGGGCCGGGCCGGGCAAAAGGCTAAAAAGGCTAAAAGATAATGTCGGCTAATCTCAGGAACTAGCAGTCGGATTTTAAAAATTGTTATTGTCTATGATAGCCCAATTATTCCGAAAGGCTATAGGCTATATAAAATTACGCCACAACTTTTAGGGGCCAGACAAAAATAATAAAATGGTCAAACGAGAAGGGGAGGGGGGTTAGGTCAAAGGCAAAAAAAGGCTAAACGAATAGGATACAATCTATATGGGTATCGTTTTCGAGATTTTCGGGACGCTGATTAATAATATGAAATTTATTTAGTGATCCAAGATGGCGGACGGGAAATCAAAGATGGCGGATGAGAAAATTTTAAAAATCAATATGGGTATCGCCTTCGATATTTTAAGGGGTGGGGAATCGAAATACAACATCTATTTCGTGATCAAAGATGGCGGATGGGAAATGAAAGATGGTCGATGGGAAAATTTAAAAAAATCAATATTGGTATCGTCTGCGATGTTGAAAGGGATGGGGAATCCAAATATAACATCTGTTTCGTGATTCAAGATGGTGGATGGGAAATCAAAGATGGCGGATGGGAAAAATTTAAAAAATCAATATGGGTATCGTCTCTGATGATTTAAGGGATGGAGAATCCAAATACAACATTGATGGCGGATAGGAAATCAAAGATGGTGGACGGGATTTCTTTTAAAGTCGATATGGGTATGGTCTCCGATATTTTAAGGAATGGGGAATTCAAAAACGCCATCTATTTCGTGATCAAAGATTTTTTTCTTAAATCAATATGGATATCGTCTCCGATGTTTAAAGGGATGGGGAATCAAAATACAACATCTATTTCGTGATTCAAGATGGCGGATTGGAAATCAAAGATGGCGGATGGGAAAAATTTTAAAAATCAATATGGGTATTGTCTCTGATGATTTAAGGGATGGTGAATCCAAATACAACATCTATTTCGTGATCAAAGATGGCGGATAGGAAATCAAAGATGGCGGACGGGATTTCTTTTTAAAGTCGATATGGGGGAGACGATATCTCCGATATTTTAAGGAATGGGGAATTCAAAAACACCATCTATTTCGTGATCAAAGAGTGCGGATGGGATTTTTTTTAAAATCAATATGGGTATCGTCTCCAATATTTAAAGGGATGGGGAATCCAAATCCAACATCTATTTCGTGATCAAAGATGGCGAATGGGAAATCAAAGATTGCGGATGGGAAAATTAAAAAAAAATCAATATGGTTATCGTCTCCGATGTTTTAAGGGATGGCGAATCCAAATACACCATCTATTTCGTGATCAAAGATGGCGGATGAAAAAATATTGAAAGTCAATATGGGTATCTTCTCCGATGTTTTAAGCTATGAGGAATGCAAATACAACATATATTTCGTGATCAAAGATGGCAAATGGGCAATCGAAGATGGCGGATGGAAAATCAAAGGTGCCGAATGGGAAAATTCTATTAAATCAATATGGGTATCGGCTCCGCCGTTATAACGGATGTGGCGTTCGTATATAACATCTGTTTCGTGATCAAATAGGGCAGATGGAAAATCAATATATTATTTTATTGAAATTTCCCATCCGCTATCTTTGATTACCCATCCGCCGTCTTAAGAAAGGTACTTTAAAAAGGCGATACGGAGTTCGCCGGGTCAGCTAGTATCATTATATAATTTAAACGTTTATTAAAATAGGCGCTGCATAAACAAATTGTAAAAAGCAAGCCTATTCAGGTTACAATTAATTCAAAAGCTTTAAGGAAAAGTCAAATTAAATTATAGTAAACAAAAATATGAAACACATAGTAGAAAACAACACGTGAACAATTAGCAAAAAAACAAACTAGGCTAGTGTTATTCAGCCGAAAATAGCATTATTCTTAGTTGTTCCTTGTAGCCAACAAATACTACATTCCATTATAATTGTTCATGTCAAAGCCCTACTAACCGCTTAAACTAATTTGCACAAGAACATTCTAGCAATAATTGTATAACATTTTCGTAGGAAAGCCCCACTCATAACCTAATAAGGTACCCTGAAAATATTTGTTCTACTGCTCTTATAACCTAGTGATAAAAATTATTAATCTTTACCGTTTTATTTTAAATACATACGAAGATAAATGCGCATTTAGTAAGCCAGCAAAATGCTAGTGCATGATCTTGTAGATATTTGAATAAAACTAGCAAAGAAAATACTTTTGACTATATTCTTTATTGTTCTTGTGTAAGATATACCTAAATATCCTCATTACTAAATATAGACAAAATTATAATAGTCGATATACATCAGTGTAGGCTCAACCCCATAAAGAAATCTTGCAATATACTCCTGACATTAATTCCTCCTTTGCGTGACAACTCATAGAGAACAGCGCTGTTACACGCATTTTTTTTGAAGGCGTATTAACATATTTACGATTGGCAACACCGCAGACCGAGACGACCGTTGCTTTAAAAAACTCAAGGGCATAAGTCGGGGACCCGTAGATTCTTGACCCCATAATCGTGCGTGCCGACGTTTGCATGTTGGCCATGCTTCTACTACATTACTAGAACGTTTACCCTGTCTTATCCCGAAAGATCACTGTCGAACGGGGCTTTTGATATTTTAGTCAATACCTGTAGAGCTATAGAGTCGTTTATTATACTTGATTTTTATTAATTCAGATTCCATAAAATTGTCGAGCTCACTGGCGTGCCATTGGAGAGGTCTATATCTTGCAGTGGGCTATGGCAGGCTGATGATGATGAAAATTATGATTGTACAAAGTATCAATTTTTTTATAATCATTATATGAGTTCATCATCAGCCCAGGTGCGGGTTGGCAGACTTCACATGTCTTTCGTTCTCGCATGTCTGAGAGTTCTCCATAATGTTCTCATTATGGAGAACTCTCAGACATGCAGGGTTCCTCACGATGTTTTCCCTCACCGTTTAGCAAGCGACAATTAACAATTTAATACGCACTTAGCTTCGAAAAGTCATTGGTACGAGCCGAGGATTCGAACCTGAGACCCTCCGCGTAGCAGTCTGTCAGTCGCCACTCGGCTATCGCTGCTTCTTTCTGATTATTTGTGTACCATCAATGATAAAAAAATATTTTTAAATTAGTCTTATCTAGAACGGTGTAGGTGCTATATTAAAAATAAACTACGATATTTATCAAATTAGATATCTGTTACATCTTTGATGAAGATCAATCATGCAAAACAATGTGACTATCAGTATTAACGCCACCGAAAATAATGTACAAGCCTTATCGTTAAAAAAATACCTGACACGTTGTTAGTTCTAAAATTGTAGTAGTAGTTGTTGTACTAATATAAAAACCTTCAACAGAGATGTAGTAAATAAAAACGGTAAAAGCAATCGAAATATTTACAGCTATGATTTATTAGAGACAGATAAAGGCATTGTAAAAACAATCATAGCCACGATATCGCCTGATAAAATGCATAAAGCTTGCACTATTTCAGATAACCTGTATACATCAAAATAAAAACAACTACGTGTTAAAAATACAGTTAATTAGGTGCACAAGAAGCTTACATAAGCGACAGATAACAGCCAACTTTTTTCAAGGAAATATGACTGTATTAAAATTAGTATATTATTCATTCATGTGGCTAGAGTGTCCCACCGGTGAAACTATTTTTTTGTTGAAGCAGGAAAACGCGTCGTACGATAAATGATATTTATTTTTAGAATCAATGGAAGGCGAAAGTTACTTTGAAAAATATCATTAATCCAAGACAATCTGGATAAATCAACACACAATTCTTTGTTTACAGTGTTAAAATACAGAAGTGGCCCTGTCAAATTGTTTACATTCATTGTCTCAAAATCGACGCAGTAACAGTTAATACTTATTTCTCAGACAAAATAAACAAAACTCAATCAGTTCCTCATATTTTTGTTTACGTATCTAACCATTTAGACGGCACGTTGTTTATTTGGCTCTAATATTCAAGAATACCCACGTTGAATAGCCGCCAAATGCACATTTTGCCAAATGAAATAACAACCCAGACAAAACTATGTATTTCTACTCCATTCACACAGATATGTCGTCTGAAGTCTAGTGCTAAATTTTCCCACGGCCAGTTTTGTATTTGCTGCTGTAAAACTTTAAAATGTATGAACTGAAAACTCGAACACATGAGAGTTATTCTCAGTTTTGAGTAGCAATCGTTTTCGCAGCTGCATTCAAGCGTTGGCTGCACCGATTTGCATCATGTTGGTGAAAGACAGGCCAGAACAGATATTAGTCACGAAACGCTTAGAAAATGTTCTTGAGAAATCATTATTTACTTTCTTGGTTACTTTGTGAGAATCTAATAACAGTAAACTCATGTTACTATATTGGTTTTCAAAAATATAGTTCACTAGAGATCAAGACGAAGTTCACATGGGAACACAATACAATTATGTGTATGCAGGCATTCCAAATGCTATGGTCATCTTATTTATCCGTAAATTTTAACCCACTTAAAACTAACATTAGTCATTAATCACTCCGAGTCCCACAAATTACTTTTATTATGAAAGATTATCTTCGATAATACAGGCTAACATATTTTGTTTTTAGAATTACATCACATTGACGTCATACTAAAATGACCTACCCCCAAAAGAAATGGGTCAGCTTTCTGTTTTCGCCTCCTGCGTCAAACATCAATTTGTGATTGCTATTGGCAAAGTTATATTTGCAGCTAATAAACACACCTTTCAATATATTATAACTTCTATTCCAATGTGAGACGGAATGAGGCTAATTTTCTGAAGTGCTCTATCATTTATCAAAGAAAATTTTTAATGTTTCAAACGTTGGATATCAGGTTGGTGCTGATGATATTAGAGATCCAGATGCGTACTTCTTAGATGGAAAGCGATGTAGGTCACCTCAATTTCCAAATGTAACTGAAGGTAATTGGATACGAAACACGTCCCAATTTCATTTCATGGAAACTTTATTGATAAAGATGAAAGCTTAATTTTTCTCAAGAAAAACATTTAAATGTGTATAATTTATGGCTAAGCTGTTAGAGTGTATTGGACTGAGAATGAATGAATTATTGCAATGAGGCTAGTACTTATGTCGCGGTTGGTTGGACAACGATTTGGCTAATGAAGATATCTAGCGAGACGATGAACTGGTTTACAAATGGAAGACTATAATTTTCATCATAAGTAGCTATGCAATATACGCAGAACGTAGAAAATATTTCTTCGCATTATAATTTGATGATTTTTTTGACACCAGCTATTTTATAATCCCCCGTTAAAAATACATTTAGAATTTTTTCCTACATGTTTTTCTTGTAATATTAATCTTAGTATTGGTATTGGAACCGATAAGAAGAGTTGTCTCAGATTCGCGATAAAACATGGCCTACATAACGAAAATGATATATTATCTATCACCATGAACCAAATTTAGCAATGTCTTAAAGGCGGCACTGTTCAAAAACTCAAAGATTACAAGACGTATAATCATTTTAATAACGTTGTAACACGTCAAACGTTTAGAAATGTAAACATTTAAATGTGCATCCGGTTTGGCAAATTCGCTTTTCTCATAAACGTGATAGCGGATAACGTTGAATAATTATAAATATTAAGTGTATTTACGACCACATTTAATAGCACATCTAGATAAAATATATCAATATCTTATTTTAAACCACTATATTATTAAAATTATAACATTATTGCAGGAATTTTGTTGTCAGAACTGTCTCTGCAAACGTAACCAAATTCATCTTACCAAATAATATCTTCCGTAAAACTGTTTTACCGCCGAAAATTGATTTTATGTTAGTTTAAAGACTATCGGAAGGCGTTGTAATATAATGATAGGTAATTGTTATTAATACACCAGACATCAATTTAAGCAAGCGGTTACCAAGGGCAGTATAAAACTGGTAATATGCCAAGCCATTTCATTTTATAATACTTACGCAACGAAAATCCCTAACCCGTTCAGTATTATTTCAGTCAACTTTCTAGTGAACCATAAAGTAAAAAGATATGATAGTAATATTGGCGACCTTAATATTTTATTTGAATAATAATGTCTGAAGAAAATATATTCCAGGTATTTTTGCGTAAAACACACCCACCTAGCAAAACTTCTTTGAATATGTTCCTGATCCTATTTTAAAAGAGTCATTTATAATTCTGATGCTAATAAAAAATGTTGTACGTAGGTACAAATAGTCTATGCTATATTTATCTCAGTTATACAGAAGCATTTTCTTTGAAATGCCTACGTAATTTTTTACTACTGCTGCAACATACTATTAAACGCTATTCAATTACATAAGCGATTTCCATTGTTCTATTAATAGGGTGCTCAGCCATCAATGATTAAATCAGTGACATTGTTTCTAGTGCAAAGTACTCATCATCGCCACGTGGCAAAATGATTTATAAGCCAACTGACAATTAATGCCACTACAGACATAAAGGAACTAAAATCGATTTTTTATTACTAGACAAGCGGCTGCCCTCAGTCTTCACCACCTGTTTCAAACAGTAACATTTTATTCACAAAACTATTAAAATATACAATTTTCTGACTTCGGACTGTGTTGCTCGGGATTGGACGGTTTTACTGAAACTTTGGCGCCGCTACTATTCTTCATTATAATTAGTTTCTTTGGTAATTATTCAAGATGTGTACTAATAAATGTATGGTCTGACAATAATAGAACTGAAAAATGTATATTCCTTTCTTTTAAAAGCAGACAAAACGCCTTCGATTGTATTGTTGATAATAAACGAGATCGTGTTTGTATTACAAATATATCGCAGAAAGGCACATGTATGAATCAGACAAAATGGACGAATTATCTTTCACTGAACTTGAACTTTTGAGCAATAACGTCCTTACAAGGCAAGCTCGTTAAATTATTCATTGTGTCTCCGTATCAGTATGACGATTTCTGTTTGCACAGATGGAAGACTGAAGGTTCATTTAAAAAGATATGTATAACATTCAATACGGTTTCAACGACACCAAAATGGAAATAAAGATGGTGCAATATATATAAAGTTTAACAAACTTTCTTATACACAGAATCAACTCGAAAGGTTAGGATTTCAAAACAGATAATTTGCACCACAAAGAAAGCCATCTGCATATAAAACAAAGAGTGATCATAACTAAGACATTATCAGTCCTTTGAATATGATGTTCATTAAAATTTTGACGTAATAATAATTATATATAATATATATTTACGGTCGACTTTAAAGAAGTAGCTAGACATAGTGAGAACAAAGTATATAGGCCATTAGAGCAATTATTAGAGGATGCCCGCGGTTACACCCGCGTTATTTAAGGTACTGCTCCGCTCTCGTTGCTCATAGTGCAATGTTATATAGCCTAGCCTTCCTCGATAAATGAGCTATCTAACACTGAAATAATTTTTCAAATCGGACAAGTAGTTCCTGAGATTAGCGCGGCCAACCAAACAAACAAACTCTTCAGCTTTATATATTAAGTATAAGATAGGTTTATACTTATTGATATTATTTTGAGTAAGTCTTATCTACACTACAAAGATGTACTAAATAAGTAGTTTCTATGTTCGCAATAAGCAAAACCGATCGCATATACCTACAGTATAATATTATATAAATTATTCTATAGAATTTAAAAATGAAAATGATCTTTATATTGCAGTTACACTCCTTTAGTTTAAAATATCTTATAAGCGAATACATGAAAACATTTTAACAACTTCGTGATAAATTACGAGACAACACACGAACCGTAAAATGTGCTACAACCGCCATACTTCAAATCCAGGTCCTCAGACGTAAGTACTCAGAGTATTTTTCGTACAATTTGTGTTTATTTGATGAAACGAGATCAGTACAATGCTCTTCCTTCTTAATTGAGATCAGTTATCTTTGCAATCTTTATGTGTGCTTATACGTGTACTTTCTTCAGGCCAAACAATGGAAATGTTTATTTATTTTATACGTGCCAGATTTGCTGTATCGTTAGCATGAATTATTGTTATTGTCTACATTAGAAGCTTTCACACGTTGTCTGTTTAAAACTCATCGAAAATCGTCTAGACTCTGATGAGTGACGATTGTAAAATCCCAGCAAAATCACTATTTAGATTCCATAATTTTAAAATCGTGAAATTTTATCTGAGTTATTTAAATCTGGACATAAATCATAAAATAATTAATGATGCAAATCGTAAATCGCTAGGAGAAGAACATTTAACAAAAACATGACAAGCAAATACGATTTGTATTTTTTTTATTATATTTTCGCACCATCAATGGTAGAACATGTGATCAAATGTATTTATTTAACATAAGACCTGTAATTTATAACCATGTTCTTGAGAATAAAGACTGATTCTGATTCTATAATAGTGGTTTAACTAGTACTCATAAGTCTGGTTATTAAATATACTCGTGTTGACAAAAGCAAGGTAATTATTATAGTAGAAGTAGTTGTCATGAAGTTTATATCCTTGTGTTGCACGCAAACTATCATTACCCACTTGCATTATGATTAGAGCTAAGTATCCCTAAGCACTGGCGGCACGAGAAATGCGTTGTGTGAATGTTATTTTTATTGACATAGTATATTTATATTTTTTATAATCCAATTATTCTAGCCCTAGTTTATTATGATCTTAATATTGTAATTCATAAACAGCAATTTATATCAAAGCAATTGGTATAATCTTCCTTTTGCGTATCAAAGCGAAATAGGTGTGCAGATCTACAAATATCCGTTTGCTTGCTAGTAGTTTCAATAGCGATTCTAGGTGACTCTATTTTCATTTAGCCGGTATTAACACACTTTTTACTAAATAGTTCTATTTATCTTTAATATACAAGTTAAATAGCTGTTGTAAAGTATCTTTCGCAAAAACATCGCAGACGCTATGTTTATTTTTGTCTCGAAACATTTTAACCGCTTTCTAAAAGTCTTCGTATTATTTATTATCACAACATCAAGAATATGTTTCTTTATTATTTATTAATTTTCTCTTCAAGCTATTAAATAAATTGGCACCAGTGTTATTTTGACGATTACTAAGTTTTGACACGGTAATATAATCTAACAGTATTGTAACTCGGTCGTCTTCGTGAGTTATATACCTACCAGACGCGCCGCATGCGAGCTGCGGCAAGATAGCGGCTGCGGGTACTGTAGGCACAGTCCGCCCAGTCTAATGGGTACTCTGCTCGAGGCGCGTAGGTATAACTCGAGTTTCGTGCGTTTGTATGGAGTTACAATACTGTTAGATATTATTACCGTGGTTTTGATCTAATTTGGCTGGATCACGTGTTTAGCCTACGCAGTATATGAAATGAGAGAAAATTCGTTAAAATTATTTATAGTCTTTACTTCAGAGCACTTCAATTTGTAAATACTAGACAGACATTAAACTAGATAGTTATATTCAAATACATTAAGCACAATGTACGTCGTTACGTGTGGGTATAATTTTAGAGAAACAGATCGCGTTGAAACGTATAACATGCATACATACATACATAGACTCACGCCTGTTTCCCCGAAGGGGTAGGCAGAGGCATATAAAACGCCCACTTTTCGCCAGTGTTTTGATCCCACGTAATAGGTGGCGAGCCTATTGCCGCTTAGCGGGATATTTTGTTTGCCAGAGCTTCGTCCGTTGATCGGCAGGTGCACCACTTGCAGGTGAGGTTGGCTTGGGACCCTATCTTCTTGGTGGGAACCCTGTACACCCTACCTGAAACGTATAACCGTTTATTATCTTTACGTTTAGTTATGACCAGCAATAGATTTCTTACAAGCGGGGATAATAATATAACGGTATGTCACAGAGGTCAAGGTAAAAACACCTAGATAAAATATTTATATCACACAAAGTTATGTAAGGATCATTTATCCTACACAAAACGACCGCAGTAAAATCGTTTGCGGCGAAACTTCAGCAATAACTACAAATTATTCTATTTTATTTACTTTAGACAACGGTATATTTTACCGTTTATACACAATTTTAATTCCAAACTAGCAACACAGGCGTTCATTTACTTTACCACGTCCACCATTTTGCAATATTCATTATAAATACCGTTAGGCTTAGGTATACATTTCTGCATTATATCACTCTTAACATACGTCAAAGGTGTCAAGGTGTCACAGAACGGTAGATAGTAAATATTGAGATTGATGTTTCATCATCTTAATATATAAAATCCTTGCGTTACTGACTTACTGACAGACACGCTACAGCCGAAACTATTGGGCGCAGGAAGCTGAAATTTGGCATGTATGTTCCTTGGGGACCGTAGGGGTGCACTAAGAAGGGATTTCCCGAAATTTCCACGGGATCGGCCAAAACGGGTAAATTAAAAAAAAATGCAGGCGTAGCTGCTGGCGTCCTCTAGTCATAAATAAAATATATTAATTGGTTTGCAGGCCGCACAAAGAACTACTATGAGATAATCAGTTCTTCGTCTTTAAAATCGACAGTACGCGCTTTCATATTTAATGTTCTCAGTCTGGCTTCAGTCCACTATCTATAGATGCCAGACTGTCCCCATTCCAACGGCAACTAACATTAAATTTGAAATTAACCTTAAACTTGACCTAAACTTTAACCGTACAAGAAATAATAAATCATCGTTTGTTTGTACTAAAACGTCTAGGCTAATTTAAATATTTGTAAAAGATTTTGAAATCATTTGTACGTTCTCAAACAAAACTACACATTCCATGAAATTGAAAAGGCTTATGCCACTGACGCAGAATGTTTTACTGTCGCTTTGCATGTAACAAATTAACGTCATTAAGGCGCTGTACCTAGTCAAAATAGGCTTCACAAAACAGTTTTTTAGCCAAATGTATACATTTTAGAGCAGCTAAAAAAATATATGTTAATCTTGATCATATTTATGGGGGGACCATTGTGTTCAAAACACGTTTTCGGTAAATTTTCTCGATAAAAAAACCCATAAAATAACCATTAAAATTGAAATTGTAGCAATTGTAACTGTAATATTTATAAACAAATCGTGATAATATTAATAACAGTGATGTAATATATAATAATAAAGGGAACTGTTGTTTTTATTTATCGATTGGAATAAGATATTTGTAAGGATTAGTGTATTTAATGATAAATAACTCGTTCTGAACGTCCCGTCGTCATCGCGCTTCTCTTTCTTATGTATACAATCCGACAGTGACAGCAACAGCTGAACTCAGTGTACTGTACACAGCGCCTTAAATTGCTTGACTTAAAGAATCCGATTCTTCAAACGTGAACTACCCAATAATATTTAATTTGCCAACCAGATCAAACGCTACAAAATCACTGAGGTAGACAATGATAACACTATCCGCAAATATCAAAACGTGATTTGCGAAATCAACGCGAAAAGTCTGGAGATCATCCACATTATCACACGCCTACATTTTTAGATATGTGTAGTTGCTGTACCCTTTTCTATATCCTGAGCTGTTGAAATTCTCTGTCACCAAGCTTATTTTATTTAGACTAACCCGAGATCATTGCTATGTATTTATTTAAACTGTTTAAAATGAAAGATAGTTATGACGTCTTATTTATATAAAAACTACTTGTGTTGTCAGACTGTCTGGCGAATTGGGGGGCCCACGCTTGATATAAATTTTAATAAAGGTTATTATCGGTCGCAGTTTCTTGGAAATATGAGGCCCGTCCCCAATATCACAGATAATATTTAAATATTTCAATTCGCTGAATTTTCTTTTGCCACACGTTCTCGATCAAGATTGTCTTATTTGTGTATTTATAGGCATTAGCCGGTGCTTAAGGGATTAATAAGATCATCATTGTCTTGCCCTAGTCCCAATTTATTTGTATGTCCTTCGCTTCCATACTTCTCTGTCACCAGTCATCCGATCGTTTACCCTTTTCTCTTTCATATCCATCCTCACACAGTCCATCCATCTTTTCCTTGGCCGTCCTCTCCCTTTTCGTCCTTATACATTCATATTAATAACTTTTTTTCGGGATTAATAAGATAAGATATTTATATCAAACCCTATACTGACGCAACACTCGATACATCAATATTGGTGCAGTTTTGCTAAAAGCTTCATGCAGGAAGTGAAATTTCTCCATTTTATAATACACATTCTTGTATAACTAACGATTCTACTATTAAACTACTTACGTTATTTAGGTACGTTAGCTTTGCAGTCATTAATAATTAGCATTTACTGGTCTGACTAGTTGGTTTACTAAAATACCGACGGTAGACGGTATTTTAGTTAACCAATTAGTTGAGACTATTTATGTATACAAAGTAGTGTTCTTAATTAAGCTTGATAATAAAATTAAAACTGTTTTAGCGGCTTCTACTTGGTTCGGTTTACGTAAATTCCTAATGCAAAGATAAAGACTAATGAAGCAGATAGCAAGTTTAAACGAAATAAATTACAGTAACTAATTTACATACATGAGATAAACAGCCAAAAGCACTAAGTCAGTCATTTTAACACTTTATTTGTTATTATTTATATTTAAAGTGCAAAACAAGAAATAAATAGATTCAATACATGTAAGTATATTCCATTAAAGGGCAAACGACTAGCATTCACTAGTTGCATGACTTGCTGATCAAATAACTGCAATATCACTGGAACTACAAACACTATTACTCTTTATAAAGATACAATAAAAATGTCACTCCGTGTGGTGACGGATTAAGAATACGGAATGTCACCACCCCATATCATCCCATGGGTGACGTAAGAGCCGACAGAGGGAGCATATTATGCAGAGAACAGCACTGTAAGAGAAGGAAAACTTGATACAAACCCTATACCAACCCGTTTGGCCAGCGAGGTATAGTAGGCCAAGTCCTCCTTTCAAAGGAGAGGCCTAGTCCAGCAGTGGACTGTTAAAGGCTGATGATGATGAATAAAAATGTATCGGTCGTTAGATCTGTCTTGGATTTACTAATTACTTGCACAGTCAACGTCCCCAGAATGCGCAATGTTAATATGTTGCAGAAGGCACGTACTACAATAAAACAATACATTGAATGCAAACACTGACATTATGTGCAACTATATAGATATAATATGTGTGCAGGTATTTCTTAACCGTGGAAACTTGGAAGTCTAATACGTCACTTGTTCTGCAATTTTTTTTTACGTTACTCGACGTCTAGATAAATTTTTAGATACTGGTGAGTATCACAAACTTATACTGGAATTCTTGTGGACGAGTTTAGACGTGTTTCTTTCATTTGTTAGTAGAAAACCAATAAGAGTAAAAAAAATTACACTATTTCTATCTACATTAAGTTTATAATAACTGAGTAAGATTATGTATAATGCTCTAAGAAAATTGAGATATTTCCATTTAGATTCCCGCTTCCAGATATTTATTCTTTACTTTCATCTTTCGAGAGTATTGGTTGTAAAATCACTTTCACTAATCTGAAACGTTAAAATTATCTTAAAGGAACTTCAGCTCGACATTTATAGGTTGCACTTTCTCAACTCAATTTTAGAAGCAGAGCTGTGAATAAACTGCTTCAAAGTAAACATATGTTAAATATATCTTGATTAAATCTGATTATTAAACGCTTCAAGGAACGGAAAACCTCTTCCTTGAAGTAATTTGACATAGCAGTTATATATAAGTTTTATGGAGACCGCATGTCGTTTAAATGGATTCAAAGAGTATTTTATTCAACAAATGTCCTTAACATCCTTCAAGTTGCAAGGAGTCACTTTGTATTTAGTATTTTAAAAACGTTTGCAAGTACAGTCTGCCCGTCTCCGTCGGTAATTCCTATTTATACTTGTGTATTATGATTTATCTTTTTCAGCTGGATAAAATACTACATTCAATGATTCATCGCTCATCGTTATTTTCGTAGAATAAAGTTTTTATACGTTAAGAGGCAGCGATAGCCGAGTGGATATACCAACAGACTGCCATGCAGAGGGTATCAGGTTCGAATCCACGGCGCGCACCAATGACTTTTCGGAGTTATGTGCGTATTTAATTGTTAATTATCGCTTGTCCCGTGCCTCGGAGAGCACGTTAAGCCGTCGGTCCCGGTTGTCATGAAGATCTTTGACAATCGTTACAGGGCGTCAGTTCCTTCTAAATAAACTGACACTAGTCTAAACCATGGAATATCGCTATCCCTTCGGGTTGCGGAGGTCAGACAGGCAGTCGCTCCGTGGAAAAGCTAATATTCAGCCAAATCCGGTTAGACTAGAAAGCGGACCCCAGACTGAAACTGGGATAACGCTAATAGAAAGAAGAAAGTTTTTATACGTCTGGAGAATGTATAATTATACTGGTGGTAATGGAACTTGAAAATGAAATACCTTCCTTTCAAAGGGTTGACTCATAAACTGTACGTACCTGAAACAAAAAAGCATATTCATTAACACAAGTTCATAATATCACGTCACTATAATCTGAAAAGGTTGGCTGGAGTCCAGAAAAACCTTTTACTTTTTTAATCCGATTACCTCAGGTACTTAGCCCTTTACACGTTTTTCCGCAAAGATTTTCACCTGGAAAAGTTATTTCTGAATCACGGTGACTTTTATGGTATGCAAATCGTCAGTTGCCTAGCATACCAATAAGCTATACAACAATTAACGATTACCATCATACATTTTCTTAGTACTTTATCGTCTTGGCAATGTTGCGAAACGAATTTTCCAGACGTGACAAGGAAAAATGTTGGAAAACTGACAACTTGTAATACATATATTTCCTCAACTATCTGTTGCATATTTAATTTCCACGATGCAATATTGTAGGAAAATGAAATACAAGCTTCTTCTCTGTTTTACCTACATTTTTGTAAAGATGTTTTACTGTCATAGATCTCAATAAGTGATTTATTTTAAAGGTATTTCCAAATATCATAGTTTCAGTGCGTTGTTGGCAGAAATGAGCCATAAATCTCCACCTAAAAAATAACAAGCCCCAATAGATTGATCTATATTCAGAACATATGGAAGACGTTAAACGATCATCTGTAACGATCAAAGATTTCGTCTAAATCGAGCATTACTGAATCATAAATCGATTGCAATGCGATTACGACTCAAATGCAATTCTTGGTTCTGATATTGATAATATATGATATCAATGTTGAGTGTTAGTGAGTTTGTTCACCTGTTTGTTTGTGTGTCTCTTGGAGTTCAGTGACTCACTATAAAACTGTCCTCTCGTTAATTTAGTACACAGACACATTTGGAACGTTCGGCGTCTTTGAATATCCTATCTCTGGCTCTTTTGCTTTGTTTGTTAATTCTATGTCATGTACTTTTTACTACCAAAGAACAATAGGAGAAGCAATTCTTCTCTTTTTGGTAGTCAGTCGCATTTAAAAATAGATTTTGCACTGGACTAAAACACTAGTGTGAAATGTATCATATATCTTGAAATCTTAGAAACTGTTGCAATTTATACAAATACTAGAGGACGCCAGCAGCTACGCCTGCATTTTTTTTTAATTTACCCGTATTGGCCGATCCCGTGGGAATTTCGGGAAATCCCTTCTTAGTGCACCCCTACGGTCCCCAAGGAACAAACATGCCAAATTTCAGATTCCTGCGCCCAATAGTTTCGGCTGTAGCGTGTCTGTCAGTCAGTCAGTAACGCAAGGATTTTATATATTAAGATTATTATTAGTCTCTGTAGCGTAAATCTAAGAAAACATCAAACATCTAATGCCTAGTATTTCAGTACTTGTTACTACAATAGCCGCCTTACCTGATATTAATTGATTGCTTCGGTTTCTGCTCAACAATTTTACTAACGCTCCAATATATAAAAATGCAATGCACATAAAATAGCTAAGCAGCACTGGCCAAAGTTGTCGAGACTTTACTCTATAAAGTAAATATATTATGTATAATAAGAGATGATGACAGGGGTCATGGAGAAACTTTTTTTTTACTTTATTAAACTGATAAACAATATAAAGTGTATATGATACCTGATTATCGTATTAAAGGATATTTGCAGAGCTTTTACAAATAATTATATTTGTGGAATGATGTGGCATAGCCAACGCGGAGGATATTCATCATGAGTCTTTTAATGATAAAAGAACACCCTTGTAATGATGATTTCGTAGAAATTAGGACATTTAAGAAATATAGTATCTATATTAAACTACCTTCAAATTGTTTGCCGCATTACCTTAAAAGGAGCTTGCTGAAGCAGGTTCTTTGAAAATGAGTTTTTTTTCAAACAAGCTTTCGTATATATTACCCCTTTGGTTAAATGTGAAAGTGACCCACTGTATAAATTGATTGATCGATGATATGATCATGTCTACACAATGTTCTTATTTTAATAATATATACATAATAGAAGTCGAATAATAGTAGTTGATTTTTTTTCTCAGTAGCAGCACGGAGTCTGGAAATGTGCCCGGTACGGCAATAGGCTCGCCCCCTATTACGTGGGACTAAAGTATATCTGGCGAAAAGTGGGTGTAGAAATACACCTCTGCCTACCCCTTCGGGGATAAAAGGCGTGACGATATGTATGTATGTATGTACATAATAGAAAGATAATTTTTGTTTTCCTTTTCCAAATTATTTTTCTCTTAATTTTATTGTAAAATCTGTCATGCAAGTTTCAAGTAAAGAAGACGGTAATTAGTATGTATTATCAATTATGAATTATTCTGACTCATTTTATGATGTAAGTTATTACCTCTTTTCTTTTTTTTTGTTTTTTTTTTTTGTTTTTTGTTTTACGAGGTGGAAAATCAATCTAAAAACCACCTCGACTTCCGTCATGTACCCGTGTGTCGGAGTGTGGGGCATCACCAAAGCACTCGTCGCCACCCTCCGACGGGATGTAAGTTTTTACCAACATTAACTTTAACCTACTGTATTTACGCAAGCGTAATGCAAATAAAACTGTTTTCATTTTCCACTTTCCCTATGAGGATATTTAAGGAACACGATTGTAAACACGGTTACGATTGTGGATACAACAGCGAAAGTTGTAGATGTTTTATAATCAAAACAATTCACTGACCGTTCGCTATGCTGTTTAAATTTAAACTCGCATCTTTTTAAAAAGATATACATCCATTTGTATATTTTTCATAATCTAAACATGTGTTTCACCTGTTTTATTAAAACGTGACTGCTGCAAAACGTTCAACAAAATGATGTATGGTAGATAAATATGAACATTTGTAAGTGTAACCAGTGATTTAAGAACAAAATTTGAACATTGTTTCATATTTTTAATTAAAGCTATTTTATTCCAACCTAGTATTGGCAATTTCAAAGAATTTGGAAGCAGAATTGAATGAGAATATAATTAGTACCAATACAAATTTTCGTATTTTCTATATTAATCCGATTGTTTTCAATGGCTAATATTGTTTATATCTATGGAAGAAATTATATAGATACATAATATCTAGAAATTTAATGTTATTATTATAATATGTAGAGATTCCTCTTCACTCTGTTCATAGCATGCCTTGTAAATTATAAGTATCATAAAGGAACTCCCAGAAATCTTACAAAGAGATAAACCTCTGCCCCGCTGGACACAGGGCACTCAGAAAAGAGTACATCATGCAGCTACGGATCCTGACATTCAACGCTGTCCATTTTGAAGATAATATTGGCTTCTGCCCGCCACGGTTTTGTGAATCTTTTTGTGTCTTTTCTTGCCCGCCACGGTTTTGTAGGGTTGCTTAGCAACTGAATGTTTTTGTGTCTATTCTTATATTTACTAAGCTATTACGAAGAATGGGCACATGCCTGAATGTCTATGGGTAAATTCATAGAAGTAACAGTCAGTAGAGTAACGCTTCAATCATTTTATTGTTATGAAAATAATATCATTATTTTCAGTAACTTGTCTGTAATGAAGCGAATAATGCGTAATATGAGATAACGGTGATTAGTTTCTGTTTAGAAAAAAAAAAGAATTATGAAAAATTTCTGCCAGTTAGTTTATTCTCTGCCAGTATTTCAAACAGATGGATTGACGTTTGTAAACATTGGACCTACATTGTCGGGTTACGGCTGTGTTACTAAAGGTACAATTACCTTTCAATAAATAGTAACTATTTTTATACACTGATGTAATACGACTCTCTTCAATTAATACAAGATATTGACAAATTGTTAAAATTTCCTCAATCTCATCAATCTAACATTTCTTTTAAATTACCTTTCAGAACCATATTTTTAATTTTTTACTTTATGAGAGTAGGATAAATATCTGTAAAAAAACAGTAAAAGCATAATATGAAAATTTACCCTGGAACAATTTAGAAAATGCTAAATCAAAAGTTTCTGCTCTGCTCTGCCGAATTTTTCATGCTGTCTGTCTCTATTTTGGGTTTTCAGTAGACGTAATTTATGCCAGATTTCTCAGAAGTTTCGTAGGTGGTACCTTCAGAACACAACTGTTATTTAATACCGCTCTAATATAGCGATTTTTCTTCGTCTGCTTCCTATTGCGTGCCGCAATTCCACTTGAAAACCGACAATCGCATAAAATAATAACAACTATAAAGTTATAAAAACGTTCTAGTGTGAGTGACAATTTATTTATTAGCCATAATTCTTGGAGTAGCTATTGGACTAGAAACGCTTGCCACACACAAACCCAAATGTCAGCATTGACGTCAAACGGGCGTTAACTAAATATACTACAACAGATTAAGACTGAACGTGCACACTTTCAGCAGAATGGTGCGATGTTCGTTTGTATTTAAAGAATCATATAATTTAACTGAAAATCTTATATCCTGTCAAATTTGATAGACCAGAAAGAGGACGCCGGGATCCGAGTTAAGAGTCTTAAATGCAACCGATATAACGCTAGGATGATGATAGAATCATACAATTCAAACAGACTCATCTCCATGGCAAAAGTCTTGGCTTGCAACTGGAACAGAGCTAGTTTGATGATGGAATCAAACTAATCATATGTGGCATAAGAACCCCAATATACGGCTGAACATGCGAAACAGACCGTCTATAAGGTTCACACATACGTAATTTCTTACCCATAATGTCAAGTACCTACTTAACATACAGCATTAGCCGGATTCCTTCACCGTATCTAATGTGTGTAATGGCCTTTATTAAGATTGGTGCATGCATATTGTAATACGGCACAAAATGTCATTTCACTGCGACCTTTACAGACCTTCGTGTCATTCCACGTCGAGTGACAGCTAATCGAATAATGGATTATATGACATTTTAAACTCCCACACTAACTGTCTCTAGCCAAGCAAATGGATGGAAAACCAAGGTGAAAATCGTAACAGAAAATCAATAATGGGTAATCGACTGTATGTCTAAAGATTTCAATCTAGCAAAGACCTATACAAAGTTGCGAAAAGTAATCAAAATAAATGTATTTTCGATATATGTTACTTTCGCTATTAAATATAATCTTTCATGAGTAAGCTTAAAGTGGGATCAAAATATGATCTAAACTGTCAACATTTTCTTAAGTTTCAAATACACCAGCTATCCTTAAGAATTACAATTTTCTTAAATAAATCTCCATGTAAATATGAAAGATCCATTAAAACAAAGTTATAATGAAAAATACTATGCTGCCACTAGACGATAACAAATATGCGCATACATCGCAATAACATGTCAGTGAACAGAACAATAACAAAGTAAACACTTTTGTTGCGAATAACCTTTTGCAGTGTTTTTACATAAAGCAAAAGGATCTTAATATGCTGCAAAAGAAACTGACAAAACCCAGTCAGTTCAACGCTAATTATATAAACATAATAAAAAGTTTCAGAGAAAAAAAGTATAGCAAGCAAAGTTGCATCAATACATTCGGTAATAAAAAGTTGTGTAAGTCGTGCATCTTAGTCTTGAGATACATGTAATTTAAATTCTTCTACAACGCAACACATGAGCGTATTGTTTCAAAATATATAGTTATATCCAAAGGTTCAAAAGATAGTTTTCCGTTATTTAAATGTTCCTTGATTAAATTTGGCTTAAATTTCAACATAATTCAACTTTAGGAGAAAATAAAGTGCGGACATTTTGAAATATTCTTTTAGATCTTATTTCGTCACGCCCCGAATGCATCTGTATGCGTCCAAAAAAAGCTAACCAAAATAGTCTGGCAATAGATGTAGGGCACTGCTGACGTCATTTGTAACCCAGTCTCGAAATGCACCGGGCCCTTCCGACGTACTGACACGTGTGGCCCAATTAAACTTTATTGCTATGGCTAGTAAACAAACCTGTTGATATGGTGGTTTCAGTAGTACTGGTAGTACAATTACAGAGTAGTACGTGGGCGTGAACAATACACTACAACCAATATTACATGAAACAATTTATGTTGATAGATACGAAATTCGGCTCAAGTGCGGTCAAATATTAGATAGTACGTAACATGATTTTCACGAAATATTATCGAGTTATCTAGCAGCGCAGTAGGCGCACTACGCGTTTAGATAATATGTAATCATAATATCAAATCGGAAGTTTAACTTTGCATTATCTTGATTTTTATAACGCGGTAAATTCCCGGAATGAAATACATATATGTATTCATATATAATGAGTTCAGGAATATTTCATTAATTCGAATAGCATATAAGCTTTGTATTACTAACCTGTATCGCAAAAGTAACCTGCTTTCTATTGTAATAGTACCTACCGCAGTTATTTAGCGTTTTAGAAAATGAGGTTGCAAAAGTGTTGAAGGCATAATCAGCTAAGATGTCAATTTCAGTAATTTCTTGTTAATTTTATATCACATAAAACATTGGTAAAGCCATAAAAATCTTAGTACCTACTTTGAAAGAAATGATGATGTTAGCATGAAATTAGTTTATATTATAGACAAAATTTCCTGAAAAATCTATCGATAGCATGATACCACCAAAACACACGGTTAGTCATGCTGAGTAATGGGATTTTGCGGTAGTAAGCGTTATATCTCGTATAGTTTACATGCTACCTTCGCAAGAAACGATTTTATTACACCGTAGTGTAAACTGTAGTATAGAAAATAAATGCTAAAATACACGAACTGGGCAAAATAACCATAAATTGTAACCGGGAAATATAAACCCTAACAACGCTACTAAAATCAGGTACCAATTTAAACAATCTTGCTTTGTTAAGAAGTTTTTATTGGGATTATTACTGAAATGTATTTACATGCCTTTAAGTTATTTTGTTCATTTACGGTGTCTTTACATTATACGGTCAATATCGGTTTGCAACCGATAGTTTGTCGTGAAGGAAACAGGCAGTTAAGATTTTCAGTAAGTTGTTGTCCAACACCAACCATTTAATTTAAAAGCGCTTTTATTTGACTGTGCTAATGCAACAAAAATAGCTAAGCTCGTTTCGGTGAAATCGACAAAAAAGACCAGAACAATCAAATCAGTCTCGAGCTCTAATGCTATGATTTAAATAGAGCATCATAATTGAATTGACGTATGTAATCCCTTTCTCTGCCAAATTTGATTTTCTAATATTAGCTTAATGTTATATCTGTTCAATACATACATCAATGATAATCGTCTCTTTATTTATAATATTGCTCATGCTATATTATTTCGAATACTGGATATTGTAGAAAAAACCTTGTACTTTCTTACACTTATTTTATGAAAGTTTTTAAAGCACAGACTTCATGTTGACCTGCACAATCTCATGTCTTGCTATATTTGTTTGTCTTTAACAATGAATTACATTTGCTCAAAAACTACCCACCTTTTAAAAGGTACTTCGCAATTGCGTACGCACATTTAACTGATGTACGCAGTAGAAGTACGTAACTACAGAATATATTTATCTCACAGTCAGAGCCAGATCACAAGAAAATAATAAAACTGTCTTCGTGATGGTTTTCCTCAGTCTGCCGGAAAAAGGTTTATATTTAGCGGGAAGAACAATACAAGAGATAAACTTCGGTTTACGTAAATTGGATGTACACGTAGTAACTATACATACATACATATGTCGTATATACGTCTATTGCAACCGCCTTGAGCGTTGCGTACATACGTTTGTGTAATTGCACAATAATTGTCATATAAGCCATTTTGATGTTTGTGCCACAGATTTAGAGTTGATTTTGATAAGCATGTTCGTTCAATAAAATTATTGCCTGCAATGACTCTGTTTAGTGTTATTCGTATGAGTGAAAATGTGTACCACGAATTGAAAGAGAACGGATTGTTCTTTGCAATAAGTACATACCTATTTTGAGTATATTGTTATTTATGTTTGGAATATATCTAGTATCTTTAGTTGAAAGTGTATTAAGAAAGTAATCTGAAGGGTGTGTGTTTTCTTTAATATCCGACTGGGCATAACAACTGATCATTACTTTCCCTTTAATCATTATATGTCATGATTAAAGTGGAAAAAGACGACCCTTATTTAACATACAAAATTATCACACTAATGACTAAAGCAACGAAAGTACTTTACTAGAACAAATAGACCAGCAATACCCCTGGGCCCTATCTCTATCGAATTTATTGTATGCACAAGCTACGTCTAAAAGCCATAAGTTACTGAACGACATAAAATCGATTCACCTTGTCTGAGCTGTACAATAAAATACAAAGCAATCAATTTATGTACACAATCGATTCTGATAAAAAGTTGTTGTACATAAACATGAGATGTCTGAAGCTTACACTCATATTTAACTGTCTCGACAAGTGATGACTATAACAGTATCACTAATCAAGGTTTAACGTTACGGGGTAATGGCTTGGCTACCGTGTCTGTGTTATGTCTGACCACCGACAAAGCTATACTTTACTGATGTCACCATCTTGAAAATAATATAGTTACTTCGGGCAACTGTCTCTCACTTAAAACACATACCTTATCTCAATAAGAATAAATTTGTATTTTATTTTTTATTGCATATTTAAAAATGTAAATGAAATCTGAAGAAAGACAAATTAAGAACTAATAATAATAAACGTTTATTTCAGACTTACATCCATAATATTATTATGGTAAACAAAAACAGATAACGTGTATACAAAAAAATAAAAATAAATTCTATAATCCAATAATCCCATTATAAATGCGAAATTTTTCGAGGATGGATATACTTATGTAACTGAAAAACTGTACCGATTTTTATGAATTTTTTTGCAATAATGTTTATCGTGAATGTAAAAAGAAGCATAATGACTTTTTATCGCGATAACAGACACCCACGTGAGCAGAGCCGCGAGCACGCATTAGTATCCCAATAATGATACAATAGATTATTCTTTAGTAGGTATAGCAATTAAATGTTTATTTTTTATTTGCAAGGTAAGTATTTACGTCATCAAATCAATATAATTATGTAGAAAACTGATCAGTTGATGTTCGCTTCGGCATTGAAAAAAAACATCAAAGACAATTCAGGATATCCGATAACTTTACGTAATATTTCGTAAAATATGCGCTGGTCGTCAATTCAAGCGTTGACAGTTACATAATAAATAGAATACTAGTTGCTGACCCGACTCCGCCTCTGTTGATGTCGATTATCGTGGCAAAAAAATAACAGATTTGCTTGGTGTATAAGTAAGCTATATTATTGCAAAGTTACATCAAAATCCGTTCAGGAGTCCCCGAGTAAAACAGTAACAAACATTTACTGTCACAAACTTTCGCGTTCACAATAGATCGGATCTGTATTGTAACTCGATAAAGTGAAAGTACTCATTGTACTGCGTATGACATATCACATCGCAAAAAGTGTACCACCGAATCGATGATAAATAAGAAAGTGTAATAAATACAGGCAGTATTGAGATTATCTCTTCGCCGAATGGAAAAGCCCCCGAAACTGCGTTTTTGGGACACATGAGTCATATAAAGTAAGGACGAACGGAATATTTTTTGACGTGACAACGTCTTATAAATTGGTTTGCCGGGTGACACTTCAAGAAACTGCGTTACGCTCCGCTCACGTTATGCGCTCACAATGAGAGCGAGTGAGAGGCACGCGTCCCGCCTAAGAGCGAGAGAGACAGACATAAAAAGTGAAAGGCACGCGTCTTTCATCCTTCTTCCTACTATACGAATGAATATTCACATTAAAATTATTTTACCACTCAAAGTCGTTGTCACGTAAAACTTTCGCCCGTATACCGACTTTACAGGCAACCAATTTTTTCGCAATGTATAATATGTCACAATAATATGACACAGTACTACGAAATACTTGAGTATCTATTGTTTGTATCAGATAAGATACCATGCAGCTTAATAAAGTGAATGATTTCGTAGTAATGTTATATTTAGATGCAATTTGCATGTGATTGAAAAGAGAAGCAATATTTATGATATTAATGCGTTTGTTTAGGAGTGTTTTCTATTTTTAGATGTATTAATGATCTCATTCGTTAAGTGTACCCATAATTATAATATTCATTGCCACTTCAAATGTATAAAGGTAGGATGCAGGATACTTAAAAAATCTTCTTGGGTTTTGTAACTACTTCAGGCAGAAACTAAAACCAAAACACAGACCTAAACTAAATAACGTTTGTTTTTTTTTAAATACATCAAATCACATGCTGATATTATTGTTTACCAACATTACAATGATTTGTATCTTTCCACAAAATTTGGCATGTGCTTTGTTTTTATCATTTCCGAAGCAAAAAAAAAACAAATAACAGTTCAAAATATTACTCAGCTTATCAAAAACGCATTACATATTTGTTTAAGAAGCAAGTCAAAACAATTTTTGATAATGTAGGGAAAATTTTTCAATGGCTTTGATAAGAACATGCGTTATAACGCATTTTTATCTTCACAATAATATTTTGATAATAATATAATAATAATATGACGCAAATGACGATTATCATAATTCGATTTGTGAAACGTCTCTTATTAAATTATGTATCTACGCATTGAGTTTGGGCCCCTTGTTTTATGTTATATAACTTTATACAAGAAAGTTTTGAAAATATATTTGTGTATTCAGGTGTATAAATATACATACATGCATATATACATTTTAGCAATTTTAGGTAAGCCACTTGTATAATGAACTAAGTGGATATTTTTAAATGTTTTCTTTTAGATTTCGCCTTTTAAAGAAGACGTAATAGCGTACCTACATTGCCATTAGCTAAGCAATAAAAAGGTTTCAGACTTTTTTGAGAGCTCTTTAACTAAATGTCTCAACTGAGAACTGAAAATACTATATTCGGGCCATATACCGGGATCAAAGAGTCAGTAAACTAATATTAATTCAGGTTTCTTTACTTTAAATAAATTTGGCTATTTCTCTTGGCCGCTCAAATTTATCTAAACATCGTTATTTACACTGGCACTGCCGCACTTCTCATTCTTTAATAAAGTGATCGAATAGTCTAGAAAATGCCCGACCGATTTCAAGTTTATATCATATTATTCAACTAGTTTACTTATATAATACCTGTGGATCGAACCGCATAATAATCTATGCCTTTTCTCTGTAACATCTATAAGTATTTTCTTACTTATATTTTTCTGCGGTTTGAACTCGATTAAATAACAAATAGCAGTTATTGCTCTTCGTCATGATGTCTACTACATTGAATAAACGTGTAAGTTACTACTTATATTAGGTGATAATTTATTTCCCATACTTAACGTTTCCTTCATATTTCGGTATGTTCGTAAAGCCGGACTTATTTCTATTCGCCTCATTACCAATATTGATTAAAACGAGACCGACCAATAGACTTCGAGGCTAACACTAAAATATTAAACCGAAGGTCCCTGCTTGCGTCACTAGTGACCGCCAACATTGGGTCCACCCTCAGACGGTGTAGGATAATAATAGCCCTTTATTTGTCACTCTGTCAATCAATGTAGATACTATGCGCAACATCAATACATTTCGTCTAATTTATACCTAAGGCAACTTGCATGACCTTCCTGTTTATATCACAAACTATTTTTACTCCAGCTTAATTAAATTACGCAGTCTTTTTACGAGCTAAATAAACGCACAAGGATGTTCAATCGTTCAATCATACTTTAAGAAGTCACACCCATGTCTCGTTTTTCATTGCAATTATAACTTCAAAGTTTGTTTTTATAAAAGTACATTATTTAGGTACCTAACATAAAAAAACATGAAATCTTGTTTTTATGTCCGTGGTTGAGGGTTAAACCTCTTCAAAGATTGGCCTTACATATTTTAGTTCCCACTTTAGAGTTGTCACATAAAAATCGATTTCCAGAAAAGCGTGTGTTTATATTGTCACAAATAGGATCGTAAACAATGTAACAAACTTCCAATATGTGACGTCTAAGGTCAAGGTGAAGGACTACGTCATCAAGGTCTCTAGTAAATTCTGGATATAATCTTCGCGTCACTTACGTAATTATATTTTGTTGTTTCGCCAAGAACTCTGATAAAAAAATTCCATGTCCCTTTATATGTCTACCGTAAACATCAACAAAAAAAACAACGTAAATAAATATTTATTAGTGATGGAATATTTTCAGAGAATTTAAAACAGAGAATGTTTTTTGGTTTCTTTATATTCGTAACGGTTTTCTGCTTATATTAGGTTGTTAAGTGGATATGTTTAGTAGCCGCATGGGTCAAGGTTCATACGGCATGGCATTAGTACTACACACCTCTTCGTCGGCCACTGCGCCATTATTGATCTGTCTGCACTCACGTCTGATCCTGCGGCAAAGACTAACATCATGTGTAGAAGTTAGATATCTACCTATCGATTTTACAGATACCTCTGATAAAAAAACTATATTTTTGGATTGAACTGACAAAATAGAGACGTACCTTGATGACAGAATTTAATTTGTTATATAAAATGCCTACAAAACTACTAGGATAATATTTACATTGTCCCCATATCTACCTGTCTATCTATATATAACATCAATGCTACTTTTTGTATCTACTTTACATGTGAATCAGTTACGTACCTATATAACCATCAATTTTTAAATATTTTATTGCCATACTTTTCAAGGGTACCCTTGAAACATAGTATCAGCCTTTGATATGAATACTTCATATTAACGGTCATACGTGAACAGCATTCATTATTTGAAACACGTGAGCACAACACAAGATACGTTTTATATACTTCATAATCGATATTGATGGCCTGCACTGTTTAATCACTTCGATATTTGAATAATATGGAAAGGGCTAGTTCTGTTTAGGCTTGGTGAATAAATACGCTTACGCTTTGTATGATAAATACGCTTATGCCTCTACCTAGGTCAATAATATAGGATATGATGGTTTAACGTTATCTGTTTAACATTTTAATTGAAAGAAATCTTTAGCATCTGCGTAGGATTTTTTGTGACAAATGACGTAGTGATAAATATGTGCCTCGAGTTTTAAAGCATGTTATTAACACCAAAATACAAACACAATTCCCTAACCTGACAAAATGTATACCTTACATAAAGTAGACTTTTGATAGATTTAGAAACCTACAGTCTGCTTCTTCTTCGATTCGAAGATAGAAATTCATTTAATTTTCTCATAGTCTAAGACGTAAAATATAAAAAATAGGTCAAAGCCAGTCAAACAATTTTGTCATAATGCAATTATTAATGTTCGAACATTTGTGTTAGCGAATTATTTTGATTTATTTACCCGATTATAATTTTAAGTAGTCAAAATATCACGTCTTTAGCAAGTAATAAATTACTTAAAATGTGAATGTAAAGTTAGTAGTTAGAATTTTACTTACTAATAGGCAACACTTTCTGTGTTGCCTATTAGTAAGTAAAATTCTTAGCAACATTTTTTAACGTATTAAAAATAAGCAACATATTACATGCATTGCAAAGTTGACAAGGTTAATTTTATAATTTATCATTTCTCTTAACTCGTATGTGCCATTTTATCACAAATCGAGGACAACGATCCATCAACTAAAAAAGAAATACGGCTTTCTTTTGAAGGAGTGTCTTGGTGAAAAATTGGACGACACCGCAGTAAAATTTTAGCTACTTGCGCCCGAAGATTTATTTTTCAGACACCATTAATTAATCAGCAGCGGAAACGACAATCAAATTCTTAGAAAAACTCAAGATAGCGGTAAAACGTCACATTTCATTGTTGAATCTCATAACAGTCTGTGGCCACACAAATACCGATGTTACGACGAAAATTGCGCAGTGAAACGCGGTCCAGTAAAAACTGTCCAACTAATATTAATTTTTAAGCTCTATAGCTGGTGTTATAAGGCATATTTTTGATTGATTATATGTTTTAAAATACGTTCAATGACATGATGAAGGTGCGTTGCGTCTAATTGCGTCTTGTCACGTGACAGACTGTGTCACCGTCGCGGCTGTGCCCACGCAACCGACGGGTTAATACGTCACGCTCTCATTTAGCAGACGTATCGTTAAAAGCTTCAGGCAGTTCCCTTTTTCTTTAGACACTTTGACCTGATTGTATACATTCACATTCACGGTTTAAGAAGTTTGCAAACATAAAGATAATTTAAAGTTTGTCATGTCACACTGCTGTATCCTGGGTAGCTACAATGTTTTCTTTTGTGCAATACCCTCATTTCCATAACTAAAAAGAATGCGACTTATATTGTTTACTGCTTCATCAATTTCTTTGGTTCAGCAACGACATTATCTTTTCTCTTAAAAAAATGAATTAAATAACTCTGCAACAATGCAAAAATATTTAATATCAAAAGGTTAAACTACAATGCATTTGTACGAACAAAGTGGCGAAGTAAAACTATACGACCTCATATATTTTATAGCTTTAGTTATTGTCAAGTTATGCAACATACATAATAACATTGATCACTGAATATTTATATCTTTGTAGAACGAAGGTGTTGCATTAAAATGCAGATCTTGTAACCAACGTACAGTATTGTCGGCCAAGCCGAAGGGAAATAGTTGAGCTGTGTCGTCCTTTGCCTTGTACTAGAAAAATATTTATTGGTGTTTATTATATCATGATTTCCTTCTAGTTTTCAGGAAGGAGTTCTAAGGAATCAAATTTATTTTTAGACCTGTAAGTTTCTTCTAACTTAAAATAAATAGCCTCGTGGGTTTGGGAGGTCTCGGGTTCGATCCCCGGATCGGGCAAAGTGTTATTGGGTTTTTCCGTTAGGAAATTCTCAGTAGCAGCTCGGAGTCTGGTAATGTGCCCGGTACGGCAATAGGCTCGCCCCCTATTACGTGGGACTAAAATAATCTGGCGAAAAGTGGGTGCAGCAATATACCCCTGCCTACCTCTTCGGGGATATAGGCGTGAGACTATGTATGTATGTGTGTTAAATTAAATAGACGGCTTACACTCCATTTTTCTAAGCACCTTGTGTTATATACTGACATCCTTTCACTATTCGTGTATATTAACCAGCATAAACTGCTTTAGATTTTGTTTAGCGTATCAAATAGTAGGAAAAACAGCAACATTACAGGTAATTATAGTTCATATAAATCTTCAAGAAAAACAAATAAAACGTAGCAATGCAAATATTTTATTCCAACAAACGGTTAAGGAAAAACATGATATTGCCCACATTTTTACGAAACATAAATAAATAACACGCATTACAAAACAAAACAATCTTATCTCTTGATATTTGCCATGATTGTCGGCATTCGGGGCAAAATCAAGTTACATTAAAATTTATTGTCGTACTGAACAGATTTTGTGTTGTACAATCTAATCAGCATTGTTGATAAACAAATACTGAGTTCGTTGCTTCATCAATTTATGTATCCTTCACCTTGACATTACAAAGACAGACAAAGTACCATTTGCCTGCTCTACCCTTATTTAAAGATACAATTAAATGATTTATCTTCCATATTTCCTTAAATTCCACGAGTAATATGGATGAGCAATGCGTGGTAGATTATTGCATAATCCATATCCTTGAAGAACTCTTAATAATAGAGATTATAAACAGAACAATAGAAGGAAAGATTGTTGTCATCTCTTTGACATGACGTCCAATATTAGAGCCTAGTTTCTTGTGTCTCCCTATTTCGAAGGTGACGTGAAATTTATTCATTGAGCTCAATGGAGAAGTCTGCCGTCCTTACCGGATCATTGCCACCTTTAAAGGACGTTTTCTTGTTATTTTGTCCAATAATAAAACTATTTTGAATCACTGACAAACTTGATGTTTGGAAGTTTACCTAATCAAACGCTGGTAAACCTAAAGCAGTGTATATTGAAGTAGAAATAAATAAAACAAAATCCTAAAAACTGAAAGGGTCAATGTTCTTTAGAAACAAACAAGGGTCAAAACAAAATATTGCCTGTTTCTTGTACCTTTGCAATCACGGCAATAACATTATTAAAATATATCGTTCTACGATCTTAGTTTATTGTGCCGCAAACTGATTGGACTGACGTGGTTAGGAATACAAAGCGAACTGATTTGCAATGGAGAGATGACGCCACTAAATGAAAAATATACAAGCGAATACGTCGATTGTAAATAAGACCAATCACTGAACACATGACAGATGTACTCATGATAATAACAACCAAAGAAGAAAATAATACCATTGAAATTATTTCTGAGGAGGCTTGACTGTGTGAATTTCAAAGCAAATTGACACATTAGTCTCACAAGACAAAGCAGACGGTAATAATGTATGGATATAGCGATACTAATTCGAATAGATATATTACCATAATGACGTCAATCTTTTGTACAATTTAGTTACGGTGACCATAAAACTTCAACGACCGACCACGCTTTTAGAACAATGGTTAATTGTAGAATTCGTTTCAGCGTTTCCAGTGAATTGTCGGCTTTAGTTGTGTAGCAAACAGCATACAAGTAAATACCTTCAACAGGTACCGCTTTGAAGACAAACATCTTTGCAGAAAACAACATCGTTATTTTTCTTCCATTCATTTGTATATACCTTAAGACATCCTGAACGATCTGATGCCCACAAATTGAATCTATAAATAAAGTTAATGAAACTCTGTAGACAGTAAACAATCATTTGGATCCACCGGATTTAAGCTGTATTAATATCCGATTTGCGTTCCAAGTTTCAATATAGGGATAACGCACGACTGATATACGATTCATAAATTTTTATCTTCAGATATATTGTTTGATAAAATGGTAGGCACACTTGACCTCATTTGACCGCGGCTTGCACAATTATTCCAGTAACCCGTTAGATGTCACTCCAAAGGCCCTGGATGGATTCATGATAATGATAGATCTTTGCTTTTCTTCAAGATCATTGTGTGATTATGAGACATCAATAGTATAAGTACAATAGAGCTAATTAATGAATACATATTGCTTATTAATGGCCTACGTCACAATAACGCAGACACACCTGAGTAAAAGTAAACAAGAAACGCAAGAGGCAAGCTCGCCTCGTGTGACTAGCAGTTATATATAACGCGCTATTCATCGCCGTTTTTCTTCCTGGTCAGCTGAGAGCAACCTTGGAAAACGACGTCGTACTAGACACATCAGATTATGAACGAAGATTATAGTCATGAAGTTGCGCAACAGAGAACATTTCGTGGTTTAATATTATCTGGTTTAATATTATCTTTAATTCATTTACGTGTTGACGGTAGAATTCATCTGCTATTTCAGCATTTCATATACATAGAATTATCTACTTTTTTAATTTTAAATATGTAATATACCTGTGAAAATTTTATATCGTTGTTCTTCAGTATATAAACTTGAAGTGTTGTAATAATATTCAAAGATATCTTTAGGTGTCATATCAACATATTCTATTGTTTGAATTAGAATTCGTGGAACTTATTAGTTTATCTCGAGTATCAGCAATAAGTGTTCTTAGGTATATAAACCCAGAATTTTCTGATTGATTCATAGAACACTTGAAAGTTCGTAGTGTTATACTTAAATTATTGCATTTCTAGAATAGAAGTGTTGCTATTATTTTATCTACAACTTGTGTAATATGAATCATAATTAAAACATGATAATTTTTTTGTAATATGACTAAATAAGTTCAGCCAGGGCTCTACTTAGTCTAACTGTGCATTGGCATCTCAGGTGCCCGGAGCAAAATCGATAATCATCTTAGTGCCGATTACTTCCGCAGGCGTACCTGCCTATGCAGGTAACCACTTCACCGGTCTTTCTCCATACACGTCCCAGTCTACCTGCCCAGACACATTACCGTGCAGGTATCTCCTTGGTAGCCCGTAGCCCGGAACATTCGAATTCCAGAGCGACGGAGTCAAGTGTCCACGTGATTTGACTGAGATAAAAATAACTGCTAAACTACACAAAAAAAGATCAATCAAAACTGTTATCATACAGTAGGCAGTGCAGTAGGTAGTGGTAATCCATAAATTATGCGCACACGCGAAAAAGTGCCTTATCTCGTAACCTTCAATCAAACCACTGATAACAGCTGATTCATTCGTGTCATCAAAAATCAAATATACGTTCCTACAAACTAAAGCACACAGCTTATGTAATTGCATTCATATTATGCGCAAAATATCAGGATACTGTTGACGATTCTTTTAGTACGTCACCAAGTGGCGGGAGAAGCAAATAAATATATTTTGGTATCAAACAATTTTACGCAATCTAAAGAGGTAGAAAATACATTAAATGCTATATCTATCACTACAATTGAATTTGTGCATGGTTGCGGTCAGCGTGGGACGATTGAAACTGTTATAAACATGTTGTTCTTTTTACTTACGCAATATAGGTTTAAGATAATGTAGTAAATACAGAATAGGAAAGAATTTTGCTAGATTTATGAAGATTAATTTGTTTTATAAATAATATTTATGCCCAAGATTATTGTAACGTTTCTTTTATCAAAACGACACACCTGGTCTATAATGTCAACATAAACAAATATGAACAACCCACATTCAGTAAACAAACTTAAAATGGAGTTTCTCATCATCATCTTGCAAATTTGGTAGGCAAGACAGACACTTCAGTTGTGTCTTTTATTTAGCAAATTTAATGGTATATTCCTTAACTAAAAATAATTACTGAGCAATGTTAAATTGATTCCTGTAAAATTAACCATTTAAATACAATCAGTAAAATAAAATACATACAATAATTCACAATGATTAGTTTCAAATAGACTATTGCCTAACAAGTTGAACGATAAGGAGACTGGGTTAAAACCATTTGATTGTCCAGCAATCAACTCGTCTATTGATATTTGTTTTGCAAATATTTGGTGAAACATGTCCTATTGATGGCAAACACTTACAAACAAGCGTAAGACGACTGTTTCCTGAATAAGAATTATGACGTTTGGCAAACGTTTGGTTTGACATTTGGTACAGTCGTTCAGTTTACGAGCTCCATAATAAATGCAGATATAGACTACATCTTTGTGTCGTAATGCGACTTTAATAGCGTCTATGACGCTTTTCATGTATAAATTTTAAGATTCTCTATTTTGGACCTGTTTTGTTGATATTTATTATTATTGTTTCGCGGTCAACATTAATTTTGTCGAAACATGTACCACGTACGTTCGTTTGATTTTGAATAGACATTAAACGCGATTGTGGGCTTGCAACAGTGTATTATCATCATCATCATCAAATCGTCATCAGTCTGTATCAGTCCACTGCTAGACGTGGGCTTCTCCTATAGCATAGTATATGGCATAGTGCCGTATCGGAAATGTATAAATATCAGATGCAACCAGTGACGAAAATCGTTAAAAACATATGATTTTTGCGACTTGGTACATACTACACCATGTATTGTGGTTTAAATCGGTACTTTACCAAGATCAAGGACTAGAAAGTAGCCACTAAAGTTCTAGTAGAATATACGTTCTTAGTAGTTCTAAGTATATTTGATGGTGTAATTCTGAAACATCTGAATGTTTTATCATCGTATTAAACTCCGTACACGTGACTATCCACGGCCCGTGTTTCAGACCGTGCTGAGACGGAGCGCGGGTGATTATAACATAGAGCATCTGTTTTTCTATATCGGTACACTGTTTGGTAACAAAAGAAAACGTGCTAGATTTCGATACATTGAAAGAGCAAGCACCGGGTGCGAATATAATGTTTAGATCATGTAGAAAACCACGCAACGATTTTTGGTAGCCCACAAACTTACTTTTAAAATTATAACTGGCGATGCAACGATTATCCGCGCGCCTCTAACGGCGAAATTTGGAAGTTGTCTTGGTACGACACTTTTGACAGCTTTCAATACAACTTTGCATATTTGAGGTTATGATGGTAATTGTATTGAGAGCTGTCAAAAGTGTCAAAAGTAGTAGTGATTTGTGAAAGAGTCTTACATGGACGACTTCTAAATTTCGCCACTAGAGTCGCTAGTATCTTAGCATCGCCCATAGCAGTCGTGTCATTTCTCTTGAAATCGTTCTTATGGTGAATAGCTGTTTGACGTTTATTATTTAAGAGCCTTTCGTTTATAAACGTATACTGTTTTTGACCTACTTAAAATCATGCTAAGCCCTTCAATTTCATGACACACATAAATTAGCAAACACGAACATGGCCCGTATTGTAACAAAAATATCGGTTGTTTAGTTTCATATATTATATTCAGGTCAGTGGGTCGGTTGTCATTGCAAGGACAAGTAATACACCATACAAAACAAAACAAACAATATAACATTATAATAATAACAATCGAAATTCAATCTTATTGCTTTCAATTTAAGGTTCATCAATTTAACAAAGAAAGTAAAAATAAGGATGAATACGAAAATAGACTGCCTCCGTGGTACAGTGGATAGCTTATGCGACTGCTTATCGGAGTTCCCGGGTTCGATTCCCGGGTCGGGCAAAAGTGTTACTGGGTTTTTCCGAATTCTTAGTAGCAGCACGAAGTCTGGTGATGTGCCCAGTAACGGCAATAGGCTCGCCCCCTATTACGTGGGACCTAAAAAATTCATGGCGAAATGTGGGTGTAATATTACGCCTCTGCCTACCCCTTCTAGGATACAGGCGTTAGTCTATAAATAAAATAAAATAAATAAATAAACGAAAATAGAACTGTATGAATATATATATCCAAACAGATATGTCCGGATATCGCGTAGACAAATAAAATTTGACCTCCATAGAGCCATATGACACGTATCAAATATCTGCTAGGCCGAAACAGATCAACTGAAACAAATCGTGCCCTAGAAAACATAAAATATAATTTACAACAAAGCGCGCTGTGATTGTAAATAGTACGATTCTACAGAAAGCACGACTTAAACGCAGAACGCAAGTTATAATCGTTAACCCATATACAATAACTAAGTAATAAAAAATACGGGAGTAGGTCATAATATTATGGTAGGTACAAAATCAGTTACTAAGCTATAGTGTAATATAAACTACGGCATTATAAAAAATACCTATTCTGCCGCCATTACAGCTTCAATAAAAACATCAGGTATTTATTACATGACCACATTCTTTCGTAAAACAATATTTATCTTCTAAGTCTGTGTGTTTTGAATATTTTTTTGCTTTATCATGATTACTATGATTAAAAATAACTATATCATCATTACAAATCAGAAATTAACATATTTTTTATTAGCATACACGATTTTTGATAATCAAAATTATATTTTCGATCTTAAACTAAATTTTATTACAGCGTACTAATGATTAATTTTTTTTACTAGCATTCTAATGACTACTGTTATTAGGTACGCAGCAGACTTTGATATGATTGTAATAGTTTAATAAATTTGAATGAATTGCTATGATTTAAATTATAATTCACTATTGATTGCGTACAATATTGGCCTTCTTATCAATATGTTATGAACAGACACGGGCCCTAAAAGCAGTACGTATGCTGAATCATACATGGTGGGATGATTTATTTCTTCTGCATAATAATATAATATAGTTATCTTTTAATGAACTAGATTTTCGTTTTATCAATTTTACCTCAAGATCTATGTTTATGAATCGATTCATAAATACACAATATTAATAATGTTCATATCTTCTTTATATATAAAATCCTTGCGTTACTGACTGACTGACAGACACGCTACAGCCGAAACTATTGGGCGCAGGAAGCTGAAATTTGGCATGTGTATTCCTTGAAGACCGTAGGGGTGCACTAAGAAGGGATTTCCCGAAACTCCCACGGGATCGGCCAAAACGGATAAATTTAAAATAAAATGCAGGCGTAGCTGCTGGCGTCCTCTAGTTATATATAAAATCCTTGCGTTAGTGACTGACTGACGGACAAGCTACAGCCAAAATTTATTGGTCGCAGGAAGGTGAAATTTGGCATGTGTGTTCCTTGGGGATCGCAAGGGTGCACTAAGAAGGGATTTCCCGAAATTCCCACGGGATCGGCCAAAACGGATAAATTAAAAATGGGCAGGCGTAGGTGCTGGCGTCCTCTAGTAATAAATAAACGCATTAAAGTTCTACTTTACTTTAAATTATACTGTTTTTACTATTATATATTTTATAATTATCAAATATGTGCTCAAACGTTGATGCATGATTACGGTCTAGACTCACTAAAGCCTATTTCTTAATTGTCTAAATTATTAAAAAAATACAGAGTTCTTTTAAAAATTAAACTAAATTAAAATCAGAATATGCAAGTTTCTGTTCATATATGCATTAAAATTATTTAATACACTATCTAGTAATACTTATACTTCATGGCCAATAATTAATTCAATGCCTCATATGGCTGTCTTATTATAAATTATGTAAACTACTCTGGCCTTTTAGATAAGATACTTTAGTGCCTTATCTACATAGTTGAAGTCTCTATTTGTAAGAATGACGATTCAAAAAGAAACAATTTAATAAAATCCTTACTAAATAAATTTTCCATAGATAACATTGTATATATAGCAAATAAATATATGTGGAAAATCCAAATAGTTTTATCAGTAAGTAGCCGATAATAGAAGATATTCTAACAATAGTTTATCATAAAGATTGATTCTATGAACGTTTGTTATTGTTATTATCTATTGCGGCTGTAAATTCTTCGATATCGTTTCCTAAAAAGCTAGCAACAGAATTCCTAGCTGGAACGCTGCGTATAAACTCGTCAGATCTTTTTTCGTCTGCGAAAATAATCAAACCGAGTTTAATTGTTCACTTGATATCCTCTGGACAGTTTCAACGCCAGAATATACTGCGCATCTTGTTAAAATAAAAATAGTCTTAGGTATTGAAAACACATTTACTTCTTTCCGCAGAATTATTCTAGTTCATTGTAAACCACAAGGAAGCTTCCGTTTGTTTACATCTTTTCCACCTTTTTATTTTTCCTGTTTTTGTTTATAGCATTTTTGCACAGATCAACGAAAACAAATGCAAAGTGCATTTATATTTGTGGGCGTAGATGTTGATCTGTATTTACGTGAAGATTAACTAAAGGATAAAGCAAGCTTGCAATCACACTTTAGAAAGTCAAACAGTTTAAAACCAAAGTAATGTAAGTTTGTCTTAAGGATGCATTATTTTAGCCCTTTTTTATGGCACTAGCAAGAATCGGGACATTGACACCCATTCATACTATTAACTGTGCTCCCACACAAAAAAATTAAAACAAAAATAGAGAGTGCCCCTTGAAAACTTTCATCTGTTCCTAATTTAGAAACAAATTGGTTGAGTTAAGAGCGATGACTTGCTATTCTAGTGCATTGATGATACTTTCATTTAGTTCCACAATATCAATACGCGGTCCATTAAACAGTCTGAGAATATACGTCTGTCTAAATGAATAGCGCATGTGACATGCCATGTGACTGGCATTGTTCTCATTCAATTTCTGCAGCTTGAATTAGTTCAAGTAATTATATACGGAAAACGTAAAGAATGCAACGTCCAATGAGCATATTAAACATTGTTATTCTTATGATAAATTTAAACGAACGTGAAAAATTTTACATATTCATGAGTTTAAATGCTTTTTTGAGGTAGTTTACCTATATCATGAGTCCGCTACGTGCCAAAATTTTATAATAATGAGGCAATTTTGTTTTCATTATGAATAACATTATTATTAATTGTAATATTAACATGTTTTATAACGTCATATTTATTTTTTTCTGTTTGGAATCCATTGATTTCATCTAATATCATAACTTATGCTTGAACATAATTATCAATGAAATACCTCAAACAAGAGCAACATATGGTTTGAGGGCTCGTAAAAACACAAAACAAGGCCGCTGATACTTAACACTATAAACAAATTTTGACAAATATGTACTTGTAAAGTGCGTCGGTAGACAGTTTAACGTACGTAAGCAGTTTAACGTACTTGTGCGAAAACTCGTACTGCATTACCTTATTTTAAGAAACCCTCTTTATGCTCTTTGTATCTACACTTGGATGAACAATAATTACCTTTGTCGCAACTGTCACGAACTTTGGCCCATTGCCAACAGCTGCATTTACTTCCCCCCTTACCATATCTCGATTCAATCTCTTGTAATTTACTTCAACAATTGTTTACGGAAATAACATCAATGGATTACTAATAGATTGCACGATGGACCAGGACGAGGAAACTGTTTTGGTTCATAACTTTATTACTCGAAAAGTAATAAGGCGGTCGAGCACAGCATTTAATACGAATTGATGGCGATAATTGGTGTAATGCTAAAACGTCTGGGAATTTTAACGAGTTCAACGTAAATTTACTAACTGCATTCATTTGACATCTCTGTCGAGAAATATCATTTGATCTTCTGCAATCAGTATAAAATCGTTTTGACAGATTAACCTTTGTACCAACCGGGTGCAACAAGCAAGCATAATGACAATGTATTTGACTAAGGCAGAATTGTTTATCACTAATATTTAACTGAGAAATGGAACATAATATGGTATAGACATAGCTAACCTAATTTCACAAGGCAAGTTATGCCCATTATTGAGCGAATTAGTACGAATTGGCAACAATTTCAAATTCAGCTACGGTTAAATTGTGTAAATGAACATTTAATGGAATAAACTATACTCCGTAGGAACTATAGTCCAGAACCAAATGCTGACACCAATTACTGTTATGAGCCTTAATTGAAACGCATGCTAGCACAATAAGGCCACTGTGAACTGTTAGTTTATCATATATCAAAACATTTCGATATTGTTCTATTAAGTAATGCGCGCGACTGCCCTTCGTTCATAAAGATCTATTTGGTATTGAACTGGGTATCAACTGTTATGTAACACATAATAATATACGCTATAGTAAAACGTGAAGTCTGCGTTTGCCTACATTACAGTATCCGCTTTAATTCAAATAGCATGACCCTTTTCTCTTGTATATTGGTTGCATCTTCAAATAATCATAATTTTAGTTCAATTATACCTACGGCGTCTTTATTACTATCGATAACGCAATCTTTATACGGCTTTTTCAGTACAAATATAAGATTTATTATCAATAAAACCACAAACATAGCAAAGAATTCATTTGTATCGTAATGTTAAGCTTCATTCATTACTCATTCAGATCTTTACTCAAATGAATAAGAACGATAGTTCAGTAATTTTCAATAAAATATTGTGATCAAGCATAAATGAAATGTATATTTACTAGGAAGTCAAGCCAAAGCATTGCAAAAATGACTGACATTTAGAGTTACCTACATAAACATGAGGAATATGACGGAAGCCGTAAGAACTATGTTCGAAGTTTTTCTACTATTCATTAATAAAATACCATTGGAGTCGAACGCGCTTAATTTGTTGTAAATGAAACATATTCACTAAGATGCCTCAAATTCATTAGGTATATAAAATATATCATTGCCGTAGACCATATAGACTATTCTGAAGGTCGTCATAAAGAGTAACCCGATTACTAATACCAATTGCAGCAAGATTTTTACTAATGTCATATTCAATTGTAATAAGCGGGTCTTGTAAATTATCGTTAACCTCGGATATGAAACTCATAAATTCTTCACCTCTGTGTGAAACATGAGTGACAATGTTACCCAACAACAATAGTTATGTAACCTTCTATTATTCCAGTAATACTTCTGCCTGTACTTTGATGTTCATTGGCGTCCATTTGTTATCCATTGCTAGTGCTATTTGCTGTATGTGGTAGGGTTTCTTAGCTTGTACAGTAATGTATGACATTCATTATAAACAATACTGTTTCAGAACCATCGAGAAAATGTGGCCTCATTTGAATAGATGTTTATTTTGGATTTCGCGCCTCGTGGCAATGGTTTATACATAACATCCTATTTGAGTGGCTATATTATGATGTCGTGCTGTCAATCAGTTGGTATGCTATTAGAATCCACTAAAACGCAAATGTGAATAGAAGCTGATTAATATAAATGACCCTTCAAAACTAGCAATAACAAATTTCACGCATCAGTGTTGCATAAGAGATTTTACGTAATTTCTATAAAAAATGGATATACGAGTTTTTGTCTAAGTAATTTTCAAGGTTAATGAACCTGTTTTATAAAATATGATTGTTTTGCTTTGTTACTAGCCACCTGATCAATTAAATATATAAAACAAAAGGTCGATTATTAAAACAATAAAAATGTAATGTTTACTTACCAACATGTGATAGACTCGTGAGATCTGATTCTGAAATAGAAGAAAACAAAATGTGTGAATAAAATGCAAAATGGTAATGCGTGCAAAACTTAATAGATAGCGTTAATTGTTAAAACTATGTAAACATGAACTTAAAAACCTTAAATTAAAATAAAACATTTTGAAAAGTACAACAACATCAATATGATAATAATGAGACACTAATTGAGAACTATATATGGAAGTGTGGTGACGGATTAAGAATACGAAATGTCACCACCCTATATCATCCCATGGGTGTCGTAAGAGCCGACAGAGGGAGCATATTATGCAGATAACAGCACTGTAAGAGAAGGAAAACTTGATACAAACCCTATACCAACCCGTTTGGCCAGCGTGGTATAGTAGGCCAATTCCTCCTTTCAAAGGAGAGGCCTAAGTCCAGCAGTGGACTGTTAAAGGCTGATGATGATGATATGGAAGTATTATTTCATTATAATTTTAGCCTATGTATAATAGACCGTCTATCTATATAGACGTCCACTGCTCAGCATAGACCCCCCCAAGGTTCACCCTATGGACCAATCTTGAGCCTTCTGATAATCTTGGATGCGGGTGCATACAAAAAGTTTTAAATAGATTAAATTGATATTGTGCCTTAGTGATACACTTGTTAAACGCAAAACCTTAACCATAAAACGGATAGTAAAGTTTGAAAGTAGATGTTGCATGACACGTGTAAATGAGTAATAGACCGCAAAAAGGTCATTCTATTTGCACACGACAGTGTCGCCCTCATTTATTTCAATGGCTTATTACCATGACATCACACATTGATGGTCTGGAACTCACTCGAAAAGTTTTCATTTTATTTTACAACTACTACTGCGTTACGGATATTATTACTGATCGACATCAGTCATAAAGCGTTCGAGCAATTTACTTATATTGATTTTACTCGCTCTTTCTATCGTAGTGCAACACAAGTAGTCTGCTTAATACAGATTAACTACAAGATATTTTCGTTTTTTGGATGCGTCTTCTAAACTTAGTCAGTTGCTTGCTTGGATCCAAGGACAAATGTAAACAATGCTTACCTATATCGAAAGCAAATAAAAACAAAATTGAAGAGGGTAATTGCCCAAAAAATCTGTCGACTGGTACCACTAGGCTTGGCATAGTACAGAAACAATTAAAAACGGCCATAATGCAAGTAAAACAAATCTAAATTTGTTTATATAAGCAGCAATTCACTTCTCCATAGTAACTCCGCACCGTGCCGTAATAGATGCAGAAAATAGGTACTTATCACGTTTCAAGCGTAACTGTATAATTTCATATGTATTGGCATACACATTACACGTGTAACGATTTTCTTTCTTTACTTTTCAAGGTTTTTGTTGGTGTAACATTTTGTACTACAGCACCTGATAGTGGCTATCAAATAGTACTTGATAACGGGATACGATTTACGAAGGACTCAAAGTGCGCCGCTGAAATAATGTAAGTACAATAATTATTCACAAATTGTATTTTTTTATTTGTCGTATATATGTCGTGTATATTTTGATCTTAGGTATTACTATAGTGATTTACCAAAAATAAGTATATATTTATTAAAAAAACGTTACTTTTATTCACTTTTCGAAGATACCTACTTAAGATGTATGCAGGAACATTTTGTGATGAGACCTAGAACTTTTACAAGTTCGTTATTTATTTCAACATGTTAATTTACTGTTTGTATTTATTACCTATAATTTTCTTGTATTGCGCAATGTTATACAGCCGTCGGAGTCATTAATGTTTCAGTAAGTGATTTCTTCGTATATAGGGAAGTTTTGTTTTTCTAAAATAAATTATAAAAGTTTCTTTATCTATTAAAACATGTCAAAATAATGGTTGTTTTATTCATCAATTAATGTTAAAACTTTGTTTCACAAATTTTATTGACAATTTATTGATAATAAGTATTGTACTTGACAGCAAAATACTTTGACGTCACTATGTCATATTTTATACAAAAGCCCCATTAGATACTTACTAAGCTAGTGTGTCTCTCAACAGGAATTTAAATATTATGAAATTTAAAGTCCTAGCAAAAATAAAACCATTCAGTTTTAAAATATGAACAAAAATACGATTTAATTTCCTAGCAGTTGAGTCTTCCAACTGAAACATTACATGTTTATCAAAAAAAAGGTCTTCATATTTTAGTTTTACAGCAACAAATGCTGTTTGACTCTTTCATGACTAGTTAAATTTGATTAACTACCAGTATAAAGCTTCGTGATTCCTGATCAATACTCTCATAACTACGAAACTAACAGCTGAAAAACTTTACACATATTCAATGGCAAACTCCAAAAATACAATCTCTGCTATAAAATCAATCCAATTTTAATCGATTTCAAATTTCGAATTAGACCTTACTTAAAAAACTTAAATGGGAATAATGTATTCCCACTTGTCGATTCATAACGATTAATAGTCGAGTATGTAGTGTACCTATATTTCCGTCAACACTTAAATTTTTCCACTTACAATGAATGGTCGAGCAATTAGAAAAATGACGATGTCACTCGGATTTGTCTATGTAAGTATGTGCTAATTGTGTACGTACTTCTGTGTTGACAGTGTGAATTACCAAGTAGGTAAACACAGTAAATACGGCTTATTCCTGTCATTAACTTAATGCATATACAGGGTGTCACAAGACCCATCACCAAGCCGAAGTCTACTCGTTGTGGACATCACGCCAAGTCATACTAACCAAAAATAATACCTGGGAAACGATTTTTTTTTTTTGAGTTTTCACAATTTTTAAACCGCAATTAAAAGCGCGCAAGTGCAATGCTCGAAATACCTACTTATCCATGGGGCTATAGGGCATCTAAAGAACATATTGAAGTGGTAAATGCATCGATTTTGTACCTAATTAGAACAATTCCATACTAACTTTGAGCCTCAATATCTCCTGAACCAGTAATTTCCCAGGTATGGTGCCGAAGTAAAAAATGGTCGTAGTGATTTGTACAACATGGGATTTCAGTTTTCGTTAAGGGTCTTTTTACACCCTGTATACAGGCGTTATATTAAAGCGATAGATATTTACGTTACCACTGTATTATATTTGTTCATCGTATACAGTAAATCATAATATGTGTATACCTTGACTGCATGTCAGCCCTATTTTAAACATGAAAGCGTCGAGACTTAGATCTGCACTCCTGTGAGTCAATGATTGTATGTTCCACAGATAATATCTGACGAGAAACTGAGTCTTTGTTTTGAAAATATTACCGAGACGATTTTCTTCAACTGATAATAAATTTCAAATATAAATGAAAATAGTTTTTATTATATGGTCTTGAAAACGTCTGTTTTTCAATTAAAACAAGTCTAGTTTTAATCAGTAATGTATTCTTGCATATCAATAAGTTATTATGAGCTTAAAACTTGTTTGTGACCAAACTTACGTCAATGTAAGCGTCAAAACATTGGTGATAAACAAAAAAATATTTACAAATTTTGAAGACCATCTACTGATCTACTAAGATTAGTGGGAAAACCATATTAATTTTATTTTATCTAAGTAACGTTCATCACTAGCACAAAAGGTCACCATTGACGCATCCACGAAGAGTCTTTGATAACAAAAAAATCAAATTTCATATGACTTGAATCTCAGCCTAAATAATTTAGGTTGAACTAAAATCGCGCCTTGGGGTATCCATGAAAAGTCTTAGGACAGAGACCATAAAAATTATATAAGAAGCTGCTTTTCTTAAAGTAATATTCATGCCTGTATGCTATGAATACCTATGTTTATACTTTATTAAAGATCAATTGATATCAATGCTTTTATAATTCTCATTTTCTGTGCATATCTAGCGAATCGAACGTCAGACGCACATTGAAACATTTATAGTAGGTACATAAATTATTATTTCACGTTAACATAATTATATGGTGATTGCTTTCCTCAAAGCTTAAGTAAGGGAAATTACTTTTCCTTCAAAGTTAGCAGTGAAAGCTTCCTGGTAAAACCCAATAACATGTTTCCAAGGATCATTATTTCGACAGCGTATCTTTACACTACTGTACAGAATCTTGGAAAATTGCCGTTGTCTGATTTACACTTTCAACTTAAATAGCATAGAGTATTTATCATCAGCCTTTAACAGTCCACTGCTGGACTAGGCCTTTCCTTTGAAAGGAGGAATGGGCCTACTATACCACGCTGGCCAAACGGGTTCGTATAAGGTTTGTATCAAGTTTTCCTTCTCTTACAGTGTTGTTATCTGCATAATATGCTCCCTCTGTCGGCTCTCACGACACCCATGGGATGATATGGGGTGGTGACATTCCGTATTGTTAATCCGTCACCACACGGACATAGTGTATTGCATACTGATATTTGAGATTTAGTTTTATTTATTCTAAAGATGCAGTCACATTTGGGCATAGTAATCCAACTATGCCCAAATGTGACTGCATCTTTCTGATCTGTATTGGTAATTTAGGAAACTGGGAAGAATTATCACTCGCTTATATTAATAATCCAAGTCGTGTCTCGTGCTACCTACAGGAAGGAAGTAGATTGACAGTCTCTTTGTGCAGCGGAAATTGTGCAAGTATGCTAATATTTCCACAACCCAGACAGACATTATGTAGTTAGCAATACGCCCACGAGATTCTTATTATATTAAATGTTACGTGCAAAGGAAGAAATGGGCAAGGCAATAAATCTATTAAACACCCAAACTTGGTTTCAGAACAAGTTTTGAAAATTTAAAATCTAGTAAATAGTGTTATTCATAGCAACAGTTGTTATTTATTTCAACAACGTTGAATCATTCAGAGACATCGGTAACAAAACAAATAAGTAATCTTTAACAAAGTGGGCGAAACTATGGCACTGAAATGTCCGATCTGTTTGGTTATTTACATTTCAAAGTTTCAACTAAGACAGCGGTCATGTGCCTAGCTCTTATGTAAATAAGGAGATGCGTACTTGTTTACAATAATAAATTCTTAAGACCTAGACAGGAGCGGATGTGATAATAATGTAAAGCGTTTTCATCATATTATTATGCAGTCCTTCCGCTTGCGGCCACTTAATATAATATATTCTGTGTTTTACTGCACTTGTTGGAACAAATACGATCATTGGCAGCTGTATGCGGGTCTTCCTGCATTAAATATAAGGGAGGACGCACATTGCACCTTTTTGCAGAGATGCTGGGCGTTTTGTGAACGCGCTTCTGTGGTGCATTTGCAATATACGTCGACAGCGATGACAACAGCTGCTAGTCGGCTACTGTATGACATGGCCTTTTCTTGACCATTTATTCTTAGTTAGTTAATTAGTTCTTCAAACACTGTAGATACTGCCTACGCTGTAGGTAACGCCGTAAAATCGGCAAGAGTGTATCTTAATCTAATAGCTGTTGTTTTCATATTCATTTTTGTAACAACACGCTACAAAAACTTATAAAATTACATCGCTGCAACAAATACGGTGTGCGGCCTCCCTTATACACATAACATGAGTGTAAAACGACGCACTCCCACTATTTAATTTTCTAAATACATATGTATTTTTAATATAATTATATTGAGATGTGCAAATATTGGTAATGGAAATGTAAATCATAAAGGAAAGGCCGATAAACCGTTAGTTTCAAAATATCATTCATAACATAATAAAAACTTTTCGCGAAACATTTTTGCAATTCGTAATTCTTAGTCTACTATGACAAATAAGGTGAAGTCGTTAAAGGATATTCTAGACATGAACAAGAAGGAAGATGCGAGAACTTTAGGAAATCAATAAATTAAGTTGACGTCTTTAAATTCAAGGCAAGTCCAAAAATATACAAAGGAAGAGATCTTAAGGATGTCGCTATAAAAATAACTTTAAATTTCCATATTGATATTGTAATCAGAAATAACAAAGAAATGAAATATTATAATGCTACAGGAATTGTTTGAAATGGCATGACAATGCCAGTAATTTTTGTATGGTAATAATATTTCAAAATCATAATGTTTGTTTTTTATTTCGTACTAGCTGTTTTCCGCGGTTTAACCCGTGTCCTGAGGGAACTGCTTCGCATACCCGGTTAATTTATAGCCTAAGTTACTCCTTGATACATCAGCTATCCGCCAGTGAAAGTCCCGTCAAAATCGGTCCAGCCAGACAGACAGACAAAAATTGCAAAAATTGACGTTTCGGTATATGTACCGTGTATACATCCATATGCATTTAGTAAAAAGCGGTTATTTTAATATTACAAACAGACACTCCAATTTTATTTATATGTACAGATTATATATCTAGAGTGTACAATGAGGCTGATAATATTATTCAGCCGTAGCCTAGCCTTCATCTATGACATTATTAGTAATTTAAAGAATCTTAATTTATGTCTGTTAATGTCCATTAAGTACTTAGTTTTAAATTATTTCAATAGCAACAAAATTTGGAGTAGGCATTCATTATTGAGATAATTTTGAATTTAAGATATTGCTTTGTTTATGTGTCAACTTGGTAAAATCTAGCTACTTCTTTTTGCTGACGTACATTCATAGGAAGCTTCATGACATCAGGTACTCTAAAACCTACATTCTCCAAAATGCATCGAATTGTGAGTTATAAAGACATATCCCGGTCTAATATACCTGTTAAACATTGTAACGACTCTGAATTCACTACAAAACATCCATAAATCATAAGAGGCGTGTCGTCAATTGCCACTTGTAGAACAAAGAGTGTCACCATGAGCAACTCGAGTGAATTATAGACGCCTCCTAAAGCCGGAACCGTGATCATCAAAGCTTCCTTATTGACAGCCTTAATCGGCCATTATTGTGTGTCAGTCTGGGTTCTATTAGTTGTTATTGATCGTAAAAATGTCTTGTAAGTGCACAAATTACGGGGCTAATGACAGTTGTAATACATTGTCGGGAATAATGTTGTCTGATATTACAAAGGATATGAAAGATATAAGATTGATAAAGATGTATCAAACACTGCACTGAAATTGATAACGCCATAATTTAGAAAAGGAATGCTGGGAACGTTAGATTCTAATTAGAATTTTTCTCAATAACTGATCAGAGTGCAACATATTTGTGTGACATGAACCATTAGCACCCATACAAATAACTATTGAGCTAATCAATAGGTTGGAACAATGAATCTGTAGTCACAGCTGAGCTGAGCTGAGCCCAAGAAAACGTATCTGCATACACATCAAAAAGCCACATTCTATAAACTTGCTTGTATACATACCATATCGCCATAAACTTAGTATATTCAAGACAAACATCGTAACAAAACAAGTCTATTGCAATAAAACAAACGTATTCGTCGCAATTATAATTGATTCAAACGCAACAGACGTTTAAGTAATTTAACCCTCCAATTACAAGAGAAAAAATAAATTAATCAACTCGACGCACGAATCTGCAATGTCGTCTCTAGTTCGTGTAATGATTCTGAAGTCGCTAATTATTTGGAAATGATAACATTATGTAACTTCTTGTCACTGCCGCTGACAGAGATGTCTGGTGCCTTGTCAGATAGTAAGTTGGTGTTCGTGTTATTTTTACCCATTTTTAAATTGACTTCATTTGCCTCTTGTTAGTAGTAAGAAAGATTGCCTATGTAAAATTTGCTGTAATTTTAAATTCAGCTTTGGATTTTGCATGTGTAAAAATTAGGCACTTAAAATAAATTCAATGTCCAAAGTGTTTCATTGTACGCGACCTAATTACTCGTCCGCATAGTGACTAAACTGCTAGATGAATGACCAAAATCCTGCTACGTACCGGTATATAACCACTATATTTTTGTTTTCATATCAGCGATCTCTTACCTAATCTGTTATGACGAATACTACGCACGAATTAATAATACTTTGATTTTCACACAGAAACCCGTTAAAATTCATAAGCCACAGACGTCTTTAATTAATTACCGCATAGACGCAAAATCTCACACACAGAAAAAAACTAGGAAAGCAAACATTTGCAGTGCGATGACGCGTATTACCGAACAACAACATAAAGCACTTGGCCTAGACTGATAGCAATTTATTATTATCCACGGGGGGTTTGATAACAAACTAATAATAGCTATTGACACACCTTAACCCCTCGGCGTTTATCAGCGAGATAGGCGGTGGAATACTCCATTCTCAGTGCGCAACCCTGATCCGACAGATATGTAGTACGAAAATATATAACACATTTCATCATTCATTGTTTTTGTTTTTTTAAACTGATTTCTTCGTCTGTTACCCCCCTCCCCCTCCAGTGATAGTCTACCGAAATAAGTTTATATGCTATCTCCTGCGTCATTGACTAATAACTTTATTATGTAAACAATATTATTTTATGTCTCTTATCGCGACCGAAAAGTGGTGCGACTAATTATCGCTCATGTGTTGTTGTGATGGACAGTCGTCCGATGGTAGCAGGGTTATGTGCTTGTTTGTGTCTTTACTGTTCATTTGTGACGTCAATTCATTGATCTATATCGTCAATTGAAGAACTTCTTGATTATCTCTTAAATTGTTGTGAGAAAATGCTTTGTAATACTTCTGATTAATGTTAACTAGGTGTAGCTTTAAAACTGCTAAAACGAATTATATTCTACTGTTAAAATATAATTCCTATAAACATATTTGATTTATTAATGATGTTATAACTTTCAATAACAGCTCATTTTCATTTGAATGTTATTTTCGAAGTTTGACACATTAATTATGTCATAATAAATCATAACTTCGTCATAACTTTACCAGTAACGACACTGGCAGAAATTGTCGAAAAGTTGTCGACAGATTGCCATTAAAAAATACCAGTATCTATATATTACGTTTAGCCTATTATTTCATTACTGAATCATGACATATTGGATATATGTATATTTATTTTATTCTCTGACCATAAGTTGTGAATGTTGTGATTCATAATTAATACTTATAATTACCTATTAGTCATTTTTGACTTAGCACAATTTCTATTACATGTACTATCATAACTTATCATTAAATCAACACCTATGAAATTTATTTAAAGTCAATTTTATCGATTATTTAACTAAATATTTTTTTTAAATATCAGCTACTGTAGAATTTTCTCACATTTATTTACCTATTATACTAAAAGACAAGGGATAGGAGGAAAAGTGGGTTGAGAGACGAGGAATCAAGGATGGGGCCTCTGGTACTCTCACTCACCGAACGAAACGCAACAGTAAGTATACGTCCTGTTACTTTACGTCAATTTTCTTTGAGATGGTAGTACTTGTAACCATTACGTTTTAAAATGATTTATGGTGTACAATAAAAAATATTCTATCTTCTATCTATCTTCTACTTCACCAGTCGAGCCGGTCCACTGGTGTTGAAATCAGCAAGGCTCTACTACCTATAAAACACCACCTTGCCTTTTACAAGTACTAGTACCAATAGTTGCAGTGTCGAGCCTACAAAGCAGTGACGAAGCGGCGCCGAGCTAAGGTTACAAACAGCCGCAGACATCAGCGTCAAAGGTCCACCTCCTCAGATTAGATTACGTATGGTTACTGTTCTGGGAAATAAAGGTGTGAAAACACACCCACACATCTCTTAAGCTCAGTGTATGGTTGTTTTGACACGAAGTAGGTTTGAAAGAAATTATCTCGATCGCAGGACTGCTCTCAGGTAAATTTGTCTTATAAGCAGCTGTTTTGATGACATGTAGGTAGATTTCCAAAAATAATTTTTGTATTTGTTTTGTGTTAAGTATTAAGCTAATCTTGTAGTCGTAGGCTATGGAATGTCTAGAATTAATTTCTAAATTGTAATGGCTTGAAATGAACTCAAAAGAAATGAAATCATTTACGATTGCTTCCGAATATATATTACTTTCAGCCGTAATGACCAAGCTTTTAAATAAAAATTATTGATTACGTAAATAACATTATGTTATGGCAAAATTAAAGTAATATTTTCTCAAAATATTAGCCTGGCAGAGTCTGGCAAAACATATTTATTTACAAATGCTGTTTGTGTTTCTGTTCAAAAGATTTACTTACGTAATACAAACAGTAAATAATTTAAACAGTTACGTTAAATACTTGGGGCACTTCCAGACAGGTAAACATCGAATGCCATTAGTGTTACGACTTGCTTAGCCTTTAGTGCCTTAGTTTTATTTTAATTCTGCTAGTATAAACGTTTCGTGTAAACCAGTAGTTTTCGTATGCACAATCCGTGAGAGAAAATGGTACTTTCATAACAATTTCTGAGATATCAACGAAATTTGATATAAGAGACAAAGAGTAATATTTATGCCAGGATTAATGCATGTTATACCTAATTCAGGCGCATTTATGTACCTCATCTGTCTCTACAAAAAAAACCAAGGCACCCGATTTTCCAAAATTATACTTGAGGTCTTACCAATCAAATATTTACGAAGCAGCTAGACAAAACAAAGCCTAAGTGCTTGGCCATAGTAGCGCGGGCAGCCCGCGCGCGGGCCGCGCGCGGCTCCGCGCGCGTCTTCATGTGTCCGTAGTAGCGCGTTCGCGGGTGCGGTGTACGGACACTTGTATGAAAGTCCTATGGTTTGAGTTGCCCGCGTGCTCCCCGCGCTGCACCGCTCGCCGCGCCCGCTCTCCACTACGGACACTCCTATAGAGTTTCATACGTTTGAGTTTCCCGCGTCGCGCCCGCACCCGCGCCCGCCTTTCACTGTGGCCGAGCTCTAAAGGTCTTTAACAATATTTATAAGCAAGTCTACGAGCATGTTATCTTTCCAAAAATCAGCTATAGTTTAACTGATTTCTCTCTGCCTAGAACAAAGAACAAAATACCCGTGTCACTAGTCATATCAATTTAGATAGTTATCGTTCTTTATAAAAAGTAAACATGTCTTGGAAGTACTAACATCACAAACATATAGACAAACAAACGAGCAGGTAGTAGTAATGTGCTAGTTCTAGATTTTATCTTTGTATCCTTAGAATTGTATGCATAACAATAGAATTCAACTGCCCTTCGTCTTTAATCCTAATTTGGATGATGACGCTCAAGATTGCTTAAACCTTAAAGAGTACCGAATGTGGAGTAAGTAAATAAAAACAGAGAATCTCAAAAGCACATATAAAGAATAAGGAATTAACATGAATAACACAAAACTTAGCCATCTAGCTTAAAACCATTTATTTTAAAGTGATCTCAATGGTATTTTTTAGATGAGGCTTCAAAATACTCTTCTCAACATCTTTTGTTACAAAATTACATAAGAGAAATAACATAGTATACTCATTTCTAACAATGAACACTCATCATTTACTAAAGTATATTACTCAGAATGAAAGAACTTTTCTAGACACGGTTGCATGAGACCGGCCCTAGACAGACATCATTTAGTTTTAAATGCTCTTGCAGCCGAATCAGACGACGCTGGACGGTACTGCTTTTAAATTATTGCAGTCCACACTTATTGATTGACTCATAGCAGTCATGACAGCTGTTTAGACTTCGTAGTATTCATTTCGTGTACTGTTGACTATTGCTCATACGGCAAAGTGCAGTCCACTTACACAGGTTTAGGAAATTCTGATGTTTTGTAAACAGATTGGAGTTTGGAAAGTCATACCAGCGCAACAATAAAATTGCACATGAGATTGGTATAATTTTTCGTTCGATGTTTCGGCACGATTATCATCTAAAATAATGTAGGTAGGTACAATTTGTCCGTCTTGGGTTTATTATGAAAATATTGTTTAAAATATCAGCTTATAAGTAGATATATATATATATATATATATATATATATATATATATATATATATATATATATATATATATATATATCAGCTAGCAAATATTTAAAGTATGTATTCTTTTTTTTTTTTTTGAAAACGCTATATTTAAAAGCTTACTTTTTTTATAGGCTCACGCCTGTATCCCCGAAGGGGTAGGCAGAGGTGTAATATTACACCCACATTTCGCCGTTACCGGGCACATCATCAGACTCCGTGCTGCTACTGAGAATTCGGAAAAACCCAGTAAAACTTTTGCCCGACCCGGGAATCGAACCCGGGACCTCCGATCAGCAGTCGCATGCTCTATCCACTGGACCACGGATGCAGATGTTACTTTTATGATTATTAAGCTATTTGAGTAAAATGAATAAAACTCGAACCAGCGACCACTCGATCAAAATACCGGTAGGTATAGTTGTCATAAAACGGCACTTCAATAACATACTTATTGTTTGACGTAGGATCGAATACGGAACACCACATCTGGTGGTTGTTTACTTCTACTATTAAACTCACCAGCGGTACTTAATAATACAATATAAACCTATTTTCCTATAATCGAGTAAACATGTTTGTATGTTTTCTGTTTGTTGTGTAAAACAATATTTTCAATGTCGACATCTCTGCGTCATCTGTAATCTAATACATTGGGAACTGCACGGAGCAACGATTGCGTTCATTTGTACCTACTAACAATTTCCATACATTTTCTAAATGCGAACCCTAGCGGTCTCTATCGATCGCTAGTCTCCGTTAGGGGCGCCTTTTACAAAATGTATGGAAATTGTTCCCGTCGACTAGGCTATCGTCCACCGTAACGATCGAGTGCAAACTCGTACTAGACCCACTGTGGGTCTAGTGCGAGTTTGCACTCGATCGTCACGATGGACGATAGCCTAGTCGTCGGGAACAATTTCCATACATTTTCTAAATGCGCCCCCTAGCGGTCTCTATCGATCGCTACTCTCCGTTAGGGGCGCTTTAACAAAATGTATGGAAATTGTTCCCGACGACTAGGCTATCGTCCATCGTGACGATCGAGTGCAAACTCGCACTAGACCCAACGAGTTTTACACGGTGACGATAGACTAGTCGACGGGAACAATTTTCATACATTTCCTTAATGCGCCCCCTAGCAGACTCTATAGATAGCTACTCTCCGATAGGGGCGCTTTTAGAAAATGTATGGAAATTGTTCCCGTCGACTAGTCTATCATGACCGAGACGATCGAGTGCAAAACTCGTGGTAGACCCTCAAATCGCCTGATAAGTGATTACCGCCGCCTATGGCCACCAGTGCGTTGCCGACCTCAATGGGTCAAAAAAAAGATAAGTTTGATGAACAAGGAGAAGAAAGAGATGGGGCCTCTGGGTACACCATCGATTTGTATGCAACGTGAACTATAAGAGTGAGAGCCCTTTGCAATCTTACGATGAAAAAAATGCTTTCTCATGATTAACGTTATTATAATACCTAATTATAGACGTGTTATGTGACTATGATTGTAGGCAATCGGTTTAATTTGCTTCTCGTAATAACTAATAATTGATTTTCTATGCCTAATATTGAACTATATTGAAGTAATGAAGTTACATTATTGTAGCTAAGCGTCCGCATTTTAAATATACTTAGGTACCTTGTTGGTCCTTAAGACGAGTGCACGACAGACAATCGTGACGTCAAGAACTTGGTTTCCTAGACAGACTTAGCACAATAAAAACTTATAGAAACGTAACTCTACAAAAGAGAGAAGATTTACAGTAGATGGCCGTTAGATTTGGTTAATGCGTGATAATTTAGATTTCAAACAAAATTATCAAAATCTAGCAAGGCTCAGTAATATCATATATACGCGCAGCGCCATCTATAATTATATTAGCGTACTTCACCTTCAAAGTAATTCCTGAAGAAGCTTGAAACCGGTCAATTCTAAACTAAATCTCGAGAATAGAATCTAGTAACTAGCAATAAACCTATGCTATGCTAGGTAGTTAACCTTGCTATCAAATTCAAACAATATAACGTCATTGAATGGAATAAAATATAAGACTCTTTCCATGCCGCTAAAGTTCCATAATGACTCAATTTAAAAAGCGAGGAAAAAACGGAAAATTCAATGAGATCACTGCAATCTTTAAAACTGGTAAGTGAGCACCAATTAATTTACTTGTGACGCACTGTGAAAAAAAAACTGAAGGTATGTACCTACTTACTTATATGGTAGGGTTATTCAATGAATAAAGACGTAGGTCTACTTGATAAGTATTATTTAATAACGTGTTCAATAGCTTGCTACATATTAAAGATGACAAGTTATGGTTACTGACGACATCTGTGACGCAGAATAACCTATTATGTATTCGAATTCGTAAGAGATTCATCTAATTTTCATAAGTTCTCGATAAGACGCCTCATTTCCGGTTAAACGGGTCGAATTTAAAAATCATTCATTCATATAGTATGACAATCATTCATTATTGCAAGTGATAATGTTTTCCAACCTTCTACATAGCTTGGAATTATAGGAAGAACTACCTATAGAATTGTGTGTTAGAAACAAAACCTTGATGAACGAAATTACCATTGTAAAACGTATGCTGGATGACCTACCTACTTATTATGTTCATGAAACCGGCTGTAGTTGCCGACGAAATGAACAACACGCTGTAGGTAGGTATAATAAAAATAGCCAAGCGAATATTAAATGAAATAACTCCTCGTAGAAACTCTTCTGTCATGAATATTAAGACAGTAAATAGGTGCCCGTTGATATAGTATATTAGGTAATTAGTATGCCCGATAATCAAAATAATTCAAAGGTAAAAAAGTTTTTGACGTTTTTGTTGCCTATTGCTTGTTTGCGAACAACTATGTGCGACATCTAGTAATGTATAAGAACACCACGTAGTATGTACAAAGCCGAAGCACAGTGTCGCCATCTAGTCTGGTCACCTTAACTAGCTGCCACGAATAGTAACTAGATGGCGCTTTCAAAAGTGCCATCTATGAAAACTTAATGAAACTACGTAGTCTTCACATTATAATGCAGCGACATCTATGTGCAAAAGTACAAACTACAACAAAACAAAGCGCTCTCGTCTTTATTATGTTTTACATATATGCTATAGATGGCAGTAAAAAAATTTTCTTACCTGTATCATTGAGCAGGGCATTGATGTCCGTGGTCGACCCATCGGCCGACATTGCTGAAACAAAAATCAATTTTTAGTACCTATATCATTCAAACCTGATGGTTGAAATAAAATAGTTTGGCTTAAAGATTAAAAATCAATGCATAAAATATATTTTTTATACTTTTTATGTATCCATAATAAAATGTTTTTTAGTTTGTCAACTAAATAAGTAGGTAGGTAAGGTAACATGTAAATAGAGTTACCTATCCCATATGGGATAACTCTATTTTAAGCGTTCCAGACGAGTTTAATGTGTCCGTCCATCGGACTAAGCCTTCGGTCTCTAGTTTGCGTACCTATGCTGTAGGTAGGTACCAACCATCGATCGATCCCTCTTCTATAAAACTTAATTCCTAGTAGGTAGTCCAACTCGAACCTTATTGGAATTTATTTTTCTATGAATGAATATATATATATATCTAGGTAACCTATACGCAAACGTCTATGAGTAATTTTCTAAGGTATGCACAGCACGTGTTATTGATAACAAATATTCTAATCCAACAACCATATCGGTCAGTAAAACACATTAAAAACAAATAGAACGCACTTTCCCTGTACCTAGGACATTATTACTGCAATTTATTTATTTTATACGGCAATAGCTTTTCCATATTATTATGCTTCTTTTTAGCGTGTCGATGGCAATCTAACTTATTGTGTCAGCCCTGAGGGTCTAGTACGAGTTTGCACTCGATCGTCACGGTGGACGATAGCCTAGTCGACGGCAACAATTTCCATACATTTTCTAAATGCGCCCCCTAGCGGACTCTATCGATCACTGCTTAGCTACGAGTATGGCATTTTCAGTAGCGTCCATAAGTTCGATTATTATGCTGAACATGCTGAAGGATTCTTAATTTATTGGGATTTACCTATTTAAAAGATATTTCTAGAAATTAAGTTACTTCAATTTCCGTGTTTGTATCTGTAATGTATGTTGGTCTATTTTCGAAAAGTGTTTCGTCTTAGATTAGTTCACAGAATTTTCCACCAGAGGCGCTTTAAAGAAAATGTCTGCCTGCACGTTTTCTGTTAAATATGAAAAGCAGTGTATTGCTAAAACGTGCTTTATTGAAAAATTGTGCGCATTTTCAATAAGTAGTTGTTATTCCTTATTAAATGAGTAATATTTTAATAGCTCTTGAGCTATAAAAATAACTACTTACGACATTCTTTATGAACCTACATGATTTAGATAAAAAATAACTTAAATCTGGATGTTTATATACACTTTATTAGGCGCCTTTTATCAATCGTTTCTTAAGCTACGAACATTTGACACCTGCCTTAAAGTATTTTCCTACATATTTTTTCCAGTGTGACTGATCTAATTTTCGTCCAAATTAGTTTCGAACAACATTTTTCGTTTGTTTACTATCCGAATTATATAATTTCATCGTAATCTACGAGAGAAGGTCGCGATTGAACCGTGTCGGATACGGTGGCTGGCGATATTACTAGTTCAAACTGAACAAACTGTTTATACTTTATACTTCATATCATTGACAATTGTTCGACGTTTATACACTATGCACTGCTGAAGGTTTGTCAATGCGATAAATGACCATAACTGCTGTTTAGATTCAGATTTCAGATTACATTGTGTTTAGTGAATAGGTAAATAGTTGGCCTAGAGTAGGTATTACTCTACATTCACACCTAGATAGAATAAATAGTGTCATAAAACAGGTAGCAATAGTACCTATGAAGCAGACGATTTTTCGTATTTTCACTGAGTTATGTACGCTTATTTTTAATATGTTTTCAGGCGTAACATAAACGACATTTCGCCAAGAATTTTTAGGTCGCACGTAATAGGGGGCGAGCCTATTGCCGTACCGGGCACGTTACCAGACTCCGTGCTGTTACTGAGAATTTCCTAACGGAAAAACCCAATAACACTTTGAGCAACCCGGGAATCGAACCCGAGACCTCCCAATTCCACGCACACATTTATGCCGCGAGACCAACGAGGCAGACCAACGCCTATTGGTAGATAAATTAGTGACTCTCACAAATGTAAGCCTTTGTGTCATACGTAAGTATGATATACATAATTACGTATACCCCAAAATACAGACCAAACAGGTCTGTATTTTGGTTTCAGTGGTTATCAGTTTCTATTTCTACCTAGGTACTTTAGGTTCAAATTACTGTATTAAGTTGTCAATGAATGTTATTTCTGCTCTGTTTTACACGCAGTACAATAATTTGTGTAAACCTTTTGTATAAAGCGCACATTTCCAGGCTCACAGTGCAGTTATTTAGATTTCCTAACAGTAAATCAAAGAACACGGAGCCGGTTGTTCAAGTTTATATTATTGGCAATCGAAAGGTGCAGAGGAACTTATAATATGTTTCAGCGTACTATATTAAGTAACATAACTTTATATTAGTTTGCAGCCGCCTCACCGCTTGACACTGTGCCGAAGTGTTGTGAGTTCGATTGTGTGGGGACACAAGACAACACTTTGTGTGATTCATAAATAATTGTTGTTTCGAGTCTGGGTGTTCATTTTGTCCATTAGTTGTATGTTTGTAAGATTTAGTCCTAATGCGAGAGTTGTCTTTAAAAAAAAATACTTTTTGCCAACGACGACGGGTATAAAATCCTATCTTACTGAAACTGCCTGACACTCTTCAGACAGTTTCAGTCGGATAGGATTTTATATCCAAAAAATAAAGGGAGACAATTATTATTATCAACGATGAAAGACTCAACCAAGCAGCCAAAGTAGACTTCGAGACCTATGGATACATATTTATACGCTTGAAAAAGTTTATTAGCAAAACGTACATAAATAAGTACCTACGTTTTACGTGCACATTATGTATCTAACTACATAGTTACCCACTTTGTTTTATTAAATTAGTCTCAGGATTTGTTCTTAACTTTTGTCATTAAACTTACTAAGATTTTTGGTATTGCATTTGTATGTTTATTTGCATCATTGCAAAGAACTAAATATTTAATTGCTGATGGCAATGATGACACATTGCAAAATTACACTGAAGCAAATTTGGGTGAATGAATTCTGGGTAATTCCACCAATAAATATGAAGAAAGGTGGTAAATCGGACAAGCGTTATGACATCATTTTAGTTATTATAATTGCATGAGATAATTATTTTTTCGATGAAACAGTTGCTTAAACGGTAAAGTGCCAACAAGTTTGGAAAATTTTCACTCGTATTTACCGATTAAGAAGGACGAAGGTTACTTAAGACTAACAAAGCTGTTGACTACAATAAGCTACATATTAAGTGCTTGTTAGTACCAACTGTAATCTAACTATTCGCAAAATAAACAGTAAATTTCCGAACAAACACTTAAATATGAATCAAGAAATAACAGTGGTAATCCTTCGTCGCTCGTCAAGCACTCGTGGCACTCGAGTTATAGATAAGATTGAGGCATTTCTCCTTCAAAGTTACTTAGGTACCTCTGCTTAACCTTCCAAGTATAAAACGTGAGTATATTCAACACATTACCTATTGTTGTTGAAAGGTGTAAATATTGGTGATTGGGTATTACACAGGTTTTGATTGAATGAATGGCGTAGCTGTTGTAACGGCTGGCCCGCCACGTAATATTTTGTCGAGTGTAGTGGGTTCGATCTCCCCATGGGACACCTAATAGTTTGTGTGGTTCTAGGTGTTCTTTGTGGCCATTAGTTGAATGTTTTTATTAAGGTCACTGCGATATAACATTTCAGCATTCTCTTGAATGCTGTTAACTGTTACCCCCTGTTATCTGTTCAGCAATAATGTGTAGTTTATTCTTATAAACTACACATTATTGCTGAACAGTTAACAGGGGGTCTAGTACGAGTTTGCACTCGAAGGTCACGGTAGACGATAGCCTATTCGACGGGAACAATTTCCATACAATTTCTAAATGCGCCCCCTAGCGGACTCTATCGATCGCTACTCTCCGTTAGGGGGCGCTTTTAGAAAATGTATGTAAATGTATTGCCGAGGCTTGATGCAAAAATGTAGGGCGTAGGTACTTATTTTTATCTCGGAGCAGAGTCGACCCTTGGTAGACTAGTTGGGCTGAACGCTTATGTGCACCTACAAAACTGCACCATCCGTGCATAAATGCTGTTATTATGATATAGATAATGGATATCTGTCTGTGTCTTTACGAGGTAAATACTTCATATACGGGTAATTCCAGGCCGTAAAATATTTTGCTATGAACAACTTGTCTTGTGATATTGTCACAGCATTAAGTTGTTGTCATTTCGATCATTTGAACAGTGGATCAAATATACCACAGTTGCCCTTCCCTGCCGTGGGGCTTTCCAACTCCTTATAAGAAACAGGTAGACATAAATAGTACTTGACATGTAACTTTTGTAAGGAAGCTGTGGTACTTTTTAAATGAAGTAAACAGCAAAAACTTTATAGCTTAAGATATTATGATATTTAAGTATGACCTTTTTCTACTTCAGATATATCAAAAATGTGCGCTATTTCTATACAGCAACATAATGCTTTCGTATAAGAGTGAACTCACTAATTCGTGGAGAAAAAGGGCTAATCATTTGCTAAGCTTATGAATAAGAAGGTAGTTTGCAAACGCTAAGGCATCAACATGCAATCGTGCACTACTAAACCGAACACAGGCACTAGAAATAAAACAATTGTCACGGTACAGGCATGCCAAGGACTTATGCTGTCAGTGAGAAACTCCCTTTGAGGAAAACCCTCTCCATCAATAAAATCACGTCGTATTTCCAAGGTTACAATACCTCAAAAAATCCTTACTTACTTCAATGTTATGCTAAACCAGTTATCTAAAATCTTGGATCTAATTTATCCTCATTATAATCTTGTTATAAAATATCTTTGATATAATAATACTGTGTGCTCGTCAGAAGTCTGACAAGGGTCGTATAATAACAAAATAAAGAGCTAAAGATATATAAATTAGCACAGACAGAAAAAAGACAGCCATTCCAATTAAAATGTCTGCATGGAACTCAAATGTTTATTTGTCGCTAGTTGCAAGTTTGTTACATTGCAATGGAGTGCTTAGTTGAGTGAGGTATGTATGTTTAAATCTTTTGTTGATAGTGTGTTCTATGGATTGTTATTTAGAATCTGCGATTGAGAACTACCTACTCATACCTTCCACTGCCGAACATCCTGAATTTTATTTAGGCAAGTCATAATAAGTAATATTTTTGATTTTGCTGGTGTATATTGGCTACTATATAATCTATAAATGGTTACCAAAATCAAAATAAATATATTTATTTCCTATCAAGTCTAAAACTAGTTTGCTGTCATATCTATTACAATGTCGAATATTTTACCTACATTTGAAACTAGGTGATTACTGTTTTTCTAGCGTCAATTATAAAAAAATGCTTGTGGTTTTATGCTAATTTTGCTGATACTGGGAAATGAGTTACTTCTGACCAAAAATAATATCTGATAAATACGTTCTAGGTTAGTAACACACGCGTTAGTTTTCATAGCAATAGGTTACACTTTTGCAATAGATCGGCTTTTGCATGGCTTTGGTATCTATGCCTCAATGTTTTATAGGCTAATTGAAAATTTATTTTAGGAAAAGCTCTGTGGCGGTGAAATATGATAATTCATAAAGAAAAACATTTTAGTTAAAATTAAAACTGCATGTACGAATTAGCGGTTTCCTCGCCCGTTTAGAACTGCGTGGAGTGTTGTAGGTTCGATCCTCTTCCCCTCTGTGGGATCTCCACCTTGTCGTGGTGGAAGGGCTCATCAACCACGGTGAAGCTAAGCGGCATCACGGGAGTGGATGCTCCACGTCGGCTTGGTTGAGGCCTGCGTAGGATGCGACCCAAAGTCAGTTCTGCGAGGCGCCCGACTGCGAGGGTCAGTTCTATCCCTCGCAGTCGGGCGCGGTCGCGGGAGGAGAGGCGTGTCGGTGTTGAGTTGCCGCGCGCCCTATCTCCCGCGACCAAATGGGGGCGCACCATGTGATGCGTCGCAGTGGGGCCGCAGAAGAAGAGGAGATGCGGTGTTGTCAGGTTGCCGTCCTCCCAATCATCTGCGGCTGTGCTTTTAGTGGGTATTACGGCCTTGCCCTCCAGCCGTCGAGTCTCACATACCCCCCGCTTTTCATGCTGCGGGCACAGTATAAAGACTTACAGTAGTTTGACGCCTTTGATCTCGTAGAAAAAGCCGACAACGTCTAGACAAGGGTAAGTAGGCTAGGGCTGCCACATGTAAACAATACCTACTTATTCAAACACCGTCTTTTTATTTTAGAAAAATATTACAATTGCTACGCTACATGAATAATATAGTGTGAATCACCTATCTATACATATAAATAAAATTGGAGTGTCTGTTTGTAATATTAAAATAACCGCTTTTTACTAAATGCATATGGATGTATACACGGTACATACACCGAAATGACATTTTTTACAATTTTTGTCTGTCTGTCTGTTTGTTCTCGCTAATCTCCGGAACGGCTGGACCTATTTTGACGGGACCCTCACTGGCCTGATGTACCAAGGAGTAACTTAGGCTAAAAATTAACCGGGTACGCGAAGAAGTTCCCTCAGGACGCGGGTGAAACCGTGGGAAACAGCTAGTTTATTATATTACAATAATTAACGATAAATAATTATTATAAAACACGTTGCATTTTTTGTGCGGTGACAGATTTGCATACAAAGTGTCAGTCAGCACCTATTTCATCCCGCAGGTGTCGTGGGAGGCTGTTAAGAATATAAAGCATTTTTCGTACAAACCAAGTTAAAATAAAGCGATTGACATAGCGGTGGTTTAATGGATGGGTAACCTTGGGATCAGCTTGCAGAGCCTATGTTATCGATATGAAGTATTTTGCAGATTCTTTTTCGTACAAACTACGTTAAGGTAAAGCAATAGACATCACGGTCATTTTATGGATGGGTGACCGGGCTATGAGATTACGGAGAACATGTGTGGGGTTTATAAAAGAGGGCCAAAAATATGGTTATTTTTGAGCTAGGATGCGCCGTTACCAAGATACATAATAATATGTGATAGGTACTTACCTAATGCGAATGTACTAGGTACTTATTGCATGAAATTAAAATCACACCAGAATCGAATATTACCTTACAACGCATATTTTCTTACGTCTGCCATGTTGTTTACGTACAATAATTGCTACTTTATTCTGTGATTTGGCCAGACATGAGATATTGTAAAAAGTTAGTAGATTAGTAGGAATGTGCACATTATTTTAAGTGGTTAGGTACATACATTTCAAAATAATATAAATAATTATAATTTATGAAATTTTCGTTTTTGGTATAAGTAAGTTGATGAAATCGCAGATTTATTAATCCTTATTTATTTAAATCTTTAAACAGCATAAAGAATTTCAATGTCTCACAGCACAAGTCGTATGCACCACCTTAATTAATATTCATAAGCAATTAAATAAGTAACGAACAAAAATCAAGCACGTGCCAGCCCCCAAAAACATGTACCTAGTTAGGAACTAAGGCGATATACGTAACTAGGTACCGCTCTGCCCGCGTCTCACCTCTTGGCCCCCGCACGATTGACCCGTCTAGACGCGTTCGTCGAACGACTGTATGGATTATTTGACTGTGCTGCGGGGGTATGCGCAAATGCATTTCCACAGAGAGAAAAAAAAAGGTTAGATCCTCTTACGATACAACATATCGTGTAATCCACAAATTGTAGTCTAGATTTAGTCTGTGTCTGTCGATTGGATGTTTGTTTAGTCCGCCGGGATACAAGTTTAATCCCAAGTGCAAAAGACGTAAGTAAGTATTTTAAGGAAATAATATTATTTGAAAACCAGAGGACGTCAGCAGCTACGCCTGCATTTTTTTTAAATTTACCCGTTTGGGCCATTCGGCGATGCCGTGGGAATTTCGGGAAATCCCTTCTTAGTGCACCCTTACGGTCCCCAAGGAACATACATGCCAAATGTCAGCTTCCTGCGCCCAATAGTTTCGGCTGTAGCGTGTCTGTCAGCCAGTCAGTAAGTTCATAAAAAAATAAAATGACGTAGTAGAATGTGTAGCAATAGCTAATCATGTAAGTTCATTACTATAGAGAATCGATTATTTGTCTCAAGGATCGAATCGAACCGATTACGAGTACAGATTACATTTACTAATTAGCTTGCTCACGAAGTGCTGCTTCAAAGTTAATTAAACAAGAATATGTTAAACCTATAAATTGTGATTTTAATAACAAAGTACTAAAATTAAATGCCTCGTTGGTCTCGCGGCATAAAGACTGCCTCGTTGATCTCGCGGCATAAATGTGCGCGTGGGATCGGGAGGTCCCGGGTTCGATTCCTGGGTCGGGCAGTATTATTGGGTTTTTCTGTCATGAAATTCTCAGTAGCAGCACGGAGTCTGGTAATGTGCCGGGTACGGCAATAGGCTCGCCCCTTGTTACGTGGGACCTTAAAATTCATGGCGAAATGTGGGTGTAATATTATACCTCTGCCTACCTCTTCGGGGTTATAGGCGTGAGACTATGTATGTATGTATGTAAAATTAAGTAATCATTCTAAACAAGGTTTATTATTAATTATAGCTTTTGCCCTTTACTTCGCCACGTCAATGTCACTGCTAAAAAGTTTCAAACACACTTGACCTCCTTTTAAATACCCTTAGGGTTGGCTTTGCCTAAAATCCTTTCTTAGGCTCTCCTACACTCCCAAAGGAACATACCAAACAGCTTCTTGCACCCGATTTTGGCAGTGCGTTATCTGACAGCCAGTCAGTAACGAAAGAGTGTAATGCTTAAAGTAAGGAGTCTAAGGCAATTAATACAGATTTACATAGAAGAGCAGTTCTTAAGGATTTCATGTGCCGATTCCAAGTGGGGACTGTCTCCAGTTTAGTTCGTAGTTGGCGCCGTTGGCGGCGCTGGCGTCGTTCTCCGTCTCTCTTGCTCGCGCAGTTAAGATATACAGGAGGAACGTTCGTCTCTCTTGCTCTCGTAGAGACAGCTGTCACAGAAAGTTTGTCTTCAGAGCGCCCATAGGAAATGCGTCTTTATGCAAATATCTGAGCTCTTTGTCTAAGGTGTGTTGACTGATGACTAAATTGATAAGTGATTGACATAATATGCAATGGACATCTCTATAGACAAATGTAAGAATGATATATCTGTTTTAAACCTGAGGCCACATAAACTTTATTTATTTATTTATTACACATAGTATTTGCATTCCATGCAAATACTATCTTTGCGCACTGCGTAGAGACGGAAAACTCGACATCAAACCCTATACGACTGCCTCGTTGGTCTCGCGGCAGAAATGTGCGCGTGGGATCGGGTGGTCCCGGGTTCGATTCCTGGGTCGGGGGTTCCTGGGTGTTATTGGGTTTTTCTGTCACGAAATTCTCAGTAGCAGCACGGAGTCTGGAAATGTGCCCGGTACGGCCATAGGCTCGCCCCTTATTACGTGGGACTAAGGTATATCTGGCGAAAAGTGAGTGTAGAAATACACCTCTGCCTACCTTTTCGGGGTTATAGGCGTGAGACTATGTATGTGTATGTATGTACATACTATTTGCTTTGTATATTTACCTAAATTCCTGAACAGATTTTCATGAAACAACACGCCGGCCAGTTGAGTGATAGACGCACCCTTATGTACAACCATTACTATATCTATGTGTACAAACAACCATGTGGGTTTATCTTGTATTTATTGACAGGCCTTTTTATTACTTGAACGTGTTATGCCATTTGATATGTTCAGTTTAACGATCATACAATCGATAGTTACCTAACAGTTTCTTTTTTATCGACAAAAGTTAATTGCAATCGATTTGCGGTTGTGGTCAATAAAATTCTCAGTCTTTGATCTATTATGTTCATTTACGTCACAATTGCAAATTTGTTGATAAAAACTGAACTTTGTGTTGCTATTATGTTGATTTTTTGGACTTTGGACATACGAAAAAGTTTATCTTTAAATTGTTGAATCATTCTTATGCAGTGATTTTCTTAAGTGGTATGTCTGTCAAATAAAAATAGGTATGCATTTCAAGAGGATATAATGGGTAGGTATTTTATACAAGATCAGTATATGCCACTTTTCCCATTTTGGCATGACGGTGGAGAATGTGTAAGGTACACACATGTCCCGAGTCAAACCACGCGATATGCAAATCCGTACGAAATGCATTTGAACGCCGCGCCAAAGTCGTAAGATATATGTACATAGTACATACACGGAGAATTGTGTCGGTAACAAATAAGGTGTGTTGGTATAAGTGTGATTAAAGGCCCTTACTCGTTCACTATAGAAATAATATCACCACACTAATCTGTCAGATGTTACTTTGCTTACTTCTTATAACCGTGGACAGTCTGAAGTTAATGCTATCTAAATATAATGTCATCATCATCCTCTTAGCGTTATCCCAGTTTCAATCTGGGGTCCGCTTTCTAGTCTAACCGGATTTGGCTGAATATTAGCTTTTCCACGGAGCGACTGCCTGTCTGACCTCCGCAACCCGAAAGGATAGCGATATTCCATGTTTTAGACTAGTGTCAGTTTATTTAGAAGGTACTGACGCCCTGTAACGACTGTCATAGATCTTCATGACAACCGGGACCGACGGCTTAAGGTGCTCTCCGAAGCACGGGACAAGCGATAATTAACAATTCAATACGCACATAACTCCGAAAAGTCTTTGGTGCGCGCCGTGGATTCGAACCCGATACCCTCTGCATGGCTTAAAACTCTAAGAAAATAATATGATATTATTTTCTTAGAGTTTTAAGTTTCTGCCAATCATTTTGAACCAACTATGACCAAAAAACTGTACCATAAACGTAATATCTACTTTGTGCGTTACACAAAGTAATCGATAAATACTTCGTTACATTAGTGGAATTTTAACAACCTGAACCTTTTCAATCAAGCGTTTAATTAAAAATCCAGCAAATATATTTGATATTGTTATGTTTTAATAACAATTATAATGATTACGAAACTTGGCCTACAATATTTGTCCTTGAACTAAACTACAAAGCTCTGCTCGGCGTTTGATATTATTGTTTGCATACAAATACAAAAAAATAATGAGCTACAACAAAAAACTAGCTTTGTTATTGCTACTAATAGGATTTTATTTATAGACTTCAAGACATGTGTGTGTTTTTTTTTTTTCATTGAATTCTAGGTAAGGTGTCTTTTTAAAGAGATCAGTTCGTATACAAAAACACGTTTAAATATCGGTTCTCGTAAACATTTTATTGAACAGAGGTTTTATGCAATACATTTTTTTCTATTGGCACATTTACTTTGTTTTCTCAGAAATCAGATACTAAAGAAAGATTGTGTTCTGATAATTCAACCTATCATGTTTTGGTAAAAATACAAAACGTAACAAATCTATTTTATTCGTTAAAATTAACGTTATTACATACTTAATTACTTAACTACATTATTACGTTATTACATACTTAATTACTAATTATTCGGGCATAAAAATATATTATTCTTACATAGGTATCATAAATCATAACATATTCAAGCATAAATGGCCGAATAATAGGGGATTCTTTAGTTTACTGCGATAGCCTAAAAACTTAACTGAACAACTTACTTTCCCTTAAAGGTAGTAAATGATAACAAGAGGCAAGCCTAAGTGAAATTTTGCCGGGCTCTAAGTATTTCAAAAGTATAAGAAAAGGTGTGAGGTTCTCACTGATAGAAAATCTCAAGAGGCTCTATAAACTATCAAACTGCTGTTCTTTACGGAGTTCACGAACGAACAACGCCAGTACAAAGAGGTACATCGCGAATCGGAAGTATAATAGGAACTTATAGAGAGGTCAATACGTCACATTTGTATGCGCGCCGCATTCGCGTCCTACGGCCAGTCTAACCCATGTCCCAATACAGCGACAATGATACATAACACTATGAGGTCATGCCATTGTTTGTTTGTTTGACACATGTCACCTGCTGATCAAGTGTCATGTGATTTTAGCTGTCATATCGAGATAGCCAACGGCCTAGTCCACTTTGAGCTAGGTGCACGTTGTTTTAACGTGCTCTCTAGGCATGTTGTAGTGCTCTAAGGTGTCAGCTTCATGCTTAGTATACCACTCCTAGCCGATAATGGTTTCTTTCCAATAGCAATGAATAAAAATTCAATGCTTTCTGATCTTGGAGAAAGCATTCTCTTTGATGGTCTCTTTGGTTGTGTTTTATATTAAAACTCAAGCCAAATTTGTTTTTATGCTGGCTCTGTATCCCACACACGTAATCAGCAACATTTTCATATTTGATGGGCTGAGATCTTCTCTAGTACGCATTTATATTTATATACCGAAGTGTCTCTAACACAATTTATACACCGTTGTAAAGGGTTAAAGCAAATATAAAATATAATTTCATATTTGATGAACCAATAAAGTACTAAAATATGATCACGAGTATTCTTTGTGATAAGTTATGTTTATGCGCGACTCTGATTCATCTTTTTGTAAATCATACAATTATTTGCAGTCTCCGCAAAACATACGTGCAGATCAAAGGAACAAAACAAAATTGACATCGAAAGCCGCGAAATGCTACAAATGTAAATGTCACTCACTCAAACGTTAACTTAAAACAATGTTGTTTTGAATGAGATAATTATACACTACATGAACATAAAAATATCAGTAGAGACAACAGCATAAAATTACTTCGGCAGTAATTGTTACGAGGTTATAAGGAGCTTGTTACTGTACAAATTATTTTCTTTATCTTTTTAGGGTATCGCTTGTCCTATACCTGAGTCACCTTACAATCAATACATGAGGTCTTATTTTAATTGAGCGACGGTGAATTTGCATTTTAAATTACGAAGTCGACGCTTGATGTAACGTTCATCTTTTTTGTTGGTTGGGAACTAGTAGGGGCCCCTTTGGTAACAGTAGGTGTTGTAGTGTATTACATCATAATTACATCAGCCATATGTAGCCGGTTTAACTAAAAAGCAGAAACTATATGGTGTAAGTACGACTGCTCTTACAAACTCTTAAAACGAGTAGGTAACAGAATAGTCTTATAATACCTACTCATATGAAATTTTGCCAATGGTGTTTTACATTTTAAGGGGTATAATTTCATTTCAACGATATTTATTGCTTTTACCTCACTTAAATAGACATCTGCTGTATAATAATTTTTGGGCCTAATCCCATTGTCATTCCCACTAGGGTATCACCTGTGTAGCCAACATCAGCAGGATTTAGCATTCATGTCCACTAGTTCTGACATTCGGAAAGTTAAGCCGACTGCTTTCTTCTTTTGATCCTACACAGAAACAAGTTCTTTAAAAATAATTTGGTAAGATATACTTGAAGTACATTATGTCCTGTTAATGAGCAATAAGCTCCCTGAATATGTAGCTGGAAAGGTTCTTAGCACGACATGAATTCGTTTGTGAGAAAAGGAACAGACGGTCCAATCACTTTATTATTATTTCGATAATAAGCTAAGTAATCACTTCAATCTTATCTTGTGTCAATTCCCTTTCAAGCTGTTTATCAATACATGCATCTTAGATACCTTTTACTATGGATGTTGAAGAATGTGTTCTGCTATGTGTGTTATCGTTTCAAGGTCAGGTTACTTGTAAAAGTTGTCCGTTTGATGTATGTAGGCCTAGTTAAGAGGACGACAGTGACCTGTGATCTCACGGTGTATTGAATAATATTTATATAACTGAAACTGATGTCAGGGTTAACAGGACAGATTAGCATATGACATGGCAGATACATTTTCACTCTACAAATTGCTCTTTTATAGGCCAGCCAGGCTTCTCAATAAATTCTTGAAAACTTCTAATACGTCTTAAGATTTTAGGTCCCCTGGCAAGCAGCATTGCTTATGGGTTTTTGACAATAAGCAGTGGGTGGAAATTATAGCCTATATACATAGTCATCATCATCATCAGCCTTTAACAGTCCACTGCTGGACTAGGCCTCTCCTTTGAAAGCAGGAGTTGGCCTACTATACCACGCTGGCCAAACGGGTTGGTATAGGATTTGTATCAAGTTTTCCTTCTCATACAGTGATTTTCTCTGCATAATATGCTCCCTCTGTCGGCTCTTACGACACCCATTGGATGATATGGGGTGGTGACATGCCGTATTCTTAATCCGTCGCCAAACGGACAGTACCATATATACCATACCGTACATAGTACCATTTATCATATATTCAGTCGCGTTTGTGGGCTATGTAGCACTCTTAGTATCATCTCTAGTAATCGCATGACGATTCCGTAGGCACTTGCAATTCTAGTTGAGTGGCTATAAAGAAAGTCGAAGATGTTTCCTAAGAGTTTCCATCTTCAGTAAGCTGAAGTCCTCAGTTAAATAGAGCAGCCAATTGTACCAGTATAATTATGTAATTTGTATAAATTTATTACTGTCTCCACTTTAAAATATTCCTATATAATGGTCGCACTCATTTTCTTATCACAGTTAATTAATGGAATAAGTAATATCACTTAGGTAAGAAATATATGGCACTTTGAAACCGACAAATGGTAAACAATTAATAAGAATCAAATAAATTTATTATTTATGCCACAGATATGAGAAGTAGTATCAGATAGAGCGCATTCGTCCAACTAAGCGTGGCACGTTGACAGCTATGTGTGCGTGACCTTTGGCGACTGGCACTGTACGGACACACGCGTCTATGTGTGTGAAAAGTTGCCAGATTATGAATAATCTCCCAGTATTTTGCATATAGTTATGTAATATTCTTATATTCATTTGCGGTTTTGAAGAATTTACCATGGATTTAATTAATGCTTTTATAATTACATTTCTTAAATGTAGGTACCGAGTTAAGTTTTAACTACTTCGTAAATCTGTATATATAAAATCCTTGCGTTACTGACTGACTGACAGACAAGCTACAGCCGAAACTACTCGGCGCATGAAGCTGAAATTTAGCATGTATGTTTCTTGGGAACCGTAGGGGTGCACCAAGACGGGATTTCTCGAAATTCCCACGGGGTCGGGCAAAACGAGAAATACGAAAATATGTGCGTGCGAAGCCGCTGGCGTCGATTAGTTGAGAAATAAATAGTATGTATGTACACACGGCACCAAGTCAAGCTAAACAGTTGCTGTACGATTTTGATACTTATTCCCTACGCCATAAGTATGTATGTACACACGGCACCAAGTCAAGCTAAACAGTTGCTGTACGATTTTGATACTTATTCCCTACGCCATAAGTATGTATGTACACAAGGCGCCAAGTCAAGCTAAACAGTTGCTGTACGATTTTGATACTTATTCCCTACGCCATAAGTATGTATGTACACACGGCGCCAAGTCAAGCTAAACAGTTGCTGTACGATTTTGATACTTATTCTTTACGCCATAAGAACGGTGCAAAGGACAAAGTGTATAAGCTTGACGAGTAGCAGGGTATACACGAATATTAGGATCGTTTGGGGATCGCACTCAAAACAATATTATGTAAGGTATATACTAATGGAAATTGAAATTCTATTACTATATTTATGAGAAAGAAGATATATCTACAATATACTTTTATAATACGGTAATGTATTTTTCATTAACATGACAATCATTTAATCAATTGACAAGTGCATTTTCCCTAATTCAGGCAGAACGGCGTCGACAAAAACTGGCAACACTTACATATTTCTTGCACAAATACGAATTTTATCGATATTAAATTAGGAAACAGTCAAATTATCAATAGTTACCTGTGAAAAGATATTCCATTTTCCTGTTTTTGTTTTTAGGAACAACTTTTACAGTGTTTAAGAACACAAGACGGCATTTTGAGAATTTAAAAGTTGAAGTGATCGTGACGCGTGAACTGTACGATGCTTCGTAGCGCACTGAGACGAGTTTGTATTCGCTTTTCAATTTTGTATTTGCTTTAGTGGCCGCACGCAACTGTGCCGCGCGTTCCATCTGATACTACTTCTCATATCTGTGATTTATGCAAATTAATACCTAACTGTTTCTGTATTTAATTGCTCAACTTAGCATAGCAACTACGATTAATAGATTTAAAAGTGTTTTTTTATAGTAATTTGAGGACCTTGCTTTGTTTAAATCTTATAAAATTGATAACAAAATAAATGAAAATGAAGCATTATATTTTGTATGAAGATAATTGGTGTTTTAAACTGTAATAATTATACTACACATTTATATCAAATTATATTTGTTTACAGATGCCATAGGTGTGTAGTTGTAGACCCAAGTCGAATTACATTTTTTCCACAAAATGAAATTCTTTTGCTAGTTTTTATATAAAATAATATTTTGCTAACGTAAAGAGAACAAAATCTAACTTGGTGTTACCACATATCAACTAGAAAGCTGTAGGCACGGCATTATTTATTTATTTATTATTACAGAAGGCTTACAGACTAATAAAAAATATAATAAATACATATTTTATAAATGTTGCTTATGACAAGCCTCCACACATGAAATTATCTGTTACCATTTCGATAACAATCTTATTTTGTTTCATAATAATTAAAAAAAAATACATTTCGAGTGTGGGCTTATTAGATGGACACAAAGCTTTGCTATAATATGTTAAGGATACAAGCAGATGCTTTCCATGGAAAGAGAACTTATGTAGATGTATATTCTCAGCTGTTTACAGTTCTAACCTTCTCAGTAGATAAGAAAACTATTTATATGTTTATACTTTTCTCGCATCGACAAGTTGTTTAAACATTCATTAATATTCACATGTTGTGTCATGCCTACATTATTAAACTTGACATATAAAGCAAGCATTGATAAACAAATAATATAAATGCGTTTATGCAACAATTATGTAGAAAATGTCATCTTCACGTCGGAATGTACTTTATAAACTCTTTATGGAAATTTTACTTAATGGAGTCTTCATATGTAACACGTAGGTACATCGTGATAATGAATAATTTAATATGAAATATTGAATTCTTAAAGGTAGATACCTATTTTAAGATGACACTTAGAGAAGTAATAAAAATTTAATAATAATTGCTATACAAAGACGAACATGACAAAAATTGAAATGAAGAAAAGCTTATATTATAAGGAAGTCTAATAATTTGAATATTTTTCGTAATTCCTTTCTTCAGTTTAGTATTCACGGGTGTTTTGAAACCCTGGATTGGGCCAGCATGTGTTGTATTTACTCCGTACAAACGCTTTTCACAACCCACACGTTAATTCGTACCCGTATGCGGATGGGTCTCGCGTGCGGGTTGCCCCCGTCTTTTCGGTTCATATCAGTAAATTACAACGCGAGTAAAAATATACAGGTTGTAAAAAGACCCTTAACGAAAACTGAAAACCCATAAGGTACCAATCATTACGAACATTTTTTACCTCTGTACCATACCTGGGAAATTACTGGTTCCGGAGATATTAAGGCCCAAAGTTACTATGATGTTTTTGTATTTAGGTACAATATGGATGCATTTACCCCCACCTGTTCTAAAGATGTCCTATGCAGCCATGGATAAGTAGGAATTTCGAAAATTGCACACGCGTACTTTTAATTGCGGATTAAAAAATGTGTTTCCTTAAAAAAAAAGATCGTTTCCCATGATTTATTTTCGCTTAGTATGACTTGTCATGATGTCCAAAACGAGTTGACTTCGTCTAGGTGATGGGTCTTGTGACACCCTGTTTAAATACTCATGCGATCTACAAGTGAATCTAGGACTACATGCGGACAGTATAACTAGACCGCTGATGTAGTTCCATATACAGAAATAAACCTTAAAGATAAAGATATTTTATTTTGCAAATATGGGTTACATTTTTGGTGACACTTAAAGTAAATATATACAAGTTCAGCCATATCTTATCAGTTGGCATGCAAAAATAACATAAAGAAAAGAAATATGATACAGCCATCAAACCAATTACACAATTTTAAAAGTAAACAACAATTAAATGAGTAAATAATTTACATTGAGTCTATAAAAAGTAATTTACATTTTATATATCAAAAGGCTGTGATACCTACATGAATAAGGATGAGATACAACAAAATAGGTTAGATACCAAGATGGATGTCAACTAAAACTTACTTCTGATAAAATATCTGTAATATTGTAATATGCTTTATCTGCTAAGAATTTTCGTAAAGTTTTTTTAAATAACATAGTATTAAGTAATTTCTAAGATTGAGGTATTTTATTATATATGATCGGTGCCATACAGAAGACACTTTTGCGCATAAGTGCTGTCCTAGAAGTGTGTAGACACATCCTACTTATTGTCGCGTCTATTACGTGGTATTAAATCTGCGAGTCGTTCAAAGCGGTTGGGATTTTTCTTTACAAACATTGCCACTTCCATCATCCAACACATATAGGCATGGCAAAGTTAAAATATTGTGTTTTTTAAACAACATAGATCTTATGCACCTTTTTTGTGTTTTAAAAGCAGTTTCTTTTTCACTTGAGTTTGCCCAGAATATGATTCTATATCGCAAGTGAGACTCGACAATGGCATTGTCGAGTCGAGTAGTAGGCAGTGAGAAGTGCATCGGTGTTTATAATGGACGACAAGGAGTATAACGCATAAGCTGATTTACTTAACTTTTTGCAGAGTATGTCAATATGCACTTTCCAATTTAACTAATTATCTATTTCTAAACCTAAGAATCTTGTATTTTCTGTCTCATTTATAATTATATTGTGGTGATGTATACCATAATAGTATAATATTCTACTACATTCACACAACACCATCTAGTCCCAAACTAAGCAGAGCTTGTACTATGGATACTAGATAATGGATAAACATACATATATACTTTTCTTTTTTGTAAATACATACATATTATACATAGAAACATATAGTATATATAAATTATTTCTATTATTATGACGTTGACTGAAATGCATTATTTTGGTTTTACCTAAATTAATGATCAGATTACTGCTGTCTAGCCACTGCACCATCGTTTTTATTGTGTTGTTTATATCACTTTCAAATGTATCTATACTTTTCAGTTAATTGTTTCTGTTACTTAGATAAGATTTAATTAAATTTAGGACATTACCTCTAACACCGTAATTTTCTAACTTATTTAAGAGGATAGGATAGTGCACGTAATCGAACGCTTGCGTCATGTCGCAAAACACCGAACAAACAGGCGTGCGGTCGTCTACGCTTTTGTATACTTTGTTTAGGAAATCATATATCGCCATATGAATTGTGTAATGCAAAACAATAAGTCTCCTTGTCTTAAAGCATTTCTTTTTTATTTAGAAATACATGTGTTTTATAAGACTTGACGATTCTAGTTTTTATCAGAGAATACCCGCAGCTGCACCCACATATACCTAATTCGTTTCCTCCCTATCCCGTGGGAATTTCGGTAAAACCCTTCTTAGTGCACCCCTACGGTTCCCAAGGAACATACTTGGAAAATTTCTACTGGCATGGCACCCAGTAGTTTTGACTCTGCGTTGTCTGTCGATCAGTCAGTAACTTTTTTCATCATTACCTCCTTACGCATGCTTGTCAATTATGTGTAAACAATAGTCGTGTAATGACGCACGCAAAAATATTTAACGAAGTTATATTAGCAGGTTGATATTAACATAATTACCTACTTAAGAATATTTGAAAACTTTTAACATCATTATATGAAACGTCAAGTTTACAAAAGATTATCGTTTCCTACTTAGAGTTTTCTAAATATACTACAGAAGCTTAAATGGAATGTTATAGGCCGTAATGATAAAAATATTTTAAGTATGGTTAATGGTAAGTATATATAAAAATATTTTTATGAAGTGTGTATGTACCTGAGCAACCTTGCAAATTCTATTGTTTTCGTTTAAAATATACGTCACTACATTGAGACTAAAGTTCCTGTAATTATCTTAATTTAGCACAATATGTCTACATCAGTGGTCAATCTCATTGCTTTATTAAGTAATTATTATATATAATAATAATTGTTATTTTTAATGCGTGGTAAAGGTACGCTGGTTATAGACCTGACCGATATTATATATTACAAGTAATTTTATGAATATAATTATGCGTTTACGCTTTTAATCTTACTCGATAATAGACGATAAAGCCAAACAGGTAAGTATATGACAAGTGAAATGACAAAAAGGTTAACAAATCATTAATATAACAATAAAATTAATATGACTGTTAAAGTAGGTTTTTATAAAAAAAACATTGAAATAATTTAAATTTATACCAATTCCTTACATGAGACTCTATTTAGGCAACATGGTTTGTCATGAAAGCGCATATTAACATTTGATAATAATTCTATATATGGAGCATCTAATCACAGCAGGGACAGTTCTTAAATATGACACATCGTTTATCTAGATAAAACATCACATTTTAAATTAAGGTCACGTAAGACCAGAGATGTGAGAAGCTGAGCGGTATGCAAAGAAACTATTGAATGCACTGATGGCTGATTGATTTAAAACGCCGCCTTGCTTCTTTAAACTATACTGTTTGGATTCAATCCTCATATGAAACGAATAGGTTTTCGTTGTTTGTTAACTCTCCCCTTTGAACATTTAGTCCTCTTGCAAGTGTGGTCTGAAAATATTTGTACATTAGCTGGTGCCGTTATGAGCATAATTTTAAACGATTTTGATATCTATTCCTTTGCAATAAGGATCAAGAACTGTCAACTGTACTCGAGAGTAATGACGGTACTTATAGCAAAAATCACTTCGATCGGAGTCGCACTTACTTGAGCTATACAATTGGTAGACATTTTCCTCGTACATCTCAAAGCTGTCCTGCACATCTTTGATGCACATACATACAGTGCTAAACATTCCAAGTTAGAGCTACATTTTAGCACTACTAAAAAGTACAACCATACATTTGAAGTATTGTATTACTAATAAAGAATCACGTTTCGTAGCACGCTTCTCATTAGTTGTAAAACATACATTGTCCTTTACATTATGAGCTGTGACAATGTCAATTAATGGGTATCGTAGATCGTGTAATATTGATACAAGTGATCGTGCATAAATAAATGCACCTCTCGATATTGGATTAAGGTAACTTATCAGTATCACGACCTTGTCAGATTATTATAGAATATTCTATACTTATTAGTCATAGTATAACCTCGTAAGGCCCAAGTGAAAAAATCTATGCAACTAATTACTACCCAATGTCCTTATGTGATGACATAATCCTCATAGCAGCTGCAGCCCAGAACAATAATTTTGTGAAAAAGCGAAAATAAAGTGAAAAGAGCACATGGGGTATTTTTTCCACTTAGAATATAAGGTAAGGCATATGTTCCTGCAAAGAAAACACAGTTTTATTTTGTTCTCATATGATCACATTGGATTGTAGTTACAAAATCTGTTATATTATTTTTGTGATCATATAATCACATTGGTTCTATGTTAGTGTAGTACTCTGAGGAATGATATTCAAATGAGACATTAAATTATATCTCAAATCAGTCTTTATTACTATTGTAAACTCATCTGGTCTATTTTTGATACTTTGAAACACTGCCAAGTCGACTGGCGATACATAGAAGTGATGAGATGTCTATATGAGACACAGGGCGATGTGAAATCACTGAAACTGTTTACCAATGCGCTGGAGGATATGTTCAGGATGCTGGACTAGATAGATCATGGCATCAATATAAACGGAAACACGTCTCCCACCTACGATACGTAGACGACATTGTTATCATGGCAGAAACATTGCAGGAATGACAAAAAATGCTGGACAATCTGGCTACATCATCTCAGCGGATTGGAAAGCAGAAAAGACAAAAAAAATATGAGTAACGAGCATGTTGAACCGGAACCAGTCGCCGTAAACTGAGCATCCATCGAGGTCGAGGCTGTTCCCGAAAATATTTACCTAGGACACCCAATTAGGTAGAAACAGCTGCGATAAGGAAGTCAAGAGACGGATACGGCTTTTGCATTTGGAAAACTTCGTTGGATCGGTCCTCAAAGCTTGAAGACAAAGTCTTCGAGGTTTGAGAATCGGTGACAAGTCATCAGTGCGTTCTGTCCGTATTGACGTACGGGGCCGAGACGTGACCACTCACTGTACGACTTGTCCACCAATTCAAGGTTGCTCAGCGAGCTATGGAAAGAGCTATGCTCGTAGTTTCTCTTAGGGATCGAACCCGGTACGCAATTATTCGACAGAGAACTAACGTAAGCGACTTAGCGAATAAGCAAGCTGTAGTGGCAATGGGTAGGTCATATTATTAGATGCCGCAGAACAGATGGCTGCTGGAGCAATCTTGCTGGAGAAAAGGTTGTTGTGTGGCGACCGCGTCTAGGCAAGCGAAGGACGTCCTGTAGCCAGGTGCGGCGAAGATATTCGGAGGGCCGTGGGCAGGGATTAAAAGAGGAAAGCTGAAGCCTGATTCAGATTCACTTGTGTGATGGCCCGATTCCGCAGTGAAAGCAGGATCATCAAAGTCTTCATTGTGGGGAATGTAGTTTTCTCAATCAGACTGCGATAAATAGTCTATGACAGCATTTCACTGGTGGGTTGCGAGCAAATATTTCCGTGGGTCCTATGTACGGCGATTGCGATTCTAATTTGGCTAAATACTCGTACTACAGCGTTAATTGGTGCGCTACTTGCTACAAAAGAATCTGAGCATTATGACAAGATCCTCCTTTTTTTCTAAGACAGCTAAGATGTGGGTCACAATTTTGGACTTTTTGTTTGGTGGGTCACTCATACAACTTTAGGAACCACTGTTCTATGATAATTTTCTCTTGAAGGGCTGCGAAAAGTAGAATTAAGAATTATTATACACAATATAAAACAAACTTATAAGGTGAATTAGGTTCCAATGTGATCATTTGATGACAAACAAAATGGGACTAAAATCAGAAGTAAAACTCATTGTGATCAGATGATCACATAAAAATTTAATGAAAATTTTCTCCACTAGTAACCAGTGTTTTTAATCGAATATTATTTGTAACTTACACGACAAGATTTTATTTTTTTAATAAAAGTTATAAATTAACAATCACTAAGGAGATTCATACGATAATAAGCAATTAAACATACCTTGATTGCGTCGACCCACCATGATGGTTAACTCTGAGTGAATAATTATCTGACTCGTTATTGGTTCATTGATTCAACCGCCAAATCTGCCAAGAGCATCTAATAGCCAATGACGTGCAAGAAAAATGAAGAAGCCTAACCCCGCAAATTTTGAAATATGTTCGTAAATTCAATATGTCATCGGGTGAGGTCATTGGTTGCGAATTTCAGATTGACATAAAAGGGCCTGGGTTGTAAGCACTACTTCGTTTATGTCATCACATGAGGTCGCTGGGTCTTACGAGGTTAAATCATATTATGGAGTACCTAGTTGTATAACATCCAGATTGAGTAACCTATATTCCAAGCTACTACGTTACAATGTATGGAATATATTCTTCCGGATTGTGCTTCTCCATGTTACAAAACTCTCTTCTTTCTACTCTCAAGCAAGCGCATAGCATCTTGCCAAGACCTGATCATCATCATCAACCTTTATCAGTTCACTGCTGGACTAGGCCTCTCCCTTGAAAGGAGGAATTGGCCTACTATACCACGCTGGCCAAACCGGTTGGTATAGGGTTTGTGTCAAGTTTTCCTTCTCTTACAGTGCTGTTCTCTGCATAATATACTCCCTCTGTCGGCTCTTACGACACCCATGGGATGATATGGGGTGGTGACATTCCGTATTCTTAATCCGTCACCACACGGACATAGGCCTAGACCTGATAACGTATCCAAATTGGAATGATTAGAATAGAACCTGAAATTTATCATTGTAGACAAGCTATATAAGTAAAAGTACTTGTTTATGTATGTTTGACTGTCAAAGACATGTCAAATGCGGATAATTGATGAATTTATCTACTCGATAGTTTTATCACGTGGAACAAGGAGAACTCCTTGTTTCACAGTGCATAATAAATCAATCAAATTAGATAAACATTTCTAGCAAATCATTATAACCTTAGCTACATTGAACGTCTGACAGTGCTGCAAATGAAATGTATCACTTATAAATCTTATATCAATCCGGAAACAAACAGCTAAACTTCATTCATTGAAACAGCTATTGCAACTGGACGTGAAATACCCGGAAAATTATTAATGTCCCACAGTATCTAATGATCTTAATAGGCCTTAATATTGACATAAGGTTCAATACTTAGATAGTTATGTAATGGACAAGTTCTTAGCCTAGTCGTGGAGTATGTGGTCAATTACTGAATAGTAGCGAGGTTGGTCAGTGTTTCTAAAACGAGAACTTTGCTGGCTTAAGCTTAGACGGATAGGACAGTGGTTAATGTTTCATGCATCAACATTAGTCATAAAAATCAGCCCTGTATATAAACTGTCCCACTGTTGGACAAGGGCCCTCTTTTCACTTTGAGACAGGTAAGGCGGCAAGGCTATAGTTTCGCACTAGTCAAGTGCAGGTTTACAGGCTTCACATGTCTTTCGAGAATATTCTGGAGAACTCTTAAACGAACTTTTAGAGTAGGTTGCCTCACGATGTTTACTTGCACCGTTTAGCAAGTGATAATATACAATTTAATTCGCACATCAGTTATAAAAGTCATTGGTGCGCGCCGTAAATTCGATTCCGAGACCCTCTGCGTATCTGTCTGTCGGTCGTTCCACAATTTTTCTATTATCAGTACAAGAAAAATCAATTGAAACGAATCTCACGATACATACATACATACATAGACTCACGCCTGTTTCCCGGAGGGGTAGGCAGAGACTACGGAACGCCATTTGCAACGATCCTGACATACCTCTCTTGCTTCATTCACTCCCATCAAGTTCCTCATACATGCTCTTCTGTTAAGGATACTTCTGACCTGTCCTTTTTTCAGGATGTCTCCAATCTGGTCAGAGAACGTCCGCCTAGGTCTTCCCCTTTGTCCTGTCTCATTCACACTTGCCTTATATATCTTCTTTGTCAGTCTATCGTCATCCATCCTCTCAATGTGCCCAAACCATCTTAACATGCCTTTCTCAATGCTTGTCACTACATCTTCTTTTACCCCACAACACTTTCTTATCACACAATTCTTTACTCTGTCGGTCAAAGATACACCACACATACTTCTCAGTGCTCTCATTTATACAACATTTATTCTACTTTCAATTCTCTTCTGCCTATTTTACATTTATCTATACAATTTAAAAATTTGAGATAATTTGATAATATACATTGCAATTTTTTTATTTCTCGCATCTAAGATGTTGTATGTAACTTTGATTTGACAAAAATAACAGAAAGGTTATCGCACCATAGATCTAGTTCACAAGTATCATAACAAGAATCCAGAATTCATTCTCGAATATTCAAATTCAATCAATACTAAAAGAAATGTCACAAAACATGTCTATAAAACATTGAGAACCCTTAACATTTAAACTGGTATCAGAACAGCTAGTCCGACATATTGACTACTTGAAACCTTAGTTGTTAGTTACCAGTAGTAATTACGGAAAAACCGAAATGTCGCGGTACGATATAGAGCCTAGTTTTACCGAGAAGGGCAAAAGTTGTAGTAGTTAAGTAAATAATATACATAACTACTAATAATATAAATGCGTAAGTCTGTCTGTTAAGCTTTCGCAGCTAAACTGCTGAACCGATTTGGAAGATAACTATCATGAGTATGGGATAGGTAGTTGAAAACCCAAGGAGAAGCAAAGGCAATTTCTTATATAAATTATCTCCTACCCCGTGTACATGACATGGTGATTTGTACGATTTCTGGCACATTCCAATTATCATCTGTTTTTTTTTTTCAAAATATAGTAAACTTTTTACCCTTTTTACCGCATACCGTGCGCAGAGTCGCGGCGCAGAAGCTTGTAATACCTGCACGTATTTGTTGATATATGTATGAGCACAAATAAAAAAGGTTTGACTTCCTTGTTGCTGGATTACCCCGGTAATTGTTTATTGTAGTGAACGTATGTTTCATATTGTTATTGTTTTATTTGTATAGTTGTTTCGTGGCTTACTTACATTCATTCAGCTTCACATTGAAGGATTACTAGTTGCTTGTTATATACTCAGAACTCGTCAATGCAATCAATAAAGCTTAGCATATCTGAAGGCAGCGATAGCCTAGTGGAGAGACCGACAGACTGCGACGCAGACGGTCCGGGTTCGAATCCACGGCACGCACCAATGACTTTTCAGAGTTAAGTGCGTATTAAATTGCTAATTGTCGCTTGCTAAACGGTGAAGGAAAACATCGTGAGGAAACCTGCATGACTGAGAGTCCTCCATAATGTTCTCGAAAGACATGTGACGTCTGCCAACCCGCACTTGGCCAGCGTGGTGGACTATGGCCTTATCCTTCTCATAGTGAGAAGAGGCCCGTGCCTAGCAGTGGGACGATATATATATACAGGGCTGATGATGATGATGATATCTGAAGGGAAAACTTTTAATCTACGATAAATAAAATTATAAAATACCAAAATAGGCCAATAATAATAATTTTTAGATTATCATCGGTATAGGTACAAAGATTTAATTTTACTGTAATAATTTATTATATTTATTCTCACAATAATTTATTTGACATTTAAATTTATTGTCAGTGAAGTCATTTATAAAATTATCCTCCATTCAAATTTTTGCGGCAAGTCATAAATATCACGTAGGTATAAATTGTTAACATTTTTTACCAAAACAAATCGTTTACATTTATTTAACGATAATACTTCTTAAGAATGCAATCGGGAAGAACTAATCTTTTATTGTTTACAAAAATAAATGTCATGTTTACATTTTATTTTTATAATATAATTGTTTACTGAAACCACAAATGGCTTGACCGACCACAAAACGATCGCGAATCAGATGAGCACGTGATTAGGTACTACGACAGGCAGGTAATAGTAAAACCATAATATGAATCATATGCATAAAGTAAAAAAATAAACATATTATTATATTCTTTTTAATGTTGCTATTGGCAGACGCGACGGCGCGCGGCAGCCCATCTCAACGTATAGATGAGATGAACATGTTGGATGGATTGTGGATTTGTTGGACTCGTTGTTAAAAATGTAGTGTAGACTGCACAGTATGGTTAATTGTAATAGTCACTACAAGTATACAGGGTGTTTGGCACATGGTTGTCCAAATGAAGTAGGTATCCCTACTTCATTTGGACAACCATGTGCCAAACATCCTGTATAATCCATAGTCACTAATGGACAAAAAAAGGAATTTCATTTCACTGAGGCAATCTTATAAATCTAAAAGAAATTTATCAAAATGTAGAACATAATACTTACTCAAAATTTCATCCCCAAGAAAGTAAAATTGTGTATACCAACAACGACTACCCAAAACCTGTAAACATAGGTAGATACCCCATGATAACGATAAGTCAACTGGTCAGATAGCACGAGACACTTGGTACGACATAAGTATGTCAATATTGTCAATATAATACGTTTTCGTTTGTATAAAGTTTAGCTTGTATCTTACGATCGTTTCCAATCTTCTATCTATCGATGGATTTAGCTACCAGAGATATATTATTGACATATTTTGTAAGGAGCTTAAGTCAAATATCTATCTTTAGTTGCTAAATCCATCGATAGGCGGGCCTTTACAGATTTTTTTACATAATAGTAAGATATTGTGCATACAGTTATTTAGTTTTTTCACTAGTTACATAATACCACAGATGATATAATAATAATACATACGCATCAGTCTTACTTACTTATAATAATTTTTAAGGAAAACCGTCTCATAATCGACATTGACATCTACTCAACAATCTCAGTTTAATATCCATAGATTTTGCTATCAAAATAGGCGCCTCTATTTATAAAAGCCAGTATTGAATCAGGCTCATTAAAGTATTGACATATCTTAAGTACTAACAACCTTCGGGTGGGAAATCCCTGTTTACAATGCAATATGTTTGTTTACATTCAGCACGTATTCGATAGAGTGATGTACATGTATTGTTTGAATACAAATAAAACATTTTTATGTGTCACTATATTAGTACCGATATATAAGTACCGATAAATTGAACTGGCTCTTACGTCTTTGCATAATCTATCATGGTTGGTTGATTGGAAAATTTCGTTGTTTTCCTTCTCCTGTTAAATGGTAAGCAGTTTTCACAAAGCGACTAAACGCATATAAAAATGTATTTTTCACCACAGCAGCTCAAACATGCCGCTTTTGCTGCGAGACAACAGTGAACAAAACGCGATTTTGATTCGAGCGTGAGGCAAAGTAGCTTTTTAATTTTTCAATTTTCAGTGCCAAGAATTGACATTGTTCAGCCATAAAGTTGAAACATTCGAATTTTACTGTGCTCTGTCTCTTTCACATGCATATAGAAAGTGAGTGAAAAAACAAACCTCTTCGAATTCGAAATTCGATTTTGGAATTCGACCTCAAAGAAAACACCTTTGGAAACGCAAATAAAAAAATATATTTGTTATAAAGAAATTACTTTTTTTATATGTTATTGTTTATATGTTTAATTTATTATTGGATTTTAATAAAAATAAGTCTAATTAATAGTATAAAATTAGTATTTAACCAATACATTTTTATTTGGAATTACAACAATAATACATTTGAAAATAAACATCAGGGACGCGGTATTAAAACGCGATTTAAAAAAGTAGCGGGAATAAAAATTTCGCTCATGCTGATGCTGATACAGTATAGCGTAACGTGTTAAATTATATTGATATATAAAATAATCCAAAAAGATGAGTGAAACTAGCGATGATGACTATACTTTAACACCAGAAGAGTTAAATCAACAAGTGATTATGCAGAATTCAATCTATTCCTGTTAATTTCTATGTCTCTTAAGTAATGTGTGTTCTCACTGCTGTGGTGAAAAGTTATGTGTGCTACACGAGAGCAAAGTTTTTTGTATCTCGTGCTGTTGAGTCCCTCACCACGCTCAGGATTCTAACTTTTAGAATCCTTCGCTTGCTCGGGACTCAAAATCAGCACTCGAAACAAAAAACAACTTTGCTCTCTTGTTGCACAAATAACTATTTATATGCGTTTAGTCGCTCTGTTAAAAAGCTAATATTCTGTATTATCTGGTTAGACTAGTAAGCCGCCCCGGGCTTCTAGTCAAAGTCATGGAAGCAACAACATCAAAACTGAAATCGGCCCGACACTTTAGTCGTCTAAGTACTTCACAACGATTTAAATCTAATAAATAATAAACGTAGAAGTAAATACTTTGTAGTGGCGTAGAGCACGTTTGGTTAACGCTATCAAACGTGACGCTGGCCAATTCACACCTGGACAAGTAAGTGGTTAGGGTAATACCTGCCAACTATTAATGACTTAAGCCCAGCCCTACAATTAGGTAGCTCCAAATCGGCATTATTCAAGTTAGGTATGTGTGGATAAGTATAAAATAACAAGTCGTGTTTATGTTATAATTAGAGTTTTGGCGTCTCTTCTACTAACGTCTGATACTTTACTTACCATATAGATAAAATGATAGGCAGAGAAAGATAAAAATATATTTTACTCGTACATACATACATACATAGACTCACGCCTGTTTCCCCGAAGGGGTAGGCAGAGGCATATTAAACGCCCACTTTTCGCCAGTGTTTTGATCCCACGTAATAGGTGGCGAGCCTATTGCCGCTTATCGGGATATTTTGTTGGCCAGAGCCTCGTCCGTTGATCGGCAGGTGCACCACTTGCAGGTGAGGTTGGCTTGGGTCTCTAAGTTTTTGGTGGGAACCCTATGCAATATTTTACTCGTAAATTCATAAATTTGCTTAAATTGCCTACATCTAGTTGAGTGGTACAGAGTCACGGGCAAAGTCTCATATTTTAATAAAAGTCAAATACCATATTACTTCCGATTCTCAAACGTATCTACTGACTGAGTATAGTAAATAAACTACGTAACACGAAGTCTTATTATTAGCCTCAAGTTTGCGTTATTTAATGGTGAATAATAAAATGATTATTAACTCCAAGGTCGTTGAATAATGCCGTGTTCTTTCAGTCAACTACTCAGAAGATGAATGTTGTATAAATATGATTTATTCAAAATAATGTAACCACTAGAATGACAGGAGGGCAATAAAGGTTGAATAACATGTGTTTAACATGTGTTTAAGAAGTAATAAAACACATTTTATGGTTCCGATAACGGAGTATTTGACTTAGGTACTGTATGCGTGAATAAGTTGTTAGTATTTCTTTGAAATAAAACAACCTATTCATTTATATTTTTAAAGATCAGGGGCCCGATTCTGCTAAATAAATATAGTCTCGATATCATGTCAGTGTCATACTTACGTCACAAAAAGCGTATTCTTCTTAATTATCTGATATTTGAATGAAATTGTAACGAGATCGTATGTGTCAACGACGAACTGTTTATTTTAAATTATACGATAATGACACTAGGTTATCAGAATACCGCTTTTAAATCCATTCAAAATATAATATCAATGTCATATAAAAATAGCAGAATTGGCCCCCAGGACGCGAAGGAGAGCCATCTGATATAAATCCCGGTGGGGTCGACGCACAGTAAGCAAACCGATTCGCGTGATCTGCTACTACGAAACGTCGAGAACTAAACACAGCAGTAATTTTAGTCAGTAGGGCCCCGAATAACTTAAGGGAGAATCTCTCATACCCCTTTTCGCCAGCAAAAGACTCGAACCATAGAGCGGCGAAGTAGGATGACATTATCGCACCGCGAGAAAAGAATAACATGAAAACAAGATTTCTGACACATTTGCGTATTAACTTTATAAGATAAGTTTCCAGATTCAGCGCCGTTGGATCTAGATATTTCCTGATGTATACACAATAAGTGTTATTGTGACACCATTGTTAACTTGCAGTTACAGACAAGCGTAATTTTGTTTAAGGACTTTACATATAGATTACTATCTACAATTATCCAATAATTATTTAAATGATTAACAATATAAGTAATTGAATTAAGTCTTAAAAGAATTTTAAAAAAACTAATTAATATATAAAAGGGAAAATTCAAAAAATTAAAAATTAAAATTTAGAAGGCGTCATGAAACTCATCCGCATCGCAGTCAATTGGAAGCGTGGCCAGAAGACTGGCAGCATTGCCTCGTTGGATGGCTATACTTATTTTTTGAGCCAAATACGTGCCAGCCCTCTGGTCACGCGAGGCGTCTATGAGTCTCTTTGCGAGATCTCTAAAAAGTGATCGCGCACTTGGACCCCATGGCCCCAATGTTTCGACCCCAAGATTACTATCTAGTATCTACAGGTATGTATAATATAATTATGATGAAATGAGAAATGCTTTGTAAGCCTCAGCCTTACATTGCACTATCGATGAGGTCCTAAGTACTCAGCATTAATTACGCGTGAATCACTTCATTGAGCAATGCAGAGTTCCCTCCATGCACTTATGAAGTAAAAGCAGGAGATGACTTCAAGCGGAACTATTTAATGGCAAATTCTGCACCATAAATGATGCCTACGATGCTCAAAATTTACTGCTTCGGAAGAGGAACTAATCTTTCTTCCTAGAATAAAGACAAAAGGCTCAAGTTTATACTAATAATCTTATCTACGTCTAACAGATCATCAACAAGATAAAACTTATATAAGAAAACACCATAATCCACTATAATAAGGAAACATCTCTTAGATTTCAGTACAATCACAGTTGTTAAGAATAATCCTGTGTGCCGTCTAAGATGGTTACCTTCGAACGAGTCTTCACATGCGTGTGATAAGACATTGATACCACTGATAACGAAACAATAGAGATTCCAGTTGAATGATAACTGAACATTTGCTGTAAACAAGTGCATGCAACTGATATCACGAGTTTTATTTTGCGTACAATAGATTTATCTACTTGTATTTTATATTCTTAGTGAGGTATTTATAAATGCATAAAAAACTGATTTGCATATTTATGTATTGTCTTGTGGTTACGTAAGGTTTATCGGTGGAACTGCTGTATCGATATTTATATAATAATCAATCTAAGCTAATAGGCCGTGACTGTTTAAAATACGTTGCTATATCGATATAACAACTAGAGCTAAATAAACGATTGTATGACATTTGTTTGCAATAAACTGTAGAATAGGTTACACACTTAACTGCTACTATTGATGTGGATAGTAGACACATATGTAAAAATATAAAATTATTGCATTACTGACTGATTGTTAGACAACGCAAAGTTAAAATTATTAAACGCAGGAAGCTCAAATTTGTCATGTATGTTCCTTGGGGTCCCCAGATTTTCCAACATTCCCAGAGAATTGAGAAGAAACGGTTAAAAATAAAATAAATATGCGGGCGTATCTCCAGGAATCTTCTAGTTATGTATATTAGAGAGCCTTAAGGATAGGTATATCGTATAGAATCAACTATTTGCTTATAAAAAGGGACTGTTTTACGCCAGCAAGGCTCGATGCCTGCAGCTATACAATAAGAATGTTCAGTAATAAAAACATTCTCCTATAGCTGAACCAAGCTAGAGCAAACTATATTTATTTACTTACACAATTTTTGACTGCCTCCGTGGTCCAGTGGATAGCGTATGCGACTGCTGATCGGAGGGCCCGGATTCAATTCTCGGGTCGTGCAAAGGTGTAACTGGGTTTTTCCGAATTCTCAGTAGCAGCACGGAGTCTGGTGATGTGCCCGGTAACGGCAATAGGCTCGCCCGCTATTACGTGGGACCAAAAATTCATGGCGAAATGTGGATGCAATATTACACCTCTGCCTACCCCTTCGGGGATAAAAGGCGTGAGACTATACAATGTTTTTATCAAAAGTTAATGTATTTGAATATTTCATATATTTTCCAACACTGATGATTACAATTCTGCGGTTGATCTGTTAATGAATGTTAGGGTGTGAACTATGACGTCAAGTGTTTCACAGAAATCGCAGTGCGCAAAAACGTGATCAACTTACTAAGATCAGACATGCATGGATTTTATTAATACTTATTTATACATCTAAATACGTCAATCAGCATTAAACAATAGAAAAAAATATCAAGGAAAACTATCGTAATGCTTCAGAAATTACGAAAAACCTGGCGGATTCCTCTAGAATCCAATAATAGTCCATCTAATATATTTTTTTAATTGGATTATTTCTGTAATTACTTTCTGGATTTCTAAGTAGTTTGTATGTGTAACTACTTTTTGCAGTTATATTTCTAAAAGAGAGGTTGAGAGCCACCACGCTACAAGAGCTGACATTCTTAAAGAGTTAAAACGACAATAAAAGGAGATTTGTGTTACCCCGAACATAGATGATATACTATAACTAGAGAACTCCGAATTTACGCGAGCGAAGCCGCGGGCAAAAGCTAGTACTTATATATAGCACTAATGCTGATGATAAATTTAAGAAAATAATGTACCTATAACATAATCTACAATGTCATGAATCAGCGACCATACAAATGACATTAATAATTCGGTAAAACCTGCTTCTTATTTTAGGTTTGAACACGTGCATGTTTAGATTTGTTTATGTGTGTATATTAATTTTGCAATGGCGTGTATTTATGGATTTTAATAACCACGCGGTCTCACATAAACGATTTTTACTTTAGCGATTTATACAAGCGCATACTTTGTACAAGTTTATTTAACGAAAAGATTTTTAAGGTCTCACTTCTTAGGCATTATAGGTTCTTTTGTTTTATTTTTTCTTGAAACAACTATTTATGGATCACACAAAGTGTTGCCTCCGTAGTCTTTGCCTCCGTAGTCTTTGCCTCCGTATACTTATATATATATGTCGGTACATGCTTTCCAAGTTCTTTTTTTAAGATAGTCGCTCACAATATGCTTTCGACTGTGTGTTAAGCGACATAATAGTGATGAATTTCCCTATTGAGTCCGCTTGGAGTCGGCTACGTTGGAAAAGTTAGTAGTCCTCTCGAAGTGAACAAAATGCAGTAGAGAAATCGTTGACATTTTAGGCAAAGAAATGTAAAAAAACAGAGCTTTTCCACTCTTTCTAATCTCATATATCAAGCCGGTGCCCACGCGTCTGTTTTTTGTCTTAACCATTAGTTTACTCTTTAGGTGAAATAGAAAAATACTTCCATTGTGGGTGCCTACGACATAATAGGTACCCTCTGTTCAAATTTGATGTTTCTGGCTTCAGTAGTTTGGGCTCAGTAATTATAATAAAATCGGATGACAACTTGTAACAGATAATCTCTATGCTAAGTAGCATAAGACAGGCCATAAATCGAAACGCTCACACGAAAACACCGCGTGACAACCATGAAGATAAAAAACATACAACACGTTTTAATATTAATATATGATCCAGAAGTGGTAATGGTTCAGTCATCATTTAAGCTCCGATAATTCTTATAAATCTTCTTTATCTTAGCGTTATCCCAGTTTCAGTCTGGGGTCCGCTTTCTAGTCTGAATATTAGCTTTTCCACGGAGCGACTGCCTGTCTGACCTCCGCAACCCGAAGGGATAGCGATATTCCATGGTTTAGACTAGTGTCAGTTTATTTAGAAGGTACTGACGCCCTGTAACGACTGTCATAGATCTTCACGACAACCGGGACCGACGGCTTAACGTGCTCTCCGAGGCACGGGACAAGCGATAATTAACAATTTAATACGCACATAACTCCGAAAAGTCATTGGTGGATTCGAACCTGATACCATCTGCATGGCAGTCTGTTGGTATATCCACTCGGCTATCGCTGCCTTCTGTCATTTCGAAAATTCCGAAAATTCTTATAAATATTAACTTTAATTATCACTTTAAATGTCACACTTCTCCGTAAGCACGATTTGTTATAAAGGTACTTATAATAGCCTTTTCTTCGTGTTTAATACATATGTAGAAAATTTGTCTTGGCAGTATGGCTGCTTGGCAGCTTCTTATCATTGTGTCACATTCAATTCCATTAAAAAAAAAAATGTTGCCAAATGGGTTCCATACAAATTATATCGTTGTTCGCAAATTAATTGTCAGGTCGTATTCACTTTTTACACATCTACATATCTTAAAATTCAAACAGTAAGCAAAAAAATAAACATAGGTAATGCTTTAACAAACTTACCTAAACTTAGCGATAATTTAGCAGCAGTAAGGAAACCAAAGAAGTCTGATTAAGCACTTGATTGATTTATTCGAAAATGATAATGTGTGTTGAATTATTTATAAAGACTTTTAACAGCAATCGAAACGATCGGATAGATTGTAGTGAATCACATTTGAATTGATTTAAGAAGAAGTTAGACTACTTTTAATTAAATTTATGATATTTTAAGATGTTTGCTTTAATTTATACAATAAAGTTTATTAATAATACTTAAGCCGGCATTCATATTGAGAAAGGTATTAATTTATACACTTTAGTTTTTGTAGCTTAGTTACACAAAATAGGCAACACTTCGAAAAAGCGTTATAATAAAAATATAATAGGCAACCTTTAAAAGCGAAAATTTCCTAACCACAGTAGCAATACCTCAAATCCTCTCCTTTGACTTAAGTTCACGGGCAATAGTTAGTTTTAAAGCGAAATTACTGAGTAACGCAAAAAATACCAAAGATTTTATTAACACACTAGATGAGCCCGCGGTTATACCCGCGTTATTTAAGGCTACTGCTCCGATCCCGTGGCTCATAGCGTGATGTTATATAGCCTATAGCCTTCCTTAACAAATGGGCTATTTAACACTGAAAGATTTTTTTAAATCGGATTAGTAGTTCAAGATTAGCGCGTTCAATCAAACAAAAAAGCTCTTCAGCTTTACATATTAGTATTATATTATTATAACGTGTTTGATATTTTTGGTAAATTATTATTATGTCCATCATATAATTTAGATTTGCAATTCTTTGGATGGAAACTTTCGATGAGCAACAAAAAAGTCAACGAAACTGACGTATCAAGTGCCTTGACGCTAGTCCCTACAACTGCTAGTTTCACGTGTTTTCATTATTTGATTTGTTATTCATTTCCGAGTTCGTTTTTATGATGTCTATAATGAGTATTATTCATGTATGTGTCGTGGGAGTGACTCTTGAGACTTTAACGAGCAAGCTTGTAAGATTATCTTTATTTGATTTAAACATCCACGCCAAGTGTGATTTGATAGGTCGATGTTCAAAGGATGGGGTAACGGTAAATCTATTCAATGTTTGCAAATACTTTTAATAGCCTGATGAGCTTTAGAAGATGTTCTTTACAAGTAATTTTAATAAAATATTATTATCTTTCATATTGAAGTAAATACAGATAAATCAGCCAAGCGATGAAATGACTGAACAAATGATTCAATTTAAAACAGTTTACTTACCTTTGTGACTCTGTGTTTGCGTGCTAGTTTCTTCGACAACTGATCAAAATTGTGAGTGATTTTAATTTAAGTATTAAAATAAACTGCCTATATTTACCTACACCAATCTCAAACTATTTTTAGGGTTCCGTACCTCGAAAGGAAAAAACGGAACCCTTATAGGATCACTTTGTTGTCCGTCCGTCTGTCAAGACCCTTTTTCTCAGGAATGCGTGGAGGTATCAAACTGAAATTTATACTAAATACTCGAATCTACGGTTCCACAGAGCTGTAAAAAAATCAAACTTCTAATCCAACGCAATCAAAAGATACAGCCGTATATCCTGCAAATTGCAGCATATTTTCAAACTCGCATTGGAATCAAAACCTACAGGGTACTTCCCGTGAACTCAGAATCTTGAAATTTGGTACGAAGCAACGTCTTATATAACTTATAAAGGAAAAATTGCGAAAACCGTAAATTTTTAGTTACAACATATAAAAAAATATTTTAAATAAATTTAAAGTTACTACCCCTTTTTCTTGAACGCGTGGAGGTATTAAATTGAAATTCATATCAAATACTCAGGTATATAACATCGTTAGGCTGCAACAAGATCAAGCTTCTATGTCAACGCGATCAAAAGAAAGAGCAATATAAGCATATTTTCAAACTCGCGCCTACTCGCAAGTGAATCAAAACCTACAGGGTACTTTCCGTGAGCTCAGAATCTTGAAATTTGGTACGAAGCAACGCCTTATAGCACATATAAAGGAAAAATTGCGAAAACCATAAATTTTTAGTTACATCATGTAAGAAAAATATTTTTAATAAATTTAAAGTTACTGCCCCTTTCTCTTGAACGCGTGGAGGTATTAAATTGAAATTCATATCAAATACTCAAGTATATAACACCGTTGGGCTGCAACAAAATCAAACTTCTATGTCAACGCAATGAAAAGAAAGAGCAATATAAGCATATTTTCAAACTCGCGACTACTCGCAAGAGAATCAAAACCTACAGGGTACTTTCCGTGAACTCAAAATCTTGAAATTTGGTACGAAGCAACGCCTTATAGCACATATAAAGGAAAAATTGCGAAAACCATAAATTTTTAGTTACATCATATAAGAAAAATATTTTTAATAAATTTAAAGTTACTACCCTTTTCTCTTGAACGCGTGAAGGTATTAAATTAAAATTCATATCAAATACTCAAGTATATAACACCGTTAGGCTGCAACAAAATCAAACTTCTATGTCAACGCAATCAAAAGAAAGAGCAAAATAAGCATATTTTCAAACTCGCGCCTACTCGCAAGTGAATCAAAACCTACAGGGTACTTCCCGTGAACTCAGAATCTTGAAATTTGGTACGAAACAACGTCTTATATCACTTATAAAGGAAAAATTGCGAAAACCGTAAATTTTTTGTTACAGCATATAAAAAAATATTTGTCATAAATTTAAAGTTACTACCCCTTTCTCTTGAACGCGTGGAGGTATTCAATTGAAATTCATATCAATTACTCAAGTATATAACACCGTTAGGCTGCAACAAAATCAAACTTCTATGTCAACGCAATCAAAAGAAAGAGCAATATAAGCATATTTTCAAACTCGCGACTACTCGCAAGGGAAACAAAACCTACAGGATACTTCCCGTGAACTCAAAATCTTGAAATTTGGTACGAAGCAACGTCTTATAGCCCAGATAAAGGATGCGGAAGGCTGAGGATCGTGTGCTGTAGTGCGTGTTCGAAGAGGCCTATGTCCAGCAGTGGACTGCGATAGGCTGATTGAGATTGAGAATTCAAATAATTACATAGTCTTCAAACCTTTTTGCTAATTATTCTGTACTTTATAAGTATTTTTGTAACAGATTTCTAATAGTCACTAAAAACTTTGTAAATCAATAACTTTGATAAAAAATCTTACCATCATTCATCAGCAGACTTTTGCAAGGCTGCTGCAAGGCTGGTATAGGTATTTAAGTTATATTATAAAATAAGCGATATATGTTAATATAAAATAAAGGATGACTGATTACAAACGACAAAGACCCCTTTTTATTTAATTTATGCTCCTCCAGCTTTCCATACTGTAATGTTATGTATTTCATTTGGCAATAAAAATACCATTACTGTGACTGGTGAACTTTTACTTATATACCTACAGGTTTGTACGGAACCCTCGGTGCGCGAGTCCGACTCGCACTTGACCGGTTTTTTTTATGTTACTAGTGGAATCTTTGGACTTCCAAATGATACGTTTTAAACTTTGGACCTCGGGAAAACCCAAAAATTACACTATTAACAGCAGACGCAGATCAACAAGTTCTTGTCGAGAATATTTCTTTGGACTTTGTAACCAACCATGAGATATAAATAGACGGATGGCAATATTATCGTTTGGATATTTTGATCAGCAAATAGCATTTGACTTTGGACGTAGGGAACCTTTAAAAAGCTACTCCACACAGATCAGCAATTTTATGTAGAGTTGAATAGATTGAAAATGTTTCTTTGTAAGTAAACCACAGAATTGTCATCAATTATTATGAAAGTAATTTCATCAGTTGCAAATCAACAAAGCAAGTAATTAACTTTGATTGAGTTGAACTAAAGTTTCTTTGGACTTTTTAACCAAACAGAATGCAAAAACATTTGCTTGGATAGCTACATAGGTAAACAGGTAATCTATGTACATACATCTAGATAGTATACTTAAACTGTTATTCAGCTTGGAATGGAATCTTTGAACTCGCAAATTACTCGTTAGACTTCAGACCTCGGGAAATCCTCTCATTATGCTATTAACAGCCACAGACAAACTAGTGATTATTTTTTGCAGATATGAATAAAATGATAGATATATAGACTAGACCATAATATGATGACGTTGTAATCAAGTTTATTATTGAATCAGTCATGGTTGGCTTTCGTACTAAATTGACGGGTATTTTTTCACATTTAGTAAGAACCAAAAGCTCCCTTTCCATGTCTCGCACTGAAAGATGAAGTTTTCAAAAAAGCTTTCCTAATAGATGTTTCGATCCGTGTGGTGACGGATTAAGAAAACGGAATGTCACCACCCCATATCATCCCATGGGTGTCGTAAGAGCCGACAGAGGGAGCATATTATGCAGAGAACAGCACTGTAAGAGAAGGAAAACTTGATACAAATCCTATACCAACTCGTTTGGCCAGCGTGGTATAAGTAGGCCAATTCCTCCTTTCAAAGGAGAGGCCTAGTCCTGTAGTGGACTGTTAAAGGCTGATGATGATGAATAGATGTTTAGTCACATCTCAATGTAATCTTCTATTACAAAATACATATTTCTAAACCTAGTAGCTCTAACTATGGGTTCATAGATCCGGCAGAACTAATTATTGTTTAAGCTTTTTACAACCAGTATTCAGAAATGCATTTATTTGTATTGCCTTTAAGTGCCTGTACATTTAGATCAGATGATTATAATCACACATTTTAAAATACTTATGCAAAAACATATTATAATGCAGAATATAACAATAAAAGAAGATAAATAAATAATTTATAGCTTAATCTTTTCTGTATGATGAATGTGGCATTTGGAAGTAGTGACGTGGTACAAACGACAGTAAGGCGTAAATATTTGATACATATTAAGTAGTATCCCTCTTAGAACCAGTTTGTATATTATGCAAAGTATATGCATTTGAAAACGTGATCAACAAATATTTGTGATCTAATTATAGAATTTACTTTCCCACATTTCGTTTTAACGTCATTTGGATTTGAACATGACGCAATAAGCGATCGGTAAAGATAATATACTTCTCATGGAATAATAATTGTACGAAGTATATCTACATTTAAGTTATTATAAAAAGTATTTACCTCGGCTTGTCTTATCAGAGATTTGCAAACGTACATACATAACATATGTATACATAAATATATATAAATGAATCTTAGGCAAACGATTAGCAATTTGTTGACACCTATATTATTGTTATCCATTGAAAGGTTCCATTTATCAGTGGACGCAATTTTATTTTACAAATGTGTAGGGAGGGCTTGTGTAAAGCTTGACCCAAATTTGTGGAGTCGTACCTCTTGTCCTTCGGCCGCCATCTTGGAAAGAGTGCGGGTGCAGATGGTGTTTCTTGATTATCTGGTAAACTATAGACCGCACAAAGAATATGTAAAATAATTTTGTGTTGCAAATCAAATTCTCTACAGCTTTGGCCTTAAAACTTTTGTCGTATAGCCAAAAATAAAAAGTTATGTCTTTATTATAGTTGTATTTTGGCAATTTTTATGTTTGCCCACTATAACTGTGTCCCCAGTCTTTAAGATGAGCCAGGCTTTGGCAAAGGGTCTGATTATGTGCCAGTATACAATTGTTGATTAATAAATTTAGAGTAAAGTCGTTTTTTTGTCGATAATGCATCATTTTCCGCTCTGACTTTTACCTCTAATTTGTTCTGACTCTAATAATTTTCCTACAGGAGTCTTCAGAAGATTTAGGCATTGCAGAACACATTGCAGTATCCTCTGGCTGGGCAGACTATCAACTTCAGATGCCCAGAGATAGAGATTGTTATTTTTTTTCAACCTTAGTTTTTAGGGTCATTGTTATGCGTGAAAATTGGACTTTATGGTACGGCAGAGTCTCAAGTTGGAAGAGTGGGTCGTGTTTGAAGGAGAAAAGACAAATTAAATGTAATATTTATTGCTGACAATGAAAATAATTATGATACATTGAAAAGAAAATTTAGTGCAAATTTCATTCGATTTTGGTTTGTAACTTTGTTTTCTTTCATTTTACGGCTAAATGCTACGGAATCAAACTTGTAGAGAATATGATTTGCAACAAAACATACTTTATTTTTTTCTGTACGGCCAATAGTTTGCCAGATAAACTAGAAAACCCATTTGTACCACTCTTTTCAAGATGGCGGCCGCAGGACAAGGGCTGCGACCCCACAAACTTGGATTTAACATTGTATTAACCCCCTCTAAACATCTATATATAAAATAAAATAGCGTCCTCTGACAAATGCTCGCTAAGCCCAAAAAAATGTTATATTTCAGTGGACTATATGTATCTGCCAGTCTTTGATTTGAACACTTTTAACATTTTGTCTTAAAACTAGATGAAAATACACTCAAATTATTTAATTGCGCGGAATAATCATGACAAATTCTGCAGACTGTTCTACGGTTCCTTTATAACTTGTACGCATAGCCAGCCTTTAACAATATTTGAGTTCCCTGCGGTGAAGGTATACATAATTGAAGGGGTGACTCACCCTTCCAGACAGGAGGGAAATGTCGATAGGGTTCAAACGACGTACCTAGGCTATATACCTATACGAAACGCTTACGTTTCAAACCATGCTTATTGAGTGTTATTTTTAAGCTTATTTTAGAATTTGAATTATCTTTGTGTTATTCTAGAAATATAAATCCTAATATTTTTGAATTTAATATTCAAATACACCATGAGAACTTTGTGAGCTTTTATTTAATAAAACAATCAATTTTCGGTCGGCACTTACCCACACTTCTAATTGGTCTTCAGTAACCATAGTCACAAAAAGTTAATGGAAAGCCGGAAAAATGTAAATAGGTACATTTTGCTCAAAGAAAACAAACTTTTATTTGTTCAAATTTATTCATGTTTATTAATTTATTGCAGGCTTGTTACCTTTTTACGAAAAAAAATAATTTTAATTTCTAGATTATCGCTTTAATAAGTAATAATTCACGCTACATATTGAGCTTGTCGAACTTTAAGAAATAACGATATCCTTCCAAGTTTATTCTCACGCAGTCGGAGTGTTTATCATAACAGGTTTTCTTGTAAACAGTATAAGGTGGTATAGAAGTTCGAATCCAAATTAAGGAGGTGACCCAATATATTTTATTTTTGGCTTTTATATTGCGGATATCCCATTTATATCCATTGTAATCCGATACGGATGCTAATCAGTAAAATAAAAAGTAAAACCTTTTTCAAATGGCCTCCAACCATTGAAGTTTTTTCATTGAACATTAATAAATCAGGCTTAAGGTTGGAGATAAAATCCATCTTTAATAATACGCAACAAAGCCGTATTTAAAAATAGCAGACAAATATAATCATTTGAGCAGACTATCAGTCAGCTAAGCAAATATTTCAAATTCTTCTTTACTCGTGAGTTTGACTTTTAGCCCCGAAGTACATAGTTTCTAATGGATGTATTTTTAAATTTGATTCTCCTCACCATCTATAGAACTGTGGAACTCTTTACGCAGCAGGTTTATGTTATTACTGGCAGCATTTTTTTCTAATTTTAAAAATATTGCAAACTAGAGGACGCCAGCAGCTACGCCTGCATTTTTTTTTAATTTACCCGTTTTGGCCGATCCCGTGGGAATTTCGGGAAATCCCTTCTTAGTGCACCCCTACGGTCCCCAAGGAACATACATGCCAAATTTCAGCTTCCTGCGCCCAATAGTTTCGGCTGTAGCGTGTCTGTCAGTCAGTCAGTAACGCAAGGATTTTATATATTAAGATAATGGCAGCCTTATGGCAGCAATGGCAGCGCCAATAAAGTGCAACCACTTTGATATTTGTTTTTAAAATTCGCACTCGAACGAAGTTGCGGATAACAAGAGAGCCTTGAATTTATTCAACAAAAGCTTTGCATAGATACCGCAATATCAACAAAGCGTGGCCATACAAAAATACCTGTTTGTTGACATCGTCCTTCTATCGCAGATATCGATATACGGAACCCTTTCAAATATTCATATATGCCTTGTACGTTCAAAAACCTTGGATCGGAGAAAGGTCTTCCTGCCTTCACAAATGCCTAAATATAAATCCCGTATATCTGGAACTTGAGACTAATTGAATAAAAAACGATTAATGTGAATATACATTAAAGCAAATAGTTTTTTTTTCACATTCACACAACACCATCTAGTCCCAAACTAAGCAGATGCTTGTACTATGGGTACTATATAATGGATAAACATACATATATATACATTTTTTTTGTAAATACATACAAACATATTATATATAGAACCCAGACCAAGACAAACATCCATGTTCATGCACACAAATGTTTGACTTGAGCGGGAATCGAACCCGCGACCTTCGGCGTAGCAGTCGCTTACACTCCCGCGGCGCCAACCGGTCGTCAAATGACTTCGTATAGTATCAGATGACTTCGTATTATTATCAAGTTTTAAATACAGACAGGCAAGTTTTATATTCTTCTTTGAAATAAATAAATAAGCTAAATATCGAAACGGCCTCAGGTAAAACATGTATTAAAAAAATGAGTTTCAATATAAACATCTTCAAATCGACTTATTGGCTTTCGATTGAGATCCAGTTGATATTGCATTTGAAAACATGGTAGTTTATTTTTAAACATAAAAACATCAACGTTTTGTGGACGACATAGACATATAATGATGCCTAGGTCAGTAAAACATTAACCAAATTGGAAAACTTATACATATTGCGTCATTTGCTATAAACGGAACAATAGTTTAAATAACTGAAACTTACATAATAATTTCTAAGGCAACGCGTACTCGAATTTCATTAACTACCAATCAATAAAGGTAACAATATACTTTACGAACGAGGCTTCATTAACAAGAGACTAAAAGGCAATATAAGCTATTCCGCGAAGAGAAATATCGGTGAAAATCACGAAGGCACTCTTCATGCACTTTGTCACACGGTGAGGTCTTTGCTACAAGCGGTAGCGTTTTAAGCCAACATAAGTCAGTTGGATTCAATGAAAATATGTGATTGATTCAAAGAAGAAAGGCGGAGGTTTCTATTAAGCCGAGTTTTCTATCAATATTCTGGATGTATTCGATGCATAGAGCATTAACTTACAAAAGCCGTAACTCGTGTTCAATTCACACTTACCAATGTAAACAAAAGTTTTCAATTATTATGTAACTATTATTCAACTACTTCATTGGTTTGAATATGTATGTTCCATAAAATGAATTGTACTTATTTGATAAGCTACTGTATTACACTGTCTGACATCGTAACTGCACCTACTACAATATATTCTGTTTTATGGTACCGTAAACGGCGCCTTATGAATAACGAATTTGTAGGAGTGTTTATGGCTAATGTAAGTAGGTACAATTGAATAAAGGTTAGGATAGTAAGACTAAATTTCAGGCAATCTTGATCCAAGATTTACATAATTTAGGACCATTTACGAAAAATGCATTCAGTATGTAATTTAATTTGATATTTCTTCCAAGTCTTTTTAATTGCTTCTTAAAAAGCAGAGCATTTTTCAGTCTGAGTTTCCGTTAAATAATTTACATTGGACCACAGACAACTGTACATTAAAATCACTCGACCTTTTAGCCTTGGTGGGCTTTTTCGCAAATTAGACATTTGCCTGCTAAGTGATAGCTAACAGTGACAACGCCCAGTGACCTACACTATTTTAGCCATGAACGTTAATGGTTACCGTAGCTATAGATATCGCTTTATGGCATAAGTAGGGAGTATTAGAGTACAGTTTAGGTTCAGCTTGTAAAAGCTCAAGGAGCGGTCCAATTATGTGTAGGTAGTGTTGAGTTCATGACACCTAATATACGTTACTATGTTCACCATAAATTTTCTGTATATTACATAATAATATAGTGTGCTATTTTGATATATTCAATGTATAACTATTATAAGAGATTCACTTATCTTACTCAAGTTGAAAGTCAGCTTTTACTGCCTAAATTCAATTTTCATACATTTACCCCGAGAAAAGTTACTATATGTGTATGACAATAAATCGATTAAGTACGCATTACATTCTTTTTTGCGACTGCATGGCTAATCATATACTAATGTAGATTGATAACATTATAGGAACACATACCGCATTGACCAAGAAGGGTCAACGAACTCTGAACTTTAAATTATTGTGCAAATACAAAGCGGTTCAATTCCAATGTATCTGTTGGTATCTTGACCCAACATTTATTCTAAACGCCTTTTTTAAATTGAGTTATCACATTGGTTTATATGTATTTATGCTCATTAATAAGTAATTTGCTAGACAATCAATGTTTTATTGAAATAAAAAAAAACTAATGGCGTCCGCAAGAGGTCTTTAACATTGATTTGTATTTGATCATTAACATTGTCTATTTATTTACCGAAAAATGTATTTGCATAGTCAATTTATTCCCAAGACGATATTATTTGATATGCTAATTAGTATTTCAATAATCACCAAAACAAGTTATTGATATAAAATACGAACAATTATGTGTACCTATGGGTTTTACTTTGTCTGTCGAGATATATACTTACCAAACTTTGTTTCATGAATCCGATATGTTTATTCACTATATCCCTACTTGGCGCTTGTAATGGTACCTAAATGGCTATACCTACCATGACTGCAAAAATAAAAAAAGCTTGGAAAGCGGTTCAAGTTGCCGGCCCCATTGAACTTAAAAATATTTTTCCAGCGCCTGGGATCACCAAAAAACAAATCAATATGTGTATTATTGAAGCTAAAAGCATACATATCCCAAAAGACAATTTACAATTAATGGCAATTACCACGAAGCTTAAAGTCATATATCTAAATGTAGTGTAGTTTGATAATATCCAAGCCTGTCCTTCAAAAGAAGAAGAAGAAGAAGAAGAAAAAGCGTTTATTTCTACCAGACGAAAGACATGAACAAACAAGACAATATGAACAAAAAGAGATTACAATAGTTATTAGTTTTCTTTATAACTATTTATGTTACCTTACACAGGTTATTGGAAACTGAATTCCTGTTGATAAAAACTCAAAGGTCTTACCTGAAACAAAAAAAGTCTAATGAATATGTATTAGAGATATCCTTGCGGAAATAAATGTTTAATTTCATAACCTAATGATTACCGCACGTCGAGCCTAATCAACTTTGCAATTGTAAGCCAATTGCATAAATACTTACGAGCTTACTAGGAGAAGTAATATGTACTAAAATATTCAATTCCAAATTTTTGCTAGATTACCATTTTACTGCTGGTCATCATCATCATCAGCCTTTAACAGTCCACTGCTGGACTAGGCCTCTCCTTTGAAAGGAGGAATTGGCCTACTATACCACGCTCGCCAAACGGGTAGGTATAGGGTTTGTATCAAGTTTTCCTTCTTTTACAGTGCTGTTCTCTGCATAATATGGTCCCTCTGTCGGCTCTTACGACACTCATGGGATGATATGGGGTGGTGACATTCCGTATTCTTAATCCGTCACCACACGGACAACTGCTGGTCAAAAGGTCCAAATATTTCCATTGTCGATTTTAACGTGCAACTTCACGTCAGCCACCAAGCATGCAGAAAATGGTAATTTATAAGTACCTAAGTATAAATTTTTGGCTATGAGTATCCATGAAGGTTTTATGAATATATTTTACGACCGTGGTCGTAACAGTGTCACGGGGGACTTAATAAGTACCTAGGTATTCAAATACTCCGGAACGTCCGAAAGTTTCATGTCCTAAATGCACTAATGAACACACAAATAAATATCTTGCACTTTTTTATAGACACAATTTATTCTAATGAGCTTCAATGCCATTTTTAAAGACTTAAATTATTTAAAAAATGTCTATGGAAAAATAAAATCCTCCTTGTCACATCACCCAGGAAACAATTACATAATCGCTGGTCCATTATCAATCGCAAAATTATTTTTTTCTGTGCCTTTGTCATACGTCTAATAAAAAAAAAACCGTTAGATTACATCATGAGCTATTATCATATCATTACAGAGAGTACAAAAAACGAAGTACCTACCAGTAGTGTATACTTACATATACTTCTCATTTAATGCAGACGTGTCTTGTTGATAATATTTAAATGAATTCATGCATTAGTAGTTGCTTTGCCTATTTTCATTTGCTAAGAGGATGTACATTTGGCTTGGTAGTGTGATTTTTAAGAATAGTTAATTTTAAATTTATAAAATAAATTGTTTAAAAAAACATGTTATAAGCTTGATACTAACTGCTATTAAAACTCAAAATATTTTCTTTGGATATAAATGGAGTAATGTGATAATTGGAAAGTCACGACCGTTTGACTTTTATTGTGCTAAATATACCCAGTCCTCTATAAACATATAGGAATTACTTGTATAAACAATCGCATCTTGGGTCATTTACATTTCTATACGGTACATAACATACATACTTATATACATATACTCACGCCTTTTTCCCGTCGGGGTAGGCAGAGACAACGGAACGCCACTTGCTTCTATCCTTACAAACCTCACGCGCTTCCTCTACATTCATTACTCTTTTCATACATGCTCGCCGGTTCCGGGTGCTTCAGACCTTGCCGATTTTCAGAACGTCACCAACTTGGTCAACGAATGTCCTACGAGGTCGGCCGCGACCGGCTTGCCCATGTACGTTTCCCTCATATATTTGGTGCGTCATTCTTTCTTCACTCATTCGCTTCACGTGTCCAAACCATCTCAGCATTCCTTTCTCAATTCTTGTCACATCTTCTTTCAGGCCACATCGCTCTCTTATAACTGCATTCGGAATTCTATCAATCAGTCTCACCCCACACATACTACGCAGTGATCGAATCTCAACTGCGTTAATTCTGCTATCATGCTTTTTCTGCCATACCCAACACTCACTGCCATAGATCAGCGTGGGCGCAAGCCAACGACAACCCAGTCTACTAGACACCTAATGTTTTCATTTCTACAAACAAACAATTCTGTCAAACCGGTGAGGTATGCGGGGCAAGGAGGGGCTACAAATATGCATTCTAATTGGCCGGTTCAAATTGGGGAACTTCATAATTCATATCTAGTTTTGGGATTGGTCTTATGTAAGACGTATAAGTCTAACGCGTTGTCAGAAAGTGTTCGCCTTACGTCAGCCGTCTAGTAGGTTGGGTTGTCGTTGGCACAAGCACACCATTATGAACCGCCAGTCGCACCTCTTTCGGCACCATCTGACCGTTCATAAAGGCGTGCAGCGCTTCATTCACACAGTTTCCCGCAGTCACTCTCCTTTCAATATCTCCTTCACATCTTCCATCTCTTGTAAACATGCTACCCAAATATACAAATTCTTCAATATAACAAGATGATACATAACATGATCAGGTAAAGCTCTTAACTCAGCTCCTAATCCATTAGAAGAACGAATAAAGCGAGAGTAGTTTCAAAAGAACAGAAGAATGAGGTTGAGCTTTTGGGATTCTTGTCCATCGCTTATGGGTATTATTATTTTACACGATTGATGGCCAATCTCAAATGAATCTTAAACGAACTCAAATTCTCGTAATCCTTTGTATCTACCTAATCGTTTATTGTATTCTATATCGCCCTATATTGTAGTACGACTATTAGGCTAAAATTGTTGCTAAATTCAGAAACCTCTAATCTTCCTTGTAATGCTTGGCAAACGGTAAATAAATTGATGTGTGATTATGTTTAAATATTCATTTCATATCCAATATTAAAATTGCCGTCAACACATTTGCGAAAACAACAATATATTCAAATAATAATATGACATACTCACAAGAATTAATTTACGATGTCGGTAAATACTTTCAACACTTTCTTTGCTTATATCTTTTAGCGTCACCGGATGCTAACAAATGTACATATAACAGTAAAATTATTTCTCAATGTTTGACGGATTTCCCTGTACAAATTGAAATAATATATTTTTGCTGCCTCTTCACACAAAATATTTTTATATAAGCAAATGTCTTAAACACGGGTAATCCATACATGCAAATTAATACAAAATAATCCAATTTAAATTTTCCAACCAGCAATTCGTACGTGTGAAAACTGTCTTAGTCAGGTGAATGTCCGGCACCTTCAATTTTCGTGAACCGCTTGCTTAACAACAACGTTATTTTGTAATGATTGAACATTTCCTTTGGCCGAACATCGCTACAAACTACAATACACTATACATAAACATTGTACACATAATAGTTGCTTTGCTGACATAATGACCGAATAATGACGGGTTATATTCCATCTGTCCCGTGAAAACTGCAGACCGCTAATATTTTGGGCGTATAAAAGTAATGTAGGTACGTATTTAATCTTCAATGAGTGCCAGTGTTTTCTTTGTCTTTTGTTTCCTTTTTTTTGGTTTCGTTTTATAAAGCCGTGGTCATTGTCATACTAATAACCAAACACTTTAATCTTCCTATGTCTCTACGGCCGATAAAAGTCAAAAGGGCGGGGTAAAAAAATTTTTATACCCTTAAAATAGTGTACCTATAACTTATGTAAGTTGCGAGATATTAAAATAATTGATTCATTCAGAAATTTGACATAATTTAAAAAAGATTCCTCAAATGTTATTGTGTTCTTCGAGAACATTCTACGCTCATTTTTGTCAGTGAGATTGCATTAACCTACTATAAAGTAACATGTGGATAAACATGACCATGTATCAATCTTATAAATCAAAAATAAAAATATTTAACAGAATAACATGTTCCATAGACAATATGTTAATATTAGAAAAAGCGTAAATAGATTGGATTTTCATTTTAATACATGTTATTTTGAGATCGACCAATGGCAGGAGCATTCAATTTTAACGGCTTTTGCAGTTATGCAATGAAACTGTTATGTATTATGTTTTAATTAATTAAAAATATTACATCACATTATTATAATAAATTATATTATTTATATTAGATAAGCGATATCAATGTAATGTAATATGTTAAAATGTAATGGAAGAAACTATTTATACAAGTTCGTTTATAAGCTAGCTAACTTCATCATCAACAGCCTTGAACAGTCCACTGCTGGACTAGGCCTCTCCTTTGAATGGAGGAATTGGCCTACTATACCACGCTGGCTAAACGGGTTGGTATAGGGTTTGTATCAAGTTTTCCTTCTCTTACAGTGATGTTCTCTGCATAATACACTCCCTTTGTCGGCTCTTACGACACCCACGGGATGATGCGGGGTGGTGACATTCCGTATTCTTAATCCGTCACCACACGAGCGCTAGCTAACTTACTACACAGAAAATTCCCTAAAATAAAGGTAAAATTAAAAGAACAATGCCCATTTTTCTTAGATACGCCGGCCCAGATGTAGACAGTCAATAATTATGGTAGTTGTTACTGCATTAGATAAAATAGTGTTAAACTAGCACTTTGAGATTGATTAGAGGTCCGCCACAACTATAATTTTATTAAAAAGAGTACTTTTATATGTTCAAAAAACAATAAGGTATGTACATAGTTTTATTAGGATAGTTAAAATATTTTGTAGTTTTGAGTAGAAAGGAATGTGTTAATCGTCTGGTAAGGGTAGAAACACAAAAGAAAACGCCAAAGTTGTAAAAGAGATCCAAAAACAAAAAAGCATTAGTAATGCGCACGGGCAAATAACAAACAAATATATAAATAAATTGAATATGACATTATTGACATTTACTAAGAGTCAAAAAAGTATTGCCATTTTGCAGTTGTTAAATGATATTGATTAATCGATATAGATTTTCAACGGACATAGGCTATCACTTATCAATCTATAAGATTTGGTCAAACTTATTTGTAGTTAATCGCGTATATACCTTTAAAATAAATACATAAAAAATGTTTAAGGACTAAATAAACATATGGTAGTCACTAAAATCATTTTGAGTACTGAAAACGGGAAATCGATTAAGAAGAAGTGATAATCGATTTAATATTATGATTTATTTACTGGCAACTTCTGATCTATTACGTTTTGGCTATTTAGACGATAACACATCTCTTTAAACATATTTATTGAATAAGTTTCTCGGCACACTTGTTATAAATAAAAAGGATTATTCAACAGCAAATTGAAACTCTACTGTGCTGTTCATGAGTTCCAAACTGGGCCAGAAATGGGCATTGTTCTTTGTTCTTGTTTTTTATTTTAGCTATATACATATGAAATTGATGTCATTATTTTTTGCACCAACTTATAAAGTACAAATAAATATTGGCGCTATGAGTACAAATAAATATATGCGCTATAAGATTTATAGCCTTTTTTTCTGTATGGATATAAGCTTAATCCATGACAGTCGCATCAATCATTCAATAATGTTGTATATTTAATGCTTGTATGTAAGTATGAACACGACCTGTAACGCTCGCACATTGCCTAGATAACCACCATATCAGTGTTTTTCTGTCTGTTTTAGTCTAATGTCCTCTATAGCGACGCAAAGTCTTTTCCTAACCCCAAGAGCTGGCAAGACCAAAAATATAAGTTCATATCTTTTTTTTTTTTTCACTAGCCTGTACTGTCCCACTGCTGGGCAAAAGCCTCCCCCAAATCTTTCCATATCTTCTTGTCACCTGCAGTGTCAAACCAACTCCTGTGGTAGGCGTCCAAGTCATCTCGCCACCTCTTTCGGGGCCGGCCCCGGCGACGCTGTCCATCTTCTGGCACCCATAGTGTCGAGATCTTCGACCAACCTTTTATTAAACAAAAATAAATATATATACCTTTACGCAGAGCGCTTCTCAACCATTACGAACAAAAATAAGAAAATATAGAAATGTACTTCTTTATCATCGAAACCATCATACATTTGGTATAGAGGGACCTTTTTTATACTTGAACACAACTAAAGTTGTCTGGGTACTAGAAATTCAAAGGTCAACCACTTTTCTTTATCAGTTTGAGACACCTGGCCGATTATATTTAAAACGATACAAATATACATTTTATAACCGCTTAATATATGTCAGTGATTGATGAATATAGATTCCGACTTTGAAGTTTTTCATATATTGGTCCAGTGGCTAACAACCATACGACCCGCCTGTTGATTATATAAGCGATACGAATTTATAAAAAAGATGATTCTTTGCTACTCGCGACAAGACGAAGTTTGTCATACAAATTATAGTCTTTTTATGGCACTTTGCAAAATGGTCGTTACAGCTAAATCGAGATAATTTTGCTGCCATCTTTTTAAAGACAAAGTCACGTCTCCAGAGGCAATGTTCAAAGCGATATACAATGATATTAAAAATACTCCAGCGTGATATAAAATAATAAAAATACAATATTTTTTTAAATGTCTGCTTTCATTCTTCAATGCTTTGCAGACCGAGATTACCAAATATAAAGAAACAATAGAATTTTCTTACCTATTTTGGTACAGAGACTCGTTGTCGTACTATTTACAACAAGGTAGGTACATAGTGTGACCGTCTAGTAGTCATAGTGCGCTTTCCTGTCCATGCTCCTTACTTGCCCATAGATCATATAGCCTGTCCATTGCCACTAACATTTACGACAAGGTTGTACCTTCATTAAGTAACAGAAGCATTGTGTGATTAAGACAGAAGTAAATTAGTGTGAGTTTTAAAGATTTTGATCTCAAATTGAACCACTGAGGTGATCATATGATTGACTATAGGAGCTGATTTGACGGTGAGCAGATGAGTCTTTAGAGTCGTGAGGACGGCTATCTTGTATATTGATCTTCATCTAAACTCATGCATAGATATATCTGAATGTCGTCATATTCTAACATGAGCCATGTTGAATCGTTATCACTTTTGGGACAATGATCATTGAATAGATCAAGATAACCGCAAGCAACTTCAGACTTTGGATCATACCTAATTATAGATCAATCAAAATCGGCTTAGCGATTTAACTATGAAAACGTATTCAAAATTCAAATATTTTTATTTCAGGTTGGTAATTTACATACTCTTTTGAAACGTCACTGACTCTAGTTGCCGGTTCCAAAAGGTAGGCTCAGGGAGAAGACTCCGGCAAGAAACTCCCCTGGACACTTTTTTAACATTTTTTTTTTACAATTTTGTTTTGAGAATTACAATATCTTGTCAAGAAAAAGCGAGCACAATTTAGAATAGCAAATATATAAATTAACTGTGAGCAGTAGTTTGCAAGATTAGCAAACAGACTTACATATTTAAATAATTAATCTAATGTCGGCAAGCCAACACGACATTTGTTACCTATGCGGTTGAATTTGAATTCCTACTCACGAAATCCCTACCTAATAGAAATTTAGGCCTTTTACTGGACTAATTAGTACAATAGAGCCACGAAAAAGTTTTTTTTACATAAAGTATTTATAAAACCTAAGTTGACCGCGATAAAATACCAGTATTTTTGATTTTATCTGGTGACCGCCTATTAACCTCTGGCTAGCACTAAGGCTATTTTCATAGCAGTTTCCTACTACTACTATAAAGGTGAAAGTTTGTGAGCATATTTTTTACACTCTCACGCAAAAAGTACTAAACGGATTTTAATAAAACATTAGAATAAGCCACCCCCATGCGGGCAGTCCCGCAAACTAGAACTAGTATTTTATGTCTTATAGAAACACTATAGGACGCAAGCAGCTACGCCTGCATTTTTTTTTAATTTACCCGTTTTGGCCGATCCCGTGGGAATTTCGGGAAATCCCTTCTTAGTGCACCCCTACGGTCCCCAAGGAACGTACATGCCAAATTTCAGCTTCCTGCGCCCAATAGTCTTGGCTGTAGCGTGTATGTCAGTCAGTCAGTAACGCAAGGATTTTTATATATTAAGATTGAATATTAATTTATGTATGATGAAACAAGGGATGATTAAAAGACTTTGGACTGCCGGGGTGTGTTAAAGTTTACTTTAAGCAAATGTAATAATAAGTGTATCAATAGCTGTTTGAAGAGCATAATTTTGAACTGCTCTTGAGAATTTCTAAGCCCTATAAATACAGAATAAGACTTTAATTTTGTAATTCCCTACAATACAAGTTATTAACTGACATACAAACGTCCCAAAAATTTGCTATGGGCGAACAAAAACATTTGTTTTATATTTCATTTTATACTAAATACATTATGATTTCTATTACAAACCATGTCATGAAGGCTCTCGAGTAGATGTTTAAACAAAATCACATTCTTACACCCTACACAATCGCATCATGTGAACACAGCCTTATTGAGTTCGCGACCGTAGTCAGGCTATTAACATGCTATTAACATTGACCTTTAAAGCGATCGCGCCTCGCGACTGAACGTAAGCGACTATTCGTTCTAAGGACTGTAGCAACCTGTGATTTTCATGACTTCAAGTGTTTGGTGATATTAAGAGTTCAAGCAACTTGTTGACTAAACAGTAGTGTTTTATTTAAATTGATTGTTATGGTATTTTATGTGTTGTAATTATAAGGCTGGTTACTTGATTTTAAACAAAGGTTTCTCCGGCCATATAATTGCCCTAGAGCTTGAAATTTACTTTTTATACGTACTACATATAGGAATTTTCAGTAGTGAAATTACCGTATGTTGATTGTCTACAGGAGTGAGCTTTCTCTGGCTCTACAACGGGTGCTGTACGCAAACTGCTTGTATGTGAGGAATATTTCGAGTAGACAGTTCTGCAGTTCTTTTAGCTTCCCTTCCTTTGAGCCTATGAGATCGATATAAAAAACAAAGAAAAAAGAACAACTGACTATGTGTTATTTTTTTTTACAATCAACTAAGCCATAGGATGTTCTTATAATAACAGCTATGACTTACGTCTCTATTCAACGATACTAAATCTCATAAATATGTAGCTGCCAATACGTTACGCTAAAAAGGCCTGTAAAGTTCTCTGTGCATGTATTAGTTGATCACGTATGTACAAAATAAATGTGCCTCACAGACAGTGCAACGCAATTTGTCGCTTATTTATACATCCAAAACAAACCAGTATGGAATTCAACAACATCTTTTTTATACACCAAATATTTTACCAGTGTCTGTTTTATTGCATATCATCCGTTATAATGTCCGATAGACTAATATGGTTGATCAATCATTATCATTATGTTGCGCAATATTATATTCAAATTCCTATGTAAATATCATAATATTGTAGCTTTGAACAAAAAAAAGTAAACTTGTTTTATTAGGGACTATTGCAACACAGCGTAGTGGTTTAAGCGGCCGCCTCGTCTAAATAAAGGTGTGTTTTATAAGTTCCATTTCTAAACGCGACATCAATTTGCGTGATGCACATTTGCACAAATTGTTGTTTCATTTCTAGGTGTCATCATCATCAGCCTTTAAGAGTCCACTGCAGGACTAGGCCTCTCCTTTGAAAAGAAGAATTGGCCTACTATACCACGCTGGCCAAACGGGTTGGTATAGGGTTTTTATCAAGTTTTCCTTCTCTTACAGTGTTGTTCTCTGCATAATATGCTCCCTCTGTCGGCTCTTACGACACCCATGGGATGATATGGGGTGGTGACATTCCGTATTCTTGATCCGTCACCACACGGACGGTGTAGGTGTAAATGTTTGTAAAGTACGCCACGATACACGATTTAATCCTAATAAACATGGTTGCTGCTGATAACCATAGAATTATCTTATTCTTATTAAGTACCGTATTGGGATACCTGGCCTTCCAAACTTTTCCTATTAAATTTCAGCGCAAAACTGCTGTATCTGGCCTAAAAGCTCTTCAGTCTTGTCAGGGACTGTTCCATTTTCAGATAACTGTATTCCGTGCAAACAGCCTATGTTGTCAATTTTGTTGGAGTAGTACTTACTTCTATTTGAGTTCAGAGAAGTGAGAACATAATTATGGTTGTTGAACGAGCAACAATGAGGAACAAAGTTACACGTGCGCCATAAAACAATAAAGCTGATTGAGTATAATGACTTCTTCCCGCTTCGTTCAAAAGCCGCTCTTAATGACACTACAACTGGATTACTGTTAATAACTTACTCTACGATGTAATTTTACTGCTTCCGAAGAAAATAACATACAACTAAATTATAGCAAATGTTGTTGTAAATGAAAATTAATTTGTAGGTAGTGTGAATTAATTGATAGAAACTTGTCTAGAAAATTGTGGACCGCTCTGCTGATACTAGCTGTACACACAGTAACAGTTTTACTTGACTGCCTACGCCCTGGGGTTGCCTTGTTATAGTAACCATTGATAATCACAACTTAAGGCTCTAGACAGACGGACCGGATTTCAACTGCAATCCAACTGCAAATGCAATTCAAGTGCAGTTTGAACGCAGTTGACACGACTGCAATAGAACTGCAAACCAACCGTGCAGTCCCATTGCAGTTCAATTGCAGTCGGCGTGCAATCGTTTGAACTGCACACCGACTGCAATCGAACTGCACGGAGAACTGCAAACCAAATGTGCAGTCCGATTGCAGTTCAATTGCAGTCGGCGTGCAATCGTGTGAACTGCACACCGACTGCAATTGAACTGCAATCGGACTGCACGGTTGGTTTGCAGTTCTATTGCAGTCGTGTCAACTGCATTCAAACTGCACGTGAACTGCATTTTTGCAGTTGGATTGCAGTTGAAATGCGGTCCGTCTGTCTAGAGCCTAAATTATGCTTTTTATGGATAAAATACCCTGCAGGACAGTGTGTGACTGTGCGCTTATGTTACTTAATATGACGCATGTCCTCCTGAAATTAGCAACACAATACCATGCAGGTTTAGGCATAGTTAAACCCATAAGATTAAATTTAGATTAAGCGAATGCCTACACATTGATATTGAATGTCGAACAGACTAAAAAGGAACTAATTGACAAGCCTCATAGACGCAAAGAAATACATGTAGAAAAACTATTTTCCACAGCAATAGGTCCATAAGAGTCTAAATAAAAATGCAGAACAAATTCCAAACTAATAAATATATGCGCAGTAGCCTTATCATGACCTGCCACACAACCTCAAGAAAGAACATTCCATAAACTATGTTCGCCATATATTTTTATTGCAACCAACATTATGACTAAGAGGTGTGGCAAATAGTGGCAATTTAATCGAAATTCGCATTTTCAATAGTACGACTATTTTATGTGTTATTGTGGTTACACGTGTTTACACATGATTTTTTTGTTCGTGGAGATCACATGGGTATCGTTTCATGCATACATTCACGGCCATGGTCAATGTCAAAAGTCAAATAAATCAACATTTCCTACTTGTTGCCTACCTTCATTACTTTGTGCGTTATTATTATATTTGCTTTCATAATTTTTTGCGCAATTATGCGTGTTTGTTGATTTCAAATTGAATCTGATACTTTTAACATGAGTTTTCTTAATATTAGGAGAGGTTTACATCTACTTTAGATTTACTAGGAACTTTGGGAGTTTACTCTAAATAAGCAAAATCCCACGTAAATTGAATAATGGGGTTTGCTTCAATGACAATAGCGACTCTTTTGGCAATAGCGAGAGTTTTTTAAATAGAGACAGAAGTACGTTTCCCTAACTTCTCTGCATATGTGCTATTTTGAATAATTCGGTTTTATTTTTTTTAATAAGGTTGCCGTAAGCAGTCTTTATACTGTAATTGGGCAAAAATACGTTTAAATATATGATAATTTATCTCGTACTTAAATAAGCGTATCTCAGTATGATACTGACGTAAAATAAATAGTACAAATTGCTCGTCACGTGTGAAGCCTACATGTTTAAAGCACATGTCTGATAATATATATAATAAATGTAAATTAAATGTACCATGCGATTTTTTATTTATAATATTATTTACATTTACATGTGTGCATCACTCACGTGTTCCTTTTATGTGATGTGGAATTCGTATTAAGGTTGCTTATTCATCAAAGATGGACGGGTGAGATGATCGATGTCTAAGAGAATTATATAACTACTAGTCGACGCCAGCGGCTTCGCACGCACATATTTTCGAATTTCCCGTTTTGCCCGATCCCGTGGGAATTTCGGGAAATCCCGTCTTAGTGCACCCCTACGGTCCCCAAGGAACATACATGCTAAATTTCACCTTCTTACGACCAGTAGTTTCGGCTGTAGCGTGTCTGTCATTCAGTCAGTAACGCAAGGATTTTATATATTAAGATTATATTATCTACTTTATTGGAATGTAACGAATATTTTGTTTAATTTACAACACATCACTACATAGTATAAAACAAAGTCTGACTTCTGTCTGTCTGCAAGGGCAAACAGACAGAACAGACGTTGCGTAGTTTTAAAGCTTTAAGCATACATAGGGATGTATGCTTAAAGCTTTAAAACTACGCAACGGATTTTAATACGTTTTTTTAATAGATATAATGATTCAAGAGGAAGGGTTATATGTATAATACATAATATGGCGGTACGAAGTTCGCCGGGTCAGCTAATTGTAAATGAATCTTGTATCAATGCGTGGTATTTTGGTAGGACACCGATTCGCGGTGTAACTTCAAAGGTGCCATGAAAATGCCAGAGAAAATATTTTCTCTTCCGTGTGTCATGCGCATCCGACCGCAATTCCACGCACAGTGGGAAGCCCGTTAAGACCGAGGTTTACCTACGTGGAGTCCTTTTCTACGCCACTCAGTCGCCTCGTTCATTTCATATAAATAATCAGCCTAACAAATTGAAGACGTGTTCTTCTGAGCAGTAGACACGGTTGCTTAAGTAGTAACAATGTTAATACATTATTAAGTCGTTAATGACTATTGGAGTAACACTGTAAGTTGTATGAGTATCGTTCATTTGACTGAGTTGTGTTCATTTTAATGATCATTTCATGACGAACGAGTAAACATAGTGTTCTTAGTACGAAAACGAGAGATGTTTGTTTATAAACAATGTTTTAAATATTTACTTAGACCGCAGAAAATATCTATGCAATTATAAAATTTTATTAGAATAAAGAGGGACCATGTGGTGACGGATTAAGAATACGGAATGTCACCACCCCATAACATTCCATGGGTGTCGTAAGAGCCGACAGATGGAGCATATTATGCAGAGAACAGCACTGTAAGAGAAGGAAAACTTGATACAAACCCTATACCAACCCGTTTGGCCAGCGTGGTATAGTAGGCCAATTCCTCCTTTCAAAGGAGAGGCCTAGTTCAGCAGTGGACTGTTATAAAGGCTGATGATGATGAAAGATTGACCTATCAATCAATCAGGAACCTCTTAAATGGATTACTGAAGTTTATTCTAATTCAATAGAGACGTAATATATTTAAAAACGATATTAATGTAATTCTATGAATCTTAAATGTTATTTTTCAATCCATTTTTATAAATAGATGTTTAGTTAATTTTTAACATATTATTTAATAATAATGTTATGAATGAGGCGTGGGTAATTCGCTACAAGTTAAATATTTCAATGGAGAAACAAAAAATAGAACAAAAAGAACGATAAAATGGTTTTTTGTTCACGTTTTCTTAGCCCTGATTGACGTCTTGTGAGACATCATTTGACGACCGAAACGTGACCGAAACTCTGAAAGATGTTGTCAAAATAATTTGTTTAACGGATTTGTCATATTTCTATGAAGTAATGAAATCGCGTCTCAAGTGTTAGCTTTGTGTGATACGCGTAGTTAAAAAGTGTCATAAAAATTATCTAAGTCAATGAAACTGTTCCATGACGCATTTATTTTAAGCTTATCGCCGCATTAGTGTGTCTCTTTGTACTTAACTACATACTCTATAGAAATATAGCTATCTGTAGCTATTTGGTATACTCTTAATACATAACAATTGAAAAAGAAGAATAATACTAGTTCAAATTGACAAAAAAACGTTATAGCCACGATGCGCACGGGTATTTATTTGACGCTCAGTTCTAACTTTTATAATCTAACTCATTACGCAAAGGCAACCATTCATACAGCCTAAGAACTGTTACTATGTACAAGACTCTTTACAGATCATTATTCAGAGCCAGTACAATACTTGGTCCACGTCCAAGTTCAATGGACTAAAGAACTGTAGACAATACCTGTAACCGTCGGGGACCGTTCTCGTACCTAATTATATAATTGTTTCGTATGACGTTTTGTTCCAATAAGACTTATTCATTTTGGATAATTAATTTGCAATTTGTACGCCTGACAGACACAGGATGACTTTATACGGCTCAAGATTTAAAAATATATTTTGTTTTTGAACAATGTGTTATCTGGGTATAGTTGTCAAAATATCATCTGCATGGCCACAATCAAATTGATAGCTGATACTACATTGCTCAGATGAAGGGCTCCGTTTGAAAGGGCTCTTTAAGAATGTACATATGCTATAAATATGCTGACGAAATTTCCAATATTATATGATTGAGTAAGCTACGGTTCACGTAAAATCTTATTACTTATAGAATAAACCGTAGTCCTACTGCGTTCTGAACTGATCGCCAATTGCACTAACTAAGCAGATGCAGTAATAAAACACAGCACAAATATGCCCTGGGTTACGTACCTACCCACAAATATACCATGAAATTTCAAAGAAAATTTTAAATAGTTACTTAAAAACGAATAGGTAAAACATACACACATACAACGCGATATACTCAAGTGCGAAATAGCGTCTCATAAAACAACTGTAATGTATGTATTTAAATAATAAAAGTTATTGTTTTTCCAAGAATACCCACGCACTAGTTGAGTCATAATCATTAAGATGACTATTATACCACAATATTAGTACGCTGCGCTTAATTTTAGTCTAGAGCATTGTAAAAATACTTATTCTCCGACAAAAATAATAATTGTTTTAATTAAAACATGATGAGAATAATTATTTTGCTCGCTATACTTAATGAACACTAATAACTGGAAATGTTTACAAGATCTATGTATTAAAATGGCCATGTAACTAATTTAAAAAAATGAATTTGTTGTAAGAGTTAGGTTTGCTTATCTAGTCTGCGAATTCTTAGTTGAAGTAATAGTTCCTGTAGCTTAAAATTTCTTCGAAGTCACGCATGCTATTATACTGTGTTAGATTCGGTTGATATCGCCGCTGGGCTGCAAGGGGAGAGAGGATCGAAGAAACCGTGAAGTTTTAGAATGTTAGGCTAGACGTTTTAACAAGAGTCTCACGCAATCTCCACCGGACACAAACTCGCATCAAACTCAACATCCAAGGGTAGATAGAACTGCTCAAAAAACCTAAGAACATGTGAAATGCGATTATCATTAAAATTTGCTGCAAAAAAAAACTGTACAGGCGAAGTAAGAGCAATCAAAGAACGTCACTTCAGCCTCTACATGTATGCACCCAGACCATACAGTATCTTGTCTTTAACTTTAGGTCTGGTTTTCCTAGTTATGACTTCAGGGTCTAACTGAGTAATAAAATTGAGTTGTGATTGATGGCCCGAAGTGGATAGGTAAATATATTGAGCAGTCATAACAGCTGACAAATACATATAATGGCTCATTCTGGTTTTTCAATGACATTGAGAGTATTGTTTACTTAATACAATTGTTCAGCTATTTAATACGCATCGTATGCGGTGTTTTTCTTTCATCAGTGATTTTATTTACCACCGGCTTTAAATAGTGTCTACCTATAGAAATTAGGTAAAGCATTCAATTGTGAAAAGTTAATCTGAACTATGTAGTATAATCACTTTTAGGTTATATCTCGGAAGCATTTATTGTAAATGTGAATTTTGGTAATATTTCAAAAATGATCTTAATACACTTTACATCGCTACGAAGTCGTCCTTCGTAGCTAACTATAAGGACAGGAGTACATTTTAAGTAAGTAGTAGCGTTATAAATATTTTGTTAAATTTTTTATTCTATCTGCTTTTATAAGTCTAAGTGGCCATGTTTATATATTGTCAAGTTGCTTTTTCCTTGTGATGTCGTCCGAAATGGTCCATCGTGACACTATTATCGTGACGCAGTTTCACGTTTGCCATAAATTATAATGTTAGACAAAAAAACGTAATGTATATCGTCACCGCCGTAATTCTAAGTAAGGAGGGACATTAAGGAAAATTATGTCTAATGAAGATTGTCATACAGGTCAAACGTACAAACAAACATCGGTATAGTTTGTTTGGTTGTGGTTGTCTTTAAATACTCCGAGTTTGAACAAGCTTTTTAATATTTGAGGTTTATGATGGTGTTGCTCCAGGATCTACGCAGCGCCGTAGAGTAGTTAACAAACGTAGAACGTTGCCAATAATATTATTTTTTATAAACAATTTCTGTACTGCGTATGTCAACGAACGTCTACTAAACGGCTGGACCGAATCAATTATTTTCTATTTTGTTTAATTATTAGCAAGACCAGGTTTATACATTAAAAATCAAAATAGTTAATGTAAGTGCTTTAAATGGCTTAAATTTAAAAATAGACAACTTAATAACAAACAAACAAACAAATTCAAGTGCACTGTAGGTATACCTACTTACAAAGTTATCGTAATAAATTGAGAGCAAAATGAAGGCATTACGAAACGCCATCAAAAGTCATAAAAAACTAATCATATATTCACGGTCAAGTTTAAGAACGGAGAAATATGGCCCGTAGTATACTGCTTTGCAAATATTAGCATTTTTACAACATTGTGAAAAACGTACATAGCATGCGCAGTTTCATTGCGCAAAAATGCGGTTTTCTGTCAAGTCCGGTTTCTCACTTCATCGCAAATTAAAAAGAAAGCCGTTTATGGCTATTATCAACAGTGATTTACCATTTAAAAGTTGTATATATTATTAATGTTCTGTTCAGCCTTATTCCGATTGACATTTAAAATATATAAATTGAAATAAATTAATTAATATTTTGTAATTTATCAAGAAGTATGTTAATTTAAAATAATAATTACATGAACATGGCTGTATCAAGCTTGATCATCCATCAAAGTCTGAATAGTATCAAATTGGATCTACTTATATAAGCTGTTCTCTCGTGATATCGACTTAAAAAATATTCTTTGTAAAGAAATATGTATATATCTATATCTTGCCTTACGACTGACTGACAGACAAGCGACAGTCAAAACTATTGTACCTATGCAGTACGCTTTTGGGTGCAAGAAGCTGAAATTAGGTATGTATGCATAGGATTGTATGCATAGGTCGCGTATGGGTGCATAGGGTTCCCACCAAGAACTTAGGGTCCCAAGCCAACCTCACCTGCAAGTGGTGCACCTTCCGATCAACGGACGAGGCTCTGGCAAACAAAATATCCCGATAAGCGGCAATAGGCTCCCCACCTATTACGTGGGATCAAAACACTGGCGAAAAGTGGGCGTTCAATATGCCTCTGCCTACCCCTTCGGGGAAACAGGCGTGAGTCTATTTATGTATGTAAGAGTATGTGCCTTGGAGAACGTGGAAGAGCACTAAAAAGAATTTTTCCGAAAATCCCAAAAGATCGATCAGACAATATTCAAAAATTGTGGGGGCGTAGCTGCGTGCATTCACTTGTTTATTATTTATGTTGTTATCGATTTCATGGACTAAGAAAATATTATATACGTACTACTTCTTTTTTCTGTCCGTCAGTGTACGTGTGAATTTTATTGTGAGATAGAAGAAGTTACAGTGTTAAAATATATTTCATTTTTATCTATCGTCGTAGTAGATATTTGTTATAACTTAAATGACATTACTCTAGATGCCAAATAATTGCTTTTTGAATCAAATTTATTGACAGGAGGTGAGGACTTTTACTTTATTAAAATTGAGGAAGGAAGCAAAATAATGTCATGACTTCGACGCGACTAGGTTTTGGTCATATTTCATACCTTTCTTTATGCTTATGGCTTATGGCCTAAAGTAGGCCAGGGTAGGGTATATTTGCTTAGTAAATCTCATACTTGGTTGGTTATTTCCCACCTACAATTGAAATTTGAAAGGACTGTCTTAATTTAAGTCGCTATTCGACTTTGAGTAAAAAAATCTTCAATTTAAAACCTAACCTAAGTTTTACCAGATTAAAAATAACGAGCCATGTAAAATCTACAATTTGTAAAATGCATTACGAAGTCCTGAATTTTGAAGTGTTTGGTGCACAGTTATTGTCTGGTTTTACGAAGGTGTGTAGAAGAGGGAGGCCGAGGGCAAACGAGAGGTTTTTATTGTCTGCGTCCTCTGAAGCGGTATTAATACAGCCCTCGGAATATTTTTAATTGAAATACTAATTGCGTTCGTGTGCCTGCAAGCATATGGAGGGGAAGTGTTTGGTAAGTCAACGTATGTTGGAATGTATTAGTCTCCAATATTTTATTTCGTCTATTTGACCTGACCATGCCCTTCACAGTGTATGCAGCATCATGACAGTAAAATATATGAAAGCCATAAAACATTGAACTTAATATATTTTAGTTCACAGACTACTAGGAATACTTGAAGACTGCTAGGCACCGTACACTGGTTATAATTATACATCTATAATCTTCGTGTCTATTTGACGCAGCCAGCAAAAATACTTCAGTTACACCCTAGAGTTTGCCAGAGATATAGCAACATCGATTTCAAATTAACAGTGTTTAAAAGTTATGACTTGAAAACAAACAACAACACAATTACAATTTCAGCCATATTCATTTCTCCTGAATGTTTAGCAAGTTTAATTTCGGAATGATTCCAACAAGACCTAATACATGGTCAGAATATTCTAAAATGATTTGAACTTTAAGCACGTACTTTAGAGTAAATTTGTTTTGCGTAAGGAGGAATAATAATCAGTCGCATTACTGAGTGAATACATTCATTACGTTCTTGTTCACCTACTTTGACGTCACAACGGAGAACAATGAAGAAAAGAGAGCGAAAACGTTTGCTACATGATAATGTAGGTTAAAATATTGCTTGGTGCTCGAACAAAGTGTCTTGTCTGTTTGTTAGTCTTTGGAGAAAAGTACTGGCGTTATTTAGATTGGAGATTTGTTATTGGTTTAGTTAGTCACTTGGAAACAGATCATCATCCTATAACCGGATCAGTCTAACCGGATTTGGCTGAATATTAGCTTTTCCACAGAGCGACTGCCTGTCTGACCTCCGCAACCCGAAGGGATAGCGATATTCCATGGTAGTCACTTAGAAACAGATATTCTTGTATACATAAATGTTATTATTTTTCAAAACACGTTCGTAGAATGTTATGTCTCATACACGTAATGGAGCTGCCAGTATAGTTAATTTGTAAAAGCAGTTTATTTACATCCGAATACATTGAACGAAAATGATGAAGTTCTTTAATAAATTGATTGCGAGCGAAACCGAAGCATGACGCTAGAGTACAATTTGGCAGAATGCCTGCCATACAACTGAACTCGCCCTTTGAGGAAGAAACGCGCACCGAAAGCTTATTGTATATTACTAATAGAAATCAAGGCTCTAAGTTATGATTCACTGTGGACATATCCTTAAGTTATTTTAAGGATAGTTGATGGCCGGTTAAGGGAAGACGGAAATCATTTGTCATGTTAGACGTAAGTTGCCCATGACCTGACCCTTGATATGAATAAAAATTACCAATCGAACACTCCATACATCATTGTCACTCGTAGGTATTTGTCATAATGATATGCACACTTCTTATACAAAGTTCATACCTGCATTAAATAATCTATGACGCTCAAATATATCAACAAGTTTATCCAGTTTCAAATTAGGATGTATGCCTTTTAAGTCATCTATTATTGTCTAAACATTGTACTATATTGTTATTCAAACACTCACTCAAGCTTGCTAATTATCCAACCTTTTTAACTATCAGTAATGAATACATGAATGTATGTTGTTTGAGTAGAGAACATCATTGCATACAAACTAGTAACTACCGAAAGTAATAAAACATGAAAATACTTGGTAAACCTAAGACAAGTACAAAAGGTATTGAAAAAGATAATATAGATTTTAAATAATCGATCTGCTTTTAAAATCCATAATCTAATCATTTTCTAAATAACTGTAAAGTGTAACTTTTTGTATGAAATAGACGAGGGTAATAAAACATATAATATAGGCCAGTGCTAATCAATATTAGAGTCACTGAATAAACAGTATGGTTACTTTTTTATACTTCTTTCTGTAAGCAGCCTTATTCATTCATTCTCACGAGGCCAAGGCTCATGTGTCATAGTCCTAAATATCTATCAAGTGAATAGGGAAATGCCTTGAGGCCCGCAAAAGCCTTTAGTCTTTCACGTAAATAAAATAAAACGACAATTTTAAAATATTTTGTGAATAAATAATTCTTGCTACAATACGATATAACCTTTTTATTTTCGAAAATCAATTATTTAAAGGCGTTTATGTTTACTCAAATGTAGATAAATTGCATATTGTTAAGCGTTTTATTGACGTTTATATAAGTGTTTCCGTACGTATAATATAACATCGTTGTTATGCAAAGGTGCACAACTTTTTGAGCCTTGGTTGGCGCCTCAATTTTATCCTTACTAGGAACATGCTCATATGTTAGGGACACGTGTTTTTATCTAAATAGAAAAATTCAATGTGTTTATTTGCTAAAATGTGGTATACCAAGATGTTATAGCCGTGTGGTTGACGGCATAGAATACAAGTGTCACCACCCCCTATCTTCCCGTGGGTGTCGTAAGAGGCGACTAAGGGATAACACGATGCAAATACCATCTTTGCGGAGAGACGGAAAACTCGACATCAAACCCTATACGATTGTCCCTTTGGTCTCGCGGCATAAATGTGCGCGTGGGATCGGGAGGTCCCGGGTTCGACTCCTGGGTCGGGCAGTGTTATTGGGTTTTTCTGTCACATATTTCTCGGTAGCAGCACGGAGTCTGGAAATGTGCCCGGTACGGCAATAGGCTCGCCCCTTATTACGTGGGACTAAAGTATATCTGGCGAAAAGTGGGTGTAGACAGTGGCGGCGCTAGACCACATTTGGACGTCGGCGACATCATGTTCGCGAGGCCCTTGAAATCTATGACAAGGCCCCGTTTACTTCGTAGACAAAAAAGCGTTATAATTAAGTGAGCCACATTATAAAATAATGTATGAATAATAAAATAACAATTCAAAAATTTTCATCAAACACCAAGACCCTCAGCACCCACGTGTTCGAAAATAATTAAAGTCATTATCATCTGCTTTTTCCCGAATTGTTCGATGTCGGCTACCTAAGCCAGGATGATTGGCGAAATGAAATTAAGTATGTAACTTGTAAAACTTTTTGCGAGGCCCCCTCAGGCGCGAGGCCGTCGGCGGTCGCCGACGTCGCCGACGCCTAGCGCCGCCACTGGGTGTAGAAATACACCTCTGCCTACCCCTTCGGGGATAAAAGGCGTGACGATATGTATGTATGTACCAAGATGTTCTTCCAAGCTTAGATCACCGCATTTGCTATAAAATATATGTTATCTACAGTTTTCATATTCATTAAGGCGATAAAAGGATTTTGTACTTAGCCATCTGTATACCTCATTTTTAAATCTATAATCATTTGCCACATCATTTTCATGAGCTATAAAAAAATGTTCAAGCATTGTGAACTCATCATGCGTTGTAAGCCCTGACTCATTTAAGCGAAGATAGCGTTACAATTCGCTTCATGCTATATACGTTGCCTTTGTAAATCTTTGTTTCATATGACAACGTAACTAGTGTATATATGGCATAATGAATACTCTGTACCGTTACGGAAAAACAATGCTTATGAAAAATAGTTTCAAATCATCTCAACGCATTAACGGGACGGACTAACGTGCTATACAAACTTATTTTCTACGCACTTAAATCGATTTTTTACTTACGAACATTATGGATAATGGTTGTGTCGTCTGTAATGCTTACCTGAAAAAGAAAATATGAATTTTTTATTGGTAAAAATACATATATTATGGCAAGACGAGAAAATATAATTGAAAATACGTAAGTTGTGTAGACATACATATAAAGGTCTGCCCGTGACCAAAGCTGGTGCAAATTAAGCTGTAACGTCGGGGCAAATACATATAACCATAGTCAAGGGCACCATAAAGATAGGATAATAACGCGAAGCCGCGGGCAAAAGCCAATATTAAATAAAGGCACTACTCGTACTATCCTAGATAGAAGGCATATACCCTTAAAATTTATTTCAGGGCATGCCATACGCATTATTATGACCTTTTGATATAAAACAGAAGCATATTTATAAATGTGATATAAAAGGCTTGTGTCCTAAAATGTAATTAGCGATTGATTCGTTCCTTTATTAGATGTTAAACCGAAATAACAGAATATTTCTTCAAAAATCGATGAGCAGCATTACTAATTACCGTTTTTAAAACCTTTTTGAAAGTGACGCAAAAACGCTGTAAACCATCATGGCGGTTGAGTGATGTGATGAAGTGCAAAACAAAACAAACCGTGAATGAAGTCTGGTATAGTGTACCCACTTTTATTTTGTTATATTCGATTTGACAGGTACAAAGTTTGAAATTTTAGTTGTATTTACTACCAAAGCGTCAACAAAATCAATGGCGGACGCACTGTATAACTTATTGCTCTCTGATTGGTGTTCATTGTCACAAGAATAAATATATTATTTTTAGTTTTAGAATCCTAAAAATAACGTTAATCTTACCTTTTCATAATAAATAATAAACTTTACTAACATCTACAAATAATAATATTACAATCGCCCAATTCCGCCAAATAAATATAGTCGCGATATGATGTCAGTGTCATTCTTACGTCAAAGAAGCGTATTCTTCTAAATTATATGATATTTGAATGAAATTGTAACGAGATCGTACGTGTCAACGACGAACTGTTTATTTTAAATTATACGATAATGACATAAGGTTATCAGAATACCGCTTTTAAATCCATTCAAAATATGATATCAATGTCATAAAAATAGCAGAATTGGCCCCCTATTCTTAGTGGACACAAGCCTATTAGACATACGCCTATTAACAAGTATCGATATTTTACAAACTCATATCACTAAGCAGAAGAGTAGAAGGTAAGATAATTTATACTTTTCTTTTGACTCATAAATAATTAAGATAAGTAACTAGAAGTTTCCACGATAACCGATACTATTTTCATTTCTTTATATTCATGACATGGTCATCAATATAATTTTTCCTTGAGACAGATGTTATGCATTAACAAAATACCTAGCCATATATTTACAAAGCGATTTAGCCATCACGTAACTTGTCTGCGGCAAAAAAATAAACAATTTATTATATTCTCTTAGTTTTTATGATCCGTTATTGACGCGAGTTCTTCCCAAAATGATTAAGATTTTAATGTTCAAGCATAAAACATTACGAAATTTTATATTTACCTAAAATTCAAGTATGCAGTAAAAATTATGACTGATAAGTAAGCAAGTAGGTATAATTGGTAAATCAACGATTAATGTCTGCGCGAAATGTGCCAAAAACCCATGTAAATAATTATTTAAAACGAATTTCCCCAATATTAGTCAACTTTTGTTTCATTCAAATATATGTGTATCTTTTACATTCTAAATAAATAAACCAGTAATTCTTCAATCATAAAGGTGACGATGACTACGTATTTATGCTAAATATTCTGTCATTACTATTTGTATTGTCATAAATGAGGTACTCATGTGTAAGCATTATCTCTTTTAAATCCCCTATAAGTCCATTTATTAACAAGAGCTTAGCTTCATTATGATAAGATATTATGTGCGCGTCATTCTATACAGTACTCGTGTAATTTACATGACGGATAGGTATAGTTCATCAACAGTACCTACCATACGTGTAGCGCGCCACTTTTAGAAGTTAGAGATAAAATGAGTCTGAGAATCATGGCTACTACAAACTGATATTAAATATAGGTCGTCCAAAAATTTATAGCAGCAGTATTTAGCGAGCTTGACCCACACGTCACGGATTCATCATCGCCCTAGCGTTATCCCGGTTGCATCCAAGACTTACACGCCTTGGAGCCCGAGGTCCGCTGACTGGTCTAACCAGATATGACAGAATATCAACCTTTTCTTCCACATGTCATGGATTATACTTAAGAAAATCTGAAACTTTCCTCTCCTTTTATCTTTCTTTCCTTGTTCGCAATCCCTCAAATAGCTCAGCCATATTTCACAGCATAAAGCTATGAAATGGCAGAGGGATTTCTCTAGAGATGAAGTTGGATAAGCAAAAACATTATGTAATCAATACAATGCTGTACTGATATCAGATTAATTATCATGTAGGTTTACGAAGCGCACTTGTTTATGTATTGACGTAGTTCTATAACTATAATCTTATTATTAGAATCGCCGCCTGTTGTCGAAATTAATTAAATTCCTTGTATTATTATCTTTAGTAATGTTATGCAATGAATGAACGACAAACTTTGCTAGTTTGTTCTTACTTCAAAAGTAAAGGGTCAATGGTACGTGATTAATTGCTTATATTAAATTATGATGACAAAAAATTATATCACCAAAAATAAATAATGACACTCTAATGTTCAAAAATAAAACAAAGCTTTATGAATATAATTATATACCTAATGTGACATTTGTTTGGTGACACTAGAGACCTCAATATGTCAAATGAAACAAAAACTTAAAAAAATGGATATTCGCTTTGTTGTCTAACAACCTTTTATATTTAAGAGGCCGCAAAAACTTTTCCTAATGAAAATGTATTTATTATTGATGACGTTAATAAACTGAGAGAATTTCTAGACGCAACAATTAAAGGCAACCTTCGGCTTGGTATACAATGTTTGAATACAGCTGATTCTGTAGAAACCAATTAAATAGTACCAGTAAATGACTAAGTAATTAATGAGCTATAAATCAATTGTAATATAGAAAATGGCAAGATACTAAACATGTCAAATATGAAATTGAAATCATTTTAAGAACTGCGAAAATAGGTCATTCTTTAGTCACTACAGAAACTATTAAATGTATTAGTAAGTGGGAATCATGTCATAGTCTGACAGAGAAAGTCAATGTTTTTTACGCTACTTGTAGGTAAAAATGAAATCATAATGTTACTAACTGGGAATTTAGAATTTCACAAGAGTCACATAAGGCAAGGTGAAACCAGTACATAAATCAATGTATCGTGAATAAATTGTTGACCTTAGAAAACATAAAGAAATAATTGCTATAACGATTTATTTAAGTATTTAGTGCATCACCAACGTAAATAGAATTTTGAAGTAGCTTAATGAAAGTAAAAATCAATAAAAGATTCTTTACGACCCGATCTGCTTACAAACAAATAATATAAACTTATTTAAAATAAACTTTGATCGATTATTGTTAGTTTAAGGACATAAAGTTGATGTTATTACTGTTGAGCAGTTTCATGACTTTGTTATTATAAAATAATTAATAACTAACAAGCATAATAGTCCATAGTAAAGACCGCTAAGTAAAGAGATAGAATTAGTATTACATCTAACATTACTTATGCTGAATACAAAAATCCAAGAATTTGAACAATAATTCGACCAAAGTCTCAGAAAGAAACCTAAAGTAGAGGCAAATACCGTACAAGAAAAAAACAGAAGTATAAACGTTGGCGTTATCAACGTCGCTTGGGTATACAAACTACACAAGCATCTTGCCGAGTGCCTTGTGATCATCGAACCAATCAAGGCTACAGCGTTCATGATTTTATGAATAATTTATATTATAGGTGACGATGCGTATTTTTACAAGCAATTAATCTTCTATGTAGTAACACAGTTAAATATAATATTAAACAAAGCCGGCCCACAATCTACGTCTCAGTGTCGTTTTATTTATTTATATCTATCGTATTCACATTTTTATTTTTAAACATTGGAAACAGAAAATCATTTTCAATATTTTCGAGAATCTTGTCTCCATAGAACTTTTACTTTTATATTTAGCAAAAATCTTATGATGACTTCTTTTGATATGAGAATTTAGAGTATTGATAAGATAATCCTGTTGACTGATGCAGCGTTATCTAAGGTAGTGATTACATGTTCAGTTTGTCAACAACTCTGCGTTTCTTTTTCCAGACTGATGGAATGCTTGCGTGTAAGTAACAGTTTTTAACATATTTGAAAAACAAAGTGAAAATGCAGATATGTTTAATAGCTGTCCATCTCATGACAGTCAGTGCAAACAGGGATAAAATTTCATGACGATTATTCAATGTCGATGCTTGCGATGATTTATCAGCTCTCGTATCATCTACTCGTATCTTCAAAATACAATTCTGTATTTTGAAACGAAATGTCAGTAAATTAATAAACATATGGGGAAAGAGGTTACGTCATTTTTGTTACTTGTAATTTGGAAGAAAGCAAAATTCTAGACACTTTGTCATAACGCCTGTCTGACTGCCCGTGTATACAGCCATCAGTACGTACCCAGTCAGCGTATTCAGGGCCAATGTCATAGTTATAACTGAAGGCAAACCAAGCGCGTAATCTCCGCCTATTATGATATCAGGTAGTAATGAAAGATAAATATTGTTTTGGTAGACTAAGTCATTTTCTTCAGCTTCTACGTCTATATAGCTGTAAACCATTCAACAAGTGACACGAACTTTATACAATAAAACACATGCTCAGAATTTTCATGATGAATTGTGATTTTCCTCAACGTGTTTTCTAAAGCATGAGTAGATGCGTACATACACGTAATGTACTTGAGTTATCTAATACTTGCATTATGTTAATGGGTGGATTAATTCAAGTTGTTAAAGAGGCATATTAATATTAGGTATTTATTTTATCAATAGGTACTGCGTACTATTAAAACAAGAAGCCCACCTTGCAAAAATCACGATAATCACGATATACGATGCAAATACCATCTTTGCGTAGAGACGGAAAACTCGACATCAAACCCTATACGACTGCCTCGTTGGTCTCGCGGCATAAATGTGTGCGTGGGATCGGGAGGCCCCGGGTTCGATTTCTGGGTCGGGCAGTGTTATTGGGTTTTTCTGTCACGAAATTCTCAGTAGCAGCACAGAGTCTGGAAATGTACCCGGTACGGCTCGCCCCTTATTACGTGGGACTAAAGTATATCTGGCGAAAAGTGGATGTAGAAATACACCTCTGCCTACCCCTTCGGGGATAAAAGGCGTGACGTTATGTATGTATGTGTGTACTTCATTGTGAATCACTTTCGTTGGTGTGAACATATCAAGAGACTCAGAGTAGATCACGTGGTTAATAATTACCCTTACACAAAAGTGGCAGAGGCCCTGCGCTACCGATATCATTTTCTATGATAAAGTAAGGCCTCGAGAAAGGCCGGTCTAGTCAATTAACTGGAGCCGAGCTTTATTATTCAGGGAAGGACAAGAAAAAGAAATTGCCTGATTCAACATTGAAAATATTTATGTAAATGCAGTTATTTTCATCTTACTCAGTTGAGGCCAGATGATACTTAGATTCCATAGTATAACGAGTTTATGATGATTAATGCATACATAATCAAGACTCTTATAATAACTCCACGCTACCGTAGCTATTAGTATGCGTGAAGTTCCTTAGGATGATAATACATGTAGTATGTTTTCGGCTAAAATATATGTATACATATTTTAGTAATATATCAAGTGTGAACGTCTCCAAGTGACATTACATAATAAATATCTGCCTCAGTACAAAATCTGTATAACCTCATTAATATTCTAAACACTTAGGGGCTGAGTTTTGAAATATTTATTTTTAAAGTAATTTATTTTCTATAGCTTGCGTTTTGTTTTATGTATTTTACAAAATTATGTACAACTCGTGCATGCTGGTGCATTATTGAGAATTTCAATACGTTTCAGTATGCAGATGTGAACAGCACCAAATATTTGTTTGCTTTGTAGTCAAACTGCATTCAACAAATTGCTTGAATACGATTAGCACAGCTCAATGCAATGGAAAGATCTTAGCATCTTTAAACGATGAATGATATTATTATTGAACTTGACAACGAGGATCAACAGATCAAGGATGTTTTAAATAGGAGCCTTCCTGTTTATCCTTACGTGGCCCGACGAAAACTGGACAAAGTCGGATACGCACGCAGACACAGGTGTGCATGCTAAATTGGAACTAATGGCTGTTGTAATAGAGATTAATGTTGTTTTATTAGACTGCAATCTCGGAACCAAAGGTGGACCTTGTCATGCACCTCTGATGCGAGTCACGTATCGAATTATACCAGTCACAACGAAATATTTACTGTCATGCGACTATAATAATTATTGATTAAAATGTTCTTGAGATAAGTGCCATTTTGCAGTTAACGAGACCTTACCTCAAAATAGAGACTTATCTATATAAAATCCTTGCGTTACTGACTGACTGACAGACAAGCTACAGCTGAAACTACTCGGCGCAAGAAGCTGAAATTTAGCATGTTTCTTCCTTGGGGACCGTAGGGGTGCACTAAGACGGGATTACCCGAAATTCCCACGGGATCGGCCAAAACGGGAAATTCGAATATTAGTGCGGGTGAAGCCGCTGGCGTCGACTAGTTACAAAATAAGGACTACGTATCAGACCAGATAAGGTCACAAATTTTAAGGAGTTTTTATAGAAGTCATTGTTTCTATTTCGATGCAACGTTTGTTCCAATCATTTTAGGGACAGAATATTCACGAGAATTTTGTCTAGACATTGTTAGTTGTACAAAGCCTAGAATAATAAGACCCGAATTATAATTTAGTCCTTCTTTTGTAAAAGGTCCAATATAATTGTAAAAAGCGACGCACTTGAGTATAACTTTAAAGTAAAATAGATTAAGTATATGAAGGTTGCAAATAAACCTTAACTAAAAGGCTTATGTTTCGTAAAGTTTATTTGTTCGTTACTTATACATTCTATTTCCTCCCCTTGAATATTGTTATGATAATCTTTCACATTATGCGATATGTAAAGCGCTTGCAAACAAGTGCGATAGTTAGTCGCCATTATCATTTGAACTGTAAGGACGTAGCATTGAACATGGGTAAATCAGCTGGTATTTACATTGTCGCGGTTTTGTTGTACAACATCAACAACTGTTAGTTTTAGTGTTTTGTTTTCAATTATATTCGCATCTGATTTTCATTGGACACTTCTGGTTTATTTATGGCTATGACAGTTGTGAGTCAATTGTTATTATTGTTCTCAAATTTATTGTGAATCATTCCAAGATCCATAAAGTCTTACAGAAAAATGTATGGTGTTGTTATCTTCTGCTTAATTGATTCGTCAGAAGCAAATTGATTTAGGTGTATAATGGTTTATTCAATTATTTCTTACGGATCCCTAGAGATGCATCATACTACTACAGCCATTTTTCTTGTGGTATCCTTGTATTTTGTCTTGTATTTCAAAATGTACATCCATAATCAATATTTCATAATGTGATCTTAATTATCGTTTTCTCTACTTTTTCTAGATGGTTCCATGTCCAACTGGTTTTGTTGCGTTGTTCAAAACGTGTTATGTACTTTGTAATAGATAAGCATGTCAGGTTGAGCAGGAACTATACTTGAAATACCTACTATCGAAGCGGTGCACCAAAGAGTAGGTCAGACTTATTAAGTACTGTACTTAATGTGTTTGATAACAAGTTTTTGCTTTTACTATTTAATACTAATTTTAAAGTAGCTACTACCTAGGCATCAACATTCTTAATAACCCTTACTGCCAATTTTTTTTTATTTATATCAAAAAGCAGATCGAATCTGGATTTTGTTCATTATTTTGTTCAGGCTTGTTAGTACCCTTGACTGTAATACCCATTTTTAACTGGACGAGTTTTCTCTTACTTTTAGCTCTATTCGCTGTTAACTAAAAAATACCATTATTGCATGACAGTAGATACACGCAAATAATACATCTATTTTTTCAAATAGTACTCGTAATCGCATATCATCGTCAGGCAATCAAAGCTCGCGTGTCATCACACCAGTATTTAGAATACTTCAAACAATAGCATTAACCACACGTGTCTAATAGTTCACAAACATACCTTTATCTAACTTGTAGTTGGTAAAGAGAAAAGTGTTTATTCACAAGAACATCGGTATGAAAAATTTCCACGTGGCAAGTCATGTGACACGTCAGTATAGCGTCACGCACCGTCCATCCATCACGGTCGGTTGACTTTGAACGAATTCGCAAATGATACACCTATATGTATGAGTTTTAGGCTGCGTACCTAGCGCAGATATATCGAGGTATATATCCATCAGTTATAATATTATCAGCTCTTTTTATAGTCTGTCCCATTGCTGGGCACGGGCCTCTTTTAACTATGAGTAGTGTTAGACTAGTCTATCGCCTGCAAAGCGCAGGTTGATAATTAAACACTTGTCAGTCGAAAACATTATTAAGACCTGCAACATATGCAGGTGCTATCACATTATCGTTCTTCATATCTTCGAAAAGCATTCACGATATCTTCTGCGTAGCAATCTATTAGTCTCCCTACTAGACTATCCCTGCCTTCTCATAAGTAGAATCTTTTTATCTTCCTAGCTTCATTTGCTCATAAGTGTATCTTCGCAAATTGCTCAGTCGCCTCCCATATTTCTGTTAGATACGCGGCCTTAGTTTGGCGTAGCAGAGAGCTAAAAAATGCTTGGATTCATTTTATGTAATAGTTTCAAAGCCGTCATGGGCGTTTAGCTACGGTTTAAAGGTAGTTTATCTTACAGCGTGGACATTATGTTGTTTGTTGGTGTAGTCAACGCAATGTTTTTGTAGTTATGCGATTTTTTACCTACATAAAAAATCACATACATGTTGTCGTTACGTTATGGATAAAGCATGCATCCCTGTATTATTGATCATTTTTACACTAGTAGATATAATTTTTTTTTTGGTTTAACATTTTCTTCGATATCCTGTTGGAATTTCGGGATGTCTACAGATATTCAAAATTAACACACAACATTGGTTTAGACTTGCTATTATAAAAACATTTTTAAAGACAAGTAAGTACGTACTTCGTACTTGTCTTTTAAAATGCCGTGGCTAATAAACAATACATAATGTCTTACCAGATCACTTCAACTCTAAGACTACAGAATCTGACGTATATCTCCTTATCGCAAATACAATCACTTATAACTCAAAGTATTATAAATGATCAATTTTCCTCACAGCAATAATCTGAGCGTCGAGCAATATCGTGATTACCTTCAGAATTAACTACTCAATAATGTCTCCAAACAACGATCTTATCATTGACGGCTTACTAGTTAGGTACTTTAATCTTTTAAAATTTACTTTGTTACAAAGTCGTTCATGAGCAATCGTATACTTAGAAGGCTTCAGTATATATGACAATATCAATAAGATAGGCATCGGAGGAACATTACAAAGTAACAGGTTCTATGTTTAGTGTCAATCCGACCTTGTACCAAATCCATTGCTTGTTCGTTAACTGGTCTAAATGTTACTGGAATTAGCAGACACAACGGCCTTATGCTACGGGACACACTGTCGACCTCTTTGGCTAACGAATTATTTCTAAAATTAAAAAAGTCACGAATTCTATTTATTTAATTTGAACAGTCACCTTTGTGTTACAAGTTTATGAGCCTTTATGTTATTGATATGTCACGGATACTTTGAATAACAATTAAATAATATATTTCAATGAAATGTGCCTATTAAAACCTGGAAATGAATGCTTCTCGAAAAGCTGTTACGTTATTATTAACATACAATTACGTAAATGAAGGCTGTCGTCAACGTTTCCTGAGAGCGCTTGTTACATGATTAATTACAGAGTTTTACTAGTTTACACATAACAGCGTCATTTTCTTATTTACATCTAAACAATTTTAAAAGTTTACAATATAACACATGCACGCTTGTTTCTGGGAGACTTAGCCTTGTAAGTTCATTTATAATTAAAAGCTAGGCCTGGCTTGTATGACTATGTTAGGCGCCAGTTTGCACAGAACAGGTCTACAATAATTGTGAGAAACTTTTCAATCGTTTGAAATAGTGTCACTTTGTAATACAATGATAAATTAGTTACTTTGTTTTAGATGGAAGAAAAATTGTCTGGCGCCAACCTGATAAGAAAATTGAATAAAAAAACCTTCGACGCAAGCGCATATGGCACAAGGAAAATTAATAGAGCACTGTTAATACACAATTCTTAGGTATATACCAAGAATACATACATACATAGACTCACGCCTGTTTCCCCGAAAGGGTAGGCAGAGGCATATTAAACGCCCACTTTTCGCCAGTGTTTTGATCCCACGTAATAGGTGGGGAGCCTATTGCCGCTTACTTATCGGAATATTTTGTTTGCCAGAGCCTCGTCCGTTGATCGGCAGGTTGGCTTGGGACCCTAAGTCCTTGATGGAACCCTATGCCACCCTTTATAAGGTTTGTAAAATAAGATTAAGTACAAAATGCGGTTATAATACCAATTTAGTCACTCTTGAAGATTTAACTATAAAAAATATCTTAAGTGTAAGGCTAATTCTCTTGTAGGACTTGAGAAGAAAATGCAAGTTGATGATAAAGGGCGTTGAAAATTGTCAGGAATATTTTTGGAGGACCTTTTTTATCTATATATATACCAAGAATCCGAAGCTTAAATCACAAGAATACTGCGTGATATATCAAGACAAAGGTGCAACAGATTTTCCTTGAAACACAATCTACTTAGAAAAATTTATATATCAATGTCAAAAAATCTAATAAACACGGATACACGTTAAACTGTAATGTTATCAATCAATTAATCAAACTAAATCTAGGCTTGACGTTTCGCGTGTAACTAATTGTTATATAACCCGACTGAAATAGAATGATGGATCGCGTGTCAGCTGTAGTACTGAGCCGTGTGTATTGTGACCTTGGTGGGGTCGGCGAAATGGCCCATGGGAGAGGCGCTGACGCAAAGAATCAAGGTCAATTGTCTACCATTATAGGCGGTCTCATCACTCAACTATTGTCTTTGGACAGAGCAAATGTATTTTACGAGTGTATCAATTTATTTAATGGTGGATTTAGATATTGCCTTTTTATGGAAGAGATAGAAGAGTAGAGAGTGTAATTAGGTCATGGGTTAGGCCCGCGAAGATAATTGTTTGGTCTAGATAGTCCATAATTTGAACAGTAATTTCGGTACTGTTCACGTCATACATTATGAAGTTTGTCCGCTAACTTCGAAATTATGCGGAACGAATGAATATTTTGCATGTTTTCATTTACTCGGTTATTTTATTTAATGCGATTTTATATAAATAGCGCTTATATATTTTATTTTAACTTTTGCTTTGATTGCATGACGTGGCTTTTGCTTAATATTGGAATGTGGATTCGACACGATTCTTAAGTCTTTTCGCTGTGTTTGACTAGAATACATAGACCAAATAAATAGACTTAATTATTGCTGTAGAACTAAATAAAAATTTGTATAACCTTTTCTACAGTTCTCTATTTTATAATTTTAAGCGTTTTATCTATAACAGGAAAATTTTGTCAGACATGATCGAGATTTGAAATAAAATACTGAATCAAATTTAGACCAATGTAAATCAAACTTACCCCATCATTACTATGTATGCTGTACGTTTATTCAGAGATCTCATTGTCATAAATATGAAACTTCCCTGTAGACAAGATTATATCTTAATGTCTCAACAACGGATATTGGTAGTGATTGTAGCTGTGTGCCTACCACGAAAGCGCGCGTTAATAATTCATTTCCACTGACCTTTTGGGCTTGACATTTTGGTAAATTCTAATCGATATTTCTAGAAGGTACCATCTCATGCAGTTTAAGAAAGAGGCTTCAAATATAGCTAAACCTATTAAGTTATGCATGGCAACCTTTAAAGGTAGGGCTTCGAGAAATACATTATAAAGGAGAATCACTGTAATTGAAGTGTGAAAAGCTCCGTATATTTTATTAAAATTGGATGTTCGCTAGCAGTCATTGCAAAAGCGTGGCGTGCGTGCAAAGTACTGCAGTAATTCTGATTTGTTCGTTTGAAGAGTGTTGGGAGTAGGTTCTAGTATCTTTAAATTGAAATCTGCTATATACGGCGTTGATTTGCAACCTCGGTGTAGGGATTCTATTAGTGGTGTATTGAGTAAACAGGGTTACTTCGATGTGTCATACTTGAATGCCAAGCCCTTTGGGGATAGAGCGACAAAAAATCTCTGTACTATGTACTATTGATTGACTCACGATTAATTTAAAAATGTCGATCGAGACATATTAAGTATATGTATCACGTATTATTATTTCAACAGTGTTGAAATAAAGGTACATGATACGAATCTTGAAAAACAAAGAAGAAAAGAAATACTGATATTTTTAATCCAGCAAAAAGAGTGCATATCACTGTATGAAATTGTACCTTAGATGTACCATCCTCTTATATCTCTTTATTACGCCACTTATTCTACGATTATATCAGTTTTTTTACGAGCTATGAAATAATAACATAGTCTCGCTAAATATTATATAAAACCAAATCTGTAATACTACAATAGCAGATTACTCATTTCCGTATGAAAATCATTTTGTGTAAAGAGTTCACAACAAGCCATCTAAAAATAGAACCGAAATAGTTCTTTAAGTTTTATTCTTAAACTTCGTTACATTTTCTTATTTAAAAACAATAACTTCAATGAACTATTTTTTTTTTAATAAAGTACCTATTTAATACTATTATCTATGATTGTTGCAGAAGTGACTTTCAGACCCTATCTTAATAATTTATCTTGAACGAATAAAATATTTGCATTTATTACAAGATTGCACACCTGTTTTTAAAACCTGCTGTATAGTAATATTGAAAATAGTAACAATTATTTATTTATGTTTAATTATTTACTCAAACTGTGCTTACAATGGGTAAAGCAAACTAGTACCATGACAAAGGTCGAGATCCTCTTGAAAGTTCTCCTGAGCAACAGAAACAGCGTAGATGCATACTTAACATATGCACATACGTAATACCGGCATACAATGACCATGACCGACGTTTTCCCACATTACAGCTAATTATGAATCTTCATTTTGCCTAGGAGCAGTTTTATATAATTTTACTAAGTTATTTTAATATAATATTGAGTAACAGTTTTTCTGCGTCTGAAACTATAATAGCTACGGTCAGGATCTCGACTGTTCCATTTTATATTTTAGTGTGTTGTGTCGAAATTATTAATAAACTAACGAAATAAAAAGGAAAAAGTGCAATTAATCGTAAATTAAATTTCTATGATTTTGTCTTCAACGTCTGACGCTTGACTTTTTTTGTGAGCTACGTTTCTGCATAACATAAGCAGTAAGTACGCAATGGCACAAATTACAAACCTTGCATTCTATCTTGGGAGCTAAGAACCTCGTGGGCAAAATATTCATCTTTATTCCATAGCTCATTTCTGCTTAGATCTATAGGCTGTGCAACTTTATATCCTTGTATTTTATTCACTACTTTTAATTTACATCTATCTTCGTGTTTTGCCGCCTCCTCGTTACAAGATATAACTTGTCTGAGTTATAGATAACTAGTATTCAGAATTATTATATGACGACCGGTTGGCGCAGCGGGAGTGTAAGCGACTGCCACGCCGAAGGTCGCGGGTTCGATTCCCGCTCAAGTCAAACATTTGTGTGCGTGAACATGGATGTTTGTCTTGGTCTGGGTGTTTCTATGTATAATATGTATGTATTTACAAAAAAAAAGTATATATGTATGTTTATCCATTATCTAGTACCCATAGTACAAGCTCTGCTTAGTTTGGGACTAGATGGTGTTGTGTGAATGTGGTAGAATATTATTATTATTATTATTATTATTCTGCAATATAAATTATTGCGAGAAGCCCAGAGAAAATAAACAAATGGAAATATAAATAAACTGAATAAATAGATGCCTGTATTCTTGCGAATCTTATTAGCATGTATAATGTATCTTACAGATAGTTCATACAATTGATTAAATAAAAAGTATAAACATTTGAGTAAACATTGACTTTCAAAGATAACTATTACATAAAAAGCAAAAAATAATTATGTAATAATAAATGTAATGATACCTAGCTATACTGAGAATAAATAATTACAATAATTTTTAAATATGCGGTGCTAATGCAGCTCTTTCCAAGGACATTTATTTGTCATAAAACATTAAGTACCTAGTTGGGTGCATAGGGTTCCCACCAAGAACTTAGGGTCCCAAGCCAACCTCACCTGCAAGTGGTGCACCTGCCGATCAACGGACGAGGCTATGGCAAACAAATTATCCCGATAAGCGGCAATAGGCTCGCCACCTATTACGTGGGATCAAAACACTGGCGAAAAGTGGGCGTTTAATATGCCTCTGCCTACCCCTACAGGGAAACAGGCGTGAGTCTATGTATGTATGTATGTATTAAGTACCTACCACATAACGCCCTATTATTGAATTTATTGTGACGTCAGTGCTGTAAAAACAATACAACATGATCTTTCTTTTTTCATTAAAGCAAGGTAGTCAGTCTCAAGTGTCAATGATAAGAATTATACTCAACATACTGTATACTTTTATCACTAACTGACAAGGTCATAATCCAGTGTTTATTGCGAATGGTGTTGTCACAAGGTAACTTGAGAAAAATTATCCCTATAACATTTTTATGGCGAAACAGCGCTATGGCCATAAGTAACTTCATTGTTTTTATTTTATAGTATCGTTGTGTATTGTTTCGTTGCCGTCATATTTTGATAAACGATAATGTTATGGCTACCTTAATTTTATTCATTCTACCTGTTTACTCTCGAGGAAGTCTAAAATATAATCGAGGTAGGAAAAGAAATCTTCAGGCGGCAGACCAGTTGCGATTTATAACAAAAAAATTTTGCAACAATATTTTTTTACTTCTTATAAATAAAACTAAGAACAATAAATACTACAGTAACATTAGATGTATACACAATTTATTAATAGTGCGTGTATATGTTTTAGATAAAAGAATAAAAGATAAACTAAGTTCTGCAAAATAGCTAGGCTGTAAAAGAAAGTATTCTCTATCAGAAGCCCGAACATTTACTTTTGCAAAATAGTCAAACATTATTAAAATAATAAAATATAAAGAATGTGCTGTAAATAATAACAGTGGCCTATTTATTAAAATTATAAGAAATCGCATGTAGTAATCCATTATCACAAATAAATAACTACGCTGTCAAATAGCCGCACATCTCATAGTACTCTCAAAATAAATAACAGAAATAGTATTTCCCTTCCATGATATATTTTTGCTACAGTATAAAATCTGTCAGTATTATCTAGACTTGACAAAAAATGTGCTCATTCAATCATCAATGTTCTCAACAAGGTCGAATATAATCAGGCGTGCTGAGAGTTTTCATGATATCTCGTCTCGAGTACTTAAAGATTAATGCAAAATAGTTTGTTTTTTATTTCTTCATGTCAGAGGTATGTTAGTTTTTTATTTGACCTTGTGAGTGTTCTCACTCTTTCTAAATACATTTCCTGATATTTTAAATGTGAAATATGTTTACCGACTGTACCTATTCAATTTTAATAAGCGCATATGAGATATTTTTTCGAAAAATAATATAGATATCTTAAAAACGAAACGAGTATTTTGGTAGCGACAAAAGAGATACAGACATAAAATTTTAAATTTGCAATTTAAATATCGTTAAAAATACCAGTAGAAATAAAATTACTTATAAATAGTTTTAGGGCTTCATACTTAACCATCTTTCTTGTTTACATAACCGGAAAATATATTTTTATAAGATCAAAAGATATAAATAGGTAATAAAACGTGATACTAAAACACACGAGGAAAATTATTTAGTTGGTAATTCTGAAACACTCTTAAGTCCGTTTTTAAAATTTGATGTATCATGAATTTGGCTACTAGTGATAGATATAATTTATATATGCTCCATACAAAATATAATCCATTATACAAATTAACCATTCGTTTTACCAAATTAACCAGAGCTGATATTCTGTCAAATCTGGTTAGACTAGTAAGCAGACCCCGGCCTCCAAGGCGACAAGTCTTGGATGCAACTGGGATAGCGCTAGGACGATGTGATGACAAATTAACCATTTGGTAATAAATATAAACATTCATAAATAAGTGTGAAATACATCTTATTCGAGTTCATTGACCTTCATTTTATTAAAATTAACGTAATTTCTTATAAAAAAATAATTAAATAAATTTAAGATGCAGATAAACAAAAAAATATCTAAAAACATGCATGTCACATTACCTTTTACTCGCTAATACAATAATAAACTTCTAAATCTTAAAGTACATTTGATGGTTGACCAGTCCAAATCAATATAGTCGCCTCGAATGATAAAACAACACAAGTTTATTCAAAGGAACAGATAAAAAATACTGGCAGGACCTGTTCTGCCATCTTCGAATAATTAATGACTAGAATACGAATTCTAAAGGAGGACATTTTTTACATTAATGGAACGAACTAAACGGTATTCAAACACTCGTAATTGGTACGTTACGCTTTTAATAAATTCTTCGTTTAACTCCAAGTGTGTTGAATAATTAGATTCGTTATAGGTATCGGTATATTTGATTGGTAATTGGGACCAGTTTTTAAACGCCAAGCCGAAAAAAGAGCAGTGATTTACGTCGCTAACAACTTGTGTCTGTGACTGCAATTTTGTTTGCGTAAATATTTTTGTAAGCCTAAATAGAATTGTGGTGACGTATTAAGAATACGGAATGTCACCACCCCATATCATCGCATGGGTGTCGTAAGAGCCGACAGAGGGAGCATATTATGCAGAGAACAGCTCTGTAAGAGAAGGAAAACTTGATACAAACCCTATACCAACACGTTTGGCCAGCGTGGTATAGTAGGCCAATTCCTCCTTTCAAAGGAGAGCCCTAGCCCAGCAGTGGACTGTTAAAGGCTGATGATGATCATGAAATAGAATAAGATAAAAATTTCTTTTATTATTATGATCGTAAGTGCAAGATACATGGCGGATAATTATTTATACAGTGTGTTGATATGCATTTGCAAAATATTTTAAGGGGTGAAAAATGAATATACTATTATAACTGAATACAAATAGATGAAAAAATTACTCGCTAAAACCTAAAAATATCTTTTCGTAATCATGCATTTAAAAAATCAGCTCGGTGTATTGACCGCCGCCACTGCTCAGCTGATCGCCGCGAGCTCGCATTGCAGGTGCCTTACGCATACAAGCACACGTACCTGCCATGCAGTCTTATTCTGCACCAGTAAAACAGTTTACTCTACTTTACTATCAGGTAACATAGAATGAAAATAGGGTCTTATATCATCGCAAACTGTTTAAAATAATTTTAGGTGAATAAATATACTGTCTTTATTGTATATTAAAATATTTTACAAACATATAGTGATCTATTATAGATCAACATTGTATATTAAATAAACCACAACCACTCTACCTAGAGTATAGCGTTGAAGAAGACCATCTTAATAATATGACTGTTGACATCTATATATTTTTTATTCTTCCAGCAATTAATACGAGATTCACACATAAAGGATAATGATGTATTGAATATAGGATGCACTGATGTCTTGAAATGGGATGCAAACTAAATACGACACATTATAAGAAGCAATATAGTATCCGTGTGGTGACGGATTAAGAATACGGAATGTCACCAACCCATATCATTCCATGGGTGTCGTAAAAGCCGACAGAGAGAGCATATTATGCAGAGAAGAGCACTGTAAGCGAATGAAAACTTGATACAAACCGTATACCAACCCGTTTGGTCAGCGTGGTATAGTAGGCCAAATCCTCCTTTCAAAAAACAGGCCTAGTCCAGCAGTGGACTGTTAGAGGCTGATGATGATGATAAGAAGCAAAGATAAACTATGTACCAAAATTAAAATATCATTATTATAATTGCATTAAAATTCGTCTAATCTCTGTAATAGCCCTAATATCGAGTAGAACGTACCAAAATAATTAGCTCTTGTGACAATATATCAATCAAAGTCTCATAACACATGACGATAAAGGTAAACACAGTTTGTTCGACGTAAAAACCGCAGACAGATAGATCACGTAATAACCAGCTGATGGTCCACGATCACCTTTAAGCCTCGTGATAACTACACTATAATTAAAGTCCGTGTAGTGACGGATTAAGAATACAAAGTTTTACTACCCTATTTCATTCCATGGCTGTCGTAAGAGGCGATAAAGGACGACATCATCATCAGCCTTTAACAGTCCACTGCTGGACTAGGCCTTTCCTTTGAAAAGAGGAATTGGCCTACTATACTACGCTGGCCAAACGGGTTGGTATAGGGTTTGTATCAAGTTTTCCTTCTCTTACAGTGCTGTTCTCTGCATAATATGTTCCCTCTGTCAGCTCTTACGACACCCATGGGATGATACGGGGTGGTGACATTCCGTATTCTTAATCCGTCACCACACGGACAAAGGATGTCATGGAGAAAATAAAATATCTTTGTGAAGAGACGGAAAACTCAATATAAAATCCTGTAACAACCCGCGTGCCCCGAGAAGGCCCGCGAAGGGTAAATACTCTTACTAACATACAATGTTATTGTCTGATGTCTGAGGTCTTCAGGTGTTCTATCATAAAATACGACAGAGTTGGCCACAAGCTAACACGAAAAAGAAAAGAAACAGTTAATGTCAATAATATAATTCTCTCAAAGGAACTAATTCAATCTAGATGCTGTCTTTAAAATTTACGCGATAATAAACTAACAAATAGACATACACAAGCTTATCTTTACAAGATCCAGGTATAAGACTTTCTGCATGAACCCATTACGGTAAATACCGTTGGAGTGGAGAAAAGCCAACTTAAATAAGTTGGCTTTTCTCCAACTCTCTGATATGGGCCAATGAAAATATCTAGTGCCTACATTCAATACCGGTCCGGTATTGAATGTATATAATAATTATATTATTATCATCTTCTTTCTAGCGCCATGACAAGCCCTGTTAGCGAGTCTCCCACAAACTCACAAAGTTGAATTTGAAGCCTGTTGTAGAGAGTACGTGAAAAACGAAGAAAGTTCGACCTACTCACTAAAACCATCGCAGTGTCCAGCACTTCCCTTAGTAGCATTAGATATCTACCTACACCTTGTAGTATATTATGTATGAAGATTGTAATTTTTTTGTTATAATCAGCATTTAGTCGTTATGTACCTATACTAAAAATCTTTGATATAATCAGAAGTGCACGAAATGAATCCTCATTAACACGTTCCAAATATAAATTTTATTACCATAGATATTCAGACGTCTTGTATATTGACTTTATTTGTTAGACTAGGTGATAATTTAGGTCTAATAAGCATATCATTGCGAAAATGTTGCTTTGTGATTTATCCCGAGATGTGAGAAGGCAAAGATGTATTATTTATTTATATGTGGGTGCATAGGATTCCTATCAAAAACTTAGGGTCCCAAGTCAACCTCACCTGCAAGTGGTGCACCTGCCGATCAACGGACGAGGCTCTGGCAAACAAAATATCCCGATGAGCGGCAACAGGCTCGCCACGTATTACGTGGGATTAAAACACTGGCGAAACGTGGGCGTTTAATATGCCTCTACCTACCCTTCGGGGAAACAGGCGTGAGTCTATGTATGTATGTATGTTATTTATATGTTATCAAAATAAAAGTTATTTTTATCGTTTCTCGACGTGTAAATAAACTAGTTCGAGGATTAGTGCAAAGTCATGGTGACAAAAGAGACATTTCTCATAAGGAGTTCTAACATCGTAACATGTCGTATAAAATTTTGTGACTATTTATTTTAACGGTTGAAGATATTTTTGAATACAATGTTTTACTGAAAAATTAACATGGGTATGGTATTGTTCAAGGGTATTTGTGTATTAACATGACTTATAGTTATGATGACCTAATTACACCTACAGTTTATTCTCATTGTAAAATATTCATCACTCCAATATGTTGATGAAAACAATTGTTAAAAACACAAAGTTTTAAACTAAACTAGGTACCTTAAATGATTCATGTTAACTGTTGCTCTTAAATATATATTCTAAGAATAAAATTTAAATTTAAATATACAGTACACTGATTCATTGCAAAATTTTCGAAACTCACAATTTGTGGTAAACGAACCAATAAGGATACTATACTTTGTCTTAGTCCCATATAATTACGAACGATAATAAGTCACCTTGTGTTAGTGGCACTTGTGTTTACACAAGCCTTAAAACGTCAAGAAAGAACAAAGCTTGATGTACACTCACCGACTTCAATAGGGATGACATCTGTTGTCAGCTGGACGACAACTGACACTTCATACGTGTCGACCTCCAGTTTTTCTGCACCGATTTGCGACAAATGAACACACGTTAGAATCGCAGACGTGTCATCGTAAGCCCCCAGTTCCACGAAGATACTGTCACTCACACTTTAACACAGAACTATTTGGAACTATTTGATCAAAAGACACTACAATTTTTTTCTGTGATCCGTCACTGTGACAATTTGAATTTCCTCTTCCGCTGCCCAGTCAATTGTTTAGCATGATAAACTACGTTCGTTGATGTCGTTCGAATAATCGTTTCGAGCCGATTATATCGATGATCTAAAATAGAAACATAACATTTATTCTAATATCCCATTTATTTATATAATTATAATATCAGTGACAAAAACGTACCCTGTAAATAAAAAGTTTGCTAAAACGTGTCTCCGTCTTATGGACTTATATTTTAAAGCTCGATGTATTTGATTTATTAACTCCAAGCTGACCGAAGGTCAAAAACCTACTGTTGATATTATCGCAGTTTCGTTGCCATTTTATTATGTAGTACCATTGTAAGGTATCGCTTATAATATACTTAACATTAATATTATGCTTAACTATACAAACTTATTCAAATATTTTCTTATCCATATAAACGATAATTATTTATCAATGTGCCTAATAAATTATTTATGAATTGTTCTCTGTCTACAATTCTCGCAGAAAAATGTAAATGAATAGTTTTATTAATTTAAGCATAAAATAAATTACAAAACACAAAATTTCATTGAATGACCGTAGATGGTACATCTACGGTCATTCAATGAAATTTTGTGTTTTTTATGCTTAAACTTTTACGATGTTTATGTAGTAACTTTAATCTTAATATATCACATTATTCTCGAAATGCCAAGCACTTTATTTTCACACCAATACATCTAAAAAAAAAAACAAGATTCTCTAGATTTAATATAAGATGAATAGCGCATCAAATTATATACGTTTACCTTTTACGAGGCACTAGTATAAAAACTAAGGACAAAAATGAATAAACTAATGAAGGCTGAAAAATAATGTGAGGATCACAGTAGCCTCGAGATATTTAAATTGACTTACTTATTTATTTCAACGCTATCTAAAAACCAGTTGACACAGTGAGACATGTGATGAAAACAAACGTTCAAATGTACACAACACAAGAACTTCACAATCTTTGATACGTCATCCTCGTCGTTTTTGTCACATGGTATTCACTTATTATATACCTTGCTGTTCAGGCATTTTAAAAATAAGGCACAATCATGCGAGTAAGAATTCTCGTTAAAGAATCGACTTGACTCTATGCATTAAGCTATTCATAAATATAAAAAAATAACTATATAACTTGAATTTAGAATTAAAGTCAAATAATGTTTTTGTTGGCCATTCGAGGAATAAAAAATATATTTGAATGAAGAACTGGCTCTTAGCACAAGTAAAATATTATGCGTTTTAATTTAGCGCCATTTTGGTTTATATTTTTATCAAAAGTCTAAAAATAATTGGTTATATATTTAAGTTTCTTTAATACGTACTTAATTTTATTATAACGATATACGAACAAATTCACTTGGTCATTTAATAAGTATCTAATTAAATAATATTTTATAGATAAAGATCATAAAATAATAGCGGGTCTTTCATATTGAACCGCAACTAATCATTGGCTACCGATGAGCGCGTTTTTGCACTCGACGCGGCCGCTACACCACGCACGTGACCGGCGGAAAAACTCGCCGCTATCACAACCTTACCCTTGAAACATTAGAAAAAAACTTTTCAACTATACGCCGCCCCACAATTTCTTACACATGTTCATTTAAAATATTCTAATTGCCATAATAACATTATAGAACAAGCGTACATACATTAGTTACACCGATAACTATTTCTTACCAAAAGAAAAATAGTCACATTCAACATGACATGGTAATTGAATAGTTATTTCCGCTAATCTCCGCACATTTTGCGCTCTTAACGCGTAACAAGCCTACCGTCTGGAATCACCATAACAATGATACTACAACAATAAAATGCAGATAACAAACGGAGTTTTCCGGATAAATAACACAAAAGTTTGAATATTCATTAAGTGCCGTAACTAATTGTTGGGAGCACTGCCACTGAAATAACATGATCACACAACTTACATCTAGATATAGCTGTCAATGTCAAGTGCATCCGTAGCACTGTTATATATCACTTTGAGTATGCAGAGATGAATGCATCTCGTTCGAACAATGCTAGGGAACTCGCGATAAGGCTGAACGTACGATCGCCGTAGCCTGTACCTGTTTTTGCACGGCGCGCGTGCGACGCCCGCGATGTTCGACGCACGAATGCCGCCAAACGACTTGACCATTGTTTACTTCGATAATTACATTTTCATTTCGATCGAGTTTACGGGTCGAAGGCTTCGCAGGCGGAAAATCTCGGTACAATACGTCATTACCTACCTGCGTTTGTTGACGACAGATTTAACGAATGAGGAAAGTGAATGAATGCGAGTATGCGTTTTCGGCGTTCAATGTTTACGAGTTGTGGATGTGAATTGTAAGGCTCTATAGTAGGTACGTGATAACGTTTGATAGGTTAAGTTTTGATAAGAACGCTGACTCAAAGGTGCATTTTGTACCGAATGAGTGATTTTTGATACTACAACATTTCGATATTCATTAAAATATTTAGGATAATTTTAAGTATGTTTAGTATTACACCTAAACCTAAAGTCAGTAGTGAAGTACTTGTAGTTATATTGCAGTACGTGAATATGGTCTGGTTGCAAATTTTGGATATAAATAAAATAAGTAGTTTGTCTAAATATTGAAGGTCCTCGTTTCGATGATTAGGTATGTCGTTAAAGAGCTGTCAGAAGCAAGTGGACAACAAGCGTCTGCTGTTATACTTGTAGTTAACCCTTTAAGGATGTGTGGTGAAATTTTAATGCAATTTAGAATTTAAATCACAGCAAATACCTTAGGTATATCTAATATTGCCTACACAGCAGTACTTCAATAACCTGAAGGCATTTAGCTACCTTATTACTCTAGCCAATTATCATTGAAAAGCGTACCGCCAGTAATGAGTATCTACTTACCTCATTGAAAATATGAATTTGTACTTCTTAGTTCTTACGTGATGTTGAGTTGGTATTGAGAGCTTATAGGCAGTTACTGCTGCTTGGGACATAAATTACAATGCACGAAAATGCACACAGTACAATGAAGAATATGGAATTCTATAATTAATCCTTGAATGTCATGAATTTTCCATGAAGAAACTATTAACGTTAGTCAGAACTTGGATTGTCAAAAGATAACTTAAGAATCATTAACAAAGTAAACGTCATGACGTAATACAGGCACATTTTAAAAAGTAACTAAAATAATAAAAGTTCCATATTCAAAATCGAGAAGAAAAATAAAGTGTACGATTGGAAACATGGCGTCTCGTGAGGGACGAAATGCAGACAGCACAAGCGGCCTGTAATTTTATTATTACGTTAATTTAGCTTCCAAACTTAAACGGTCACTTTTCGAATTAAGCGTAAGAGCCCCTTTTAGTTGTTATAATTTAGAATAATAATATTCGGAGAATTGCTGACTAAACATAACACTTTCCTTTACCACTTCTTATTATTATTTAAACGATATGTATGTTTTTAGACATGTGTGTGTGTGTGCTTGAGTGTCTAATCTACCTACAAGTATGCAATAAATAGCTAATCTGAAGCTCAAAAGTGAAACTTGAATGCAATTTATCCGCATTAATCCATTCGTGAATAGGCAGGAGTATAAAAAATCCCATAAAAACAATACTTGTCAAAAAAACAAGTCTCGCGGCCGTAAAAAGTTGTGAGATCCTTGTGATACCAAGTCGGTTAATTAAAAACTTTAATGTTTTAAATAAATAGAATGACTCGGCCATCGCATGAAAACACAGTATATCTCATAACCTCATAAGTAATACATATATAAATTAGATTGTTTAATGCGATTGCCAAGTCAATATATATATTTAAAACATTAAAGTTTTTAATTAACCGACTTGGTATTACAAGGATCTCACAATTTTTTACGGCCGCGAGACTTGGTTTTTTGACAAGTATTGTTTTTATGGGATTTTTTTTTACAGAAATTGACAAATATTTAAGTTTTTTCTTGATTCATGCACTAAACACTAATTGTAAATTTGAAGCTTCTATGTCTGCTAGAAGTGCCTTATACTTTTGATGATCGGTCAGTGAGTAACAAAATTAAGAATTTTGACTCGTTATAATTCTTAAACTACTAGTTCAAATTGAACGAAACTTGAAATACACCATGTTTATACAATGCCTGCATGTACTAAAAAAACAGGCTTCTACTTTTATCCACAACGAAGTTATAGGGGGTCGAAAATGGCCTGAATTGCTTCAAGAAAAGGATGGTACGGCCGTGCCGCTTTTTTGCTCGACTTGGTGGGGGCACTGCCGTGTCCCCAGATCCTACCTACCTATATACAATATATTCTGTTCCAAAATCGGTAAAAAGGATTACCATGACAAAGTTATTAACTCATTCGAGTGCAAATTATGTCTTCAACTGTGTTAATCCAGTAATTTGTATGCCGTCATTGACATGAAAAATTAATTGCATAGCGCATACCAATCAGGAAAAAATACCTACTGTGATATAAGCCGCACTTGTATAATATATTGAAGAGATTTAAAACACTAGTGATGATTTTGGCAAGAATTAATTAGGGCTGTCTTAAAACTACTTACTATGAAATTGGAAGAAAATTCAAGGATAAGGATAAGTTTTCAAGCTGCTGCATCTGGCACCAATGGTTTTAGACAACTGTAACGTATTACGGTTTCAGGACTCCGTTCGATCCAGCAATTTTCACCACTCCTAATAATATAAATGCTGCTACGCAGATAATACACATAACTTTCTTTGTAGATAAGGAATTTTCGGTCCTATTTAACATATTGTAGAATACAGAATCGAAGAATATCTGTAAGAGCCATTAAAAAATATTTAAAATTGCGTCTCGATTTCAAGCACTTTTTGTTCATTGAATAAAAAACACATTATATTTATCTACCCATAACTTATCTGCGATAGGTAAATGTTTTAAATATATATTAACCGGTGTGTATTCAATGTTATGAACTGGTACCGGTTTCTAAAGATTTTATTTATAGTTTTCGGAATATTCGGAACCTAAACAGCAGGTCTAGTGTTTCTCTTTTTTCTGGTCTTTTTATTGCCTCTGATGACAAATGAGCCAGCAGAACGCCTCATAGTTAACAGTAAACACTAATTCCATAAAGTATACCTACGTCTATATGTAGATATACATATAACAGGTATACCTATTAATATTGTATACAATCCCTTGCAAATTCGTTCGTATAGCTAACGATCACGGTTTCAGACATGCTCAAAACTTTTGTGTAACATTTAATGTGCAAGAGTTACAACGTTACAATCAATTCTCAATTTCTTGGAGTCTAATTTTCTTAATAGTTGGTTCCTAGGTAGTTTCAAGTTGCGATAGGAATTATGGGTACCTACAAAAAAGCATGTGCCATTTGCTCCCATAATATCGGGCAAGCAATCTTAGCATCTTAGCATAATATGGCCTTTTTTACTCTTTCGACAGTCGATTTCAAGGTATAGAAATTCTTTCACTGGAACACAGACGAAGACAACAAAACACGTGTGACCCCATCACTTGGGTCATCGCAGGACACTGTTCGGTTTTTACTTGTCAAGCTCAACTGTCTGGTCACATACCCTGCTGATACTCCCTAGGGATAGGGGAAGGGCGTTTTCATATTATCCAAAAGAAAAGGCAAGATAAACAAAGTGCCCAATGCGTAAAGGAAAGGAAGCTGTTGCTGTGTATTTTAATGGGAGCGTAAATTTTTATTTGCCAGTTAGGTACATTCAAGTTCTACCGGTGATTATTATTTTGCACTGTCGGTGTCGGTGTGATGCTTGGTGACGCGAATCACGGGCAGTATACTTAGCCACTCTCTGCCGAGATACTGCTGAATTAATACTGTATAATGTATGTATATTGTTGGTAGTTAGTACTGTGGATAAACTAACTGTGATATGTCTATCCCTTTGGTGTTTTTTTTATGTTAATAGGCGGCAAACGAGCAGACGGATCGCCTGATGGTAAGCAATTACCGCCTTCCATGGACACAAGCAACACCATAGGAGTCACAAGTGCGTTACCGCCCCTTGGGGTTGGGAAAAGGGATAGGATTAGGAGAAGGAATAGGGGATAGGGCCGTCGGCACTCTCACTCACCGAACGAAACGCAACAGTTTAGGTAAGTACTGTTACTTTACGTCGATTTTCTGTGAGAGGGTAGTACTTCCCCGATCGAGCCGGCCCATTCATGCTGAAATCAGCAAGGCTCTACTACCTAAAAGTAAGAGGTCGACCGTCGATCGACAGTCCGACCGCTTTCTTTTCTGTCTTCTCCACAGAGTCTGTGGAGAAGCTAATCTTCAGTCAAATCCGATTAGACTAGAAGGCAGACCCCGAGTTGCAACAGGGATAACGCTAGGAGAATGATGATTGTGAGTACTACGAAGCATGTATAAAGTAGTAAATACTAAGGCATATATTTTTCTTTGTCACTAGTGTTGTCCGATAAAAATCACGTGTTACAAGCGCGTCTTGCCGCTTCGTTGGTTTCTTTAACCGTTCGCATCCTGCCCACACATACCACTGCATCTTATCTGCTACAAACAATAACACCTATTTGCATGTCGTTTAATAAAAAATATAATTCTACAAAGGAAGGTATATATTTTCACACGATTTTATTACATAAGATACGCAACGACTCAAATTGTTTTTTAAATAATACTAATGATATCTACCACATTCAAACAACACCATCTGGTCCAAAACTAAGCAGAATTTTTACTATATATATTATTTTAAATATTGACAATAAGTAGTCACCATTAAGTCTGAAATTCGATACTAACATGAAACAAAATTTGACTGTTATTTTTATACAGGCTAAAATTTAATAGTTAGGTACTCTAAAATATAACGTAAACCCTTTTTAAATTAATTTGCGGCCGGATTTGACAAGAGATACATATTTGACCGAAGAAGAACCCTATGCAAAATATGTCAAATATGTATCCCTAATAACCAAATATTGCGATCGGCCGTTAGTTACCAACAATTTAATATAGCTAATTAGACAATGATCTCCATAGCAGGCTATTGAAATTAAAATTCATTTATTCACAAGATATTGTTGGTATTGTTTATTAGTCTGAACACAATTAAAACCTGTGGTCTATTGAAACTATAACATTGTTATAAGGAGCAGGTAAATCATAGAAATAATCATGTAATCTTTATAATCATTAGATCAGTATTATGATAATAGACTCGTGAGTCTATTATCATAATTCCGATCCCCAACGTCATGACGTTGGATGTTTAATTGGCTTTTCTCGATGCAGTAGCTACTGGACCTCATACAGGTGATTTACGAATTACACTTAGATCAAACATATTATTAAACAATGTAACATACTTTAATGTGTTTTATAAGTAATTTTACTAGAGAATAGCCGCTGCTACGCTCGCATATTTTTATATTTGGCATTTTTGCCGATCGCATTGGTATTAACGGAGATCCCTTCTTAGTGCACTCTCTGTTCTCAAAGAACATACATGCCAAATTGCAGCTCCCTGTGGCATGTAGCTTTGGCTGTACATTGTCTGTCAGTCAGTCAGTAACGCAAGAACGTTATGTATACAGAAGATAAAACCTTATGGTTTTCAAAAACGAGTATAAGTACTGTAGTTACTAGGCAGTCATAACTAATTAACAAAGTTGTTAATATGATCGATGAAGCCGATAATCTATAACCTATGATCTCTAAGTCATATAATAAATTATTTATCGCCGTACCTTAACCCATAAAACTTTATTGAATTAAGATCAATCACATTATTTTATAGCATTACATAGCACACTATCTGCTTCCTGTGGTTTTAACCACGTACATTAATACTAATATTATTTACGTTACAGGTTTCAATTGTGCACGTAAAGCGTGGTGTCCCTCGCCGTGAAGTATAGGCCGAGTTTTATCGGTTCGATCCCCACACGAGAAAAAACTGCGTGATACACAAATTGTCACAAAAAGTCTAGATGTAATTCGTGACTGTTGGTTACACAGAAAATCTAGCTAGATCACTTTCTGTGCTTGATAAAATGGTCGTAAAGCCTCTCGCTACGCAGGTTTAATTTCTAGTGTGGGACTAATCCGGCTTTTACCGTTTTTACTTTACGTTTAAAAGAAATAAGTCAAAATAATATTTATTTTCAAAATAAAGGCCTTTATTTGCTCAATAATTATTTGTTTGGCGATTCGTAAAGTAGTAAATCAACGGCTGACTGACCGAGTGCCAGAACGTCGCGTGTCATGAGTAGGATTCCACCCTGGACAACTTTAGTGATCAAATTACTGTTACTAGCCTGGGTGAACTGGTATACAACTTTACAATACATGTCCGTTATTTGAATGTCTATAAGTACAATCTTGTTGGGATTGTGGACATCGGTTGGCGACGGGTGGCTCAAGATCGATCCATGTAAAGAACCTTGGGCGAGATCTATATCCTGCACATCACATTCACATAGACTCACGCCTGTTTCCCCGAAGGGGTAGGCAGAGGCATATTAAACGCCCACTTTTCGCCAGTGTTTTGATCCCACGTAATAGGTGGCGAGCCTATTGCCTCTTATCGGGATATTTTGTTTGCCAGAGCCTCGTCCGTTGATCGGCAGATGCACCACTTGCAGATGAGGTTGGCTTGGCACCCTAAGTTCTTGGTGGGAACCCTATGCACCCTGCACCCCATATATTTTGCAGTGAAAGCTAATCCAGCTTTTGGCTAATACGTTGACATTGAAATTTTTCTATGACATTGACATTTTTCCAGGGTGGGAAATTTTTTTGTAATAACAAATAAATATCACATTCATCACACACTTCAAAAAATCCTATGCCAATCTATCTCACTGGTTGTATTACAGGGAAATTTACGAAGAAACTGCGAATGACTGTGTTAATTTCGTTAATTTAACGTGCAATGAGACATCACAGCTGCAGTAACATTTACCACGTTACATAAGGTAATAAGATACGGACTTACCAGGAAATATCTGTCGAAACGGCTAAGCAACTGTCTCGCTCATTTTCCTTATCGTAAACTATGATTATGTTATCAGCACTGTTTGATAGATTGCTTGTGAACTATGCGCGATGACAAATTAGGATGTTATAAAATTGTAACAGATAGCGTTTAACCGTTACTGCGCTCGCTTGAATGTTCGGGTAAAACTCAAATATGGGAGCCACTTTTAACCCCTTTGGGCTCTATCAGACAGAGAGCGGTCACGCGGTCTATGTAACGTAATATAATACAAAGAACGCAAAACTGACCGCTTGAACGCTTGACCGCGTGACCGCTCTCTGTCTGATAGAGCCCTTAGGGGAGCAATTTCCAAAAATCTTTCCTTTTTCTACTCTCTACTCCCAAGGATCATTCATAACCGATTTCAGCTTCTTGCGCCTTGTAGCTTAGGCTTTGCGTTGTTTGTCAACTGTTAGTCGATTACAGCATATATTATCCTACTGATTGAAATTTGATTTAAAAAAAAACAAATTACCTAATATTTTAAAATGATTTGTTTTACTAGTAGGAGAAAGGTGTAGCAGACGATCCGTTGAGGGAACATGATCCTTTTATATTGCAGCAAAACTAGTAGTGCCATCTGTCTTTATTAGTAAAATGTAGTCCCCGATATTCCCGCGCCTCAGTCAATCGTAATGGCGTCTTGAGCGACGGTAATTTTTTTTGAAGAAGAAAACAAAAATTACTCGACTTTGATCTAAGGTAAGGTTGACTTGTTGAGTGTTTAGTGTGGTCTAACGTACTTTATTATCGTGGCTGATGTATTAATTAGCCTTGTATAGGTATTACTCTATATTTATTTTTTAACCGCTTGGAAACAGTTGATACCACATAGGATAAGTTCTAGGTCATTGAGTAAAAAAGGTTATGTTGGGGCAAGATACTGGTGTACAAGACGATCCGTGTGGATCATGAACTACCCGTTAACATAATCATTTACAGAATCATTTTTTTAACCATTTTTGCAACTATGTTTTTTTAGATAGTGATGATCCGGATGAATTCACGGTTATTCACTTGTGATTGGGTACAATAATGCCAGGAAAAAGACGCTTAGAACTATAAAATATTTTTTTTATGAGTTGCCCTTATATTTGTTTAAAATAATGAAGAAATTTCCTTTTTTTATTTTTCTTAATGTTGATTTTAAGTAAGTAGGTAGTGAGATTTGCTTTACTAGATTAGCTGTTAGGTATAGAAGATAAGTTATTTTCCTACCTTAGAAGGTTTTATAATTTTCTTAAACCTTACTTAACCACAGATCTCATACAATGGGATGATTGTTTCGTTCTTTAATTATAATGGAGACTGACTGATTTGATTAGGTATAGATAGTAAACCTTGATTATGGCTTTATTTAGGTAATTCATCCATCAGGTACATAAGATAATCTCAAATTGAGGGGGGCAACATGATCATCGGATCGTCTTGCCCCTTCCGCAGGGGAAAGGATCATCTTGTACACCCCGGTGTCCAAGGTGATCCTTTCATAACGTTTTAAACAACGGTGTTTATAATAATAAAAAATATCTATTTTGAGTGTGACAACAACAATTTTATAGATAAATTTACTATGGATATACGTAGATATTTATATCTGCACTCATTAGAAAATCATTTATACTACAAGCTTCCTCCCTTAAATGAATCATCTCGTACACCTTTCCCCTATAATTATCATGTTATCTGTGACTTGTTTTGTCACAAAAACTTAGAATTTAGGCTAATTTTTACTTGTAAGGTATTATTATCTTAATAATCTTAATATATAAAATCCTTGCGTTACTGACTGACTGACAGACACGCTACAGCCGAAACTATTGGGCGCAGAAAGCTGAAATTTGGCATGTATGTTTCTTAGGGACCGTAGGGGTGCACTAAGAAGGGATTTCACGAAATTCCCACGGCATCGGCCAAAACGGGTAAATTAAAAAAAATGCAGGCGTAGCTGCTGTCGTCCTCTAGTATTACATATGTACGTTAACACAGTCATATTATTATACGTTTTAACCTCGATTAATCAAATCAAACAAATTATACCTTCACAGATATGTTGATAGTTCACAGGAAACCATCTGCTAAATCATCCAACGGTACCATACATTATGGAGGTGATAAACATAAGCCTGTAACACTATCATTAATTTTACTGTTAGGTAACTTACATTGTGACTATATACAACAGGATATTTTCTATAGAAATGGGCTTCAACTGCTGCCAAACTAATGTTCTATTGTTGCAGTGTCTTTATGTATAGTGTCAATGATCTTGAACATTTTATTGAGTTTTAATTGTTTGCATGAGACGTTTGCGTGACTACATAGTTCGAGTTTTCATCGCTAGATGACGTTAGTAGTTGTTGAGTGAAATTATAATTTACTTCAATTGCTGATTGATATACACTGAAAGTTAAATAAAATATTATTATTTTTAATTTATACCAGCACGAAATCATGGCATATATTAAGGCCTAATAGTTTAATTGCCTGAAATGGCATTATACATAATAATATAAATAATGTAAATACTTAGTGAGAATAATATAATCTATACTAATATAATAAAGCGGAAGAGTTTGTTTGTTTGTTTGTTTGTTTGTTTGTTTGTTTGTTTGTTTGTTTGTTTGTTTGTTTGTTTGTTTGTTTGTTTGTTTGTTTGTTTGAACGCGCTAATCTCAGGAACTACCGGTCGGATCTGAAAAATTATTTTTGTATACGATAGCCCAGTTATTCCGGCAGGCTATTGGCTATATAACATAACGCTTCGACCCTTTGGGGCCGGGCAAAAGGCTAAAAAGGCTAAAAGATAATGTCGGCTTATCTCAGGAACTAGCAGTCGGATTTTAAAAATTGTTATTGCCTATGATAGCCCAATTATGCCAAAAGGCTATAGGCTATATAAAATTACCCCACAACTTTTAGAGGCCAGACAAAAATAATAAAATGGTCAAACGAGAAGGGGGAGGGTTTGGTCAAGGGCAAAAAAAGGCTAAACGAATAGGATACAATCTATATGAGTATCGTTTTCGAGATTTTCGGGACGCTGATTAATAAAATGAAATTTATTTAGTGATCCAAGATGGCGGACGGGAAATCAAAGATGGCGGATGAGAAAATTTAAAAAATTAATATGGGTATCGCCTTCGATATTTTAAGGGGTGGGGAATCGCAATACAACATCTATTTCGTGATCAAAGATGGCGGATGGGAAATCAAAGATGGCGAATGGGAAAATTTTAAAAAATCAATATGGGTATCGTCTCCGATGTTTAAAGGGATGGGGAATCCAAATACAACATCTATTTTGTGATTCAAGATGGTGGATGGGAAATCAAACATGGCGGATGGGAAAATTAAAAAAATCAATATGGGTATCGTCTCTAATGATTTAAGGGATGGTGAATCCAAATAGAACATCTATTTCGTGATCAAAGATGGCGGATAGGAAATCAAAGATGGTGGATGGGAAAATTAAAAAAAAATCAATATGGGTATCGTCTCCGATATTTTAAGGGGTGGAGAATCGCAATACAACATCTATTTCGTGATCAAAGATGGCGGATGGGAAATCAAAGATGGCGGATGGGAAAATTTTAAAAAATCAATATGGGTATCGTCTCCGATGTTTAAAGGAACGGGGAATCCAAATACAACATCTATTTTGTGATTCAAGATGGCGGATGGGAAATCAAACATGGCGGATGGGAAAAATTAAAAAAATCAATATGGGTATCGTCTCTGATGATTTAAGGGATGGTGAATCCAAATACAACATCTATTTCGTGATCAGAGATGGCGGATAGGAAATCAAAGATGGCGGATGGGAAAATTTTAAAAAATCAATATGGGTATCGTCTCCGATATTTTAAGGAATGGGGAATTCAAAAACACCATCTATTTCGTGATCAAAGCTGGCGGATGGTAATTTAAAAAAAATCAATATGGGTATCGTCTCCGATGTTTAAAGGGATGGGGAATCCAAATACAACATCTATTATGTGATTCAAGATGGCGGATGGGAAATCAAACATGGCGGATGGGAAAAATAAAAAAAATCAATATGGGTATCGTCTCTGATGATTTAAGGGATGGTGAATCCAAATACAACATCTATTTCGTGATCAAAGATGGCGGATAGGAAATCAAAGATGGTGGATGGGAAAATTTTAAAAATCAATATGGGTATCGTCTCCGATATTTTAAGGAATGGGGAATTCAAAAACACCATATATTTCATGATCAAAGAGTGCGGATAGTAATTTAAAAAAAAATCGATATGGGTATCGTCTCCGATGTTTAAAGGGATGGGGAATCCAAATACAACATCTATTTTGTGATTCAATATGGCGGATGGGAAATCAAACATGGCGGATGGGAAAAATAAAAAAAAACAATATGGGAATCGTCTCTGATGATTTAAGGGATGGTGAATCCAAATACAACATCTATTTCGTGATCAAAGATGGCGGATAGAAAATCAAAGATGGCGGATGGGAAAATTTAAAAAAATCAATATGGGTATCGTCTCCGATATTTTAAGGAATGGGGAATTCAAAAACACCATCTATTTCGTGATCAAAGATGGCGGATGGGAATTAAAAAAAAATCAATATGGGTATCCTCTCCGATGTTTAAAGGGATGGGGAATCCAAATACAACATCTATTTCGTGATTCAAGATGGCGGATGGGAAATCAAAGGTGGCGGAAGGGAAAATTTTTAAAAATCAGTATGGGTATCGTCTCTGATGATTAAAGGGATGAAGAATCTAAACACAACATCTATTTCGTGATCAAAGATGGCGGATAGGAAATCAAAGATGGCAGACGGGTTTTTTTTTAAAGTCGATATGGGTATCGTCTCAAATATTTTAAGGAATTCAATATTATATAAAAATCTATGTTTGTTTGTTCATCATTTATAGACTCTGAAATGATAAGAGATTAAGAGCTAAGTCAATGGTAACTTTGGAAAAGGGACTTGGAAAAAAGGGAATTAAATAAAAACTCTTAAAAAGGCGATACGGAGTTCGCTGGGTCAGCTAGTATATGTATAAATAGGTAGAAAGCTTGAATTACATATTCAAGATACTAATAATAATTCCTTATGTATATATACTACATTAGTATCGTGTATATATTAAAATCTCTAAAGCGGCCGACTAAAACAGCTACTAAACAACTGGACCAATCTTGATGTCATTACATTATTATTATGAGCCTAATTTGGAACTACTCGTCCGTGTGGTGATGGTTTAAGAATACGAAATGTCACCACCCCTTATCATCCCATGGGAGTCGTAAGAGCCGACAGAGGAAGCATATTATGCAGAGAACAGCTCTATAAAAGAAGGAAAACTTGATACAAGCCCTATACCTACCAACCCGTTTGGCCAGCGTGGTATAGTAGGCCAATTCCTCCTTTCAAAGGAGAGGCCTAGCTTAGCAGTGGACTATTAGAGGCTGATGACGAATTTGGAACTATAATAGGATGGCTCCTATTATAGTTCCAAATTCGTCATCAGCCTGTAACACTATCACACACTTGCTGGCGCAAGTGACGTTGCAATACATCGATTTCTAGTGTTCGGGCCATTTATACGAACGACAACTTAAAAAAAACTAATGTTGGAGCCTACACAACCAACTAGAAATAAATAAAATTTAGCATTTCTTTATGCAGTAGGAAATGCTGTGATAATAATCAAATCCAATGATTTATATTAAGTATTAGTTTTATCATTAGAAATCAGGTTTCATAGTTAGGAAGTTTAAGTTTGAACATTTCCTGCAACATCAGTAATTATAATTAAAAAGTATTTATCGTCTGTGGTTGGTAATTTTATGTGATTGCTAATGACATTAGAATTTCGACTCGTGTATCCTTCAATAAATCTTAATTTTAATAAATTTTAAAGACTTGTAAAGCTTTTTATAACTTCCCTAAATACGTCTAGTGTCAAGACATAATGTGACACCGGTTAGTTGACAGGTTCGATTCCAGTATGAAGCAAATACACATCGTAGCACGAATACCTTTAGCTTCAACATCATTCAAATATGTAGATAAAAGGATTTTCTAATATATATTGTACAGTGGTAACAGGCGTATTCTTTCATATTGCTCATACGTATGTATGAGTTACGGCTCTACCTCACGGATCTCTACCTCATAATACATATGTGAAGGGCTATTTGCCTCCAACGAAATCGACAAAAAGTATTTAATGCTACAAACCCAACTTCCAACAAAATAAACTGGATGATCATCTTCCATCTCCAAAGTTATTACCTGAAACAATAAACAAAAATAAATAAGTACCTACTTAATCTTAATATATAAAATCCTTGCGTTACTGACTGACTGACAGACATGCTACAGCCGAAACTATTGGGCGCAGGAAGCTGAAATTTGGCCAGTATGTTCGTTGGGGACCGTAGGGGTGCACTAAGAAGTGATTTCCCGAAATACCCACGGGATCGCTCAAAACGGGTAAATTAAAAAAAATGTGCAGGCGTAGCTGCTGGCGTCCCCTAGTAATATATGAAACGTGAGAATCTAATTTCAAATACACCATTTTCATACATTTAATTTTCGTGTACCTCCATAAATGAACCGATCAGGATTCCAGTATGACGTTTGAATAATATTGACTTAGGAGTTATCATGCGATTGGTCGAGTGCAAAATCTTAGGACACGATTCCTTTGTAAATTTTTTTGTTTGCAACACTTTTGCGTCCCTTAAATGAGACGTAATTTTTTGCAATATCATATTTATAGTATATACGTCATGTGTTATGTTTTTTATCAGGTAGGTAGTTGATTTGTATGTGTGTCTTATATTAGCGCCGTATTTATGTTACGAGAATCACCTAGTATGTCACGATGTGATTGTAGAGCAAGACCGAATACTAAATATACATGCACGCCATGTGAGTTTATTTTCTTTAATTAAATGCAAGAGATAAAAAAATACAGAAAAGAGTTCCTGTAATTTTCTTATATCCTTCGTTTTCTGTCTTTTGGTAAAGGTTGAAGTCGTTTATTCGTCGTCGTAATTACGAGGACATTAGCTGAATTCTCAGACTGTTCAAAAATCATGCACTAAGTAGCAGCTTTTCACCATCATGCTAAATTTAAAATAATATACATAGAACATCTATCTAACCTACATTACTATAATTATAAATAGTTCAACCACGTCAATTGCCTGCTAATAAGTAAATATGTTTAAATAATATAATTAAATAACATAACATTATTGCAAAATAAATATTAGTTTCTAGTAATATTATTTGCAAGTTCTATAATTATCTATTTGTGAACATAAGTGTAGAAATAGAATGCAAATAGTACTGTGTAATTTACACCAATAATATGCTCTAATTATTATAAATTAGTACACTCGTTTTCACAGAAATAGCTTTCCTGTGCTCTATTTCTGTATAGAATACAAACCAAGTGCTTTTTGCATAAAAAATAACACGTAGAAATTAAAATGAAGCTTTCATCCAAGACGGATTCTTTTCATTTTCAGAGTTTGCTGTATAATTCTTTCGCCTGGATCAATTTTGTTGTTTGTTTAAAAACGACCAAGTAGCGATTTGAAAATGGGTTTCAGTCAAAACAGTCTCCTTCCTATAAAACCCTCTACAGAAGAGATCTTTAGCTAAGCATAAATCTCGCCATAGAGGCCCCTTGACAGGCCACTAACTATGGAATTCAATATTCGAACTATAGAGAGATCCGTTTTTGACATAAGCTCCATACAAAATATGACAAACACGAATAAAAAATCTACAGATCTATCTATAGTTCGAATATTGAAAATGGTCGTAACTCGCATCAGATTGCATTAGAATATCTTTGGGCGTAACAAATTTATTTTATTCGTAAGTATAACAATACTTTAGTTATATTTTCAATTGATTATTCAACTAATATACATACACAAGAAACGTTAATTATTCTTCTAGGTAATATGATCTAACATACGTTACCAGTACATACTTAGATTAATATCTAATTACGTTTTTCTGCGCCTGTTCTCAGCTTCCTGTATATATTAATAATAAATAACGTTATAAATATTAATACTCGTATACGACCCTTTATATAAACTAAATAGGTAGATACTTAAAATTAAACAACTGAATTGTTTCGAACTGCTCTACATTTATTTTTTTATTTTTGGAGGCTTCATATTTTTCATTAATATATCTATGTTTGGTCTTGACAACGGAGATACCAATGAGTACCATATCTCATAGGTTATCAACCCCAGGGTAAGATAGAAGAAGGCTCAACTATCGTTACTTCATTTTCAAAAAAAGTAATTTCCTCTGCTCTCCATATACAGGCATTGCAACCGTTTAATATACCTTCCAAACACAGAAATTCATAATAATCAACGCTACAATAATTTAATCCGTTCCGCTAAAAAAAATATTTTCTCACAGTTTAGTTCGTAACTTCGGATTACAAAAAGCAATAAAATTATGTATACCTCATAATGGCTTAAGACAAATATTGTAACGATGTACATAACTGCGTAACGTGACAAAAAAGTAAGAAAAAAAAAGATATTATTTCGTGTGTGTGTACAGTTTACATATGTGTATAAAGTAGGACGAGTAGGTACATCAACATACTCTTTCATACTTACAAGTTTTTGAAAAAGATTGTACCATTGTAGAGATCACTCTAATATCACCCATTTTATTAAGTATTATCAAGGGAATCTAAAAAAATATATTTCTCGGTTGATTTAAAAGGATGGAAACCGAACGAAATATGTAACATCTGTAAATTAAAAACAGAAAAATCCATTATTTTCATCAAGTGTAAAATCTGAGGCCTAACATACGCACTTATAAATAAAAATGCCCATCACTTAAGAGCCCACCATCAATAATATTTACAGTCGTAGTAACGACACAGCAATGGTTATAAACATATACTCAAACACCACATCAGATGACATTACTTAAAATAGTACAATGTAATAATATACATAGGTACTCATCCAAATAGGCACCAACCAATTAGAATGACGTTTCGACTCTGTGACATGCAAAGAATATTAAACTAATACATAGTTTGATTCAATTATAAAATTCTTAGAACTCTGCTTGTTAATAAAAGGGAGTCGTGTATAATTATAGTCTTCAACTGAAATAAACGCAAATTGAAAGGTGATAACGTTTATACCACGAAAGAGCAATGTCTCGTACAAGGGTATTTATTATTTTAGTATAACGTATGTGGCTCTGAAATACGCGACATGGACAAAATAATAAAAATAAAGTATTTTCAGTAAAAATATATAAAAGTATTTTAACAAACTGTTTTAGCTTCTACTAAAAGATACACTTATGATAACTTATCCTTTTTTTGGTATGGTTAGTATTTTAGAAACCCAGACTGCAAAAAAACTAAGTGCAATTTTCGGACCTGCAACTTTTTTTCTAACATTCGACATATGTAAATAAGAAATATTTAAGTTCCCATAAGGAAATACTTAAGTTCTTTATTATTCCTCAAGAACCTATTATCCCTCAATAAAGATTCAGTCCATAGGGTCTTAATGCCTAAAAGATTACAAAATAGCAGCATCAAATATCAGATACGATGGCCTTGCGTTTCTGGTATTATAACATATTAAGCAAACCAAAAGCCAAGCATTAAGAGATAATTTATCGCTTAATAATAACTATGAAGGTTCCACTTACAATTTATAAATAATCAAAGAAATGCCTGAAGCTATCAATTAATTTTGAATAAATTAACTAAACTGTGTGACCATCGCTTAAGCAGATACTTGATCGTCCTCTATGATAAATGATTATGAATTTGAATGACTTAAAGATATATGTTTTCGTACCAAATGCCAAGGCCTTATATTTTTTACAATGCTTAAATATAGTTTCTAAATATATTTATAGGCATTTTGTATTTCGGGTATATACCTACCACATACCTTTTTTTCGAGTACCCGACATTTTAGCACTGTTACTAGCACACAATCACTACCACTGTATTCATTTCACTATCACTTTGAACTCGATAAAAATTAATAAAAATAGTTATAATATTCTACATTCTACCACATACACACAATACCACAAACATTACGTGGAACATATACCGAAAGACAATGTAAACTAATGTCAATGACCACGAAAGTTTTAATCGATGTCAAATAATTTGCAAATCACGGCCCATCCATGAAAAGAGATACCAACTGCATATAATGATAACTATCTTTAGTATTTAAATACGCTTTGTAGATTATATGAAAATAATAAGAAAATAAAAAAGCATATTAAAATATATTTGGCGTCCTCATTTGTATCACGCCGCCAAACATCTAAACAACAAAACTTGTTTACGATACGTCAATCACAAAATAAATTTAGAGCCAATGAACTGGCTAATCTTAATCACAAACAAACATTCAGCATCTCACTCTCATATCCGGATATGCCCGCGTGTTTCATGGCCACACACCAAAACGCGCACGCGTCGTGCCTCAAGCCTCAAGCAACTAGGATGCATGACACTTCCGGTAGAAATTCTCACCAAAGATCAATGTACATTGTTATTATTGTATTATATATTCGTAGTACGTTTATACGCATGTAATATGTATGTTATGTGTTATTGTGCAAGTGTTAAATAATAAAAAAAATGGTTATGCTTCGATAACGTCTGCCGGGTGGTTAAATAGCTGGCGAATTTAAAAACAGGGGCCCAATTGTACTAAATAAATATAGTTTCGATATAATGTCAGCGTCATACTTACGTCACAAGAAGCGTATCCTTCTAAATTATCTGATATTTGAATAAAATTGTAACGAGATCGTTATGTCAAAATATGTGTCAACGACGAACTGTTTATTTCAAATTATACAAATTCAAATTCAAAATCCTTTATTCATTTGGGTCACAATGTGACGCTTATGAACGTCAAAATAATAAATTTATAAAATAATTACTTATACTCAAATTTAAAACATTATTACTGTATGCTTCTACATTTACATTTACTGCCACGTTTGCAAAGCAATAGGTAGAACCATGAGAAAGAACGGGCAATAAAACCTCACGGTCACTCTTTTTCATCGCCAGGTTTTGCATAATACACAACCACACCTTCTTCTAAGTTACACCTTCTATATACTACGATAATGACATTAGGTTATCAGAATACCGCTTCTGGGTCAATTCAATGTCATATAAAAATATGAGAATTAGGCCACAGAGGGTTATATAAATTAGAGTGTACTTTTCAACTGGCTTTGTCCCGCATGCCATATCAAACTCTCGTAGACTAGCATGACCCGGGTATTCGGGAAAGTCCAGGCTGCCGTGGCCGTTTTAGTGAGTAACCCGGAACACCTATAAAAGCCCAAACTCATACCAAATTTTACCGTATTTTTTATCCATAAAAGCTCATGCGCTGCTGGTTACTTTATCACTGTACTATGTACTTCAAGGCAACGTTACAAACTTATATATTTAACTTAATAAAAGGAAACACATACGCACTATTACACAATATTCTCAAATACCACGTATACAAATCGTGAGTAAACTGATTTGACACTATACGTTGAACGTAAACATGACAATAGTAGGTACTCACGACGTGTCGTGTTTGTTTTCAAACGCCAACGTTCAAGAATCATCTAGCGTTCTTCCAGTTTTACTCCAAGATTCTTCTAAATTTATGAGGATGGAAGCGTATGGCATTATTGCAGGTCCTATTATTAACTAATTGACACGGGGGGCGGAGGCCCGTGCACTTCAACTCATTTAACACCATCGAACTGCACTGACTTCTACTCTCTGCACCTGCGTCCATTGCAGAGTTTGGCGAATGGCCTTAGGGGAGAGCGCAAGTCGTGTAGATCCCTAAGGCAAGGCTGGTGGACTATCCTTCCCGAGGTTGCCGCCCGCTTTTGGTCTGGTTCCCTATGAAACAGACGCAACAGAAACCTCCAGCCGCCCTCACCCACACACACGTACATGCACACATACACATACATTCACCACACTGCTTCAATCACTCACACGGACGCGCACACATACACACACCACACCTACACACACACACACACACATACACACACACACACACACACACACACACACACGCCCACGCACACACTCATACGAAGCAAACAATATGGAAGTGAAACAAAAGAAGCAACTACCCCAGGAGGGTACCAGCGTCCGCGACGCTGGAGAATCCCTCCCTGCACCCTCGGGTCCAGGCTGCCCCACGTATTCTGGAGGGGGCAATGTTTCACGAGAAAGTCTAGACCTGCACGACCTGGCAAGCGCCATGCCTCGTGCAGAACATATTACCAACACCTCCTGGACGGTGGTACCGCGTCGAGCAGACGAACGCCGCGAGGCGAACGTTGGCTCCGCGTCAACCGGAACCGGTAGAGGCAAACACCGCGGAAAGCGCTCCCGTCATCATCGACGCCAGCGCGAGTACGCAGCGCACGCGAGAGGTAGCGAACCGACAACGTCGGCGAACGCACCCCCCGCGGGAGGTAGCGAACCGACAATATCGGCGAACGCACCCCCCGCGGGAGGTAGCGAACCGACAACATCGGCGAACGCACCCCCCGCGAAACGACAAACAGCTGGTGCAACGCACCAACGCGAACACCCGGCCCCAGCCAGCGCGAAACCGCCCAGGATGATGCAATCGGCCGGACGCGGCGCGAGTGGTGGACGCAGCAGCTCAGGCATGCAAGCGGAAGCCACGCGGACGGCGAAGAGTGAGTCTTCGGGCTCGCTCCCGCCGGCTGCACGCGCCGCTCCGGCCGGTGCAGCACCGGGCAACCCCCGTCGCGACCCTCCGACGGCAGTCGGAGATGCGGAGCCGGCAGCCCCATGGGGCATCACCGGGCCACGCCGCAAACGCGACCCTAGAAAACGCGGACCTCGGCACGCACCAACCAACCTGGCGCTCTCGGGACGGCCCACTTCGGCGACACCGTCGAAGAGGAACCGTCACGACGACACACCACCAAGCGCCACGTCGAAGCGTGCAAGAGTGGACGCAACACCCAAGAGGGCAACGATTAGCTACGCCGATGCGACTAACTCGCATCTGATGGTGGCCGTCGTTGCCACTCCACCTACAGACCTGACGGTGGAACAAGCACGGCAGCTCGAACGCTCCATAGAGGAGCGGATTCTAGAAGCAGCCTTCGCACCTCGGTCAAACAACGAGCCTGCACTCGCGCCATCCTTTAGAGGCAAACCCCTCGCAGCAGGAGGTGTCCTAAAGTTATGGTGCGAGGATGAAAAATCACTGGCGTGGCTCAAACAGACGGTAGCGGGACTACAATCACCGGTTGAAGGAACCAGGCTGACCGTCATCAGGCAGACGGATCTCGCGAAGCGCGTACGCGCATCGCTCTGGCTGCCGAGGTCGACCAGCCTGGACCTCCCGAAGATTCACCAACTCCTAGCTGCCCAAAACCCATGGTACGCTGTCCAAACTTGGCAACTATACAGCGCTACCATGCAAGAACACGGCCTGTACCTATCTCTGGGCATCCCGGAATCGGAAATGCCGAAAATCGAGGCGCGCGACCGCCGAGTCTCCTTCTTCACCGGCAGCGTGTACGTAGTGTTCCACGCTGCCGGGGCGGGAGGTGGCGGGGCGGCTGCCGCGCCCGGGGAGATGCCGCTCGCCAGTAGGCAGAGACAAGCGACAACACCGGCCGAACCTTCCACGTCGGGCACAGCCCGAGCACACACGACGCCCGCAGCGACTAACATCGCTGTGACGGACGTCGACGACGAGCACGACTCGTCTGACGGGGAGTCCGTGGACACCAATGTTCTCGGATCTTCGTCAGACTAGAGTCGTACAGACGAACCTCCAGCACAAGCAAATTGCAACGGCTACCCTACGCAGGCTGCTGGAGGTTAACCACCACACAATAGCCCTAATCCAGGAGCCGTGGATTAGAGGCGACACCATATGTGGACTCAACAACATCGGAGGTAAGATATTGCACTGGAGCTCGGCTCCTAAGCCGAGAACATGCATATACATTCCCCGAACGATACCAGCATTGCTGCTGACTAACTTTTGTTCTAGAGATCTCACAGCCGTGGGAATACGAACAGGGCCCAATGATCAGATGCTAGTACTAGCTTCGGTCTACATGCCCGGTGATGAGGAGATCCCATCGAAGGAGCTGGCCGAGCTAGTGCAGCACTGTGAGGACCACGGCTGGCCAATAATACTCTCGGCAGATGCTAACGCCCACCATCCACTGTGGGGAAGCCCCGAGGCAAATAGACGAGGTGAGATCCTAACTGAATACATCTACACAACAACACTAACTGTAATCAACAAAGGCTCAGAGCCCACATTTGTTAGCTCCAGATATCAAACCATAGTAGACATTACACTGGCATCGGATGGGGCCGCGGAACTTGTCACGAACTGGCATGTGTCCGCCGAACCATCCTTTGCCGACCACAGACGTATCTGCTATGACATACGAGTGCAAGAGAGGGTCACACAACCAAAACGCAACCCACGCAATACCAACATTGCGAGCTACAAGACCCTGCTCGAACAGGAAATAGCCATGTCAAATTTCAACGACATGACCGCAAGCACTACAAACATAGAACACAACACTAACTTACTAACAAAATGCATACAACGCAGCTACCAACAAGCCTGCCCCACCACACTACCGAAAACGAGTAGTAAAACCCAATGGTGGGGATCGGAACTGGAGAAGCTCAGGCGCAATCTGAGAAAACTCTTCAACCGGGCCAAAAACACAAGGAAAGACACAGATTGGGACAAATACAAAGAAGCCCAGTCGCACTACAAGAAACGCATACGATTCCGCAGGGGAGAGTCATGGCGAAATTTCTGCACCAACATTAACTCCACATGCGAGGCAGCCAGGGTAAAAAAGATCCTATCCCAGGACAGCAACAAGACCCTAGGCTCCATCAGAAAGCCTGATGGCACCTACGCAATTACAGACATGGAAATAAGCCAAGTGCTAATCGAAACACACTTCCCAGGTTGCACTGTGACCGACGACTGTGACTGGGAAGAATCAGAACACAGACCACCGACCCAAACAGACTGGACGATAGCCAACAACATGGTTACCGTGGACCGGCTGAAATGGGCAATTGATAGCTTCCAGCCGTACAAATCTGCAGGCCTGGACGAAATAACACCAGCACTTCTACAATGGGGCTGCACAACGATTGTGCCACAGCTACTCAGCATATATAGAGCATCTATAGCGCACAATTACATACCACGAAGGTGGAGGGAAGTAAAAGTCATATTTCTCCCAAAACCAGGCAAAACGGATTACACTCAAGCAAAATCGTTCAGACCTATCAGTTTAACCTCCTTCTTGCTGAAAACGCTGGAGAGGCTCGCTGACAGATACCTACGGGAAGGCGCACTGCTACGCAGACCACTACACCCGCAACAACATGCCTACAGAAGTGGCAGATCAACGGAATCAGCGCTTCACTGCGTAGTGGGGACCATAGAGACAGCGCTATCTGACAAACTTATGACCTTAGGCGCCTTCATTGACATAGAAGGCGCCTTCGACAAAACTAAATTCACCAGCATTAGCCGAGCCCTTGACAAGTTCGGAGTTGAACAAACCGTCAGTGGCTGGATTGATCAACTCCTGAAACGAAGGGCTATTCAATTCACGGTTAACACCACCACAAGGGGGATAGTAGCAAAAGGCTGCCCACAGGGAGGTGTCCTATCACCCCTGCTTTGGAACATAGTGGTAGACGATCTGTTGAGAAGCCTGAATGACAAATGCTTCTACACGGTCGGCTACGCAGATGATATAACCATCCTAATCAAAGGAAACTCGGAAGACATGATCCATTATCGGATGCAAGCAGCCATCAGGATCATGGAACAATGGTGCAACCACCATGAACTGACGGTCAACCCTAATAAAACGGAGCTAGTACTTTTCACTAACAAAAGGAACACCCGTATGACCAGAAAACCAAAACTTTTTGGCACGGAGCTTAACCTATCGAGTGAAGTCAAGTACCTGGGCGTAACACTCGACCACAAGCTCAACTGGAATAAACACATCACCACTAAAACCACAAAAGCATGTACAATCTTCTGGCAGTGCAGGAGAATAATAGGCAAGAAATGGGGTCTCAAACCATTCATCACCCTATGGATCTACACTGCCATAATACGCCCCATGCTCACATATGGTGCAGTAGTGTGGTGGCCACGCACTGAACTAAGCACAGTCAAGAGCAAGCTGCAGAGCATACAACGCCTCGCCTGTCTGGCCACAACAGGCTGCATGAAAACAACTCCAACGGCGGCATTGGAGGTGCTTCTCGACTTGCGACCATTGCACCTCATCATCCAGCAGGAAGCAGGTGCCGCCGCGATCCGGCTCGATAAGTTCGGGCTTTGGAGAAGAGACGACCGTATAACCCATGTACGCCTGAAAAGGACATTAACCAACGAGATCCCGATGCTAGATGCAACGTGCGACCTCATACCTAAAACCTTTGTCTTTGACAAAAAATACCGCATACAACTGCATGAAGAGCACAAGGATAGCTCTGGTATACACGAAGTTAGAGTATACACAGACGGCTCAAAAACAAAGTATGGGACAGGTGCCGGAGTATTCTCCCATGACTTGAACATCAATCTCTCAACATCGCTTGGTAAACTCAACACCATCTTCCAAGCTGAATGCGTTGGGATTATAAGGGCGGCGACGGCGATCGCGGCCAGAAACGTGAGCAACCTGTCAATACGCATCATCACAGACAGTGCCTCAGTACTACAAGCTCTCGATGGCAACTGCTTTAACAGCGGCTTAATTATGGAGTGCCACCAAGAGCTGCAGAAAACTGCAGCGAGGAATCGGGTCACGCTCCAGTGGATACGAGGACACAGTGACTCCACGGGCAATGACGCAGCAGACCAACTGGCAAGGAAAGGATCGGACACAACAACTCTGGGACCCGAACCAACTGTTCCGATACCTTTCAACCAACTAAAAACGTGGTTACGCGAGAGAACCCTACAACAACATGAAAAAGAGTGGGCAGAATTAAAAGAGTGTAGGCAATCTAAAGATGCCTTTCCCCAATTAGATAAACGACTCTCGCAAAAATTGTTGCACTCCAACAGGAAAACACTCAAGCATCTGACTGGCATAATAACCGGCCACTGTCCACTAAACAAGCATCTCTACAACATCGGCGTCACGGACAGCCCTCTATGTAGGGGCTGCATGGAGACCGAAGAAACACCCGCTCATGTGATCCTACATTGTACCAGCGTGAGCGACCAACGGACGAGGTTCCTGAACAACCCCAGAACCATGAGTGAAGCCATACGCAACACTGGTCAACTCATGGCCTTCTGGAAGGAGCTTGCATGGTATGAGTAGCAGGCGACAACCGTGTCCCTGCTAACGCACAATGGCCCAACTAAGTGGCTAAGTGCGGAAAACACCTGTCCAACTAACTAACTAACTAACTAACTAATTGACACTTGACAGCCACTTAAGTCACGGGGAAGATGTACCGACATTAAAGAGTGATCCTTAAGCGGGTTAAGGATTCAGTCTTCTTATTGTAGATAATTGTAGGCTTAATTTCAGACTTCATAAAACCTTAATATGACGATTAAAGAAGCTATTTGGCATCCCTTTTTTGTGATTTTGTAAAGAAGAAAAATAGCAACATGGGCTACTTAAAACACTTGTCGCGAATTTGATTACTCTATATTTAACATGGTGAAATTTTCTTTGCTCAGGTTTGCGATCTTAAAGAATTTGGGGTGACAGATATAACAATCTATACTATAATAATTTTAGACAGCTGAAATGTAAGTTACAAAGTTATCATAAAAACATCAGGAAACACAAGTTTTAACTCTCGTAAAGACCCTCGCTCATTTGCTTGCCTTATGAGAGGCCTACGTCCAGCAATGGACTAATACAAGCAGATGATGACTAAAGGCCCGCTACAGCCAATATTACAAAGCCTGTATCATAGAATGTGTGATAAGAGAGTGCTGTGGGGTAAAAGAAGATGTAGTGACAAGCATCGAGAAAGGTATGCTAAGATGGTTTGGGAGTGGAGAGGATGGATGACGAAAGATTGACCAAGCAGATATACAAGGCAAGTGTGAATAGGACAGGACGAAGGGGAAGACCTAGGCGGACGTTCTCTGACCAGATTGGAGACATCCTAAAAACAGGACAGATTAGAAGTACCTACCCTGAACAGAAGAGCATGCACGAGGAATCTGATGGGAGTGAATGAAGCAAGAGAGATATGTCAGGATCGTTGCAAATGGCGTCCCGTAGTCTATGCCTACCCCTCCGGGAAACAGGCGTGAGTCTATTATGTATCATAGACGATAGCTCCATAGTGCAATAAAAAACATATCCAACTATTTTCATACATAAAAAATCACTCACACTCATAATAAACGATATGCATTTAAAATAATAATATGTAAATGATTTAATATTGCAACAATTATTACTATAGTGATAATTAAAATGAAGTACCTAGTTCCGGCACATACACATTTATTCATACCACATATCTAAATTACATCCGGAATAGTCGAAACTTTATTACTCTGTGCTACTTATCAGTAGCTACTGTGGTACTTGTTTGAGGAAATACGGATTACGCACGAATACACGTAAAAGCCTCAGGCGTTTATGAGATAAGACGTTTAATTTTTTATATTTAGTAGCGATCTGAATAAATCTTCATTATTAAATATATTATTTTAATTTTTCAAACAATAACTGGGGCATATTTATTTATATGTACATATATACAAACAGAATAAAACTACATAATTATATAACTAAACTATCCTAAACCAATCTACAAAAACTAAATAAGTAATGATAACAATTAAACAACAGGAAAGGTAAATCAATAAAAAAGAAAATTTACAACGACGCGTCAAAAAATTCCTTCGTAACACTGTCGGCTGGTAGCGTGCCCAAAAGGCTGGCAGCAGATTTTAAATGACTAAATCCTGCCGACAGCATTACAGGAAAAGAGGAATTGTGATCAGCGCAACAGATATACCAATTAAATTGTGATCAGCCCAACAGATTTTCTGCCTCCGTAAAGCTACGATGGCAAATGCCATCGTAGCTTTACGGAGGCAGAAAATCCTTATTATTAGTAAAATCCAAATACTTTAAGCACGTGAGTAAAGAATTGTGCTCTATTTGCGGCATTTGGAAGAATTTCATTTTATATGGCATACCGCTGGCTATGAATGAAAACTACTATATGATAGATTGAAGATCTAAAATTTAGATTTATTACTCATTGGAATATGCAATAAAGATTACGTAGCGATGCATCATGAAAAAAAGTACTACATTTTTATGTGAATAATTATCTTTTACGAGTTGAAACTGTAATGGACCGGCAGTCTTATATTTCATTGACCCAATGATTAACACTTGAACCGGTTTGGGAAGCGTGCAACAATTTTGCATGTATTTATTTGCATTGGTGCGTATCAATCCAGAACGTTTTTGTTGGTGAGAATTCAGGCCCTGGCCAGTTAACGGCAGGACAGAAGGGATTATAATCAATCAAGTATATGTGTTTGTCTGCATGCGACAAAAGCAAAGAGACAATCCAGAGGCATCACAGGTGTTTTTCCTTTTGAAAGATAGAAATTCTTGTAAATTTCTTACAGCGTGTGTCAACTGAACAATGCGACGTAGTTCAAAATGTATGTATTTCTGCATTTACATAGCTTCATATTCCATGGATTTTCTAACAAACTTTCAACCCCTATTTCACACATTTGAGGGTGGGATGTTAAAAATCCTTGCTTAGGTGTAAACTGCGTGCACTGCCAACATCTCGTGTTTCTAATTTCATGAGTTTAGCAATGATTTGTCAGTCAGTCATGACATGTCTATTTAATTTTATATAAATTATGTAGATACATTGACACTTGTTTATGTTCTTTTGAACAACAAGCTTACATATAACTCATACACAAAAGCGATAAAATTAAATAAAATCGTGCGTTATAATAAAACGTGATATCCAGGTTACTCACAGTTGATAACTACGTCTAATTAAAATGTTCTAGTCGAGACGCGGACGCGGAAAGTGCCTATTTAGTATGACAATTGTATTACATGGCCTGGGGCGATCTAGCTCTTATACTGAAATTTAAAACGTACTGCATGAAATGCCTATTTAATATCTATTATTTCCCATATCATTACGTAGTACGTAGTAGTGGTTACCTATTAAATAGTTAGGTCTAAAGAAAAATATGCCCTTTGTAAGAAAACTTCACAAACAGTGCGTGACTCATACTTGTACAGACTTAGATCAGCTATAACGAGACGTCTGTTTGACTTAGTTCTTGAAAATAAGAAACATATATATCCCTCTTAAAATCCTACAAAATTATCTCTAACTTAACTTGACGTTCCTTCTATGTTTCCAAAGTAAGAATAGCATAATTATAAAGAAGTCACATCATCAGAACCGCGCAGCCTTTTGGAAGGACATTCTTTCTGTTTGTTTTTAAAGTGGTCTCCTTTTCAAATATCATACCAATCCTTTTCAAATATCATATTATCTTTATTACCTTCCAGTTTATTTCAGACTTCTTAAGTCATCATACTTTAAAACACAGATCGTTTCTGACGCACCATTATTCTTTACTACGCCAATCAAAATAAAATGATAAAAAGTAATTGTAAAGTTTTCCGTATGAGTGGCCGAGCACGCGTATGTCGTCTTAACAAGATTGACCTAGGATAACTGTTAGGAAGTGGCCGTTTTTGTGTCATTTTCCTCTTGACTGATATAAGGGGTAACGTTGATATAGTTTTACAAGAAGTGACATGACAACATTTATTTGTACAATAAACATACATCAGAAATAAGTACAAATTATTATTACTATAAAATTCTAATTATAATTATTTTAGTTTACCATCGTTTGCATAATATTTGTAAAACAATATTTGAATGGCATCACAGGTAAAGTTTCACTTTCGGTATTGATTCAATCTGCCACAAGATTGAATCAATACCGAATAAATAAACATAATATAAAAGCACTATAAAATAATATTACAGAAACACTACGAAACATATATTTTCTGCGCAAAATGGTAAATGGAAAGAAAACGAAAACCCAATCATCGACGATAATCGACGCTTACTAGGTCAAGTCAAATAAGGTACCGTATTAGCTTCAAGAGAAACAAATAATATAGGTTAATTATGATCAATAAAATGCAAATAAACTTAAAAACATGGAATTATTAAGCTACATATTCTTATTTGTAATTTAATATCGCTTTTAAAATTGGCATTTATGGTGCGATAATTTTAAGGTTTTGGTTTTAATACGACTTGTGGTCATGTTAACAAAATATTAGTATGGTCCTCACGCTTTGAATTTAGAAATGCTAAATTACTTTAAGAGCATAACGGTTTTTTATGATGTTTATTTTGGTTTATCAAATAAAACAGAACAGAATTATGTATGTACATTCAAAGTTTAAGGACTTGCACACATGCCTACTAACGAGTCTATTGCATAGTTATCTATTTATTTGGAAATAAAGGTGAAATATAAAATTGATCTGATGTTTCGGATTGGATTGAACTTACGAGCACTGATAATATTATTTAAATCAAATATTTTCTTTGTAATTCTGTCTTCTATCTTCTACAGATTACTTTTAATTTTTATTTATTTATATATAATTATTACATAATAGTAACACATTCATTTCATATTCAAGTCCAGAATTTATGAGCTCATAGCAGACAACAAATAAATCACACGGCATTTCCATCTATACTATATCATTGTAAACGAATGTTCTCGCGAGCGGCCGCGCCCAAGGCGAGACGGGTACACTTTACGAATATTAAATGTTATAGAAATGTACTCACTTATATAAGTACACCCACAACACATGTCACAACGCTGTTACTAATCCAATCTCGTCACAAGTCAAGGTGTTTTTGTGTATTGAATCACGTTCGGATTTACTTCCTACATTATTGTTTATGACCTGTCACTACATCGAAATTATTACGTCGTCCAGCCCTGACATTCGTTTCTATATTTCGAATGCTGTTAACTGTTTATTGGTGCTTGTTTCCGCTCTGCGGTATCTTTAGTGATTGTCAATTACTAAAGTGGAAGGAAATTCTGTCTATTACATTAAAGTGCACTCATAAAACAACATAGGTACATCGATGATTGGTGCCCTATACATCTCCATTATATCAATATTTATGTGGCCTTAACCATAATTTATATTAATAAAAATATTGTATTTTCATCAGCGTGTCATGAACCATAAACCTTTAAGTTCTTTACTGGTTTTTCTTAATAGCTACTCACGCCAAGTGAAATAAAAATTGTACCTTTGACTATTTTCAACCTTCTTTAAACAGACACAAAATATTGCGTGAAATTGGTATTTTTATGTTTTTACAACCCTGGTGCTAAAACCGCTTTTTGAATAAAATAAATAATACTCATATAAACATCGGGGAAACAGGCGTGAGTCTATGTATGTATGTATAAACATAAAAGATTTTTATTTCTTATTAATTAAAATAAGCTCGTCACGAATGAGATTCAAAATTTGATCAAGGATTATAAGATATAATTATATCTGTTATAGTTGCAAGCTTATTAACAGCAGTTAAGTAAAGAAGTGTATAATAAAATATCAAAAATAATAACCTATATTTATCATTATGTGATTTGCATGAGATCACTTCGAAATAAAGACTAACAATTATCTAAATAGGATTTAATAGCCGGCTAAATATAGCAAAAAGATAGTAACTATTACATTTGCACATGTTTTAATATTAAAAAAGTGAATGGTTGGTTGACCGATTTTTCCTTCTCGGATTTTCCATTTTGGGGAATTTGAGACACACTCTTGCTCAAGAAAGACTACGTAAATTCGGCGCAATCGGAAATTTCAGCTGTCTTTTATTGTTTTATTATAAGCACTTGATAGTTTATCCAACAAACGTGTTCGTTTCCTCGAATGATAAATATGAAACTTTACCTAATATTTGAAGAGAAAGTATATTTTTTATGACAAGAATATCATCCACTTGATGTACACTGAGAGATATTCTCAGAAAGTATTATAGAAAACAAATAAAGCACGCTTATTTCTCAAAACAACTTGAGACATCAATAAAAGAAAGAAAATGCAGTAAGAACGTAGACGTATAATTACTGGCGCTAGAATACTTGTAACCAATTAAAATACTATTGGCTAGAAAACTGTCGTTCGTTGCATAATTACGATCTGCATGTTGCAATTTTATCATACTTTTATGTTACAAAGAAACTATATAGGTTTATTACTAATGGCATAGATATTGAATTCATTAAGTAACTTGTCGGGCTCAGTGGCATGCCATTGGAGAGGCCTATATCCAGAAGTGGACTATGGCTGGCTGATGATGATATTGAAGTAACTAGTCATGCGAAGGAAGATCTGCGAGAGCTACGCAACATTGTTGAAAATAATTCAAGAAAGATTAAGTTATTGTGCTTAAGCAAATAAATATCTAAGCAGTAACTAACGGTATTTAAATATAAATAAAGATTTGGGGGATATATCTACTAACAGTCCATGGGCAGATGCAGTATTATTATAAAGAGCCGGTGATCTTCATCTTCTTTACTTCATGCTGTATCTGCATGATGAGTTAATTTTTTTTTATTGCATGCATGACGGGTCGCTTTCCCTTTGGCACTGCGCAGGGTGTTGTGGGTTTGATCCCCACTCGGGACGACACTTTGTGTAATCCACAAATTGTTGCTTAGAATCTGGGTGAATCTTGATTGAATGTTTGTAAAGTCCTCCGCGAACACACGTTAATTTATTCCTATTCGCTATCTTCAATAACATTCAATGTCTTTAATTAAATCTAATCATCTAGGCACTTTTTGCTATGTTATATGTTTCGAATACATGCTGATATATAAACTCCTAGTTATGTAATAAGTAGGTAGTCAAAGTTACATTACGCAATATTAATCGTATATTATAACATTTATAAAAGTAATTTGATATTAAAGATATTAGCTACCAGTAATATTCGAGAGATGTTCTAGGCCGCCATTCAAACAGTGGGTTCATTGTTTTACAAATGTTCATTGCAATCAACAGACATTAAAATATCATTCAATGGACCCTGGTAGTGATTCAAACGACTTGTAAATGTGAACAGATGAACTAATGCAAATCGACACTTAGGCATTGATCTCTATATATTCAGATTGAGGTAATTCTATATAGCCTTCTAAGATTATAGCCCAAATTCCTGTGATAATCCCACGGTCAGCAAGCGAAAGTTGATACCACATATAAAAGTTGCATCTGAGATGCATCTAGAATAAAGCTCAGCACATTTTCCATGCTTTTGAGTTATTGATGACTTAACAGTCAAGGAATTATTTTTTGTGTGTAATTGAATATTGAGATGGATTTTTTTTTCTAAGGACTGTACGAACGGAACTCGGGTCTGTGCGTAACCGAAGAACCGATTATTTTGATCGGTTCCACATAATATGTTTTATTTACTTATCCTAGGTACCTATTGGCTACATCGTAAATCAACTTACAAACAACAGTAGTAGTTCAGTCTTCTTTTTTATTCGACTTAATTTATCAATATCTTTTTCAAACAACTTCTTTGGTTAAGTCGTCCTAGTGTCTTATTAGGCGCATTGTATTTAATAATTACCAAGTGATTGGCAATACTTAGAACTTCACACGAAATCTGTTGATGATTGGTTATATTTGATATATTGTGACAGGATATCATTACGAACAGGTTTAATCTGTTTATTGGAATTGTAGTAACGATATGTTATTTGAATTTCTTAGAACTAATTTGAAAGCATTTCTACTCCAACTTATTATCAACTCATTTTAAAAATGTTTTTGCGTGTCCAGTTACAACACACAATTATTCAAAGGTATATATAAAATGCTTCCGTTTTTAATAATGACTAATTGACTGACTGACAGGCAAGGCGCAGTCAAAACTTTTGGTCGCAGGAAGCTGAAATTTGGCATGCTTGGTGCAACCAAAGGGGTGCACTAAAAAGGAATTCACCGAAATTCCCTCGGGATCGGAGAGAGACGGTTAAATGACGGTTAAATTATAATATTCAGGTGCGGACGTAGCAACGGGCATACTCTACTACCTTATAAGACTTACTTACCTTATAAGACCTAATACTCCTCCTCACCCTCTTCTCAGCACCTTTTTAAACCTTTTTATGATTAACTTATGAGTAACCTTCGTTGCTTATTATTCGAATTATTATGCAACCATCTTCTTCCGGTCGCGATATTATACAAGTTTTCATACGCTTCCCGTCTTTTAAAATTTGGTATAATGCAACTATTCCGTATCCACGTATTTAGTATAATCCTGCAATAAAATTACTGCAAAGTGCTATCCTCCGCATTCTATACGAGTTCGGCTAATTACTAGCAAACCAGTTTCAAGCTAGTAAAAAAAATGTCGCCAGTTATCAGTTACGAGAGAAATCGCGCCAGTAATTAGTAATATGTAGGCCTCCTAAGTGCATAAGCCGTCATACATACTAGGTTGTAAATAAGGTGGGTAAGCCTTGCACTAAAAGTCTTCGATAAACATGATTACTAGATGATCAAAACCTTTTTTTATATTACTTGCAAAATAAATCTTCATAATTGCACCAAGGTCTCTAAATATGTATTAAATTAAGTACCTACTCATTATTGTACAACAGCCAACATTTCGGATCCATAAAAAAACATGTTGATTTCATTGATCCAATGCCAATGAACTTTATTCCGAAATCGACTACACAACTAATATATTATAATAGAGGACGCCAGCAGCTACGCCTGCATTTTTTTTAAATTTACCCGTTTTGTCCGATCCCGTGGGAATTTCGGGAAATCCCTTCTTAGTGCACCCCTACGGTCGCCAAGGAACATACCTACATGCCAAATTTCAGCTTCCTGCGCCCAATAGTTTCGGCTGTAGCGTGTCTGTCAGTCAGTAAGTAACGCAAGGATTTTATAAATTCAGATTAAGGAGCTGAATTAGAGTATACCTAATAAATAAATATAATTGAAAATGTATTCAAACATAGGAATTCACTAGGTGATATAAAGGTCATAAATAAAAAAAACGTAGCCGTCTATTCATTTTTCTCCCATTTTCTTCTGACATACTGTATAAGATTACTTAAAGAAACAACACAGAAGAAATGCTCAAACCCTTCCCACATACTACTTACGTGTGACATTTTTGTTGCCACAGTCTTCTTAGCTAGTTTCCAGTTCCACCATCTGAAAGAAATCATATTCATACAAAATTCTGTGCTTATATGCTAATTGCTAACAAACATCGATAATTGGTACAGGAAACACTGGACGTCCTCGATCTATAACTAAACTATTATATTCTGTATCCTTTCAACAGCTGACCTTAGGATTATCATCACGATGTTCGGATGTAGCTACGCACTTGACTACATCGCTTAATAAGTTACAAGACGCGAACTAAAAAGCTTGATCGAACGACTAATCATTCAATTAGACAATGGTAAGTATTATATCACGTTTAGCTATCGTATGTGTAATGTGTTGAAAGATGTATAGCGCCATCTAGTGTAAACTTATGTAACTTTTTGCTACATATTTCCCTGAGGCAAGTAATTTAATAGTATTCTTTTGAAGGGTATGGATGTTTATAATATTATATTATGATTTTAAGGTGCTTCGTTGGTCTTTGTATAATTTTGCACTGTGTTTGTTTCGATTTGATAAGTCTTGAGTAACAGTCATGTCTGAAAGAATGTTTTGTGTTTTCCAGCTACGCAATAAAGTTGTTACTGGTGTCCGTAATGTTACACTTTAAAATAAAACGATAATGATAGCGTATAACTTTAATGATCATATCTTATTTTGAAATGCACGTCGCAAAGGACACTTTTCTCACAACGTACTCAGATATAATTTTAAGAGTTTTTTTATCCAACCTTTGTATATATAGATTGTTTATTTTATATCTAATCATCATACCTCTGCCCTGGTTGCAATCCAAAGAAGAAACCTCTCGCCTAGAAGCCCGTGTGCCGCTATAAAACTTGTTGCTCTCTTTGCAGATCTTATGTACTTGCAGTAGTTTGTACTTAATTCTTTATAGAGTCCCATGTTGTACATATTTTAGTAATTGCTAGTAATTACAGGTGCCTGTGATTCTCGTCTTCAGTAATAGGTATTAAGATGTCTCTAGGATTAGATCTAAGAAATACCAAGTTTCTGTCATAATTATCCAACTTTATACACCTAAGTAGCGTGAAGATTATCACAAAGTACATAATACTTACGTAGGAATCGTGAGAACGTATTACCTAGGTAACAAGAACCAATATATAAAATTAATCTTTAATACGATCCATTTGACGCATTCAATTTATTTTTCCATAATATTTTATTAATTATAAGTTTTATAGTGATGTATTTGTCGGGAAACCAGCCTGGTTTATAACCTAGTATACTTCATGTAGGAATGCTGAAATGGTTTGGGCACGTCAAGCGAATGAGTGAAGAAAGAGTGACGCATCAAATTTATGAGGCTAACGTGTGTGGGCAAGTCGGACGCGACAGACCTCGCCGGACATTCGTCGATCAGATTAGGGACATCCAAGGTCCGAAGCACCCGGAACCGGCGAGCCTGTATGAACAGAGTAATGAATGTAGAGGAAGCGCGTGAGGTTTGTAAGGATAGATGCAAATGGCGTTCCGTTGTCTCTGCCTACACCGACGGGAAAAAGGCGTGAGTATATGTATACATGTATGTATGTACTTCATGTTGTACGTCATTACCTTTTAGAGATAGACTGTAGAATGTGGTATGCATTAGATAGAACTCAGCGAGAAGAAAACTAAAAGCTTAGTACGAGTTAACTACATGCCGACTCACTTCGATTTGATTGCTACGCTAGAAGCTTTGGGTTCGATTTCAAATCAAGACAAACTTATGTGTCATTATTTTTTCTGTGTCGGCGTGTTGTTTATTTAATATTTGATTTGCCGTATTTAAAGTTATATAAGTGGGTTCATCAATTAATCAGTTGCCATAGCACAAGCTCTGTCTATTAGATGACCATGGATGACCTAGGATATTACTTTGTACTAAAGCGCATGACTATTATGACGACACTGAAAACCGAAGACATTTTTTAGTAAAATATAATGACCAAGCTGCGATAGCACAGAAGTGCACGTAACGGACTGCCGAGACGATGGTCTCGGGTTCGATCCCCAGTTACCCCGGGCACACAACAATGACTTTTCGAAGTTATGTGTTGAATCAGGCGAGCGGTAAAAAAATTAAATATCGCTCGATTAATAATGTTCCTGGTAGATGGTAATAGGATCGCCCCCTATTATATTGGGAACGAAACATAACTGGCGAAGTGTGGGTGTGTACACCTCTGCCTAACCCTTCGGGGATAAAAGGCGTGAAGTTATGTTATGTGTTATAACTACGAACTAAATTATTGTGCCACTGCCAATTTCTAAGAGGTCATAAGGCTACGTTATGATGTAATCGTTTCGTTACCACTTTCAAACTAGAAGGTTTACGTAAAAATGGCACTGTGCTCAAGTAAATTTCGCTGTTGACTATATTTGAACAAAAGGCGAGTCTGGGTCAAACTAGACAAATTCTTTGTAAGTGCATTGTCTTGTTTCCTGTTGTAGCCTTAAACAAACTGTATGTTGTGTCATCCTTAGCAGAAAACAAGAATACCTACTGATAACAAAATAAACCGAAAAACATATTCAAAACTAATTTGATTCTTATATGCATTTTATTTTAGAATTTCCAAATAAATCGATAGGCTCTACATGTAATTCAATACCATACGAATTGCATGCTCTGAAGAACCTGCAATGGAAATGCCTTTTAATAAATCCTTTGCAGAGAAGTTCTTGTACTTGTGCTCTATTTCAACGTAACGGCTTCTGAATACCGTATTCATCTAGAAACCAAATACTACTAAGTAAAGCTAGCTCCAAAGCTTGGCTTTGGCAAAGCATATCATTTATGCCAAGCATCCAACGGTATCGCGCCTTACATTTACAATTTACAGGGAGCCTAACACCGTGCTTGGCATAATTATATTACAATCTATTCCTTGTAGGTACAAATATATAGGTACATGTACAATGAGTGGATGGACTACATTTCAGTCTTAACAACAGCACCCGTAGACTGACAAAGAAGATATATAAGGCAAGTGTGAATGGGACAGGACGAAGGGGAAGACCTAGGCGGACGTTCTCTGACCAGATTGGAGATATCCTAAAAAAAGGACCGGTCAGAAGTACCCTAAACAGAAGAGCATGCATGAGAAACTTGATGGGAGTGAATGAAGCAAGAGAGGTATGTCAGGATCGTTGCAAATGGCGTTCCGTAGTCTCTGCCTACCCCTCCGGGAACAGGCGTGAGTCTATGTATGTGTGTATGTATTAGGAATTAATTATTTATAGCGGCGACTTTACAAATAGACGGAAAACGGAGGTAAAGAACAGCAATTTGTGGCACACCAAATATTGTCCCGTGTAGCGATCAACACTGAGAGTAGTGATCACGGCGATGACCGCTTGAATAACTACGCCATTCGTGCAGTCGCATCAATGAATTTGATCTGAAACTTCAACAACATACGAAAGCACCTTTTATAGATTTGTTGAAAATTAAAAACAGTCCATGCAATTGAAAAGTTTTTGGAATTAGTCTAGAAATTCCTCTTCCTATTTTTATATGTATATCCAAACTATTTGTTGAAGCAAACAAACTCGCACTATATTTTGTTTGTTCAAATTAGCTAAAGTTTTACTAAGGTTCGGCCCACACAGCTGGACGTAATAGATTCGATATACTTAAATATGTGCATCTCATTGGAGTGGAATTGACATGTAACCGTAACATGGCGGCGATCACGCATTACAATTAAACTATATAATATAAGAAACATACCATTTCTGACGACAGATTATTTGTATGACTTTAACATGCGATGGTTCTCAGTTTCGCAAATATAATTTATCAAAATGAGGTAGAATGAAACTACTACAGTGTGTCCTTCAACGACCCAATGGTCGTTGAAGGTTGTGCCTGCTATTGAGAAGGCACATATGTGTATAAAAAAATACAACCATATTACCCAGCCAAAATCAGAAACACTACACTGAGAATAAATTAAAAAAAAATAAAAGCGATGATAATCAATGACATTCTATTTCCAATTTTGACTTATCTTGTCAGTCAACCTGTAAATAAATACTTTGCTTCAAGTTCTACTTTGAGCCGTAAACCTGGGTTATTACAAAGCCCACAAGCAGTGTAACAGCATTTTACTGAGTCAATCAAAACACTAAATGCACCGTTAGGCCAATTACCATTCTAGATCTGTTGCACTCCTGCGCGTAATTCTGTGCTATGTTGACATCAAAACTAAAACCACATGACATACTAACGGTTCTCGATCATAATTCAGGCAGACAGACGACTAGCCAAATAAATGTTTGCTGCTGTAATTAAAATATTTTTTGCTATGTATAAGTATACCTCGAAATGTTCATCATCATCATCATCATCAGCCTTTAACAGTCCACTGCTGGACTAGGCCTCTCCTTTGAAAGGAGGAATTGGCCTACTATACCACGCTGGCCAAACGGGTTGGTATAGGGTTTGTTTCAAGTTTTCCTTCTCTTACAGTGCTGTTCTCTGCATAATATCACAGTATAAAGACATACAGTAGTTTGACGCCTTTGATCTCGAAGAAAAAGCCGACACCGTCTAGGCATCGGCAAGGTGGCTAGGGCTGCCACATGTTAACAATACCTACTTATTCAAACACCGTCTATTTATTATAGAATAATATTACAATTGCTACGCTACATGAATATTATACTGTAAATCATTCACTTATTATATTACAATAATTAACGATAAATAATTATTATAAAACGGTATGCATTTTTTCGTGCGGTGACAGCTTTGCATACAAAGTGTCAGTCAGCAACTAAGTATTTCATCCCGCAGGTGTCGTGAGAGGCGGATAAGGATATGAAGCATTTTTCATTCAAATTCAAAATCAAAATCATTTATTCATCTAGGCCACAAAGTGACGCTTATGAACGTCAAAATTCAAGTTAATTACTTAATGATTCTATATTTACATTTACTGCCACGTTCGCAATGCAATAGGTAAAACCACGAGAAAGAACGGGCAATAAAACTCATGGCCACTCTTTTCAAACAAATAATAATAGTTGTACATTTTATTTTTGTAAGGAGCTGCAACTGTTTCACATTGTAGACATCTACTAGTAAGAAAATTTAGTAACTATTGATATCATAATCAAGCAGTAAATGATGTTCATATGTTAAGCCTCCCAAAGTAAATATGGTGAAACAGGAGCATCCACTTACGTCATTTTTTTATGTAGGCAACTCGTGAACATGGTCATTAGGTCTTTATCGTACAAACCAAGTTGAAATAAAGCGATTGACATAGCGGTCGTTTAATGGATGGGTAACCATGGGATCAGCTTGCAGAGCCTATGTTTTCGATATGAAGTATTTTGCAGATTTATTTTCGTGTAAACTACGTTAAAGTAAAGCAATAGACATCACGGTCATTTTATGGATGGGTGACCGGGCTATGAGATTACGGCACACATGTTGTGTGGGGTTTATAAAAGGGGGCCAAAAATATGGTTATTTTTGAGCTAGGACGCGCCGTTACCAAGATACATAATAATATTTGATAGGTACTTACCTAATACGAAGATACTAGGTACTTATTGCATGAAATGAAAATCACACTTGAATCGAATATTACCTTACAACGCATATTTTCTTACGACTGCCATGTTGTTTAGGTACAGTAATTATACTTTATTCTGTGATTTAGCCGAACATGAGATATTGTAAAATGTTAGTAGATTAGTAGGTACGTGCATATTATTTCAAGTGGTTATAGTTACATACATTTCAAAATAATATAAATAATTATAATTAATGAAATTTTATTTTTTGGTGTAAGTAAATTGATGAAATCGCAGATTTTATAAATCCTTATTTATTTAAATCCTTAAGCAGCATAAAGAATTGCAATGTCTCACAGCACAAGACCTATGCACCATCTAAATTAATATTCATAAGCAAATAAGTAAGTAACGAACAAAAAACAAGCACGTGCCAGCCCCAAAAGAATGTACCTAGTTAGGAACTAAGACGACATACGTAAGTAGGTACCGCTCTTCCCGCGTCTCACCTCTTGCCCCCCGCACGATTGACCCGTCTAGACGCGTTCGTCGAACGACTGTATATGTTCCCTCTGTCGGCTCTTACGACGGCCATGGGATGATATGGGGTGATGACATTCCGTATTCTTAATCCGTCACCACACGGATCGAAATGTTCATGTCGGTTTATCACGTAGTTTAGTGTGCACCTCTGTATTCGTTAAGCCATGATAATGGCACGTGCAACAGTGCCAAAATACAACAGAACTATTCGGAACCTCAAAACTACGGTAAACACATATATCCTAATAAACAAATGGATTGTAATAATGTATTGTATACCTATTTATAGGATGTATTTGATAAACTAACAAAAATAAGAATGAAGTAATGTCAAAGACACTTTTTTGTTCTTGCAAGACAATTTAGCAAACTAGCTCATAAAGTCAAAAAACTTAAAATATTAAAGTAAATTTCATTAATCGACGGTGACAATGTGACATTAAAATTTGCAGATAAGGTACCTACTCACGTATTATTCTTCATTAACAAAGTAATGTACCGCTTTGATTTTATATTCACTTCATGGTAATAAAATATTTTAATTAAACTAATAATAGTCAAAGAAGTCTTCGTGTTTAATACCCTCTTAGCAAATCTTTGTCACGTCTCGACTTATGACTACATTGTCAGTAAACAAACAATTTGCCGTCAATGAATACAAATATAAATAGATCTACATCACAAATTCGCTCGAAACTTATTCACGTCAATAAAAGCTGCACCTTTGCATGATGTTTTAAACAAATGGTAAGGGCAAAATGCCATGACTAAGTATGGTATTAGCAATTGAAATAAGAGATCGTGCGTTGTTTACATTGAGCAATGGGGTAGGTCAAACATGCGAGTTGATTTAATTCGTATGGATATCATATATGTACTATATTGTAATGATAACCAAGCACTTCTTGAAATATAAAATTAGTATACATTATTAAATTCAAATTCCCTTATAAAGTTAGCATAGATTCATCTACATTTTAAGTAGGTGATAAGTTTTACGAGATGGGTGTGTTGAAAATTTTATATTTGCATTTCATTTGCAAAATTATAAGGTAAGACCTTTAGATCTTGAAGCGATAACTTTTTAACCACCATTGCAAATACTTGCATACGCATAGGCATATAGATGCACTAGTGAATGCCAGAAAGAGAATGTAGATGTTATCAAATAAAGTCCAAAATTCTATTGACCAACGCGAGTTCACACCACGAACTATTCTGACAGTAAAATATGAAAATACTTTAAAAATTATTGAATTAAACGTGATATAGCTCTGAAACACATTATATGTACGATTGTGTGTATAAATCATCCTGAGCCATAATTGGTTAAATAACTTACCCGACCCAATTAAGAACAGAGAACAATACTTTCGTAAGCGTAGCGCAAGCTTTTAGCATCGCAAACAATGGGAAAGAAACTAATCACTTTGACGTCTTTACTCTCCTAAGTATAATATAAAGAAGTGCCCATTTTAGTAAGTATAATAAAGTACGCAACATGTTAATCTGTCATACCATATCCATTGTCATACACTGTCTTAGAATGTTAAAATAATCAGTACACTGCGTAGAATTTTAATTTTGGAATTTTAGCATACCGAAGTATTCTACGACGTTGGAGGCCCTACATCAAATTGTAATTCAATGTAAATCATATCCACAAAGGAAACAAGATATATTTACAGTTTGCATTACACTACATTATTCAATAGACCTAGTAAGTTTTTACATAATAAAGCGTGCGGTAATGGTAGAATTAATATTACCGACGTATGGCAACATTATGTCAGAGTAAGAAAGATATCTCATACTCTATGCGTATTATGTCATATGCGCATTATAATGCATAATAAGTAAAAGTTTTTCCGCTTATGAACTTCGGACTATAATTGAATGTTGAAGTCACTAAGGAAAATGTGTGGACCTTTCTTTTCGTTTCTACATATGTACTTGAAACTGTTGATGCGAATTTGTGAGTATTAATAGTAATTTCAAAAGTAACCAAGAACCAATTTTTACGAAATAGGCTGCTGCACGATTAAATTTTGTCACAAAAAGTTGCGAGAAACTTAACTGAAGGCGAAATTGCATAAAAACGCTATGTGAAATAAGCGAAAATTTTCCTTAAAAGATAAAATATAATCAGCCAACCGGAGCAAAATGAGGTAGCTGCCTACTCTTTTTATTCCTATCACAATTCATAATCATACCATCAAAGAGTAAAACAACTGGCCACAAACAAGATCAGATGTCATATTTAAAAAAACTAATAACGAAACGTCACAAAAAATTAAGACAAATGAACTTGCACTTATAGGTCATTCGGGCAGACGAAATTAAACAAAAACATAGAATACAGTTAGGTTCGCAATCATTGAGTGGTAATCATCTAGGTATATTTTTGATTTATGAAGTGGCGTTGAAATGCGGTTACAGTTGTGGCTTTTCTTTTTAGTTTGGGCACAGTAGGTGAGCTGCTGATCAGGCTAAAACAATTTTATTATGAAAGCCGCTTGCTGGTTTAATATTGTTGCATTTTGTTCGATGATAGCATTGGAAATCTATTTCTATTATCTAAAATACTAAATATGAATGAATTCTTTTGGTATAAATTTTTTCGTGCAAATTCTTTATTGCAGACGTTCGGGCCTGCTCACTTAAAACCACCTGGGTGCCAAGACTTACCTTAGTGGTGGGATCACACAAATCTACCTCAGCCGAATGCAATTTGAAAAGTGCGACCCTGGGATTACGTACGTAGAAACGATCCCCGTTAAACCCTTACTGCAAAATTATGACCTTCAATTCAGTTTCATCGACATACACAAAAATAAATCATGTAAAATTAAATGTTGCCATAAAATTAAAACATATTCCTGTGCTAACGGTTTTGTTTATAAAATTGTTTTTGGGCAATGTTATCCTGGTTGGCAAAGTTGGCGTATTTCACGGTATATAAAATGTTAATACTTATTTACACAACTTTTTATGAATAATATTAAAAAGAAAGTACTTTTAACAAAAATATTATAAAGGCAAAACTAATAAACATACATAAAGATATGCTAATATAACTTCTTAACTACGAGTAAATAAAAATTTAAATACCGCCTGACAGATACAGGTGTTTAAACAGCATTGTGACTAGTGTTTGCAAATAAATCTGTCAAGGCACCGTTACTACATCTGAATGCCGTTACGCACCGCAAATTGTTTTAGCCTGATTATCTATGAGATCATTGGTTTATTTTAATTACCATTTATAGTATCAAACATATTTTAATTACCGTTTACCGTTAAAGCTACTCCGAAAGAAGGGAGATACCAAAATGCAATGTTTTCTTTTTGTATTTTTTTGTGACGAGTGCGACGTAGGCTCCTTTTGCTCGTGGTAACTCACATAAGGCACCACGAGGTAGGTTACATCTACTTAAAATACACCGAAGTGCTATCTTCTTATTATTGACTAGAGGACGCCAGCAGCTACGCCTGCAATTTTTTTTAATTTACCCGTTTTGGCTTATCCCGTGGGAATTTCAGGAAATCCCTTCTTAGTGCACCCTTACGGTCCTCAAGGAACATACATGCCAAATTTCAGCTTCCTGCGGCCAACAGTTTCGGCTGTAGCGTGTCTGTCAGTCAGCAAGGATTTTATATATTAAGATACAGAAATGTGTGGTAATACCAGGAATAGATAAATCTAATAAAACTAAAACAAAGCCCTTTTAACTAGGGAATCAGTTCAGCGACATGCCGATCGACATGTAGGTAGATATCTAACTAAAATCTTATATCTCATCCCCTACGGTAAAATTCATCCCGACGTAATAAATAAGTAAAACTAAAAAAATAAAAAAGCCATGGGATTTACCAAATTACACCCACTTGCATTCGACGTATGATATCAGCCGAGTGTCATAATGATGTATAATTTTGTACATTATAATAAAATACACTCATTACTTGATACAAGCGGTGACAAGCCTCCGGCTGTATGCTATCGGCAAGTCGTGAGTTCGAATCTTAATAAGTTGATACCCTGTACAATAATATTGTGGAAACTACGGTGGGAAATATAATAAACGCGTTTGCTTCACAGATACCTACTGTGTATATTGGTGATCTACTGTAGTAAAGGGGTACTATACTTGCTATATTTTCAAAGCTAGCCATAGTCATACTCAACGCCAAATGACGAAATACACTAGGTATTTCATCAAATTTTAAGCTAAATAAGCACGGTGAGCGATTAATACAGCATGCTGACACGATAATTCAGGATGGTTGATGGAGTTTCCACATCACTAGAAATAAGTAAAAGAAAGGCGTTCATTAGACCACCAGAAAAAGATAGCACTCACTGTCTGCATGTTGGCAGAACGAGTCAACGCCTGAAAGCAAGAAGGAAGAAACCCGAAGCCGCCCTGAGAAAAATTTCGGCCTTTAGTGTATCTACCAATAAAATTTAAATAGGTAAGTTATAGAATTTGTAATAACAAAAATAAAATGACATAAATATGCCTCGTTGGTCTCGCGGCATAAATGTGCGCGTGGGATTGGGATGTCTCGGGTTCGATTCCCGGGTCGGGCAAAGTGTTATTGGGTTTTTCCGTTAGAAATTCTCAGTAGCAGCTGGTAATGTGCCCGGTACGGCAATAGGCTCGCCCCCTATTACGTGGGACCTAAAAAGTCATGGCGAAATGTGGGTGTTATATCACACTTCTGCCTACCCCTTCGGGGATACAGGTGTGAGTCTATAACAAAAAATAAACATAAATATAATGACCTCATTTTCAAGTAACAATGCGGTCAAACCAGTAGACAGTAACTAGTAATAATTATAATCATTCCGTTCATCACATAAACGCGTAAATTATTATTAAAAGGTGATTGCTCCCTAATTAAGTTGTTATAAAGATTTATGCGTTTTCGTGGTTACTGCAACTGTATCTATTAATGATTTTATAAATTGTTTACATACTCATGAATGTTAAATGTTTGATATCTGTATTGCGGGATTTGCCATAAGACGCTGAAATTATCAATATTTTGCACTTTTCTTAAACAAACATGTCGAATGTAAACACCGTGCAAGACGATTATTTTATACCTTACTAGCTGATCCGGCGAACTTCGTACCGCCGTATTATATATTTTATATATATTTTTATATGTATATGTATTATACATATAAACCTCCCTCTTGAATCATTCTATCTATTAAAAAAACGCATTAAAATCGCAAGAATCGAAGATTTAAGCATACATAGGGACAGACAGACAGAAGACAGAATTTGTTTTATACCATTTAGTGATGAAAGAAAAGAATGTGACGAACGATGCATGTTAATGGACGTGTGAAACACTACGGTCTACTTCGTTATCAACACATCTTGCGCATGTCTCTCATACAAAATCGCCCTAAAACCAAATGTTGTATAATGTATGAGTTTACATACAAGTTCTTCCACGACAATTAGGACAACATTAATTACATAGCATATATGTTAATATTTAATTACGCAACTTTAAGAATTCTTGCAAAAAATCCACATGCGTAAAACGGGTTTACGCGAAATGTTTCGTAATCTTTGTCTAGTTCATCATGGTAAAGTTGCGTAACGCGTAAATATGAAAAAGCGCGTAATTACGCGCAGGCACACGCGATGCGGTGAGCCGGTTTGTTGAACTATGAAAGTGCTTGAATTAATTGAACATATTGTCTTCTTAATTGTTATATTTCGTATTTGTATAACTATCGTGGTAAACTAACTATTGGACCCAAAGTCTCACACTTACCTACTTGTTGCATTGCACTATAGCTATTCCTAATATAATACAATAATAGGTAAATAAAGCAAGAATCAACTGTTTAGCTAAATCAAAATTGAATAAAAGTTAAAAACAAGACTACCTCCGTGATCCAGTGGATAGCGTATGCGACTGCTGATCGGAGGTCCCGGGTTCGATTCCCGGGTCGGGCAATAATGTTACTGTGTTTTTCCGAATCCTCAGTAGCAGCACGGAGTCTGCTGATGTGCCCGGTAACGGCAATAGGCTCGCCCACTTTTACGTGGGCCGTAAAATTCATGGCGAAATATGGGTGTAATCTCTGGCTACCCTTTCGGGGATACAGGCGTGAGTCTATTAAAAAATATATATATAAAAACAAAACAACACAGAAACACTCATTCAAATACTTAAAGAAATCCGCACTAGAAGATATTTAAAAATCAAACGGACATTCATTTACATTATGTTAAACGTATTTTTATCTAAACTTGTTGATGCTATTTAACATTTATGTGCTTATAATTCAACGCCATCATAAACATATAAATTAAAATATAATTTATACATAAAGCACTTGTCCGTAAGTGATTTACCATAAAAACATGACACTTAAGGCGAGGACATTTGTGAATTGGGCGTCATTAGGGGTAAATTAAAACCGTTTTTCTCCGTAATTGTTATAGAAAAAAAAAACACAAAAAATATGTCTTAATCTACATCATATAAAGCATTTTCTCTTCGGTACCAAATCCTAAAAAAAGTATTTTAAATATCTGAATAAAATATGCAAAGTAACCTCTGTTTTTGTAGTTATTACCTTTTTTCTCCTAATCTATCAATCATAACATTGTTTAAATAGAATCAGCCTATTATATATTAGAACACCAAGGGAACCTTCAGCTTATTTTTGCAAATAACTTTACTTATTATTTTCTAAGGATTTTTTTACGTCACCGATACTCGCAAATCGCGCGTGGACAGCTAACCAGTAGTACGAGCAAGGTCAACGGCGTATATCCACATCAAAAGAAACTTAATCATAAGGTACTTAAGATTTAATTTCCAAAATCAAGTTTATACCCACCAAATGCGAGACATGATCGTACTTAGGTATCACAGTTTTCTATATCATGACCGACATCTGGTTGTCCAAACGAGTTCGATGACCAAGTCTCTGTGTCCACGCATCAACTAAATTCGCGGAATCATCGTAATAGTGAAAGTTTTTAAGATAAACACTACCTAGTTGCTGAAACATTTCACTTTAGAATAGTTTGCGCTTTATTTTTTATCAGTATGGAATTTTGTAAATATAATAAAAGTAAATAGGAACTCACAAAAGGTCATCTGATTCTACATTTGGCACGCCATGGTAACCAAAGAACCGATAAGTATACTTAAAAAAAATATTAAATATTAATATAGATATATTATATCCAGGCACATAGTTAGTTAGTTAATTAGTTGGACAGGTGTTTTCCGCACTTAGCCACTTAATTGGGCCATTGTGCGTTAGCAGTGACACGGTTGTCGCCTGCTACTCATACCATGTAAGCTCCTTCCAGAAGGCCATGAGTTGACCAGTGTTGCGTATGGCTTCGCTCATGGTTCTGGGGTTGTTCAGGAACCTCGTCTGTTGGTCGCTCACGCTGGTACAATGTAGGATCACATGAGCGGGTGTTTCTTCGGTCTTCATGCAGCCCCTACATAGTAGGCTGTCGGTGACGCCGATATTGTAGAGATGCTTGTTTAGTGGACAGTGGCCGGTTATTATGCCAGTCAGATGCTTGAGTGTTTTCCTGTTGGAGTGCAACAGTTTTTGCGAGAGTCGTTTATCTAATTGGGGAAAGGCATATTTAGATTGCCTACACTCTTTTAACTCTGCCCACTCTTTTTCATGTTATTGTAGGGTTCTCTCGCGTAACCACGTTTTTAGTTGGTTGAAAGGTATCGGAACAGTTGGTTCGGGTGCCAGAGATCCAGGCACATGACAATTATGTATTCGTATATCACGGCAAAATTGTCCTGAGTTTAGCCCACAACTTTTAGCTAAGGATGATAATCGAACCCACAGCCGGTTTGACAGTCAGAGGCACTAGCTATTACACCAACAGACAAATCTGAATCAAAAGCAAAATCGATTATCTATCCCATTTTTTATTAGACGTCTTTAAAAATTGGTAAAGTTAAATAAAACTAAAAGGCATCATGGCAGGTCGTAGAGCGAGTGTGAATAGTGATATTAACTTATACACAACCAGTATAACTCCACCAGATTGCAATGTAAATACTTGATCTACCTATCTTCGTAATATCTATTTGGGTTTACGCGAATGTTACACATTGAAATTAAACTGCAGTTTACGGTAGACCACCGTGACCATGAATCCTGTAAAGAATTCGAAACGTCGGCTAGTAATAAATTAAAATGTAGTTTCTAGATCATTCGGTTTAAATGTAATAACTAAGTGAAACCAATATAACGCAATAAAATCCGTAAACTGTAGTTTAATTTCAATACCTACTAAGTATATAAATTGCTTTCTAATTGAGTATTTTATCGAGTGGTATCCATATCAAGTGTTTTGATTTGTTGAATTTTCAAAGCAATAACAGTAGGTATATATCGTCCGGGTGGTGACGGATTAAGAATACGGAAAGTCACCACCCCATATTCCATGGGTGTCGTAAGAGCCGACAGAGGGAGCATATTATGCAGAGAACAACACTGTAAGAGAAGGAAAACTTGATACAAACCCTATACCATCCCGTTTGGCCAGCGTGGTATAGTTGGCCAATTCCTCCTGAAAGGAGAGGCCTAGCTCAGCAGTGGACTATTAAAGGCTGATGATGATGAACAGTAGGTACTTTAACTATTTAAGCCTTATGACAAAACAAGGCTTAAATTTAACCCCAGTTTGTCCTAGATTTTAATAAAGATGCTGTTTACAGAATACCATTTTTCATTTCTGTGATACGACAGATGCAAATCCTTCACGTTGTATATAAATCATACTTAGTCAAATAGGATATATTTAGAACATATAAATATTACTCTTTGACAAGGCCTTCACGTTGTGATTTGTCCACCTAACCAACAACCAATTCTCAGTAATCGTGATAAAGCGCACAAGTCTATTTGTCTTTTAGTTTCTTAACCTATTGTTTTGACATAACTTTCTTCATACAAACAGGTTTTGTAAAGCCCTAGCGGGTTCTTAACAAAGGCAATGTCACTGTAACTGATTGAATGACTGCGGCTAAGCAGCTTCGTGTACTGGTCTTCGTGACTTGCTCGTTGCTAAATTAGGAGATATATTAGTTTACAGCTGTCTGCTTAGTTGATCTGAATGAACTTGTTTTTAATGTTTCGTTATAGTTTATTTTTGTATTGTTGTACTTTCACAGATATCTACTAGAGCAGGGTTTCTTAAAGTGGGGCCCATGGACCCCTTAGGGGTCCGTAGCATGAGTAACAAGAGTCCGCAGTGCCTCGGTTACCGGACACAAAGTGACCGTAATACAATTGAAATTATATAAAAAATGGTAAAAAAGAGGTGTTACTTAAATAACTCTTTTTTACCCTAAGTTATGCGTTCGAAGAATGGACGTAGGGATCCGTAGAATTTTCTAAATTCTGAAAGTAGTCCGTGACTACAAAAAGTTTAAGAAACCCTGTACTAGAGAGTATGAAAAATAAGGAAGCAAAGTAACTGCTGATTCTGAATCTGCTGAGGACACACTATATTATAAAGAAAAACGCTTTTATTCTGACATGACTTTTTTGTCCTTAAATAATCCTTTATTTAAAGGACAAAAAAATTCTCATTACAATTCTCAGGACAACACTCTATGACATTTAGTCTAAGCGAGATTTCATACAAAGGATAATCTTGATTGTAACCGCAATCAGAATAATCCAAGAAAAGGTCAAAAACACAACAAATGTTGTACATAAAATGTACGTAATACGCGAAATTGTTCACCTAGCAGTAAGTCATTACGATAATAATCATGTGTCATTTAGATATAGTAATCGTAGCAAAAGTTCCATTTTTTGCTGTGGATTCAAGAAAGAGAAGACTCAAAATTGTACGTCAGTACTTACTATTAGTACTTACTAATGCTGATTCATGGAAAGTCGACAGTAAGTACTTACTGTCAACTTTCCATGAATCAGCATTCCTCTGAACTATAGGTACGAACAATGCTGTTCTCGTAACATTTATGACATGTGCTCTCTTAAAGATATAAACGCAATTGAGGACGACGATTTGCAACCTATTCCGATCGTTTACCAAACAGAAATAATGCATCCACCGTAATTTATTTCTCTCCAAAGTCATTAGTGAATACATAAAGTTACACAAACAACATATTACAAAACTTTCGACCTTACCCGACCTCAAAGAATCTCGAATACCTTTCACATATGCATACGCGGAAGTATTTTCGGAGAAACAGAATAAATGTCAATTTCGGCAGTGCTGCCAATCATGTGAATTATAGTTATACTTACAAAATGTAAACTGATTGAAGCAATGTTATTGTGCAAGGTAGAAATAGTAAGTAAATATTTCTAGTTGCTTAAACTTCTAAAGCTCCTTTGAGGAGAATGTGTTTCTTGGATTTATATAGAGGTGTATATTTCAAAATATGTAGATAATTATGTATCTAGCGAGTGCTTGACTTTTAGTCAACCTCTTACAATCAAGTGAATTTTACACCATAGTACTGGCACTAAATACACCTCTAATTGTCCTCAACCTTTAACATCTTTAAACGTTACGTTTATAACCTAAATAAAAACTATCCTTACCTAAGATAGTCGTTAATTCTTATTTAATCGAAATCAGAATCGTTTTGAACTCAGCGAGTGACAAAATAACCATTTTAACTATGAATAAGAGACCTTATGTGAAACACACTTAAAAGCTATTACGAAAGCTATTGTTTAGGTCGTAGTAATGACAAAATGCACTTTACCAAACATTTTGTTACCCAATACTGGAAACAAAATTCATGTAATTTCTAGTGTGTTTAGTAAAAAAATCCGTTATTACGTAAGTTTTACAAGTTTTACTTTTAAAGGCACTAAACTTGACTTAATTTACATACAATAGATGCTTGGTACTACACCTGAGTATCTAGTGTATGTAATTCCAATACTTACAACTACGCCTCTTACAGAATCTGGATAAAGTACCTGTAAAAGAAATACATTTCCATTAGTAAAGGCCTCTAGATGTAAGCAAAAGAAATGGATTCCACTACTAGAGTAGTAAACTCTAGTAGTATTTAACAAAATATTCTCAGCACCCGTCCTTGGTACCCTACATAAAAAATACACGTGTAGACTAAAACTACACTACTATTACCATTAATTACATCCAGGCATAAAAAAGTTGTCGTAATCATCATTCAAGATTTTGGAATCAAGCTGACCATCGCAGGCTTGGCAATAGGGAACATAAGCTACAAGACCAACATAGCAGTCTAAACATTTTTTTTTATAGTATTAGGCGCAAACGAGCAGATGGATCGCCTGACGGTAAGCAATTACCGCCGCCCATGGACACAAGCAACACCACAGGAGTCACAAGTGCGTTGCCGCCCCTTGGGGTTGGGATAGGATGAGGAGTGGGATGAGGGAGAAGGAATAGGGGATAGGGCTTCCGGCACTCTCACTCACCGAATGAAACCCAACAGTTTAGGTACTGTTACTCTACGTCGATTTTCTGTGAGAGGGTAGTACTTCCCCGGTTGAGCGGGCTCATTCATGCTGAAATCAGCAAGGGTCTACTACCGTGAGCTATGTAACGAAGGAACGAAAATAAACGAAGGAACTATAAATCTCTATATTAATATACTCGTATATTACTCATGTTCATCAAGTGCTTATACAAGTATAAACATTGTAAGCAAAGGTGTGCAGCAAGAATCAGCAGGATATTCCTGTCTGATCCCTCAGATAACTTATGATCTAATAAAGACTAGTGATGCGACCGCGTCCTTAATAAATTCTAAGAGCTAATGCAATATCTCAGGCATTCCCAAGATGCAGTTTTATTTTATTCCTACTAGTTTTATTGAAATCGTTATAAATTGATGACTATCTACTGAAGATATTTTTATCCACAAAAGGTATCGTTAAATGGAAATCAAGGAAAATACTTGATGATATTTCAACATTTTAAGGAAGTAATTATTTTGCATTCAATACTTGTCAAGTCTTTCTGCAAGATAGTGCATCATTAGGCGTTGAATATGGTATTGTGATAAATGTTGTCAATGTTGTGAAGAGAGGAAGTTTTAAATCAATAATTCACAACATCCCGTAATAGTACTACGAGTGGACACAGTCCAACTTGTTATTTGCGATCTTGCTTCGATGTTCGTAAATATGACATTGATGATATCGGTAGAATGTTTTGTCGTTTCACGTAATGTTTTACGCTTAAATTCTTGCTATCGTAAGATATTTATTGATGTCTTTCGAGATATTTACTACGTCCTCTGTTTCGAGTATGCTATATTACGGATAAGCAAATAAGAATACATCCGTGAAAATTGCGTGTGCAACAATCCTGATGTATCGAAAACTCGAAGCAAAAGTAGACTACGTCATATCCCGAAAAATATTTCAATGCTAATGCCAATGAGGATGAAAGACGTTTCTTCCTGATCGTGTGGGAATTTTGGGCATCCCTTCCTATACCCCTACAGTCCTCCAGGAAACATACATGCCAACTAGCTTTTTACGCTTGTCTGTCATCATAGTTTTCTATATAGAGACAGATTGCAGTTGGTACATTGTTTTTTTTAATAAAGTAATATTTAAGAAACAATATACCAACTTTCTCTTTTTTAGTATATCTATCTGTATATATAAAATATTTAAATATTGCGTTACTGACTGACTGACAGACAAGCTACAGCCAAAACTATGAGGCGCAGGAAGCTGAAATTTGGCAATTATGGTCCTTGGCGAGCATAGCGGTGCACTTAGAAGGGATTTCCCGAAATTCCCGGGATCGGGCAGAAACGGTTAAACAAAAATAAAATGGGCGGGCGTAGCTGCGGGCGTCCTCTAGTACTTTAATAATACCTACATCAAAAGATAAACCGTATTTTTTTTTTTTGTAGAACCCGTAAATATTTTTCTTACTATGTCAGCACTATATTTTTTTGCATTATAAACAGACTGGTGCAAATTATTTACCTCAAACGTTCCTTGTTACATCTTAACCATAGACATATTTCTGCAGTAAGTAATGAGTATAAATTGTAGCTTCCTCGGCGGAAATAACTCTGAGATCACTTGGCTTATCCCTTGAATCTTTGCGTCCAATGATCTCATGCTGATGTAAAAAAAAAATGGTGTCCGTAATTTATTATATCGCATTTCACTTGAGCGATCTGTTGTGTGTCCAGTATTACTTATTCGGTTGGACAAATATATTTATTTTGGCAGGTATATATTTGTAATATTATGAAGAAACAACATAAAAATGGATTACGTAACAGTTGGTAATATTATAATGGCGGTAAAAAATATAGTAGCTAAAAATTACCATTTAATAGAAATGTATAATGACCAAAAAAAGGAATGCCTACTTTCTTTATGTTATATAAATTGTATTTGAAATGAATAACTTATTTAAATTGTGTTTCAAAAGACAAGCAGCACAAATGAAAACAAAAGTAATTTATAATTTTATATCCATTAAAAGAATAAATAGATTTTTTTCCGTATTTATATACTTAGCCTTTTCTGGTCTCTTCAATAACTTTACAACCAAATGAAGCTAAGGAGTTATCATATGTGTCATTAGTTGATGCATACAACTATTAATATTAAGTACAAATAGTTATACATATAATGCAAATAATATAAACTACTTTAAAATAATTCGCTTAATGTAAACACAATAAATTGCGAATGTAATTGTAACGCTACGCACGATTCTGAATGTATTAACACTACATTTAAAACGTTTAATCTAATTTATGCAGTGGCTGCATTAAAATACAATACAAAATAAAACAAGTTAATAAAAATTTCCCAACGTAAGAATATATTATATAAATGGCTCTGTTAGAAATCATTCGCCAAAAACCGATGCAAAACTAACATTATGTTGATACATTCATTCAAACTTGGAAATAATTGAATGAATGGTAAAAACTAAGACTATAGAATAAAAGGCAGACAGAGCGCGCGGAACACTTGCGTGAAGCCACTAAAGCAAATACAAAATTGAAAAGCGAATACAAACTCGACTCAGTGCGCTGCGAAGCATCGCACAGTTCACACGCCACGATCGATCCAGCTTTTAAATTCATAAAATGCCGTCTTGCGTTTTTAAACATTGTAAAAGTTGTTTCTAAAAGCAAATACGGGAAGATGGAATATATTCTTACAGATAACTATGGATTATTTGACCGTTTTATAATATTATTTCGATAAAATTCGTATTTCTGCAGAAAATATGTAAGTGTTGCCAGTTTACGTCGACACCGTTTTCCCTGAATTAGGGAAAATGCACTTGTCAATTGATTATGTAGGTAATAATGATTGTCATGTTAATGAAAAATACATTAACGTATTGTAAAAGTATATTGTAGATTATATTTTTTCTTATAAATATACTAATAGGATTTCCATTAGCATATACATTGTTTTGAGTTCGATCCCCAAACGATCCAAATATTCGTGTACACGCGGCTACTTGTCAAGCTATACACTTTGACCTTTGTACCGTTGTTAGACCTTTGTACCGTTCTTATGGCGTAGGGAATAAGTATCAAAATCGTACTTCGACTATTTAGCTTGACTTGGCGCCGTGTGTACATTAAGTACAGAAACAGAAATTATTGATTGTAGCTATTATTTATTTTTAATTGCAATTTTTTTTGGTTACGATTTATGTTTATGATATTCATAATTTATTGTATGCATGACAAAATGTTTTAGCTAATTAATATTTATGACGCAAGCCTATCTATTTATTTCTCAATTTACGAATAAAATTAGTTAAAACTTAACTCGGAGCCTACATTTTTTAAGAAATGTATTTATAAAAGCATACTTTAATGGTATTTTTTATTTGAATAATTTTCACAACAGCATTACATATTAAAAGCATTAATTAAATCTATGGTACATTCTTCAAAACCACAAACGAATATAAAATATTACCTATGTAATATTTTTATATTCGTTTGCAAAAACTATATGCAAAATAGTGGGAGATTATTCATAATCTGGCAACTTTACACACACATAGACGCGCGTGTCCGTACAGTGCCAGTCGCCAAATGTCACGCACACATAGCTGTCAACGTGCCTCACTTAGTCGGACGAATACGCTACATCTGGTTCTTGTTTGTTAAATCTGTGGGTAAAAATATGTAAATTGTCCACCGTATACAAAGTTGAATCTCAAAGTTCAAAAATCTAGGTCAATACTATTTAATTTTATGGGATCTTAATAAACATAGTCATATTTTACCATTTATATATTTTATTTCATTTGGTGTCAGACGCAGTACACATTTTATGATAACCAGAAATTAATCTAAGGCAGTACAGAGTATTAGTTAGGGCAGAAGTAATATAGCAAGTGTGAAAATAGTTTTAATTTTAGTTTAATTTAAAACATTTTTAAAAACATACATACATACATACACATACATATCGTCACGCCTTTTATCCCCGAAGGGGTAGGCAGAGGTGTATTTCTACACCCACTTTTCGCCAGATATATTTTAGCCCATGTAATAAGGGGCGAGCCTATTACCGACTTTTTTAAAAACAATTGCTAAAATATTGACTAATTGAAAAATAATGAGAATCTATGAATATAAAAATTATTGTGCCCTTATTTTTTATTTCAGTGTGATTGTCATTTCAAGAACCCTCTTAATAAATTTAATATGAATAGAATAAAATTATGGAATCGTTCAATATCCCGTTACTTTTACCATAAAATAAACAGCTTTGTATAATTTCATCCACCCGCCAAGAAACCAGATTTTAGAAGATCCTCAGTAAGATAATATCAAAGGTGAATTTTCAATACTAAATAACATTCCATTCCAACATATTGTAAAGAATTTTAGTTCTAACCACTAAAATGTCATCGCTATTAAAATAATCATACTTCGTATCGATCTTTCATAACTTTTGAGATCGTGTCAGATGAAATGAAGGCTTTAAAATTATCTAACAACTTGTTTTATGGTTCAAGATGGTTGCTTAGTATCTTAGTACCGTTGTACCGATACTTGGAATCGTAAAATTCCTTATAGTAATTATGTGTTGAGTCGCCTTAGATGCACTCCAGTCCTCGCTAATAAAGAAGAACCTTCACTATGTATATGTACGCTGTATAACGGATAACATCTAAGCTTCAGATAAATACATTATTATCGCTGCTTATTATTTTCACAGCGAAATGTGCTTTTATATAAATGATTACACAACATAATTGGCTTGTAAAATCCATCTAAATTCTCTTCTGAGGCCTAGAAGGCAATTGTTCGTACAATGAGCTTGAACATTACATTAAGTTTTATACTATGAATAGAGGACGCCAGCAGCTACGCCTGCGTTTTCTTTTTATTTACCCGTTTTGGCCGATCCCGTGGGAATTTCGCGAAATCCCTTCTTAGTGCACCCCTTCGGTCCTCAAGGAACATACATGCCTAATTTTAGCTTCCTGCGCCCAATAGTTTTTGGCTTTAGCGTGTCTGTCAGTCAGTCAGTAACGCAAGGATTTTATAATTATTAAGATATTGTTATTCGTCACGATTAGTCAATGTTAAGGATTAATAAACTGTCATGGCAGACACTAATTAACTAACACAACTTAGTTTCTACAAATATATTCCGAAATCTAAAGTGTACTTATATATAGCGTAGTTTGTGTATGCAACCGTTGCACTATGGTTCGTCTAGAACAAGCTAGCTAGACAAAAACAACTCTTAAATTCCTGGAAGTTAATTACTATTACGAACTCATTACCCCTATACATTGAGGATTACACCTATTAATTATCAATACTACCCTCATTAAGAGCGTCATTAAGGTATGTTTATAAGATGTTGACTATTTAAAGGGCATTCATTTGCATTTTTACATCATATTTGATAGCATTGTTTATGTCACTAAAAGAAATTAGTGAAAGTGTTTTTGTGATGGATTGTATACGTAAGAGTAAGTAGTTATATTTTATTTCATTTTCAACATGGGAACTTCATTCTTTAGTCTTATAAAATGAAATGTTTGAATTTTCACCCACTTTTTTACTCATTTTTTCAAATTCATCGGTCAAATAATAACATGTCCCCACTTGTCCCCACCGTAGAACCTATCATATACGATTTTCATAAGTGTCTAGTAGTTATACGTAAAAAAATTCATTGCGATATATTTGCACAACTAATTTTTATTTATTTTTTTCTTTCAACAGTTTTTACCGTCTCAAGAATGGATTTTTTCGAAGAATGGCTGAAACACCCGAAGGAAACGCGGAATGAGGAGCTCTTTCGGTTTATATCTTTGAGATATAATTTTGATGGTGTTACGGAGCAGTCTCTGCGAGATATTAAAGTACTAATCTCAAGATATTCAACGAAATTTGCTGAAAAGTGGAGCAGCTGTGGAAGAAATCGAGAGCGATTCCTACAAAAGTATTCGACGTGGCTGGAGGGTCTTGACATATCTTTCGATGTGTCCGTTTATTTATCTCTGCCAACTACATCTGGAGAACCGGGACCCGGAAGACCTACTAAAGATTTTGAACATTCTAGTCTCAAAACGAAGAGACGACGTGTAGACGATCTATTACAGTCCAGAAGTGCTAGTGAATTAATTTACGCCGCTGAAGTGTCAGCTCGAATCTCGGGTCAGAGAAGTGTAGCACGTCAAATTAAAGATGTGACTAGTGATCCTTCAATAACCAAGACCACGAGTGAAGAAAGTGCCCCCAGGAGTTTAACAAGTGAGGAAGCTTTAGCGTACTACGTTGATAGTAAATCAAGTAGCCATAGCTATAAGCAGACTCGGAAGTGGAGTATTAAAGCTGGACATAAGGTGTTTCCGTCAATGTACAGTGTTAGAAAGGCTAAAATAGCCTGCTACCCGTCAGGTGAACAAATTACAGTCAATGAAACGCATGCTGCAATCAAAGTTCAGGCAATTCTTGATAAGACTGCCGAACGTTTAGTTTCAGCACAACAAGAAGTTGTTCATAGTCTGTTACCTTGCACGTCATTCACATTAATCAGTAAATGGGGTTGTGATGGAAGTTCCGGTCATAGTATGTACAAACAAAAATTCACTAATTGTGACGATAGTGACGAGTTTTTATTTGTATTTTCTTTCGTTCCTCTTCAATTGAAAGATGAAAGTGGTAATATTGTGTGGCAGAATCCTCGGCCCTGTTCTACAATGTATTGTCGGCCAATAAAGTTTATCTTTTCTAAGGAAACGAAAGATTTTACGATTTCGGAAACCAATAAGGTTTTAGAAGAGATAAACGCTTTATTGCCGACAACCTGCAAGGTGATGGAGACCGAAGTATCTGTCACACATGTTATGCTTTTAACAATGATTGACGGAAAAGTTTGCAATGCTCTGACCGAAACTTCTTCCTCACAAAAATGTTTTATTTGTGGGGCAACTCCAACAATGATGAATGATCTGTCAAAAGAGTTTGCTGCGGACAAAGATAATCTTGGTTTTGGTTTGTCTACGTTGCACGCTTGGATAAGGTGCTTTGAATGCTTGCTTCACATTAGCTATCGACTAAATATAAAAAAATGGCAGTTAAGAACAGCCGAAGACAAAGCTAGTGTGAAACAACGTTCAGATGACATTAAAAAACGATTTAAAAGCGAAATGGGCTTGATTGTAGACAAACCAAAACCAGGGTTCGGTAACACTAATGACGGGAACACCGCGCGAAGATTTTTTGGAAATCCCGAGGCTAGTGCCGATATTATAGGGTTAGATGTTTCACTAATACAAAAATTTGGCATACTACTTCGCACTTTATCATCGGGATATGATATAAATATTGAAAAATTCGTTAACTTAGCTCAAGAAACTAGACAACTTTATGTAAATCTCTATTCATGGTATTACATGCCCGCTACTGTCCACAAAATACTTTTGCACAGTGGCGAAGTAATTAGATCGTCCCTTCTACCTATAGGCCAGCTTTCCGAGGAAGCACAGGAAGCTCGGAATAAGGACTGCAGAAGATTTCGTGAGCACAACACACGAAAGCGATCACGGGAGGCTACGAATAGAGATTTACTTAATATGTTATTGATAACATCTGACCCTGTAATAAACGGTTTACGAGAAGTTCCTCGGAAGAAAATAGGTACGCTTCCAACTGAAGTATTAGATTTAATTGTCCCACCTAGCTGTAAGGAACAAAATGTTAATATGATTTCTACTTTTCATAGTTCTGCCCCTCACGATCATGACTATTCAATGGATGATTCATCTGATGATAGTGATGATAATGAGTAATAGATTTAGTTCTTAGATATTTTATGCATCTGTTATTAGATTTTATAGCGACGTCGAGGGATAAATCACTTTATAAAATGTTCAAAAAATATATTATACACATATGCCCGATAAATGTTTTTTTTTTCATGATACCAGCTCAAATGACAAACTGCCTTGAAAAAAGTACCAAAAACCTTATATCTTTGCTTATTAACCGCATCTAGACATAAAAATCAAATAAAATAATTTTGTCTAGCTAGCTTGTTCTAGACGAACCATAGTGCGTTGCCTATGTATTTTGTCAAGCTTCAGTACAATGCTACAATTGATACAACAAAATAGTATATCGGTTCAATAAATTTTCAAAAACCACGGCGTCGACTTTTCTAACTATTTCTTAGAAACGCGCAACTTTCAAACGCCGTATGTAAATACGTAGTTGAAAACGAATGTCCCCATAAGGATGAGTATTTAATTGGCAATCGTATGCAGTTCGATATTTGCACAGCTAAACACTTGGTATTTCCATACATTGAAATGGCGAAAGCCCCTTTCTCTACCCTGCATAGTGACGTACAAACGGAACTTAAGATAGTTAATCGTGATTGTCACGAGGTAATTCGTGGAGAAAATCTTCTGCCAACGAGCTAGAGAATACTAGCTGTTGCTTGCGACTTTGCACGCGAATAAAATAGAACATCATATCGTAGGGATTATTTTCTTAGGACCCCGATCCCAAAGGCACCCGTACCGGAGGGCCCTGATTTAATTATGTCTTGGGAAGCTCAATTAAAAGTCTATTTAGCTTGAAAGTACCGTCAACAGAAACTTACCGTGTATAAAATATTATTAGTTATAAAATTAAATACCTACTTAACTTTAAGGATCAGGAAAAAATATAGAACTTTACTTGGCTATAGCAGAGACAAGTAAAGGAATATAGACTGACAAAGTCGAACAAAAAAATGTGCCTCGGAAAAAGCTCAAATCGCGAGCTATATCCAGATGGCGCTGATCAAATAGCACGCGACGTTAATTACAGCCAGACAAGTCATAAAAATATAATTATTTCTTCATTAACAGCCATTGAAGTCGTTTAAGTATTTTTTAGAATTGGTCATATTGCTCATAATAAACTAATTTATCTATTTCATTTTACGTGCATATTTTATCACTTTTGAATGTGTACCAATAGATGGCGTAGTAAAAACACGAAAGGTTATGTACAACGGTTTACATTGAATTTTCACGAGATAACGCTTAAACCAAAATAAAATTACCAATTTAGATGGGATGGGTATATAGGTTTTATAGGTAGATACACTTATTTAGTAACCATTCGTAAACAACCATCTACGAACTAGTTCTATGTATGCCTCAAGGTCGCACGCACGAACTTATACCATGAGTGAGACCTGTCGGCTGAATATTTTATAACTACTTTGTATGAGAAAATGCAAAAAGCCACTAAACCGAGAATCGAACCCGGTACCGCTATAGCTAGTATCGTAGTACCTATCATAATTATTATCACCTAAGTGTAAAGTGTTCCTCAAGAAAAATCAATCGAGCCCAAACTATAATTATATAATAATATTCTACCACATTCACACAACACTATCTAGTCCCAAACTAAGCAAAGCTTGTAGGGTCATTTCGCCTGTTCGCGTCCATCGCCCACTTCGCATCCATTTTAAGGACCTCCCTTTAAAAATGCTCGAAAATAAGTATACTAACACACTAATAAAATGAAAATTCAGTACCGCCAATACCTCAACTTATATATGTATACGCACAAATAGATGGCGTAAAAGTTAAGTGCGCCTAGCTAATGCTGTTTAAAAAAAATAGTTAATCTTGGTTGTTCAACAAAAGAGTGCAGATGCGCGGGAAATAAATAAAAAAATAGTGTGCAGCGGCGTGGTTGAGGGTAAGTTTTTTATTGTTTTATGTGAATTTTAGGATAAATAGCTGTTTCTAGACATTAATAATGAAAAGACGAACAGTGTGAATTATGAATTAGCTTGTATTTTATATAGTTAACAATTAACGTAAGGTGGACGCGAATTACAACACTGAATTTATAAAACTTCCACTTTGCGTCCGCAATGGACGCCAACTCGTCTATTTATGTTTTCTTTAGTTGTTTGTTTTTATGTGATTAAAATATGAGAGAGAAATTGGGATTTTGTTTATTTTAACATTTAATAGTATGCAATAAATGACCAATTTGCGTCCACATTATTATGATTGTAATAAAAGATACAATCGATATAATAATCGATCACACGTGGACGCAAACTATACCTACAAGGGATAATATTATAGCAAATTGCGTCCATTTTTAATGAAATAGAAATGATAACATAAATATATGATATATATATTTTTTAATAATTTAAAACGCATTTTTGATTAAGACTGAGTTTAAAATCAGATTTTTACGAATTTAGTGCAATGAAATGCGTAATTTCTTTTATTCCATATTTTTTCTATTCAAAATGATTTCTTAGGAGACAAGAAAGAAGCAGGATAAGAAAAAAAATCAGAAGAGGATTAAATAAAGATAGCGTTTAGTGATATTCGTGAGAAGAAGATACATAATTATGAAAAAATTATGCTATTCCAAAGACCACAATATTGGACAACATGTATCGTTATATTTTTTATCTTTGATTTTAAGTTTCATCGATGTTGAAAACAATAAATAGTTATTTATAGTTTCTTTAGAGTGATTTAATAATGATAATAATGTTGACTTTTTTTATAAATTTAATCTTAAATGTAGAAATTGCAAAAAGCCAATCTTTCTTTAGATTGTATTAACAATATCACCCTTATATTCCTTCTCTAAGCTGGTGGACGCAAAATGGTCCACAGGTGGCCATAATTTTGATTTTTTGGACGCAAACTGGGTAAAATGCCAAATATTGAAGTTTGTCTATTTAACAAAAAAAACAAAGTTTCGAAGAAAAGTGAAAGTTAATATTAAAATAGACTATGTAATGAACGCAATACATAAATTTTTCATTGAATCAATTTGCTGGAACAAATATTTTACATTTTTATTTTCTCCTTCAAACTTGCCAACTGTACTAAATGGATGCGAACAGGCGAAATGACCCTACTATGGGTACTAGATAATGGATAAACATAGGTACATATAGTTATACTTTTTTTGTAAATACATATATGTTATACATAGAAACACCCAGATCAAGACAAATATCCATATTCATGCACACAAATGTTTGACTTGAGCGGGAATCGAACCCACGACCTTTGACGTAGCAGTCGCTTACACTCCCGCTACGCCAACCGGCCGTCTAGGGTAAACTCGGTAGAGTTACATCGTTTTATTACAAAGATGCCGTAGCCACCTCCAGCTTCATCACCAGACCCCGAATATCATCTAGGTGTACCTAAAGAGCTCCCCAAGACAAATTAATCCACCCCAAACTCGGTGGGGTTATGTCGTTTTATAACAGAGATGCCGTGGTCACCTCCCAGCTTCATCATCACCCTGGATATCATCTAGGTGTAAAGTGCTCCTCAAGACAAATCAATCGAGCCCAAACTCGGTCGGGTTATGTCGTTTTATCACAGAGATACCGTGGCCACCTTCCAGCTTTATCATCAGACCCTGGAAATCATCTAGGTGTGAAGTGCTCCTCAAGACAAAGCAATCGAGCCCAAACTCGGTCGGGTTATGTCGTTTTATCACAGAGATACCGTGGCCACCTTCCAGCTTCATCATCAGACCCTGGAAATCATCTAGGTGTGAAGTGCTCCTCAAGACAAATCAATCGAGCCCAAACTCGGTCGGGTTATATCGTTTTATAACAGAGATGCCGTGAGCACCTCCTAGCTTATTCATCATTAGACCCTGGATATCATCTAGGTGTAAAGTGCTCCTCAAGACAAATCAATCGAGCCCAAACTCGGTCGGGTTATGTCGTTTTATAACAGAGATGCTGTGGCCACCTCCCAGCTTCATCATCAGACCCTGAATATCATCTAGGTGTAAAGTGCTCCTCAAGACAAATCAATCGAGCCCAAACTCGGTCGGGTTATGTCGTTTTATAACAGAGATGCTGTGGCCACCTCCCAGCTTCATCATCAGACCCTGAATATCATCTAGGTGTAAAGTGCTCCTCAAGACAAATCAATCGAGCCCAAACTCGGTCGGGTTATATCGTTTTATAACAGAGATGCCGTGAGCACCTCCCAGCTTCATCTTTAGACCCTGGATATCATCTAGGTGTAAAGTGCACCTCAAGACAAATCAATCGAGCCCAAACTCGGTCGGGTTATGTCGTTTTATAACAGAGATGCCGTGGCCACCTCCCAGCTTCATCATCAGACCCTGGATATCATCTAGGTGTGAAGTGCTCCTCAAGACAAGTCAATCGAGCCCAAACTCGGTCGGGTTATATCGTTTTATAACAGAGATGCCGTGAGCACCTCCCAGCTTCATCATTAGACCCTGGATATCATCTAGGTGTAAAGTGCTCCTCAAGACAAATCAATCGAGCCCAAACTCGGTCGGGTTATGTCGTTTTATAACAGAGATGCCGTGGCCACCTCCCAGCTTCATCATCAGACCCCGGATATCATGTAGGCGTATAAAGTGCTCCTCAAAACAAATCAATCGACCCCAAGCTCGGTGGGCTTACGAGGCCATCTGCCAGCTTTGTTATCAAACCAGCAAAATAAAGTGCAACATTTCATTGCAAATTTAGACCTTAAAGTACTTAACTTACACATAATTCGAAAATTAAAATTGAAAGAGTTGAACGGTAGCAATTGATAGTACCGTAGTAGGTGGGTTGAGCACCCTTGAGGGTCTCAACTCTCGAATGACCTTGCACAAGGGCTACCTACGTTGTCGTTTTTCGTCCACGTTAATAAATATAAGAGAAGTATGCAATAAATTGAATATAACGCCATCCAGTGGTGTTATGTACCATTCAGCGGGGGCACGACTGACGTCACACGTCATCTGCCCTAATTATTATTCGATTCGATACGCGTAACGACATCTTTCGTCATTTATGTTAACGAATTATCGAGGCACATCTTTTTGTTCGACTTTGTCAGTCTATATTCCTTTACTTGTCTCTGGCTATAGTAAATATTCTGATTAAAGAATACAATGTAGAGTTTCTTATGGCGATCACAGGTTTTAATCATTGTCACAATCGCATCTTTTTCTATGCACAATAATCAAAATATCTAGACTAAATGGTAAGTTAATATAATTTAAAGACAGGCAGAATTGGACTTCGACGATCAACTATAAAAATAATCAAATAAGGATCATCTTAAATATAGTAATAGTAAGGTATAGTTTAAAAACAATTATATATTAAAAACTATAGTCCGTGCCACGAGAACATAGACTTTTTGTAAACAAAGAATTTCTACTAAGTGACTTAGCGATAGTTCTGTCAAAAACAAATAATGTGAAATCCAATGAGCGTAACGGTACATAGCTTCATAGCTACGTGTCATTGGAAACTAATATGTCAATGGATCGGGTTTTTATCGATATTATGCGCTGTCAACAGGATTTTTTGATGTTTTGAGGTACTGACGCCTAGAATGTCAACATTTGGCCTTAGTTCATTGAAAAGTTACATTCTTAAATTTTTATGCAATTTACTAGATAGTTATCTGTAATATTATCCATTGTTGGTCAATAATTTAATATTTTAGGATAGTTAGGCTACTTTGCAAATGATGTATTGTCTATGATTTAAAAAAAATTATGTCAATATTAGAGTAACATGTATGTACTCTATCATTTATATACATGGTACTCTATTTTTCCTTAATTAACAGAATAAATTACGTGTAAAACCACAAAAGAATAGGCAAATTTATGAACATTGAACACAAAATCAAATATTTTTATTTCAGTAAAATTGAACAATATAAATTTAAAAGAATAGTGGCATAATTAGGCATTGAAAAAAAAAGACTGTTTAAGAAGTATAACATCTAAAACACAACTGTTTGAAAAAAGGTTATGAAGCCCTGAATGTTTGTTTACAAAAAGTCTATCTTCTCGTGGCACCAACTATAGGTACATCTAATTTGAAAAATATTGTTTTCTAATATCCTATTCTATTTCAAACACTTTATTCAAACTGTATTAACCTCTAATAAATCTTTGATCTAGTTTTGTACAAAATTTCAAATGAAATACCTTCTTCCTATATATTTGAAACTGATACATTTATGCATTTATCTCGACTGTACAAGTCGAAAATAAATGAAAAAGTTAACAAGATAAATATAATCAAATTGTGCCTCGGTGATCGGGGCTATAAGGTAAAACCCTATCATAAAACCAAATAAATAAGTTTTATTGTTATATTACTTTAAGTGAATTTAACATAATTATAAAAGTATCTTCGTAGTAACTTTCACTCACTTTTTCAACCCTCTCAATTTTTATGTTTGCAATAAAAAATAAGACCTTTGTCCATAAAATGTGTAATGCGTGTGCTTTATTATGGATATTCCCAAATTCTGTTTTTTTAAACAAATAGAACTATGAATTTTATTTGCATTGTTCAAAATATTGGTATAGCTTGGAATTTCCAAGTGACGTTCATGTTTACAGACCCGATGCTGATATTTACCGATGAAGACAAACTTCTTAAAACGTCAAACACAAAAAATAATTTTAAGATCCTAATTCAATATACCTTATTACATAATTATATTACACGCTTTCTTAGAATTGAAGACTTCTTGTCATTTTAAATAATGGAAATACGTTACGCCAATGTTACAAGAGTTAAATTGAATTTATGTAACACACGTCTAAAATTATAACTACTGTACTGAACTATTTTAATAAAACTCGGATAGACTCGACGACCGGTTGACGCAGCGGGAGTGTAAGCGACTACTACGCCGATGGTCGCGGGTTCGATTCCCGCTCAAGTCAAACATTTGTGTGCATGAACATGGATGTTTGTCTTGGTCTGGGTGTTTCTATGTATAATATGTCATCATCATCCTCTTAGCGTTATCCCAGTTTCAATCTGGGGTCCGCTTTCTAGTCTAACCGGATTTGGCTGAATATTAGCTTTTCCACGGAGCGACTGCCTGTCTGACTTCCGCAACCCGAAGAGATAGCGATATTCCATGGTTAAGACTAGTGTCAGTTTATTTAGAAAGTACTGACGCCCTGTAACGACTGTCTAAGATCTTCATGACAACCGGGACCGACGGCTTAACGTGCTCTCCGAGGCACGGGACAAGCGATAATTAACAATTCAATACGCACATAACTCCGAAAAGTCATTGGTGCGCGCCGTGGATTCGAACCCGATACCCTCTGCATGGAAGTCTGTTGGTATCTCCACTCGGCTATCGCTGCCTATTCCATGTATAATATGTATGTATTTATAAAAAAAGTATATATGTATGTTTATCCATTATCTAGTATCCACAGTACAAGCTCTGCTTAGTTTGGGACTAAATGGTGATGTGTGTATGTGGTAGAATATTATTATTATTATTATATTATTATTATAGATAACTACAATGTGACTTTTTTCGTCAAACAATATTTGGAACTATACGCTATTTCGGATCACACGCTTATTAAAATGAGAGTTTTGCATATTTGTTAGAATCCCTCGTAGTTTGATTTAAAGAGATTTAACTTATTTGCAGGTATAAATCTATAACTTTACCCATTTTTTTATAAGCCTGAACAAATTGAATAAGATGTTGTTAGTATTCCTTTACCTAAGTCCACCTTTAGCCATACCAACTTTCTTTCGAAAGGTAATAATTTTCCATCTGAAAGTCAATGCCATAAAATATAAGTCCAAATATACATTGAAAACATATTTACTAACCATGACAATGTATCACCATATTTCTTTGATTTCCTTCAGCAAGTAATCACTTTCAACTTGTTCTGGAGACACGATCACATGTTAACTGCGTTGTAAAACTAAAAACTATTTTCTTTCACCGATTACTTTACGACTCGATGTGGATAGCTTTCTCTATGACATCTAGACTTTTCATTTCTCCTGAAAGTGTTAATTAAGGGGTTATATAATGAGACAGCCGTACTAAATATAAGTAGACTAAAGCAAAAAGTGCCTCACATTGGCACGAGAAAATCGTAAGCAATTCGGCTACTGCACCGTTTCCTTGAAAGCTATAAAATTACGAATATTGAGGATACATTTTAGTAGGCATGTTTGGGTTCTTAACAAATCAATATTATAATACCTTATACTGCATGATCCCTCTCGTCTTAAACTCACGTTGAACATCTATCTTTTACGTTAGGCGAGAACATGGACAAACATTCTGCAATTAAAAATCTTTATCCTTTTCGTTTTAACTTATTCACTGTAGTTTAAAATTCCATAGCAATAAAATTACTATGAAAGCTGGTAAGTTATGAAATATTCATCTATAACTTAAAGCCTTACGGAGATGCTCGAAGTTCATACAAAGAAGCTTGAACCACAACCATCTCCACTGGCAAATGGATTACTGCGGTCTTGAGGTTGCGAACAAGAGTAACCTATGATTATACTAAAACCGAGTACTACATAGGTACACACATTGAAGACATGACATGACTTACTTAATGCTTGTGCTATTTTTTTCTTAGTTCAAGAATAATGTTTTGCTTGTTATTAGGTAGTTGGTTTATAGTGAAACCAAGACCAGTTAAATGTTACCTTCTTCTTCTTCTGCCTGCCCTGTTCCCATATTACTTGGGCTCGGCGCAGAATGTCTTTCTCTTCCATTCTCTCCTATCAGACGTCATCTCATCATTCACTCCCTTTTCATTCATGTCACCCTTCACACAATCTATCCATCTTTTCTTTGGTCTTCCTCTTGCCTTATATCCCTCAACTCTCATCTTCATCACCTTTCTAGTCACATGATTTTCATCCCTCCTCATCATTAACTCCTCACCAGTTAAATGTTGCCATCATAGCGAATAGAATGAACAAGTGTGATTTGGTTTAAAAAATATGTGATCCGAAAATGCAGTTTGTTAATGCTTATGGATTTCTGTATTATGTAACACCTGGCACAAAAATTTATAATTCCTGCTGTACCTAAATAGTTCAATTTATCCTATCAAGTAAAAAATAATTATGCAATTGCCAGTCAGCTACGACTAAAGTGAATACTTTACGTGCAAGCAAATGTGAGTCATGACTATGAGTGAAACTATCATTAAACCTAGATTGTTATACGATTCACGGAATATTTTCAATCGCATCAATGATCACTTCGATGCGTCTAGCGTTATCAACACGGCCCACTTACTATGGAGACACAAATACCACACGCGTTCGAGCGAATTCATATTGAACTGAATTGAAAACGTGATAATGTCGAATGAATGTATTAGGATTAGAATGATAACCTACTTAGCACCTTGCATGGTTACAAGTACCACATGTATGACATGACAAGTGGTGGATGCATTTCTACCAAGTTAAGGCCTAGTTATATGATAAATTGAGCATCGGGTAAGAAATCTATAATTATTATTTAGTTCATTACAGACGCTATAGGATACAATTTAAATTGCAATTTGTACACTGCAGCGAGTAGTACAACCTGGCTTGGTTTTTGATGATTCTCCATGCAGTATCATTGGTCTAAATCTACTACAGTTACTACTATAACTTTGTCATCAGCGTCTCAATAAATGGCTTAAGGATACTTAATGCCAGTAAAGCTAAGATGATGTTTACGAGACAGCAAACTTAATTAAGAAACTTTTCCTCTCACTACATACATAAGTACATAGACTCACGCCTGTTTCCCGGAGGGGTAGGCAGAGACTACGGAACGCCATTTGCAACGAACCTGACATACCTCTCTTTCTTCATTCACTCCCACCAAGTTTCTCATGCATGCTCTTCTGTTTAGGGTACTTCTGACCTGTCCTTTTTTAGGGGGTCTCCAATCTGGGGGGCTATTCAGAATCGTTCGATATCTCATTTGACATTCGATTCCGTTAATTGTCAAATGGGCTAGCTCATTTTTTGTCAAAACTATCGCATTTTCTATCAATTTTATGCATTCAGTATGTAGTAAATTAATAAATAAACCGAATTCAATGAATATTTGTTGAAAATATCTCTGATAGGCGGCTAAAAGACGAGGACAATAATTTGACATATCGTACGATAACTTATCGTGACATTCTGAATCGGCCTGCTGGTCAGAGAACGTCCGCCTAGGTCTTCCCCTTCGTCCTGTCTCATTCACACTTGTCTAAACATGCCTTTCTCGATGCTTGTCACTACATCTTCTTTTACCCCGCACCACTCTCGTATCACACAATTCTTTACTCTGTCGGTCAAAGACACACCACACATACTTCTCAGTGCTCTCATTTCTACAGCATTTATTCTACTTTCAAGTCTCTTCTGCCATACCCAACTTTCACTCCCATAGATAAGGGTAGGCACTAACACTCCTCTATGTACAGCCAAACGTGCCTTTTGGACACGTTTTGACTGTTCATAAACGCCTTCAGAGCTCCATTCACACTATTACCTGCATTAACTCTTCTTTCAATATCTTCTTCATTCTTACCATATCTTGTAAACAACGTACCTAAGTAAACAAACTCATTCACTTGTTCCACTCGCTGTCCATCGATCAAAACATTACAAGCCGTAACGCATTCCTCCTTTTCAAAAACCATAGCTTTCGTTTTACTTACATTCACTTTCGTTCCTTTCCTCTCTAACGCACCTTGTATGATTGTTACCATCTCCTGCAACTCCTCCGCTGAAGATGCAAGTATTAGCTGATCTCACTACATCACCAAAAAGTAAATAGATTTGTGAAGAAAATAGCAGCATACACAAGTCTGTGATTTTTCCACGCGAAGTATAAATCTAAACTTAGAAATAACAAACACCAACTGCCCATTCCAGTTTAAAATGAACCTGTTGCTTCATATGTTATAGAGATTTACCTGAAGCCGTTATCTGAATACATAAACTACATACCAAGGTTGCTGCTACCTTAAATCTACGACCCTGAACTCAGAAAGCAGACAAGACCCGCCTCTTCGCAAATAAATTCGCCATAAACTACAGAACAGTACTGTGTTAATAAGACAAGTATTTTCAACCATTACTATACATAAATTAGGTAAGCATTGTAAAAGTACGGCAATAAAGTTGCCAAAACGTTGTGTATAGTATTTAAATTATTTGACCAAAACAGCTGTACAGAGTATTTTTCTTTTTGTTTTGTTTTTCGCTGTCTTCATAAAGTTTTTGTGTCAAGCAGATTCATATTATAATCTTTCTTTTTATACTTATCAGGGTTCTAGTGCTAACAGAAATTTTAAGCCCATTTCGTGAAGTTGTTTTCGGGAGATACGGAGATCAGACGAGAGTCAAAATTTGGGCAAGTGTGAGTCGAATTCGCGCACGAAGGATTCCGTACCATCATCTATAAAAGAAAATCACGTTCGTTGTATGTATACTTAAATCCTTTTTAAATTTCTACCTGTTTATTAACATCGAGTAACAAATTGCTTAAAAATTACGTTTGTTGTATGGGAGCCCCCCTTTATTATTTAATTTTTTTATTTAATTATTTATTTTGAAAGGTAATATACAACTACATATTCTGTGAAAATTTAAAGCGTCTGAACGTCTGATTTGAACCTGTTACAGTTAGTAATTTTGAGCAAAAAATAAGAAGCTTTTTGTATGGAACCTCCCCTTAATATTATCATTTATTTATTTTTAGTATTTGTTGTTATAGCGGCAACCGAAATACATAATTTGTGAAAATTTTAGCTTTCTAGCTATCACGGTTTATGAGATGCAGCCTGGTGACAGACAGACAGACAGCGGAGGCTTAGTAATAGGGTCCCGTTTTTTACCTTTTAGGTACGGAACTCTAAAAACTAAAAATCTGTCAAATGCGTTTTGTATAGAAAAACAGCACTGCGTTCCGAAAATCTACGTACAGTTGGGCTAGTACGACAATGCAGAAGATATTAAGTAACACACTAGGATTTATAAACTGTCCTATCAACTATAAATAATACAGTTTGTCCTATAAAGTCAAGGACACAAAATGAAAGGTCGCACCTTCAAACAAAGTGAACACCAACACCCGCTTAACTAAGATTCTATTATTTATTCCGCGACAACACTTAGCATTCCTGTAGCAATCAATCATTGACATTCATGTCCTAACTAAGGCTAGCTAAAGGCAATTTTATTACTTTATACAAATTCGACAGGCGTTTTGTGATGCATTCTTTAGTGTGAAGTCTACAAGACGACATCAATCAGATTAACATTGTTTTGAATTAAATGCAAGCTGACTATTCATGGGCCAACACGTTGGTATTACAAATGTTAATGTATTTGTCAGTGAATGCCGCTGTCATTTGCAATCAAGGATCTAACTTGGTACTTAGTAGTTTCGTGGTAAATTTACAATACATTGTAATTATTTATTTGAAAATTTTAATTCGAATACTTTACTATACAGTCTTGTGATATCTTAAAATAAAACCTAATAATGTATTATGTCCTTGAATAAATTAAACGTTGCATAACAATGCGTCAAAGTTGCACTTCTTGTTAAATATGTCAAATGCTGTAAATGTAATAAAGCAATAAATAAATTGTGTAATCATTTGATTTAAATTTCACACTACTCTCAGTGTGAACTGATTGATTTTTACGTTCATATTATACACTGGCATATAACGTTGTTTGTAAAATAAAAGAAATGCAATTTCGTATCCTCATATTAAGTACAAATATGAGAACACAGAATTGATATCTTGCTTGAAACTGAGTTTAAAGTCAGATGATAATAAATGCTATCGATTTGGCGAATATTACAAAACAAAAACATACGAGTGTTGGTAAAAATTATATGAAAATGTATTACCAATAGTCCGGCTGCTTTTAAGCCATGGCAAATTCAAAAAACTCATGAGAAATGTAAAGTGTCCAACATAAACCTTTTATCGATACTATTTTGCATCACATCCGATATTAAAACCTTTAGTGTTATTAAACATAGTCACTTGAAATAATACATTTTAATAGCTAAAGATACCTTAGTAGGTACACGGCCTAAGAATAAATAGCGTGGGTGTCGTAGTAAACATTACCTAGAAAGTTAATACATTACAAGGATATCTTCGCCGCTACAATGTACAAGGGCAAAGGATTTATTTTAAATCGCATTGAACACCGTCCCTATACCGCAGGAATTAATGGTTAGAGCTCAATTTCTTTTTACTTTTTTCTCTCGTGGTAGATGACTGAGCTCTGATGTTAAGTGGCAATTGTGACTCATATACCCAAAAGGTCTTTTAAACATTACTTTTTTATCAGGTGGAATAAGAGGGCAAAAATCTGGATGTCGTCATGCAGATTTTTTTTTGTAAGCTAGAACCCATCCCATCCATCCATCCTGCGCTCTTTTTTTGTGTTTCAAATAATTTCTATTGTATTAATAAGAAAAGCTTATACAAGTAAAACTAATTTACCTTGTTCACAAGAGACTGTTATATAAGCTCTTTACATATTAATAAACCACCACATATTAAGCTTAAAATAAACGATTTAACTAACTTCATTTAGAACCCTGAGTAATTTACTTTGGCAAGCACGCCCAAATAATAAACCACATTCTTCACTCAACTCTTTGAGTGAAGAATGTGTTTTTTTTGCGCTTTACAAACAATAATCTATCCACTCTTCAGCTTAGAGAGCACATTCGTGCTTAATAGCGCAGCGTGTTATTGAACAAACCTAGGTGTAAAATTTGTGATGTCTATAATTCGTCACTTTACAATTCAGGAAAAATCAAAAGTCAATTAATTCAGTTAGACGGGTTTTTACCTAATTCTAGGTAGACTTCAAGGATGATGACAGCAGAAGGTAGAAACGAAGCTTCTGTTTTTATCCTTAAACTTTACCCAACCCACATGCCATACACTTGAACTCACCTAACCTGCCTATCCATATCTGAGAGTATCAAACAATCGACTCATTACAATATTCATGATAGACGGCACTTATTGTCACAAACCTGTTTGCGGACGACGAAGAATTGCTTTCGAGAAATAAACCCTGACCTAATACTAAGTAGTGCCCCTTTCAAGAATACACATGATGCTAGTGACCTGATAGTGGTAATAATATTATGTCTATTCACAATGGGTATTATGGTAGCAATGCATAACAGATTGTGCCTTTTATGTCAGTGGTCCGTCCCAAGTTATGTTAGAAGATACGTTTCTTGTACATGACTGTGTTTATGGTCGCTTATGCGCGCAACTTTAATGGCCTATCCACACACATCAGGGCCGTGTCCGGGACGTGACAAAGGCGTGCCAGACCTTGCATCCGAGTCCCGTTGACTTGATCTTTGCAGTAAGGTATCTAGATGAAAAACGACTACCCATATTCACTTACTAAAGTGGCGGAATAAGGAGAAATACATAAACTTGGAAATAAGCCACTCTTGCAATAGAGGAAAACCGTTACAGCATTTCCAGATCCTCAATTTTAGCGTGTATGAATATGCATCGCCACTGCAGTGCGCTTGTATGCACGGTGCGTTAAGGTCCTCTGTATGAGACTCCGAGGAGATTTGCTTAGAGCATATTTTTATATGACTATGTGATTGCATTTAGTGAGCTCCTATTTTTGCCTTTGTTTCAAGAATCATATCATAGAAATACCTTTTTCCCAGCACAGGGTTCCACGTGATGCTATGGCACGTTGTACTTTTTCACGCAATATGCCAAGCCGATGCATGTCGTGCAGTCTATTACGGCAGGACAATATTCCTGCCGAGTGTTTTGTATCATTTGGGCCGAATAATTAACAGAGTGGACTCTATAGAGGAACTAAAAAATACATGTAACTAGTATTTCCTCAGATGGATGATATAAGATAATTAAAGCCACGATAGCGCAATTTACAATCACCGCTCATAAGTCAGCGCTATTAAATCACACCAAGCGTGTGAGTACAGAGCTCAACCTCATTTATTTAAACAGATGGCAGACGTGAATATCGCCATGGTAATAAATATTATTACCGTGATATCGCGAAGCAACAGACGGACAGCGAAATCAACAACCAAATGAGGAAGAAAAATATCTCATTAGAGGGTAAAAGTGACATCCCAGATAGCAGAAAAGTATCCTCATCCTTATTACCTTTTGATGTTGAACCAAGACCTCTTCCTTGGACAGTTATTATTTAACATATACTGATATATCACTAATTTTGTGTACAAATGCGTATACGGATGTATGTGTAGGTACTTATTTAAAATCTTTGATCAGTGCCGATTTTCAATGCGGATATGAATTCATTGTCACTTTCAGAAATCCGATTGTAGCGGATGCTAAGTGCTTGTGGATGTCGATAAGTACATTTCAAAAGGATTATGTGTTTTCATTATTAAACGGAAGCCTTTTTTAATATTAAAATACACACATCAACAAAGTCTAGGGATATTTTATATTTCATCAAATATCTAAAAATCTATGAAGAATTTTCTGATACAGTAAATAGAAGAATCATAGATTATTTTAAGGTATTTAATAAAAATAAAAAACATTTCGTGTTTTTTTTGTTTTAAATAAAAAAAATATTTTTTTTAATCATCATGGAAAATTAGTATGATAACAACAAACATTTCTTCTTAAAAAACTATTAATTTTAATAAAAATGGAAAAAATCTTGTAAAATCTAATCATTAATAATCAGTGTTGCCACCTCTTACATTGATTACACATCGACATCGATTGTTAATACTTAAAATTAAATTGTCAATGTCTTGCTGCGGTATGAGGTCCCATGTCCTTTGCAAGTGTTCGTAAAGTTGTTGTTCAGTCGTCAAATTTGGTGGAAAATCTCTCAAAGCTTTTCGTTGTAACATGTCCCAGGCATGCTCGATAGGATTTAAGTCGGGCGACTGTGCAGGCCAATCCAAAACTTGAATATCGTGCTCTCGGAGAGCGGTCGATACCAGCCGCGCCGTATGGCAAGGAGCATTATCGTGCATGAGTAGAAATTCATGGCCTATTTGAGTTCTGTGTGGGACAATAACGGGCTCTACTACCTCCTCGTGGTATTTTTGTGCAGTCATGCTGCCTTGGATCCAAACGAGTTGGGTTCGTCCGCCAAGACGAATTCCTGCCCACACCATGATTGTCCCGCCTTGGTATGGGTGGACCTCCTGAGGGTGCCGTAGACGGCTAACTCTCCCTGGAGCTCTCCAAACGCGTGTTCTTCGTGAATCCGGGTGAAACCCAAACCGGGACTCATCGGTGAACAGCACCAAAGACCATTGTTCGTCACTCCATGGTAAATGCTCCCGAGCCCACGAAAGCCGCCGACCGCGATTGCCACGTCGCAATGCTGGAGAACACGCAATGGTCTTCGAGCATGAAGATCAACTTCATGTAACCTTCTTCGCACGGTTTGGTCGCTTACCAGCAGCTGGTGGTCCTCCTGGAGCCTTTGCACTAGTTGCAGCGCTGTGATATTGGGTTGTCTTCTGGCGGTCATTTGGAGAAATCGATCCTGTCTCTGCGTAGTAACACGATATCTACCTGTGTGCTGTTCGGCCACATCTCCAGTACTGCGATAACGTGACCACAACCTTGATATCACATTTTGACTGGTATGTAGGGCCTCAGCAACGACGCGTTGAATTGCACCATTTTCTAACATGCCCACGGCTCGTAACATTTCATCTCGACTCAAATGACGACGTGACATGACTTTTAAAGTTCGTACGTCACGTTAAATTAAAAAAGAAAAACAATTAAAAACCCTTTTCATTAATAATTATAATAAAACAGTTTTAACTTTCTTTAATGTAACGAATTACTAGCAAATTTGCCGCCATATTTTGTTTATTATTTTGTTTTTTTTCTTTCCATGTTCAAATTTTGAAAATAGAATAAAAGAGGTTTTAATCTGTATATAAACTTTTTGTGGAAACTAACAAGGTTCTAAACTATAAACTCGTAAATAATTTAGGATTAAGATATCCCTAGACTTTGTTGATGTGTGTATGGTTTTGGGGTAGGTGTAATATAAAAGAAAATGATTATTGTAAAGAAATTTCCGACTTTGTTAAGGAGTTGTACTATTAAAGCTGGCGTTGATGGCTTTTTGAATTCGAATAGACACTTTCATATGAAATTGTTACTGTTTTTTTTAAAGTAACCATGCAAAACGCCAGAGTTTGTAAAACAAAAATAAAGATACAGTATGCGCTGTATCTTTATTTTATTATTTCTAAGTGCAATCATCCATTGCACCATCGTTACATTCATCTCATCTATCAAATGTTACTGTTAACTTGTAGTAATAACAATAAATTACAACTTTTAAATCGCTAAGTAACTCAAATCTTTCATTACGAACAATGTAAATGTCAAGTATGTGAGTTTCGTAAATACACATTCGGGTTGGCCGATCGCGATAGAGCAATGTGTAATTCGGAAAAACCACAACACACTAATGTTGGAATATTTTTGTTAATTATAAGATTCAGACTCAGTTTCACCACCTTTGAATACGCATCAACTGCCAGATTAATTTGGTTTGTTTGGTTTTATCTGCCAATTAATTTAACCGGCACTTATTGGACAATAGTGCAATTGGTTCTCAGTTTTTAAAGTACGAATTTGTAAAAAAGATCCACATTTTCAACCGTCAAATTTTAAATGCGGATTGTTCTTTTTGCATGCCTACTGATAAAAAATAAAATGTCTACGATACGCCGGCAGCCAGACATTGACTGCTAGCCATTGTATAATGAGTGTTCATTTTTATTTTTGAATACGATAGAATGACTAGTTCGAAATTTAATTTCATAGGCGTTTGATAATAATCAATTTATTACTAGACCATTAACCGGTTACATAATAAGTACGGATTTGCCTACCACAGATAAATTATATATTCAGTGTTAACATATACAAAAAAGTAAGCAAATATCCGGTTGTGGTAACCTACTTAGGTTACTTAGTCGCAAAAATACCAGTTATGAAATAACTCGAGATTTTGAGTCCTCTTAGCGGTTTATGCGAAGCAATAATATATTTGTGGTGGGTCGGATATTGAAATAAAATGTTCACAATCTGTTACAGCCATCGTAAAACAAAATAAGTGTAGGTGTGTCAATTACGTTTGTGACTCAATCGTAAGGAGGAGATCAAAAGGAGCGAGAGGGCAGTCTGTCAAGATGTCCGAAGTGTTGTTACGTATGTTTTAGAGATTTTTTTCTTGTAGACAAAGTAATAGTGGGTGTGCATAGGGTTCCCACCAAGAACTTAGGGTCCCAAGTGGGTGCATAGGGCTCCCACCAAGAACTTAGAGTCCCAAGCCAACCTCACCTGCAAGTGGTGCACCTGCCGATCAACAGACGAGGCTTTGGCAAACAAAATATCCCGAGAAACGGCAATAGGCTAACCACCTATTACGTAGGATCAAAATACTGGCGAAAAGTGGGCGTTTAATATGCCTCTGCCTACCCCTTCGGGGAAACAGGCATGAGTCAATGTATGTATGTAAAATAATACATTTTATAGTAGTAGATACTAAGTCGAGTTACTAATACATGAAAAGTCACTATGGTCATCATTATCATCATAGATTTATCTCAGTTACGTCCATGACCAGCCTTTCACCACAGAGGCCTTACTATTGTAATTAGATTTGACAGATATTAGTGCTTTCTATACGGTGTCGGACTTTAACATTACAGTCCAAGTGTCAGAATTATTGATGGAGAGACAGGCTTTTCTCACACACACACATGATATCCAAAAATCATGCAGTAAAATGTAAGTAATCTTCGAATATGAGCAGCCAATAGCAATTATACTGACACCGAATGCATATAAATCATTATAAAGTAACTTTAGGCGTCTTTGTATTTTAGGTATTTTGTCATAATTACCAACATTCATCTTACTGAAACTAGGGAGGAAGGTAGGTATGGATTAAGATAAAGGTAGATTATGAAGATGTAATGCCTGCAAATCATCCCTTTATTTCAGATGCACATTAACTTTCTGATCATCCTAACAGATCGTAACGTAAATAACGTCTATGTGCTTATTTATTTTATTTTCCTTTAGGTTTACATAACTAGGAAGCACAAGACGTTTAATACCACTAAACGTTATCAAGTTACAACATTAAAGTGAGATATCGTTTGCATCCTTCGGAACTGTAAAGCTCCGATCTCACTGGCGGGCTTATGCGTGCGTGTTCCTAACATTTAATCAACATTATTGACGCCATGTGCCAGTTATATGCAACGCGCACGCTTCTTTACCGAGTTTTACATGAACAAATAAAACGTCGTGATGCGATACCATGTGACGCAAACAAACTCTCATTTATTCGAAAACGTAAGACTTGTCTTTGTACAAGTCAGTTCTAAATCCCATTTCTGTAGGACCCGGTACTGTTAAATCATGTGCAGTTCCGCGGCATGTATCGTATTCACGTAACTTTACACAGCGTCACAAAAAACGGCGTGTGACTCAAACTGAACTGTGACCACGTAGAACCTGGGTTCGACAAATCTTCTTCATAATTTCATCAGCCAGTTAAGTATCAAATAGCATGTTGTGGCATTTTTGCAGCTCGTAGAGGACAATCAACACTCAATATCACACGTCTTGCTCTTTTTCCCCGTGCAGTAATGATTGCGCTAAATGCCACTCAACAAAAACTTGTGCGCTGCGTACACGTAGCGTCTACACTAGCCAGGCTTTGAATAAATGCGATAATCACTTGTGTGTTCGGGGCCTTACTTTTCAAAGTGCATTGCATAATTTGTGCGACTTGGTATTAATTTGTTGGTATGTCCTGATCTTTGCCATTTGTACTGTTAGAAAGTTGATGATCAACAGCTGGGGATATCACGATTATTGTTAAATTCGAAAGTATGTCTGTACTTATGTGTGTCTTAAGCGACACAGCGCACAAAAGTACTTGAAACCAGTCGACAGGAGACATTTTCATCTCAAATAAGATAAAAAGTAAGCTTAAAGTCGCACCAGATATAATCCCTACGTCAATATGCAATATTTATTCACATAACGGCGACAAGGAACACCCAAAGTCAAAATGATTGTCTGCAGATTATGCAAATGTTGGCAGATGAAAGGTCAAAGTAAATAACGCTCGTAATTTTTAAAATTTCTTCCTTTTGATGCGTAAAGTCAATAATGGCTGTTCCCAATATTTTAACTATTGATGGATTTGGCTTTACAGACATATATTTACTTATATATGTATGACTAGAGGACGCCAGCAGCTACGCCTGCATTTTTTTAAGTTTACCCGTTTTGGCCGATCCCGTGGGAATTTCGGGAAATCCCTTCTAAGTGCACCCCTACGGTCCCCAAGGAACATACATTCCAAATTTCAGCTTCCTGCGCCCAATAGTTTTGGCTGTAGCTTGTCTGTCAGTAACGCTTGGATTTTATATATTAAGATTTGGAACGGATGGATGAAAGAAGAATTGCGAAAGAAGCGTATCGAGTAAGAATAAATAGAGATGTCGGTCGAGGACGCCCAAGACGGACTTACGCCGACCAAATTACGACCGACGTACGGCAAAAGGGCCAAATCAGAATTACCCATAACCGACGAGCATGCATGACGAAGTTAATGAATATCAAGGAAAAGAAAGAGGAATGTTGGGCCTGGAGCATTTGGCGTTCCATAATCTCTGACTACCCCAATGTGAGACAGGCGAGACGTTTAGATTGTGATAAAGTCCTTTAGACCTGTCCTAGAAAAGAAAAAAACATTCACGGGTAATGGCGTCATCACTATGTCATCTCCGTGCAATAACAATTCACAACACGACTAAATCAATATGAACGTTGAATGGCCAGTAATCGCTCTATTGTGTAAGAAAGTCTGCAAGTAAACCTGTACATCTTCGACAGTGTTCTCGAAGATGCGCGTAGTCTGCCAATTTACACAAGATCAACGGGTATGATCGAATCCTTTGAATACTGGAGACAGTTTATAAACAGGGTCAATATTTCTGGTTCTCGTAAAGTCAATCGCTCAGTCACAAGAAACCTACGTCACTGCTTGCATGTTTGACATCCTTCTAAACTGTTCTCGAAGTGCAGTCTTCTAATCAGCACTTAACCGGTTGGGTAGAACCGAACCATCCAGTCCCGAACGCATACAGTTTATAAACAAATCCTATTACTCAATTAAAACAAGAGTGAAGCCACGTGCTGTGATAGTCGATATTTCGAGTCACTGTAGCAAAATTAAATGTAAAGGTTATTTAGTTCCGTATTTTTTGCATAATTAATGCTGTAATTAATATCTGCGTCATCGCGGTCGCCATGAATTTTGTTCTGTTGTTACTTGTTGATTAAGAATCGTTCGATAATATCCGTACCAGGCGTGAATAACTTAACAAGTCGAAAATGCATATTTTAAAGTTTAAGTTTAATCTGTAAATTCTGATTTTATGTTATTGAAAACTTTTTTATCGCAAAGTAATTCATTTGCTTTCAGTTTTTAGCTAACATAAGATTATTTAATGAATTTAATGTATTTATAATAAAAAAAAGACATATCAAGTTGTTCACCAATGAGTTATCAATTTATTCACCTAAGTACCTTTAAGGGCAGTACGTGTGTAAAAAAGTCATAAGTATAGTCTCTGCCTACCTCTTATGGTCTTATGGAAATAGCGATATTATGTATGTAGGTACCTATCAGGGTCTTCGGAGTCAAAATCAGGATCGATGATGGATACGTCACCATCAGTTTTAATGGCTTTTTAAAATTCGTGATTAAATGGGATCTATCAGTGGCAATAAATCCATCAAATCTTCTTTTTTCTTTACTTATTGGTAAAGTCTCTTTTGAAAAAACTTCTAATTCTATAGTGTCTAAATTGAATTTACCTCTTTTCCTGTAATCTATGACTCTAAAACGTCTTTCATTGTCAAGATTTGCCCTAAAACGTACTTATCATCGGAGAAATAAGAAGCCTATCGAGGCTCCTTATATTGCAGCCATTTCACTGGTGGCCAACAACTTTTTTCACCACCAGCATCCTTTTTTTAATTGTTAATGGACCTTTCTTCGAACTCAATTCTGCAAAATTGATAAAATTTTCGAAAAATTGACCAGTTTCATGGGTGCAATGGCAAATCCGAATCTTACGATTCATAACTTGAGAGATGATAAAGCTACATATTTGTTACATTTGAGACGAAACCATCGGTGCTCGTGGAGTAAATCAAATTGCTTCGTGTTTGTGACATTTTTCTACAAAATTTACCACCTGAAGTTACAGAGGTCTCATTTTATTCTGACATGTGTGGCGGCCAGAATAAAAATAACGCTGTTGCTTTTTTTTTGTGTGCGTGGACTGGTTGTTGGCCGCAGATGGCCTTGACAACTTTCCGCGGACTATGGGCGAGCGCAGAAGGCTCCCAACCCGTCAAAGTATACTAGACAGCGTTTTGACTCCCCAAGGGTGGACTACCACGGACCTCGGCTTGGGGCGCTGTCGGCAATGCGGGACTAAGGTGTCCCGCGGTATTAACGTTAACGCGTCGCGTATTCCGTCCTCGTCGGCGAGTACGGAACCGCGGTCGAATTTGTGTGGCTTCGCGAGCCGTGTGTGCTCTGATTTGAGCGAGTGTAGTGTCGTCGTCTGGTTCGTCTAATACGTGCCTAGGTCTCCTAATCTTAGAAATCCTAGATGGTGTATAGTTTAACACCGCAACCAATAGAGGGTTGGGGTGTACCGAAGCAGAGTCAAAGTAGCTACGGGAGCACTGTTTCATGAATTGCCTGATGGTCGGCAGTTGTAAGTCTACATGTAACTCCTCGTTACGTACGTACCACGGTGCGCCCGTAGCTCGCCGCATGAACTTATTCTGAAGTGTTTGTAGCCTATGGATCCTGTGTGGCCTAGTGTGTGCGAATACTACACTAGCGTATGTCATTATAGGCCTAATACACGATGTGTATAACCTCATCTTGTTCCTAAGCGATAGTTTAGATCTAGCGTTGACGAAGCTATGTAAGCGCCCAAGCACAAAGGAGGCTCTATTGCGAGCCCTCGTAATGTGTGAGCGGAACGATAGTCGATCATCAAGAATCACACCTAGATATTTGGCTTCCCTAGTCCATGGAATAGGGGACCCAAACATCCTTATTTGTGGGGTCGCACCCGGAGGGTACAGGTGAGGAGCTCTCCGGTGGAAAAGCACCGCCTGACTCTTCTCGGGATTGACCTCTATCCGCCATCTCCGGAACCACGCGCCTAGGGCGTTGGCTGCGGATTGGAGCTTCCTACTGCGCCAGGGTCTGCGCCTGAGATATAGATGGCTGTGTCGTCTGCAAAAAGTGTTGTCTGCACTAGCCGATGCATCGGTATATCAGCAGTAAACAATGAATACAAGAGAGGCGAGAGCACTGACCCCTGAGGGTCACCAGAGCGGACGGCATGACTCGAAGAGAGCGTGCCTTCAACGCGGTACCAATGTGAATCCAAACCTAGAGACAATTAATCATAAGTTTTGATTAACGGACATAGGTACATGGAATGTGACTTGGATCATGGCCTAATTGAAAGACCTAAAAAGAAAACAAGCTTAAAATGAATCATCTTAAGGATTGGATGCAATTAATAAGATCTTGCAATATTGATAACGGATTTGCCATTGTACCCATGACATTGGTCAATTTTCTCAATTTCGCAGAATTGTGTTCGAAGAAAGGTCTATTTACAATTAAAAATAAGGATGCCAGTATTAAAATTATGTAACGTGTCTGAATCGTGTTAATAAACGAAAAGAAAGATGAAATACCTTTCTCTATTTGTCCCGACGTTTCGGCATGCGTTACACCAGCCGTGGTCACGGGATGACTGATGTTCGTTTATTAACACGATTCAGACCCGTTACATAATTTTTAATATGTGTACAAATCGTGGTAGTTTAAAAGTAGTTAAGGATGCCAGTGGTGAAATTTTGTTATGGCAACCCGTGAAATGGCTGCAATACAAGAAGCCTATATTAATATTATTATCTATTATTAATATTTTCACTTTTAGATTTGTTTTATGTTTTTTTTTTGTATTAGATTAGGTTAGATTAGATTAAGCTTCAGATACAAAAAAAAAAAAAAAAAAAAAAAAAGAAGCCTATCGGCGAAATACGTTTTATGACAAATCTTGACAATGAAAGCTGTTTTAGAGTCATAAATTACAGGAAAATAGGTAAATTCAATGTATACACTAGCTAAAGAATTAGAAGTTGTTTCAAAAGAAACTTTACCAATAACTAAAAAAATAAGGATTTGATGGATGTATTGCCACTAAGACACAAAAAACGACGTGATATAAGGATAAACCGCTAAAACTGCAGCTATCTCTATTTAACATATCACTTTGTGTTATCACACGAGTAACGGATAGAAAATGTAATAGATGATAGAATTATTTGTCACAAAATAAAACGCAATTTCGATGCGGTAATAAGTGGACAACTTGATTTATGCTATTAAAAGCATAAATCAAGTTGTCCACTTATGGAGGTTGTTTGAATAAATGAACATCTCATGTTGTTCAATATTTTCTTCTTTTATAGTTGGTTGTATTGTAATGACATGTTGAGTTGTGTAAATAATTATAATTTGTATGTTTTAATATCTCAAGACGTCACATTGTACCCTTTAGTAAGCGAGTTGTTTAAAAATTCACATGTTTGTTATGTGCGGTAAAACAGACCTATCGACTTAGTCATTTATTCACCCTATGAATTAAGCAATCCTAAAGCCTAATATACATTTAAAAAATATACATGCAAGTCGACTTATCAACTTATTCACGCCTGGTACGGATATAAAAGTGTAGTGATAGCTAATAAATATAAGACGGCTGTTTATGATGTATGACAACAAATTAAAGACTTTTGCTGATCTTATACTGGACGCCATTTTAGAAATCAACAGTAGATGTTCATTATATTATGACGACATTTCATATTCTGTGAACTGTACGTAATTATTAATTTTGTTTTTTTTTATATAGTCTCACGCCTGTATCCCCGAAGGGGTAGGTAGAGGTGTAAATATTACACCTATAATTTAGATGTAACTTTTACTTTATCGATCATGTTAATGCTGTGTAGAAATTGTTGGTTCTGAGTATAGTATATTTCTATGTCTGGCAAAATATTAACACACTGAAAACAGGTTCTCCCCAATACTCATACGGGTGTATGAGTATCCTGAAAAACGCATATTTACTTTAGATAAATAAATAATAATAATATCCTTAGAAAAATGCCTCAATTTATACTGTACATAAGTAAAATAATTGAAAAAAGACAACAAACAAGATTTAAACATTTCCACTATTTGTAAAACATATTTAATTATGGTTGAAAATTAAAAACGCGGATGTGTTAAATATTGTAGTTTTTATCGATTAATAACTTATATCCGTAGCCTGACCAGTAACCATCAATCGCAACAAGCCTTTCTGGATACTCATAATATTTTACTTTATCACCATTCAATCTACTAGCAAGATCACAATGATAGAACAAAATTACATAGGATGCTAACGAAGACAAGTCTATCAGATAATAAATGAGCGTTTGCGGTTGTTATACAACCTTCCTTCCTGTTCTCACGTGTTAATGAGAAACATTGTCGCGAATATCCGGTATTCGTACCTTTGGCGTTAGTTGACAAACTTGTTACTACTGACAGACTGACGTTTTACGCGCGTACGACAGCGCGACCCAGGGGGGGGGGGCTAATACATACATACATACATACATACATACATACATAAATACATACATACATACATACGTACATACATACATACAATCATAGACTCAACCCGGTTTCCCGGAGGGGTATGCAGAGACTACGGAACGCCATTTGCAACGATCCTGACATATCTCTCTTGCTTCATTCACTCCCATCAAATTCCTCATGCATGCTCTTCTGTTTAGGGTACTTCTAACCTTTCCTGTTTTAAGGATGTCTTCGATTTGGTCAGAGAACGTCCCTTCGTGCTGTCACATTCACACTCAACTTGCCTTATAAATCTGCTTGGTCAGTCTTTCGTCATCCAGTACCTGTTTTGGGAAATATTTTGATCGCATTCAAATCGTTCATTGTTAGAAGCATTTCATGGTAGTTGATTTTCTATAGTGCTAGTAATTCTGTTTTCCACTAAATGATACATTGTATACTGCTCTTTGTTATTTGCTATACGATAAAACCCACACAATATTGTCTTATTTTGACAGAAATTTAATGTACAGCTATGTTTGTAGACACTCGTCTACCTTTCCAAGGTGAAGAAAAACAAAAACTGTTTCAAATTTATAATAACTTTACATGTCATAATATTATTAATATCGTTACATGACGCACTCTTTGCTTTTGCTAGCCTATTGTCAACGTATTTGACAATCGCATATAAAAACCGTGACAATAGTTTTCTGGCCAAATTCATATCAACTAAAATGGTTGCGTAATCATTTTATGTTTATTTTTATCGCGGCTGAAAGACGTCGAAGAATTCTAACACGAAACGCAGTTAGCAAGAATAGCTAATCAAATTACTGATTACGAAATTGACGCCATTACTTTTAGACGTAAAAAATATTCGCAGACCTGTTTTAGCGATCAAATAAGTACTGAGTAAACCAAAAATAAAAGTAATCAGGTATTAATAGGATTACTATTGCTCAATTCCTTTAACCTAGATTAATATTTGGCTTATACTACTTTCTATTTTCAAAGTCACACTGTCTCATACATTTGCAATGTATTTGTAACGTAATTTGTATGAAATTGACGCCAAATGATCTGAATTCATCCAAATCTAGACGTACGTGTGTTTGATTTCGTAATAGAGTTGTGCCGTCACAGATAGTTAACTCAGTGTATTAGGACATCGAAAAGAAACTGATAGTTTTCTGGCCTTTATGAAACTTATGATGTAGTGTCCGATTTAATTTAAAATCCAGATTTTATTCCTTAACTTATTGAGCTATAATTATGTACCAAACAACCTTTGACCGAGACCTCCGGTCAAGTTAAGATGGTTCGTTTTTACGTTTGATTAAGTGTGCATAACGTCTTATCTCAAGAGAAACCACAAAGCCCTATTCATCTAGAAGTATACTGTTTGATATTTGTTTCATTATACGAATAGTTTCTTTGGAGACGCACAAATATTTTATGGTATGTTATACCTACAAAAATATATATGTGAACCGAAACTGTCGTCGGTTTTCGAGTTCCAGACATTTCGTTACATTTGCCTCTTTTGCTATACTAGAACTTATCATCATAAATTACATATGGGTATTCATATTCAAATGATCCACAGAAGACATGAGACGTGTGCGTCACGTATTAAAACACTTGTCAACTTGTTAAATATTAACATAGTTTAAATACCATACGAGTTTTGCGTTTCCTTCCGAGAGAGACGTGGCTTAACTTCCTATGATAATTAGACTTTTAAAATCTATATCCGCGTGTGTTCGATTAGAATAAGCTACCAAAGATTACTCGATCAGTCATCTCTATTTATGCTAGTATTACAGTAGCAGCTTTACTATTGGCTGGGGAATAAATCTAAGAAATATAAGCAAATAAATATTCATATCTTGTGTAGGTACCTAATTCTTTCACTCACTTAATAGTTAATACACTACTCAAACAGTTAACCCTGAAAAAAATTATGAAGTTCTTTTAAAATAGATATAACATGTTTGAAAGGAAAGTCACTATTAATTTATCACCTAGTATGTTCTATATTTCATCATCATCATTGCAGCCAACGGATATCCACTCCTGAAGTCAGGTCAGACCCAGCTTTGTCGCAAGAGCCCAAAGTAACGCTACATATTACATGTCTGTGTACTATGTAAGTGACATTTCAATAATATTTTGGCCTTTATTGTACTTATGAACTCGTTATATGAACATAAAGAGAATTCGGTATAAACGAGTAATAATTTGTTCTCGGTAAAGGTTACCGCTTAAACTGGACGATTTAATTGTGTCTCGTACGGAAGTACGAAGATAATTAAATTAATATTATACATGCTCTGTTACTTGGTCGTTTTAGTTAAGGTTTCTATCATTTGTGGTAAATAAAAGCCAGATGATATAGGAATGGTATTCTGGTAGCCGGTATTACGTATAGACTAAATTCAATCCGGGTTCAGCGCCTTATGTCTTTTTACCCGACTACGGCGAAGCCAAAAGGAAGGGTAATGTTTTGTCTAACACGTACGACACATGTGTCGTACGTGTTAGACAAAACATTACCCTTCCTTTTGTAAATTTGTTATGGTTTAATATACGCTATAACTGTCCTTTTCTATTCTAAATAATATAAAACTATTATTTCTTCAGCTATTGCAACATGTAACCTGCTAATATAAACTTATTAATAGACATACGTGTCACTCGAACAAGAGTTCACATTCACTAGAAGTGATGCCGAAATACGGGTTGATATAGAATTTGCACTTGATCTTATATAATTAAAATATCCGCTAAGCAAGGCTATCGAGACACGTTAATTTAAAAAATAAGTTGTGAAATTAATTAATTATTCATTTTTCGCCTGCAGGCTTCTAATCAATGCAAAATTATTCATTGACCTCGTAAATATAGTCACAAATCTTGTCCGATATGAGGCGATAGTCGTAATGAAAATTATAGATATTAGTACCAAGTTTGGTAGGTTACTAGAAATAAAGTAAGTTCTTAAATATTTTATTTGGTTACGACAGATTTACATCGTTAGCATAGTCATCATCATCATCAGCCTTTAACAGTCCACTCCTGGACCAGGCCTCTCCTTTGAAAGGAGGCATTGGCCTACTATACCACGCTGGCCAAACGGGTTGGTACAGGGTTTGTATAAAGTTTTCCTTCTCTTACAGTGCTGTTCTCTGCATAATATGCTCCTTCTGTCGGCTCTTACGACACCCATGGGATGATATGGGGTGGTGACATTCCGTATTCTTAATCCGTCACCACTCGGACGACCGTAATTATATAGAAGTGTGTAATAGCTTACAACAAACGCCACTGGTCAATTCCGAGTACGTTTTAAGTGCAAACGCATTGAACGAGAAACAATGCGTGGGGGCAGTGTCTGACAGGGTCGTTCGTTATTTTATACAATTATATAAACAGTTAGTACTACGAGTATTCGTTTAAACAAGCGTAGTATGGTGTATGATAATATTTATAGTTATTGTATTGAAATCTATGGACGCTAAGGAAATAGATCGCGACTTGTCAATATTTTAAAATATGGATAGAGTATTTAAGTCGCGTTTACATACATACATAGACTCACGCCTGTTTCCCGGAGGGTAGGCAGAGACTTTGGAACGCCATTTACAACGATCCTGACATACTCATATCATACCTCTGCCTACACCTTCGGGGATAAAGGTGTGAAGTTATGTTATGTTGTGTTATATTAGATTAAACCATTTCTGCCCCATCTCTTGAGCATATCCAGACATCCCTTTTTAGTGCAGCTCTACGCTTCACAAGGAACATGCCAAATTTCAGGTTCTTGCCCGGTTATTCAGAATCATCTATCAATCAATATAATTTTATGTAATTATAAGTGCCGTGTGGTTGACGGCATAGAATACATTCCTGGGTCGGGCAGTGTTATTGGGTTTTTCTGTCACGAAATTCTCAGTAGCAGCACGAATTCTGGAAATGTGCCCGGTACGGCAATAGGCTCGCCCCCTATTACGTGGGACTAAAGTATATCTGGCGAAAAGTGGGTGTAGAAATACACCTCTGCCTACCCCTTCGGGGATAAAAGGCGTGACGATATGTATGTATGTGTATGTGTATATTGATTGATTGATAATGATAAAGTGGTCATTGTTTGTAGTAGATCGGTGAATCTAGTGTCACCATTTAAAATTTTGCCAAGCTATAAGTTCCATTTCGCCCTATACTGTACTCACCTATTATAGTTTAGTTATTTACTAACAGACCAAGGGCAACATAAATATTACTATTAAGAACATTTCTCAATTATTTGATCATACATGTGGTCACATATTATCATCGCAATTTGTTGTGGTCACCTCAACCAGTAATAATATAACCAATAATAGCCCAATGCCACAGTGATCTATAAATCTCGCCATAAACATTGACACACCAATGATACTCCAGTTACCCACAAAAGTGTAATTGTTATGTAAATCTGTCTGATATAATATGGACGTGAGACAGTGGACTTACGCTTTCTACAACACTTTCACAGCTATTGTGAGCCGCCGGCTGACGCAACGGTTTGCTACGTCATTGCTACGTCACGCCAAAGTGTCATGGCGTTTTCGTTAGACGAGATGTTGGTACGATTGTTATAGCATTGGTGGGAAAAGTAGTAGCTTTGGACCAATATTTAGTTAAAGGTCACTTCGTAATGGTAAGAAAAATATTTGTACCTATATCTTATTAATGTTTTTACAAGTATAAAACCCCTTTTTTACCATGATTCTCATATTCATACGGTGAGTATGTAGTATTATAAAAAAATAATATTGATTTCAATTTTTAAAATTGATTAGTCAAAATGATCAATCATTTTAATAACTCGCTTAATTCGATCGATGTTACTCTTGTGCCTATTTCACTGTTTTAATCATAGCTACTTACTTAAATAGTATGTCTTCCAATCCAATCCAGTACAGATTCTAGGAAATTCTTCATATTATTACTCTACCAACGTACCTAAATATGGTTTACAATCGGTAGAAGGTAGTCTTTTAACTACTCCAACCAAAGCTAGTGGCTTTAATTCTTAGCGAGCCCCGTTGGCAGAGTAATTTACTAACACTCTCGTGACCCAATGACTCAAAACCTTACTCCTCTTTATAGGTGACACGATACAATAATGATGATGTGAAGTCTTCTAAAACTAGTTACATCGCGTATTACCCAATACACATATTAATGTCATCTTGCAACTAACCTACACCACTTATTATGTACCACTCCGATTTTATATTCCAATAACATTTGGATACTATCCTACTTTAGTATCAGCGTGTTGCAATGACTTTCCTAATGCATCAAATATGCAACCAACAGATAAATGAATGCGTAAACAGCTGGAATAACTATTAACACAGTTGTGAACAAAAATCTCCATTACATAAAATGTTAAGCCAGTTTCTCTACGGATGAATGGTGCTCAGTTATTTGGTAACGTGAATCGATAGTTTAGAATGCAGTTCTAATAACTCTTAACAGAGGCAAAAAATTACAATTATATTTTCATGGGAATTTTTGGCTGCACGCTGAGCAGCATAGTGTATCATGTAACTTTACTTTGCTAATAAAAGATATTGAACGATTGTGGTAGTCTGAACGAACCCTATGTACGTTTACTTTGTCTGTCATGTACAAGAGTACATGACAGACAAAGTAAACGACCTTTAAAGATTGTATCATAAAACCGTACTTTTCTTACTATACGCAATATCATCTCTGTTTATAAACAGTGCCACTGTAAGTTATAGGTCTCAGCTCACTTTATTAGAAGGAAGAGATACACGTTTGTAAAGTGCGAAACAGACTCCTCAAATTATTATGCAGTACTCTAATATAATTTTGCAGCTTTTCTCATCATAATCTTCTTCATAGGGTTCCCACCAAGAACTGAGGGTCCCAAGCCAACCTTACCTGGAAGTGGTGCACCTGCCGATCAACGGACGAGGCTCTGGCAGACAAAATATCCCTATAAGCGGCAATAGGCTCGCCACCTATTACATGGGATCAAAACACTGGCGAAAAGTGGGCGTTTAATATGCCTCTGCCTACCCCTTCGGGGAAACAGGCGTGAGTCTATGTATGTATGTAATCTTCTTCAACGTTTTGCAAACGATAATCTTGGTATTGGGTTTTCCATTAGACAAACACTGCCATTATGAAAACATTGCTCTATTAAAATAACCATGAGAAACATTTAGTAGGTATACAATTTTTTTAAATCCAGGTACTATAAACTAAAACAATTTCCTTCTACGTCAAGCATTCTTATTTACTGATTGCAAACATTGCTTTAGTAAGTGTGAGAAAATACGTAGTTTCCATAAAACAAACTATGTCAATTTCCCACAGTAACACCTATCTTTAGTTTTTCACCCAACTTATGCCATGAAGTTAATAGAGCGAATGCGTATTCCAACTAAAAGAACGCTGTAAGAACTGTGCACATATATGAAGGCATCGTTGACACAGTGCCGATGTGTGTCGTTGTGTTTGTCTAGATGAAAAGCGACGTTGTTCGCGGATTTCCCACGGTTGGTTTATAAACAGAAGGAAATACTATGATAGGTGTATTTGATAGCTGGAACATGTTGAACATAACATAGGGTTTTCATTCGTGAGACTTAGTAGATCGTGTTAAGCTATATTTTCAGATTCCTACGCTGATTTTTAGAAGCAGCGATAGCCGAGTGGAGATACCGACAGACTGCTATGCAGAGGGTCTCGGCTTCGAATCCACGGCACGCACCAATGACTTTTCGGAGTTAAATGCGTATTAAATTGTTAATTATCGATGGTCGCGGGTTCGATTCCCGCTCAAGTCAAACATTTGTGTGCATGAACATGGATGTTTGTCTTGGTCTGGGTGTTTCTATGTATAATATGTATGTATTTACAAAAAAAAAAGTATATATGTATGTTTATCCATTATTTAGTACCCATAGTACAAGCTTCTGCTTAGTTTGGGACTAGATGGTGTTGTGTGAATGTGGTAGAATATTATTATTATATTATATTATTATTATAATTATCGCTTGCTAATCGGTGAAGGAAAACATCGTGAGGAAACCTGCATGTCTGAGAGATCTCCATAATGTTCTCGAAAGACATGTGAAGTCTGCCAACCCGCACTAGGCCAGCGTGGTGGACTATGGCCTTACCCTTCTCATAAGTGAGAAGAGGCCCGTGCCCAGCAGTGGGACAGTTTAAAGGGCTGATGATGATGATGATGACGCTGATTTACTATACCTTTAGGGGCAATTACTGATATGTAACTACCCATACATAGACAGCTACGGTTTGAATGCCATATCTACTGGGCACAGTGACTTCATTTTAGTTTTTTTACACTTATTTAACGCGTTAATGACTTAGTTAAAATGTTTATCATTCAAAGCAATGGCCGTGAATTTACAACGAGTTAATTTTTCATTAAGGACTTTACAAATTGGAAACTGGTATACATTAATTTAATTATTGACACGTAATAAAACATTAATTGAACTATTAACATGCTGGCCATGATAAGAACTATCATAATCATTCAATCTAACCCACACTTCTAACGATATAAAAAGCAATTATCGCTTTGAAAGAGGAAAATTGGCTCAAGCTTTTCATGCTAGTTATAAAATGACTAAGTATCGCCCGTGGCTCCGCCCGTGTTAATAATACACCTTAACCTTCCTCAGGAAACACACTATATTTTGGTGAAACTGTACAAAATTGTTTAGTTGTTTTTGAGTTTGTCTCGTTCACACAGACAATCAAAACGCGGTGGATACTTGTTTAAAATATCTATAGATATGTATTTACCCAATAGCCAAATCTCCGAGGACGAGTAAACTAATAGACCTTATTAGTTTAGAGATACATACCTGAAATATAAAAATATACATATTAATACTTTAGTTACATCCACACACCCATAATAAAGTTTGACTGGTAAAAACATTGTACCACCAATTTCAAATCATATCATTTAGTAGCTAATTGTAATTGCCTATATTACTGGAGCTCAATAAATTACCAATTATCTAACCTGCCTCAAATCTCAATCCACTTAAGCTAGATTTCAGCCCACCTAATTATAAACGATCACTTTCCTAATGCCTAATAATATTACAAAACTGTGACATCAGTGCTAATGAGTGCGCCTAATATATTGCGTGTTACATCGGTCCTAATTAAGCAGCTAAATCATAAGAAATCAATAGCCTTCATAAATCAGAATTCATACATAAATTATTCATGTTTTTGGAACTTTATGGATTCGGTATTTCGTATTGGCAACCGTTCCCAATCCATGATAATCATGATAACCATACTCGATAACTCGAGACCTTAAATCGACTATAGTTATCGATCAAAAAGTGACTCACTGAGAGTGGCATCTGCCGCATTATGTGTACTTATAAGAGATTCATTCCAGCAAGCCCTACAACACGGCATGGTACTGTTGGAGCATTAATGGAATGTATAATCATCTACAGGACCAAATCCTTGTCTGCCACGAAGGTGGTTGTTTAAAAGATCTGCTTTCAAAAGTATAGATGTGTACTAGCAAAACGATAATAAAAGAAGAAAAGTGATGTAAATACTTAGGTAAAATATGCTAAAATATGCATAAAAAACTATACCTAACTATACATCAAATCAACTGAAGGAGTTCCTGCATAACTTTATACTACTCCAAATGAAACGTGATGGCCCCACAAATTCTTATTCTATATAGAAAAAAATATACTTATATGTGAAATGATAAAAAAATCTCGTTATGTGTGTGTAAAAGGTACCACATAGTACACATTCAATCAAATTAATACAAAGCTGAAACTTAGAATTCTGGTTACCGATTCGAAATTCTAGACTGGACAATTCAGAAACTTTAGAATATTCTTTTACTGGTTATTTTTCAGGGTGACCCTGGCTCACCCTGAAAAATAACCATCCGTTCCCATATAACAACAATTCATTGACAAACTAGCGATGGTATGGTATTACTACTTATTAGCAACCACTAGCAAGTACGTAGTACGTATTGCCGCGCTGTATTCCCGTTGTGCGCAAGCATCTTGTCAGACCAGTTTTCTATATACTATACAATGTCTAATTATTCTTATGCATTTAATAAATGCTTGCTTACCCGACATAAAATTAGTGTTTTATGCGGACATCTTCATATATACATTCTTCGGGAAAACATTGTTTCAACACGCCTTACACAAGTGTTGATGATGAGTATTAATAAGCAGGTAGTTGGAAAGGCATATCTTCATCTCAATCAATGCATCTACAGCTCGATATAAGCCATCCCCGAGATTTTATGTATCCTCAAGGATGGACTTTGTTCCGCCCGCATCCAGCTGCTTATGTGCTTACTGTGTTTCTTATACAGTCGTCTGCTGACCTTATGGGATAGACCTAGAGTCCTCTGATACATACGTACATACATAGACTCACGCCTGTTTCCCGGAGGGGTAGGCAGAGACTACGGAACGCCATTTGCAACGATCCTGACATATCTCTCTTGCTTCATTCCTTACATGCTTTCCTTTGCTTCATGCCTTATTCTTCATTTCCTCTGATACTTTAGGAGAAAACCTGTCTTTACTTCCAACTAAGAGTTAATAATTGGCAGTCTACTTAACTTACCCATTGATTTAAGTGACATAAATCATGTAGCAGAAAAAAATGTCTCATGACCTGGTTTACAGTTTAATTGGAGTAAAACCTACGTTTGTGAAACATATTGAAGACATTCCGCACGTTACAGCAAGTAAATAGCACTTCTTTGAGTACAAAATTATAAGTAAATCCGCTAAAAATAAATTCAGTCATAATTACTACGTCCACAAACATTGCTGCATAGCTTCTCATTGACATGAATAAAAAATCGGATTAGAACTCTAGTGAGGTGCGGTGTTATGTAATTAGAAAATTCGGTCATTTGTCCGCGACCCGCGTGTGCGTTTCTCAATTCCAAACGACGAATTCCAATAGTCAATATCTGCAACCTTTCTTTCGTCTGCATCAAAATAGTAGTGCAAATTGGAAGCAGTAACACTTTCACTATGAGCCAATATTGACCGGCTACTACGCCGGTCAATATTACCTGAGCCTTGAGCTTACCGCTAGAAGTGTATTTTTGGATGTACACGTTTTGCATATTCTTACAATTATTGCATGAAAAATAACTTTACGAGACTGGTGAATTGCTCTTGATAGCGGATCAGTTACTGATTTTATTTTGTTCAACAACGATTGAACTGTTTTTACGTAATATTTCTCATCACGAGTTAGAAGTTGAACCATAAGTCTGAGAAATACTACCCAATTGGTAAGCACTTATTTAAACTGACATTCAAATATTTGAACTCCGATGAGTCTTTACAAATACTAAAATAATATAGGTATTTAATATCAGCTAGACTGGGCAAGACCTATTTAGCCGACTCCTCTTTCAGAGTATGTAGGTATGTAGGAATGAGTAGGGGAACTCTTCAATTCCGTAAAACTCATCAGAAGTACACTTATCGACATAAGATATGACAAGTTAAGTTCGGACAACAACATCTTCCAAATTTTCAAGTTGAAATTTTACTTGTCGAATTAGGGTATTTGACTAAAAAAAACGAATAAGTCCGTCAGTTAGATTATCGAAAAATATTGGATACGTATTTTTTTGTTTTATCAAATCAGTTAAAAATTACGAAGATAAAACGCATCAAAGATGGAGAAACGTCTAAGAGTGGGGGCTTGTAACGTCACTTGCCAGTAAAAAGTGTACTGGCAAGTGACGTCACACGAGTTTTCAGCGAACTTTGTCGCCTTAATTTTTTGTTTACGTAACTAAACAAAATATACGTGTCCAATATTTTTCGATAATCTAACTGACGGACTAATTCGATTTTTTTAGTCAAATACCCCTCCTATTCTTTCTGTATGCCAACAGGGAATACGTAACCAATATGGTAGTACGGTTGACAGGTTAGCAAGAACTGTTAGCTCCATGCTCATCTATGTTAATTCTGTATAATATGACACAATAACGATGCTAACCTCTTTAATGCAAGTTAATTACGTCGTATTATGACGGCTGGTTACGCCCGCATGCATATTCTCATATGTAAGTAGTGTGCTATGTTTTATTCATGTAAATGCTTTAGTACTTGCAGACAGTGAAGGAATCGCCAATGATTTCTCCTGAGCTAAGTTCTACAAGTGTAACAACATCAACATCCAGTAAATAGGATTTTATACCATGCAGCTAACAACTGTATTTGACTTTGTAATAGTCAAATAGAAAAGCTTTGTTGACTAACACTAAGGAAAAGGATAATGTGCCGTACGTTCTCATTTCTATTTTCCCTCGCAAAGTTCAAGAAGGTTTTAAGCAAATGTGTCTTTACGCTGTCAACTAGTATGCTTTCACTAACAAACCGGAACACTAACATTCTGCAAGTTGAAATGATAAGTTTGTAAGTTGATTTATTAAGTTATGGTTATGCAGGACGCTGACAGTAAAATCCTTGTCATGAATATCATTGAGCAAGCAGCAAACCTCGGTAAAAAATAAATTTTGGACGTAATTAAGCTCAGTCAGATGATACCGTTATAATCTTACGCTTGCTTTTCAATCTCAGACAAGCTAAACGCATATATCACGTATATGTAGTCAATTTGTCACGTAAACTTAATTTAGTGCCCGCGCTTAACAAAATCCATAAAAAAGTTAACAATAAAAAAGCAATAAGCACGTGATGTCAGAACCGTTGTAAAACCTCTTTTGTATATTTTTCACAATTCGCAATCATGCGACGCGATTAATCTCATATACCTACCTACTTAATATGTGTGGCAACACTGTCAGCTATATAAAAATAAAACAGAGCTATTTCGAACTGGTTAGTAAAGACGGAATTTTGCGAAACCGTTTCCTTGTGAGCATGGCAATAAATCAATTGATAAACTAGATTTTTGTATTTAGAATTTGTATAAGGAAAATGTCAAGTTCTATACAGAAATGGCTAAAATTTTAAGGTATTTGTGATATAAATTATTCTTTTTAGTATCATCATCATTTGCCCATTAGAGGTGAAATTCGCAATCATCTGAGACAAATCAAGTTTTAGCCCCAGCTGTCTGGACTCTGCTTTGATGAATAAGTCAGAACAAGTTAAAATAATGTATAAATACCGCAATATAGTTTACTAATTCCAGAATTCCTACCAATCTGTCATCTATATCTATTATACTAATATAATAAAGAGAAAAATATTTGTATTTCTGTATGTTTGTTACGAATAAACTCAAAATATACGGAATGGATTTCAAAAATTCTTTCACCATTAGAATGCTACATTGTCCTTGAGTAACATAGGCTATATTTATTCCTATAAAAGATTAGGGATCCCTACTAAAACTTCAATAATGCAAACCAAAGCGTAAAAATCTTTGCCAGAAAATGTCTTTCATCGCAGGCGCTGCTAAAACTATGAATCATACGTAAAAATTATGTACTACATTATTAAAGTACTCATTATTATCTACGGAAAAGTCCGCGATGGTATAGGTTAAGGAAAATCCCCAGTAACCATTTTTATCAATAACAAATTGCAAAAATATTTAGGCTTTATAATAGCGAACATTTATCTGAGGCCCAATTCTGGTAATTATATTTGTTCAAATTCCAATATCGATCTAGTCTCGGCGTCATAAATGGTATTCTCGTAACTTAACTGACACTTGAATGAGATCGGGACTACATCGGAAGTTGAACCAAGTGTGAACTAGTGTGAACGGTATTCTGCTAATTATTAGTAGAGCAGGTAAGGTATTTCTAGTTTTAATATACATTTGTTACCAAGGACACGACGTGATGACGTGATTTATTTGACATTCCCAACGATACCACTAATAGTGTTGAATATTTTTCTGGTAATATTTATGATCTATTTTGCTAATAAACATAGGAATCGCCTTTAGCTATTATGTGCCACTAGTTTTACCACGGGGATAGGTATCTAAAATAAGTTTAAAAAGAAATTGTGTAAGACAAATTCATGTCTACAAAACAAATGACTATAAAATGATCAACCATCGATAGGGCTTACAAAAAACAGGTGCATGCGATTTTCGACCTTATTGACAATTCATGATAAACTTCTTTTTGGTATTTTCTTGCTTTCTGACATTGATACGTTATTAAAAATATAAATTCTGAGTTACGTCAATAAGGTCGAAAATCGCATGCACCTGATTTTTGTAATCCCTATCGATGGCTGATAACTTTCTGATAGTCACTGGTTTTGTAAACGTTAATTGCTTTTATACAATTTCACAACTAATGAGTTCACGAGGATCCTCTGGGGGATCTGGCTAGGAGATCCTGGTGGACAACATGCAAACATGTTATATATATTCGCGAAACTTTTGCTCGAGAAATTCAACAAATGAGATAAAATTATCAGGAGGGAAAAACGAATTAAAAAACCCAATTGTACGTTACCATCGTTAAAATCTTTATAATGTCTGAATTATTTCTATTATTGAATATTAAATTTTTTAATTATTGAATACCTATTGAAAATAATTCACACGATCCAAGGAACCAATATATTTACTTACCGAAATTTTATTACTTAGTTGTATATTAATTTTAATTTGGCATGTGAACGTATTGGCATCCAATAACCATTCCTATTAATGTATTTTCCCATACAATGGCAAAATTCATGTTTTTGTTTTTGAGTTTTTGTCATTACCTCTAAGATCAACAAGAGATTATAAATTGATTATATCGAAATTATACTATAAGGAGATTAAGTGGAGCAGAATACCAATTGTGAGTCAATTCAAAATTAAATCGCAGTTCAGTCAAAATTCAGTGTCAGTCTCTGTTAAATACGAGAATTGGCCTATGGCTACAATGCGGAATCGATATATCACGGCATTTCCAGACACATGTTCTGCTGCTCAAGATATGTGTTTGATACGGTATCGAGCTGAGGTTTTGTGACTATTTTTGTCCTATATTTATTTATTTTCTATTTATTTATTTATTTATTAACTTTATATACACACATAGCGTATAAAGGTGGACTTAATGCCTTAGGCATTTTCTGCCAGTCTACCTTAGAGTGGTGCTGTGATTAATGGTATTTAAAAAGTGGAGATTGACTTAAACATATATTTAATAGATATGATGGACGCGCATACATTACATAACATTAAATAATAATAATAATACATACATAATTACATACGTCGAATATAGAAATGCATATATATACTTACATACACATACATATTATGCCTAAATACATATATAAATAAATATATACTTAAAATATATATAGATGTTACGATACATCTGTTAACTTAGCCAATAAAAGCTGCTTTACCTTTGTCTTAAAGCAATACCTGGTAGTGGATGTCCTGATTTCGAGAGGAAGGTCATTCCAAAGAAGAATAGCTTGAGTAGGAAAAAAAGAGTGGATGAAAGTCATTTTAACGCTGTCGTACCACTTTCAGAAGCCATAGGCCAATGTACTGCTTGTCAAGCTACACACGAGCGCTTATTACTTTTTGATTATTTTGCGATGTTCTCAGCACATAACTGATGCTCTACCCGAAATTACCGTTATTATCTAATCACCGTTATTTATGCAGGCCAAAAATATGTTATCTTTTTCTTTAAAGCCTAAGCCTAAACTATATATCCAACTAGCTTCATAAGTAATGCTAAGTCGCGTTTTAAATCTGTGTCCCTGTTGACATAAAACAAAAGAACCTTATTTCAGTGAAAATAAAGTTTAATGCCAATGTGTGCCTTACATACGCATGTAAATCTACGACTAACTACGGAATTCAATATTCGATCTATAGATAGATCTGTAGATTTAAGATTCGTTTCTGACATAAGCTCGATACAAAATATGTCAAACACGTATCTCGAATCTCAAAATCCATGTATGGATCGAATATTGAAAATGGCCATAAGACAATAGGTACTCTACGAACCTTCAATAAGTACATATATTAAACAATGTTATTGATTTCTATTGCTGTCTTCCTTCCCAGTATTGCTTTCCCATAGAGAAAAAGGTGCCAAGCATAAGAATACAAAATAGATGATGAGATTTAACTATATTTATTATTACTTCTGTCTTGGAATAATCTAACGTTGTTCTACAATACCAGGTAAATTATCTAGGGATACTCTTTTGTTGAAATGTAATAATGATGTTATTGTAATTGACGCAACCTAATAGTAATACAAACACCATGGGACTGGCGGAGGAGGTGTATGGAAGCTCTCCCCAGGTGTTCGGGGCATACCCAATAAAACCAACGCGGTGTCCCTACGGGTCCCGTGTAGTGGCGGGGTCTCGCGATTCGCGGATAGCATTCTTTGCCGTGACCCCGCCCGGGACTGGCCCGCCGTTGGTGTTGGCAGGCCCCGCCTCGTTATGCTACTTGGGATCTCAGAAAGCCACAGTAATAATGATATTCCTAAAATCAATAATTTAACTTGTAGCTGATCTAAATAAATACTAGCAAACCATTTGTTTTTTTTTTGAAAATACAAGCTTGAAGCATTATGAAGCTATTTCGTAATAAATGATTACCACGTTTGTTTGAACAGACGAATGAACCAAGTGCCCATAACTTAAAGATAAGACAATATTTATTTGAGTTATGCACAATTACTTCAAAGAAATACTGTAACACTTACACGTGTAAGGCATTCATGCAAAACAATGTACATTATTATATGTAGGTACCTACTTTTCACTGTCGTTCTTGTTATGTGGTGTTACATTGCAAATGTTTGCTTTTTAGAAGCAATGCCAAGAAAACTGATTAAGTAAAAGTGAACGAAGAAAATAGAACGAAGAGGAGTGACATGGATTGGATAAGTGAGATTGACGTTTGCTCTACCACATATTAATACACTTGTCGTTGGTGAAAAATTACTAGGTGATAAGTAATTAAAGTGAACTTAATTTTACAGGCAGTACTTCTGAAGACAAGATATAAAGACTACTACGGAACCCATCAGTGTGCGTGGCCCATAACGCACTTGAATGGTTTGTCAACTAATTGTCTCGTAATTACGTAGGCCTCATTAAAATCGGTTCCTTCTTTACCAAAATAAAGGAACTAAAAATACGGTGTATGAAACGCTGAGCATAATAACATTAATAACACTATAAAGCCTTACAAGCTTAGAACTTTTAAAGCAATCCGAAGCAAAATCGCACTTTGCATTTATAAAACCTATAACAATGCAGTACTTTATACGATATTACCTAACATCACACAAAGTTACGTACCACGAACATTTCAATCGAAAGAATTCATGAGACTCAACAAAAAATACTGACGATCTATTGACAATAGAATGAAACGCACAATACAAGGCTCGCGCAATAAGTTTAGGAATTTACTTCTGTTGCCCAATCTATGAGTGATATCTCTGCGATCGCTTGCCTCCTGAACTTCTGTGTTGGTAAGAACATACATAAACATTTTTAGACTGTGTGCTACTACTACAAAAGCAAATATGCCCATAATCTTTGCTAACTGCGGACATCAAACCGAATTGTCGTAAATATAAGTAAGACCAACAAGGCAGTATTACGATCAAGATGAACAAACAAGTTTCAAGCGCCATTGGCCATACTCTTTAGGGATTGCCTTTACGATCAGAAGATTCATCCACGGTCCCATAGCTTTGTCTAAGGTTTAAAGAAAAGATTCGTTTGCTATTCATATCAAACTTCTACGAAAGATTTACATAAGCTATTCTGAGATATGGGATTTTCTGTCATTATGTATATTTCTTCATATGTATACAATTATTTACCAACACTTCTAGTTTAGTTACCGTAGGGCCCTAAACAGTCTAACTATTCCTAGGACTTGATGACTTTTTGCTGCTAAACCACTCTATTCAGGTGATAAAGTAGTATAAATACGAGTGGTAAATATATAGAAAATGGTCGTACATATTGCCCACTATTAGCTTTCTACTTTGTATCTATATATACAAAATAATAGGACCAACTTAATAATTTTATTTCCATTGATTTTTGCTCTTGATACCGGATAAACTTTAAAATTATTATCTTAAAACGAAAAAGAGCGCCCGCATATTGTGAATGTAATTGCAGAACTGGTTTTTTATTAACATCGATAGTATCGATAGTGCTAAGAGAAGTATAAAAACTATTAAATAGATTTTTACAGAAATAAGTTTATGTGCGAACATAAGGCTGTATTATAAAATAAAAAACAAAGATAGGTTCTGATTTTTCAATTCTTTGATTCGCAGTTCGTTGGAATAACAGATAAGTTCATAGATTTTTATTGGAACTGTATAATAATATATTAATGTTGTTTACAATTTGTATCTATATTCGTCCTGCAGTCGAACTATCTTAAGAAATCTTACCCAAGTTAATAGTTCAAATCTTACCCAAGTTTGTGTTTTCTTCATTCCTGATGAGGAAACAACGGAACCCATACGGAACCTGTTGCAGGTCTGAGTAAATGTTTATGCAAATTCAGTTTCAATGCTATACAATTCTGAATTCTTGACCTACGCAATGTTAAAATTATGATTTGTGTACCTCCAGTTTAAATTTAGAACACATATAAGTATGTTTTGTTGCCAGTCATTGCCAACATACGTAGCACTTATTATTTTCTTGGCAACATCTTTCACACTTGGCCGGACAGGCTATATTATTTTCCGGCCAAGAGAGCGCTGTACCGTTTTTACGCAATTAGAGTTGATTGAAGACGAAACAAGCTTGCCTAGATTTCTACCGGTGACATGAAGGAGTTGTTTACGTCCACCATATTGGTAATAAAGTCTTGCTAACGATGGAAATTAATGTTTGCTGTAAAGAAGTAGGAACGAGATTCAATGGCGATCTTTGGCGCGTTGTTTTACATATTAATTTTCTTTACACGTTTTTAATTTAAGACCTTGAACTCGCGAATCACGTAAATTGCATTAACATTAAAGTGCATGTGCAATAAATTCGCACGGCCGTGGGACGGGTTAATCTGTAACTAGTCGATGTACGTTTTTATTATTGTAACTAATCACACAACACCGGAGTGAAGTTCACACAAATCCTTATGAGAACACCGTGCCCGTAGGACACTACCGGCCTCTTTTTCTTACGGGCACACCGTGACCGTAGGACACTCAAGGGGTTAAAACGCATTAACCGTAATAAAGGTAATAAATAAATATGGTCATTAATAATATAATATAAAGGAATACTTGGCACAACAAACCAGTTTTATGGTCCAATTATTATTATGTTCCAGTCCTCCCCAGTAAGTATTGTCAAAAGCAATATTTCTAGAACTTCTAAGACACATAACCAATATACATAAGCAAAATGATGTGACGAATAATACAATACCAAGTAGGTATATAATACATGTACATATTTAATTTAGCGACAGAAACGCGATTTTATACGGACCAAAAAATACAAAGCGAACGACATTGATGTTATATAAAGATATCCGACATCCAGACAATTGGAAAACTCTGGCCTTTTGAACACAACACACATACATTCACGCCTATGGTTTCTAACTAGGTATGATATACAAGTGACAATGGTAAATAAAATTGAAGTGTCTGTCTGTGATTTCAAAATAAATCGGTATTTTTTTCTCATGTGCTTATAATTTTACTGACACATATTTATTTATACAAAATTAATGTATGTATTAGTGTACAATAATGTACTTACACTAATACATGTAACATACATTCTAAGAAATTTTATGAACAAGTAAATACAAAGGGCGGCCTTATCGCTGATAGCGATTTTTATGGATATTATTGGTCGGCAATAGATGGTAGTTGCAAGTGTACAGTTGTAAAAAATATATAACAGATATAAATTCGTGTAATGACATATATACGTACATACATAATATTTTGTTTTTGTGCTCCTCTATTTGTCCAGGGTAATCTTTAGAATGACTAAACTGAATTTAATGGGACTTTTATAGAAAGGTAGAAAAACGTACCCATAGGGCTACATTTTGTCATTTTATCCCAGAAACATTTTGGGCGTCAGCAACCATTGAACTACCCTTCAAAGTACAGCAAAATTCAAATCTGATTATAATAAAGAAATGAATAATGGCGGCTGCAGAAAATATGCAGGTGTAACCGCTAGGAACAGCTAGTTTAACACAATGCCATAAAGTTTAAAATAGTGGGTTAAAATTAACATAACACTGGCAAGCGGGTAGTTAGTATTAAACCTACATAAAGTAGTACAACAATAAATAATGTGTGACCATGAAGTGTGATTCATAAAATCTGTTTACCAACAGTCGCGAACGAGAGGCACTATCTACCTCTCTTTCTAACCTTCTACAGCAAAAAGTTCAATAAAAAGTATCGAGGTAGTAGACGGAGTATTGATAACGCTTATATAAGATGCAGGGTTAAATAAACTAAAATAACGATATAAGGAAAATGACAATGTTTATTTCTGTTTCGTTTGTGTAAAAAGCATAACGTGCTTTATGTCCAATTGCCTGAATTTTACTACTATTGTAAATGTGAAAGTTTGTGACATTTAAACTTAAAAATACTGAACAGCTTTTGATAAAACTTTGCAGTAATATGTTTTATTATTTCCATATTTATAGCCTTTGTAGAAATTTTTAATAGTGACTTGTGAATTTCTTAAAACAAGGTTCCTTAAAAAAATACACAACGTGTAAACCTGTGCGAAACCTTACGAAAAATACAGTTATGCATACAATAATTTTATTACTAACTAGAGGACGCCAGCAGCTACGCCTGCATTTTTTTTTAAATTTACCCTTTTTGGCCGATCCCGTGGGAATTTCGGGAAATCCCTTTTTAGTGCACCCTTACGGTCCCCAAGGAACATACATGCCAAATTTCAGCTTCCTGCGCCCAATAGTTTCGGCTGTAGCGTGTCTGTCAGTCAGTCAGTAACGCAAGAATTTTATATATTAAGATTAAATAAACAAACCACGTTTTGTGATCTGAAAACCACAATATCCTTGTAAAATTGATACATAATAGTAAATCATGCTTCTAATGGAGCTTGACAACGATTTGCATACGACAAAATACTCGACTGATACTAAAAAAGAAAGTGCTTTTTCACTTTCGGTAGCCTGTTTGGTGCTATTTATAGAAAATACGTTTGTGAGTTGACAGTTGACAACGCAAGATTAAGATATGTATGATAGAGTCATTATAATATCAGTTATATTGTGAATGTGTTCAGTTATTGGTTTTATTTAGTTATTTCTTCTGAGTTTACGTAACGTTATGTAGTTACCTATTTGTTTTGTACACATAAAATACCTATTGAAAACACAATGCGACGTACATCAAAACGTTGACTAATATTCAATTTCCCAACTGAAGAAGGTATGTCATCGTTTCTGAAAACAAGATACTGAAAAAACAACAAGATGCTGAACTAGATTTAAATTTCGAATCTTAGTGACGCCACTTTTTATGTATGCGCTCCTAGGGCAACATTTTTTTCTGAAAACAAAATAGTGAGTAATTTCTTGTACGGTCAAATTCTACAAGAAAATGTCACATTTTCAAATTATGAACTCCCGTGACGTCACTGTCCATCCATACTGTAGACAAAAAAGCCCATTGAAAGTGAAAGGATACTTTCTTCTACCGTGACAATGTTGCAACAAACCTTGCTAAGTCGTATATCTTAAATGCGGGTCATTAACAAAATGGCTTCGTGTAGCAATGCGATACTATTGCTACACGAGCCGCACAATGTTAGCATCGTTCGACAAGTGCGACTAGTCGATTTTGTTTGTTAGCTTTGTACATGTTTTTTTTTAGTTATGGGTACTAGATCTTATGAACGCCTGCAGGTTTCTTTTCTTTTTGTGAAGATTCTTAAACATATACCTAAAGTATTGTTTCATTCTATGTTATCATACCAAACTGGATAAAAAAGTCCATTATTATACCAACTGCAATATTAAATATTATTACTAAGTGATTTTATCAAAAGATCACTCATAAATGATGGTCAGTAGGAAGTGTAAATCACTTAAAAAATTATAAATTCTCTGATCTAGGGTAGATCACTTTTTATTTGAGGACATAAAAATCATACTAAAGTGTAATTATATGTAACTTTAAATGCCAAAACGGTAATCAGTAATTATTTAGCTACACATTAAACATTTCGAAACTCAAATTGCTCATAAATTGTGCAAAATATCAATCTATCTTTAAAAAGAGAGAAATATCCGAATCGCCCCAAATATCGGGGCGAATAGGATCATACATAAAATTAAAGTTTTACTCAACTTTATAAGCTTTTGTATCAAAAGCGATATTAAAATAATAAATAATCATAACAATACTAATTACTAATATACTAATTACTTATAACATAAATCACATGGATACGGGCCTTCTTACCCACCAGATCAGCAATTTTTCATGGCACCATTCTTCACATGATGGTGGATGAATAATTTTTTTATCAGTAAATACAAAGCCAACCTTTGTGCTTCTTATTCGATTTTTATTCAAGATGTTCTTTTATTATTCTTCTTCTTCATATTTTCTTTTGTATCAGTCACTTTCTTTTTTTTACAGCTTTTTCGGCAGGTTTAAGTTTTTTCTTATCATCTCTTTCGTAAAGATTAATCTTACACTGAGGTGGAGACAAATGAAATATTGGTTTTATTGTCTACCACGTGTCTTAACACTTTAACCGCCGCGTAGGTCACCGGTGACCTACGGTAGCGGAGGATTAGCTGTCAATCATTTTTGCTTGGCAGTTAAAGAGTTAATGACGTCACTGCAGAGAGAAACTATTCTTTGTAAAATAGTGTAAAGTCATTTTTAAATATCAGCAGCCAGCCCGACCTAAGATTATTTCTTAGGCCAGTACTTTGTTTGGGGTTATAATTTTTGTTTGCGGACCATTCTCCAGCTTGATTTCTGTATTGTTTGTCTTTTATATGTGCGAACCATCTTTAATTGAATAAAAATGCTTAATTATTCTCAAATATAAAATAAATCATTTTAAATAAGTGATCCAATTCGCCCCCGATGACGTGATCCGAATCACCCCATCTTGAAGACTTTTGAAATAAACATTTCATATAATAACCTTTAATACTGTGCTTAAAAATTAAAATTTCGTGACAGAAAAACCCAATAACACTGCCCGACCCAGGATCCCGGGACCTCCCGATCGCACGCGCACATTTATGCCGCGAGACCAACGAGGCAGTCGTATAGGGTTTGATGTCGAGTTTTCCGTCTCTACGCAAAGATGGTATTTGCATCGTGTTATCCCTTAGTCGCCTCTTACGACACTCACGGGAAGATAGGGGGTGGTGACACTTGTATTCTATGCCGTCAACCACACGGCAGTAGCAGCACGGAGTCTGGAAATGTGCCCGGTACGGCAATAGGCTCGCCCCTTATTACGTGGGACTAAAGTATATCTGGCGAAAAGTGGGCGTAGAAATACACCTCTGCCTACCCCTTCGGGGATAAAAGGCGTGACGTTATGTATGTATGTAAAAATTAAAATGTTTTCTAAAATAGACCTTTTTTCAAGTTTAAGCTATAGGTAATAACCCAAAGTTTTAACACAAATTCTTACATTTATACCAAGAAATAGTGAGCAGGTACTTTAGTTGAGCACGAAAAATGGTAACGCACACAAAAAGCGACTCACTGGCGAGAGACGCTGACTCCTATGGCAGGAGGTGCGGGGTGGAAGTGGCTCGTGAGACGTCAGTAGCTGGCGTTCCTTGTCATCGCTTTATTCAAAATATCCACAAATTCCCTTTGATCCGATTCACCCACTGGTCCGATTCGCCTCGGTCTACCCTACATAGGTAACTTTTACTCCCTTAACTAAACTTCTTATAAAAAACATGACTAGGTACTGCTTGTTCGCTTTGAGATTAAGTACATAATCAAGGGGCTTTTAGCACTATAATTGTACTAAGACGAACGCTACTCACTCTCAGACGGTAATAATACCCTTGGAAACTAAACAGTAACAATTTAATTTATTATTGAGCTCTTACTTTAAACACTGGCTGACAAACGTGACTGGTATTGAGCAGACAAGTAACCTGAGATAAATGTGTAGGTAGGTACACGCAAAGAACAGCACAAACAGTAAATAAAAATTTGCCCGTTGTCTTTACTTGTGAAGTGTAAAATAATTAACAATTATCACGTATATTTATATAGGGTGTCACAAGACCCATCACCAAGCCGAATTCTACTCGTTTAGGATATCATGCCAAGTCATACCAAGCAAAAATAAAACCTGGGAAACGATATTTTTTAAAAGGATACATATTTTTTAATCCGCAATTAAAAGTGCGTGCGTGCTATTTTCGAAAACCCTACTTATCCATGGGTGCATAGGACATCTGTAGAACAGGTTGGCCGGGTAAATTCACCGATTTTGTACCAAATTACAAACAAATCATAGTAACTTTGAGCCTCAATATCTCCTGAACCAGTAATTTCTCAGGTATGGTACCGAAGTAAAAAATCTTCGTAATGATTGGTACAATATGGGGTTTCAGTTTTCGTTAAGGGTCTTTTTACACCCTGTAAAATGGTACATTTATTTGTACAATACCAGATCACGAGTCTAAAGAAATTAAGAAATTCATCGTCATTGAAAGTATATTATTAATTTACTAAAATCCAAAGGTCTTGATATTTTAGACTAGACAGCTTTTTCAACATATACTCAACATTGTATTTTTAATGATTGCGCGATTTGTTAAAATAAATTTGCTACACCTATAAGTTAAGGCATTGAATTCTCACGTGCCCACGTAATTTACTCAAACTCAACGGTCTTGATCTTATCAATACACAGCTTTTTCAAACCACTCAACATTGTGTGTATTAATAATTGACTAATTCGTTAAAATTTGCTATACGTATCAGCCAAAACATTGCACTCGCACGCACTTTCTACATATGAAAAGCGTTTAATCAACTATACTGCTTAGTATAAATGTCAATGTAAGAATTTTACACAGTTACATATTAATCGGGTAGGCTATAAAACTCAATGCCATCTGATGTAATACTTACTTCCTGCTTTATTTAAAAATTTCTTATGCCTTTTGACCGATGCTACGTAGCTTACGTAAATTTATATTCTCGCAGAGGCGTTTAGAGTTGTAAATTGATTAGTAATTGATTAGAATGATAGCCTAGTGGTGATATCAATAGACTGCCACAGAGAGTGCTGGGTTCGAACCCACGGCGCGCACCACTGACATTTCGAAGTTAGGTGTGTATTAAAATTTCTTCTGAGTAAAACAACTGTTGTCACCAATTGAACAGGGGATAGCCTTTTAAGAACAAGCAAACCGGCGCGCTCTGCCTCTTTAAGCCTGCCAGCTCCGTTAGAACTTGCTCATCTACTACTTACAACTATTCATCATTGGGATAAGTGTATAATCATTACGTACGTCTGCCATTTGAGATTAACACAAAGCATATTTTTATCATACAAGCTGAAAACCTTATTGCCCATTGCTTATCATTTAATCCCTTAAGCCCCCTACACCACCAATACCCTCAAATTCGGGCGACTCGTTTCGAAACCCAACCTCAGATTTTTTATTCACAATTAAACCTAAAACTAAACCTCATATGGCGTCTACTAACTAAGCTCGACGGAGCCCCGCATCGCGGGGCTCCTACTACTGGTTATATGTAATCTATCCGAGTCGGATTGCACTGAGTGGGGGTGTTAACTTTACGATTCTTTGTCATCGCCGCCGTATTAGAGTTTTCCATTTTCAAAAGGTTTTTGTGATATTTAATTTATTGTAATAGGCAGAATGACACAGTCCTTAGTGACCGAGGGTTATAATAAAGCTGTATATTCACTCTCCAACGCTAACACAAATATCGATCACGTTAATGTTTGATATTCTTTAATGCGTACACAATGATAACAATAAGATTGTCACAAGATTCGAAAGTGTACAAAACAAAGTCGTACGGTCGTTATCGACGTACAAGTTATAATGTTTCTGCATCTCGAACCAGGTTTCTTATTTATTGATTTTATTGATGAATAGATAGTCTGTTGCAGCAGACTGTAATATAATGGATGCGTATGTAGGTACCAAGTCAGATTGTCTGTATTTTTGTATGTCTTTTAATGAAATTGATATAGATAAACATTATGACAATTTATTTCTTAAATTTATCACTTAGGAAATAAGTATAAAAAAATAATGTGTATGATTCCATATTATGTGCAATGTCTGTTACAATGTTTATGTATCTGTTACTATCGGTATTCTTCAATATAACGTTTACTAATAAATACACCACTCAAGCCAGAAACAGCGAAACCTCCAGAAAATGTTCTGTCATATAAAAGTCCTTCTTCGGTCATGAATCGAATTACACCAAATTCTGAAAGAAACAACCTTACATGTTTGGCAAGATTATGAAATATACTATAATTCACAACCCACAATAATACATTAGTAATTTAAAAATCTTGCTCTTTCTTTCGCAAAATTGACGAAAATTCCAGTCATCATCGTTTTGCCGTGTTTCTTTGGAACCTACTTTAAGTTCGATGAACTTAGCGACATATAAAATAAAACTCATGGCAAATGGCCATTCAAGTCACTACAACTCTTCTTTTATGGCGTATGAAGCAACTGAATTTATTTTGGTTCGAATGTCAAATGTCACAAGTCCTCAAAGATAAATAAGACGTTTTAGTCGAGGCCTGCGTTTAGAGTAGCGGTTGCTACGGAGAATTTCGTAACCGAAAATACAATAGGGTATTACACCATTTTTTGAAAAGTGTCTCAAGATGATCCTATGACTTTAAGAAAGTAGTAGAAAAATTACAAAAAATATATTCAGTTGATAAGTAGTTTTTAAACAACTTTTAAATTTACATTTTAAATGTTCGCGGGTTATCAGAAAAAAACGTTGGAAGCCATCTTGCTTACGCAACATATTAGTAAACAACGTATAATGCTTGCATTTTTGACAGTCACGTGGTTTAGTTGCTTAAAATTCTACTAAGTTTATGACGTCATTTGACGTTAATGACATTCGTCATGGCGGCTGCCGTTTTGCGTGATTAAATCACAGATACTAAAACAGGATTCTTTAAAATGGTTTTAAAATTCTATTTATTCATTTTATGAGCTGTAACTAATATATTCCGCATGTTTCTGGTAATACTATCTTAAATATACGTTATTATATTTTTTTCACATGGGGTAAAATACCCTATTTAGTAGTAATGTAAGTGTGCTGAACTTAATAAGCGACACTGCATTTTTATAAGCACCGAATTAAACTAGCCTTGAATTCAGAGAGATGCATTGCTAAGGTTAAAAAATTTCACCGTTTAGTACTGGGCTGAGTGCTGCGGGTTCGATCCCCAATAGGGAAATTACACTATTTTAGTTTGACGTTCCGTCGTGATGTTTATAAAGTCGAATAATTCATCCTAATGATGAAAAGCTCTTTGAAAAAACTATAAAGTTTTATACCAACTTGTAATAGCTAATATCGCCATAATAAATAATTACTTAACCTGCCTGACATGTTATTGCAGAGCCTAATTTGCTGAACCTGGAAACATGTAATTTGGACAGTACGTAGATTCCTTCTATGACTAAGGAAGGCTATTTTCATATTCCACCTCCAAGAGGGACAAATAAAGGTTAATATTTTGCTGCCAAAGCCGCTGATTTGGAAGTGTCTTCCTTCAAAATCAGCGGTTTTGTCAGCAAAGTATTTAAGTTATGCGGGCAAAAACTACTGTGCAATACAATCAATTCCATTTGTACCTAGGTATCTATTATATTCTAGTAATTGCATAGGTGTAGACATTATAATAATAAAATTGAAGCGAAATCGTATGACACATCCGATACTATTCATCGCATGAATAGCGAGGAACATTGCAGCTACTATAACTATTCAATGTTTTGTAAACATTGATTGGAATCTGTCTTCGAATACCAGTGCCCACATAAATACGCGATGAAAGCCGATTAACTGCGCTCCAAGGAATGTCTGTAAAGGGTTTTATGACAAATGGACTGCTGGTTTCTTTACTTTCTTTCTTACCTAACTGATTTGACAGGGGAAGCAATGCTGCGGTCGCAATTCAGATGGGTGACCAATTTTTGGGGTTAAGCAATTCAAAATATGGACGCGTGGCCGTTTATTGCGCCATATTTATCGTGCTTCGGAGGGTACGTTATTCGTCTTAGTTGTTATCTCTGGGCAACAATCGGTGAGTCAAATAGTAGAAGGTCTTGGGTCGTATACCCGAGTCACTTGTCTTGTATCACGCCAGACAGGTTACAATCAAGGTAACCCTTTGAGTACAACAACATATAATTCGAACAAACAAGTTTAAATATCGAACAGGTTGTAAGACACTCACCTCTGTCAATATGCTTCACAGATTATAATTATTAAAATAAAAACATGTCCTCTCATTCAATTAGCGTAATCATCGTCTTAAAGGATTATTTACATGGGAAACGTGGAATATGTTAAAAGATTTTTTTTTATATATTTATTTACTTTTCATGGAGTAAAGTTTAAGAGAAAGGAGTGGAGATCCATGAGACTTTTAAAAGTTTGACAATGTCGCATCAAAATTTAATGATCACAATCAATCTGAGGTATATTAGGGATTATTATGTATGGCCGATTATACCGTTGTAAAAATGTTGAATATATGGTAAATTCTGATTTTTTTTGTACACAGTGCAAATTTAAATTAAGGGCTCATCCTCCGACTTCTGCGCAGGCAGAGAGGATGTGCCATTTCTGGGTCTCCCTTGTTTGAACGAAAGGAATTTGACAAATTTTCACTTCCCAAAAATGTTTCGCATAATTTCATTTGCCAAATTATTACTTAGCAAAGAATCGATTCACAAAAAAATGTGACGCAAACCTAATGTTTGGGAAATGAACGTTTAAACTATAACTTGTTTACCAACTAGTACTTTTAACATTTTTTATTTAGTCAAATATTTCAGCTGGAATAACAATTTTTACGCAAAATCAATAATTATCCTAATCTAAATAGTTCAGTTCCGGCTAACCTACTAAAAACAATCTCGTTTTTCTATTAATGCAAGTCGTTTCTGGCACTTGCCGGCCGCTACCGCGGCACCGCTCGCTTCGCTCGCTCGGCTCGTGCGTAGGAGGTCACAGTTCGAACCTAATCTAACCTTACCATTTTTTTAATAATTAACCTACTCTAACTACTTCCACAAATAAACTAATACCGCCAAACGTTTATTGTCTGAAGATTGTTTGCTGTAATAAATCATTTGATTAAAGACCAAATGCCATAATGACATTATATTTGGTAATATTTTGCCAAGTAAAAATTTGACCAAATAAAAATATGCGTACTAAAATCATTCAAAATATTGCAATGGTATAAAAAAAGGTTGCTAAAATTTGTTTGGGTAATGAAATTTTGTCAAAATATTTTCGGCAAAACGGCAGGAACCGCCATTTCTCCCTAGATACTTTCAGCGTCTACCCAACGAAACCGCCGCGGTTAGCATGAATTAACTACTAACCCGTCGGCATATGTTCCTCGTGTCTCCATTTAGACATAAAACTGAATAGATTTTGCATTAAATCATAATTGCCATAGCCAGCGAGCACAAGGCCTCGCTGTCGATAATAAGAGCAAGCGCATCAAACAAGGCTGTCTACGATGACTCATGTTCACACATAAACAACTCACTTGTCTATGAAATTATCCATTGACCTTAGAGTTCAATTGAATTTTACCAAGAAACACATCATTAACATTAACCACTTAATGAGATCTTAATTAATTTTGCGGAACCATCAATCGTGGGAAAATATATATCCTAAACATACTAATAAATTTTAAGTATCAGTTTATAATTTATAAATAACCATATTTTATTAATATCTTAGAGTGATTTTCTATATAATTATTAAAAATTAAAAAAAAATATATTTTTGTCTGTTTGTCCGGGGTAATATTTAGAACGAATTAATCAATTTTAGTAGGACTTTCACAGGCGGAAACAGAAGTTTATCTCAACAATAAAGTGCTACAAAATCGAGTACTTAGACCTTAAAATGTACGTCGAATTTGATTGTCTATCTAAACCAACGAGTAGGAGACGCCGCAATACAGATAACACGGCAAACGCGGGTGCAACCGCGGGGCATAGCTAGTCATTCATAAAACGATCATAAACTGTTCTGATCGAATAAGTCAACGGCCTTTATCGGCCAATTATGTATAACTAACTCATTAGGTGATCGTATCGGCAACTCCCATGACCCACATAACAATCACAGCAATCTAACATTGGCCTTAGTTCGGTTCAATAGCCGAACACGCGACCAATAATACGTACAAAGCCCTTTAATTTAAAAAGCAAATTGTCTATGGTCTGACACTGTTTAATCATATTTCGCGTGCTTTTTAGAGTACCGTATACAAAATACGCGAACGAGCTACAAGTCCCCGTAACTATGTCTTGTGCAATGGAATGAAACACATTGGATCCATCTCAAAGATATGAATATATCTATTTTAAAGGCTCGATTAAAATATACCTATAGATAGATTAAAATAATTTACATTTTAGTAATTTTTACCTATTATATAAATTAGTAAATTGTTTGTGAATTGTTCATGAGCAAAACATAATTAACAACACGATACCGAAATAAAAAACATAAAAAAAATGTTCTATCGAATTTCTTATCTGAACTTTGCTCACTCTTCGATACTTCCATGGCAAATGAATTACACACACCACCATTTTACCCCATTTTAGATAACATACCATTTAACTTAAGTAACTAAAAGAATAAGGTGGACCCGAATAATTATCAGGTAAGGAGTAGGAAAAACTGATTACTGACTTTATAACTTTTTGTAATTAAATAACAAAATCGTAATTTTTACATTTTCAGCTAAATTTAGGCACCTACTGCCGTAGAATAGGTAATAATAAATCCGAACATATACAATTAAATAATAATTATTGGGCAACCAAGTAGATTCATATCGAACCAATTGCTCAATTACAGAAAACTAAAAATACCTATTAATTAATATTTAATCTAAATTTATAACGCGTTTTGAATGAGCAATTTAATTAAACTATCAAAGGGTTTTTACGAAACGTGACAACATGGAATCATTAAATGTCAATTTTAAGCCAATCACTCATATGTGGAAATATTTTAATTAATATTTCAAGAAAATATATGAATATTATGAGAGAAATAAATATTAATAGTATTATATTATGCACACATAAATCGAGGTTATTATGTTACAAGTAGCTATATTAAGACATTATTTGTATTATAAAAATGTAACAGGTCATAATCGCGTAATCATTTGAATATAACATGTGGTCAAGGGATGAAGTGGCATTCCATGACTGATGTGACTCATGCCGAAAAGTCGGGAAAATAGAAGTTAATAAGGTTTTCTCTTTTATATGATAACACGCCTGTGTCCCGTTACACAAATATTATAGTTTATGGAAAATCACAAAGGCTTGGATATGGTCTGTCTGTTTTTTAACTTAAGATTATGACTAAGCACTACTCAAGTAATCAAATCGATTTTGATTTATGTTGATAGTTTATGCCCTGAAGGAAAATTAGCTGGTTACCTTCACTCGTCAGACCTATAATTTGATACACTGTGCAACAGATATCTAATCAGTTTTCATCAATAATTTTACATAAAATATTCTGATCAGTACTTTCAGCAATATTCTGTGATACCAACCTACACGTGACTTATTAAAATGTTATGAAATTTACCAAAATAATATCGAATGGTTTACGTAATATTTTTTTATCTAAAATCTAATACATTACGTGAGCCAACAGCGATAGATACCTACTAATAAAATACTAATAAAAACTTAATCCAATATTTTCTTTTATAGATCCAACTTACTATCAAATTGTCTAGAATTCAAGCCGACGACTTCAAATTGAAAATCATTCCTGTGTTCATAACGGGAACGATTTTCGCGGCAAAGTAAGTAAACTACCAAGAACCAAAAGCCTATGTTTAATAGGTTATGAACCACTTCGTTTACCAAACGACACATTTCCGAGGCACGTTGCAGGTGGTGAGGTGCAGTTTGCACTCAAATTTGTCCGTTTATGTCAAGGCTTGGTGATTAACTTAATCACAGCAAATTTTCTGATAACCTTAACAAAACACACTTTTGTTCAAAACTGGGACACAGAACTTAATATGCGGTTGCACCTTTTTTATTCGGACACGCCACCTAGATTTATACAATAGGATTGCAAATATTTAGACAAATATGGCTTTTTAGCCAAATAAATACAATTAGTGGCCATATTTAACAAAATATTTGTTGAATCTGCAAAAGTATAAAATTATATGTCCTTGGTTTATACATGTTTGTGTAGCCTTATGTCGCGACTTGAGATTATTTATTTAACGCACATTTCTAACGGTATTCTACATACATATATATTACTATAGTATATAAAAAAACTATTTACCTTGCTGACAAAAGTCATAGTCTGTTAGCCAAAATATTATTGAAGCTATTCTATTGTATATTGTATCCTTCTGAGCATGGGATCTGTAATAGGGCTAGAATATTCAACATGAACAATTCAAAAAGATGAGGTAGATATAATTGTCACACGATATATATGAGACATTAATTTACTGACGTACTTTACCATAAAAAATAATAGCTGGTGATTTGGTCTTGCTCAAGCAATAATATTTTATTGTAAATTACACATTTTTTTTTGCGTACCACTTACATTATAATAGAACAAACATTCTGAAAATTGATATATTTTTGCTTTTAAAGGGTATTAAATAGGTTGCTTGCATGCAAATTGGTATAATCAAGTTTTTTATGCAAAAGATTACATTACACATCCAGATTTACAGCCTATGTCCATTTTAGATGTCCATTGAGGTCACTGAACTCCCAAAAAGGCTATTGAGTATGTAATAGGCACAATTTGTCGCGCCCATATGGCCCTCGGTGTCGATGGCCGTAAAAGCTCAATTACTACGATTCGCAGACCATCAAAAAAGTAGGTGTTAGTGTCACGTGACCGGTTCCAACATTCAAGTTTGTTTACACAATTTATTCGCGAAGCGGAACTGATTTCTTTAGTACAAAATAAAATTTATGAGTACGCTGCCATAGCGTAATTGTGCGTGAAAATACCTAGACTAATTCGCTTTGATTTTTAGTTTTTAGTGTTTTAGAGGTATTTGAATACGCCAAGTTTGATCCTTTAGGTTAACCATGAACTACTTATTTCTAGAATTCTATCTATTGAAAAAGAGGAGAAAATCACTCTTAGAAAATTTCTTCTCCTAACCTACTTTGTTTACCTAGTATACCTAACGTAGTATTTCTAAAAACAGCTCTACCCTAGCTGGTCCTGAATATATATAAGTCAGAAACCCTAATAGACATGTAAAACATAATAGCTGGCCTTGCAAAATCTAAATTAGTCGCACTGTGGAAAGGAAAGTTGCCAACCCAACAATTTACTAAATATATGTAAATTACCAACACCGCTGACAGCTTATAAATATATCTAACGCGTTACCAATCTTGTCAGTACTGTGTGGCAATCAAGATAGCAACAATATTTTTATAAAATATACAAATATTTTATAATCGACTTCAATATAAATTACGCAGGACAAATACGCAGAAATGCTGTCTAAACTTACAACCTAGGTACTAAATACCTCCAGTCTTCCTCTCGTAGGGCGTATCTGGTTGGCAGTCGAGATGGTTTTTAATGGTAACATCACATTATCCGTCTCTCCTTTTCCCAAGAGACGGAAATCCGAAGGGCTTTTCCACCTCGTTAAAAAAAAAGTACTAAATACCTATTTATGAAATTTGATTAAACACGAATGTTAAAAACTTATACCATTGATGATGATCTCTGAAACTGATTTTAGCAAAAAGACAATCTACAAGTAGAAGACGTTAGCAAAGAAGGTTGTATGGAAAATAATTTTGGTTATGAATACTAAGGTTGCCAAGCTAAATGTAATTCCATACAAAAAAAAAAAACTGCGAGATCACCTTGAACTTATCCTGGCAATTATTATTAGTTAGTTACAAGTCGTAAAGTCTGAATGTCAAATTATTGTGATGAAACAAATCATATCAGCAAAAAAGACTTGCAATCTACATTATAGATATACATCACAATTTTAAATGAATTTAAAATATTTTAGATACCTATCTAAAATATTAAAAGGAAATATTGGATACGACTAGGTTTTTTACTATAAATATCTAAGTGGCAAATGCCTCAAAGCCACGAGCCGCACATAATCACATCAACTATTTTAATCGGCTCCACCCACGGCCTCGTTAACCAATTACTTCATACAGAGGTCAAGTCCGGTGAACTGGCAATCACTCGTCTCCCACTGAAGTCACATGACTGCAAACTACTGACATCCTAACTCGTACCACTTCCTTATTTGAATGGAAATGGAAAGGGTCTCGGGAAGGGGTTATTTATACGAGGCCTTTTTGGATGGATTGCTTTTATAAATATGTCGTGTACATGTTTTCCTAAAATTATTTTAGATTGTCATAATTCAAGCGATTTCCCAGTAGCATACAAGATATTTTCTTCTAAAATGATTTACTTAGTTATTTAAAAAAAAATGCAAATTAAATTATCTGTGGTCAATAATTGAACTCCAAATATTTATGCCAATTTAAAGGTTGGGTCGGAATGCAGAATATCGGACATAGCTTTTTATTTATACATTGCCCAAATCGTGCTTTTGACTCACAATTTAGGAAAAGCCTGGTAATGTTAAAGCAAAAACACAAAGTAAAATTCCCGGAGCTTGTTTAGCTAAAGAAAAATACTGCTGCTGTCACCAGAAAATATCCGACGTTTTTTGTTCAGTACAGCTATGCATTGTCTGTCTGTGCTTTTCTGTCACCATAACTTTTATATTTTGCCAATAGTTAAACACATTCAAATATAGCCAGTGAAAATTGTGGCATCGCTAATAAAACTGTCATATCATTCATGATAAAACATCAATAAAGTTGTTTCAAGTGTTGTACTGTCAACATGTCTCTTAGGTTATCAGTAGGTGCAGAGTTCAAGCCGCTGTTAATTCATTCGTGTGCAATATATGTAAATCAAGATATAATAGATATAAAATAGAGGTATTTATTGGCATACAGTTATTTTTCCTTGTGACCGACTTCTCACAGTTTTGAGGTAACACGAATCAGTTGAATGATACGGTTATCACCACGTTTATAATTTAACGGATCGGTTTGCATATCCGGTTTTCGATATTCTATGAGAATATATTTATATTAATTTTTGGGCTAGAACTTTGGGCTAGAAATAATTCTACGTCGCTCCGTGCTTTCAGTTTTTTTCTTGCCTGTCGTTTTTATATTGGTTTCACTCTGGCTGAAAAAAAGCTGACGGTGATGCAGCCATATAGTTTAACAAATAATCATAATGATGTACTTTTTAATTATGATAACATTAAATCTCCTCGATAATTTCAAGGAGATCCAACTTTATCATAAAATAAACAACTTTGTTATTGCTTTCGTAATTATAGATTTAATATCCTATTCGTCGATTATGAGTATTCATGAGGTAACCGTTTCCTTCCGATTAAGAAGTAATTATGATGCAAACACTGGTACTAGATCAATTAGCTTATAAATGCTTGGGTTAAGTTTAAGTACTACCTAAAAAAGGTTGTACAGCGAATCGCCTCATCCGTAAAAATAAACTTCCTGCCATAAAGGAAAAGCCCTTATATAGGTTCGTAATCAGATAAAAGAATCAACATATTATGTATATTTAACTAGATTATAGGTATAGCTTGACAATTATACATGTACCAAAGCTAAGCTAAGCAGCCTCTATTTGTAGTAAATGTTTATCTGCCTCGATAGACAAGCGGCGGTATTAACGATTGAGTCAAGAAAAAGTGACATTGGGTTTTTCTGATGAGATTTATCCGGTAGAAGATCAACATCAGGAAGTAGACGGTGCAAGACTTAAGAAACTTAAGCCTTCGAGCATTGTAAAACACTAAGCCGTTGATCGCACTGGTCATCCTAACTCCAAATCTCTCTGGATCGTGTTAAGATGCTGTTCTATGAGTCCATGGGAGTAGGGAATATAATATTATACTTATACCTTGATAAAAATCATGCGCTGTTGACATGTTCCAGACACTGGAAAAGACTGGACGCTATAGCAGAAATCGGTTTAGAGGACATTCTTAATAAAAAAACAAAAAATCTGCTTTTCTTTACAGAAATAAAAAATGTATAGGTACCTACCAACACTATTTCCTACTATCATTGGTTCAGTATGCCCCAAAAAGCGTAGAATTAAAAAGTAAACGTTACTATAAATAGTATATCCGGCTTGTTTAAATGATGGAACACACAGGTTCAGTTCAAACCATGACCTTTAAAGGTTTGTTGAAATTCTACTTTAACTACAATATAAAGGATCTAGGCTTCTTTCCTCAAATGATACGATGATTGCTTCAATATTCACGGATTTTATTCAGACAACCTTATTTATTAGATTCAGCAGTTTGTTTTTTGACGGTTGTACCGAACATAACCGTCAAAAAAGAAACTGCTGAATCTAATATTTATATATTATGATATTTATGATGTTACGATAAATGCATTTAAATAAATACTTCATTACAATTATTAACATCTTAGTATAGTTTCTTGGCTGATTAACCTTACAAGTACCATGTACATATACATGGCGACCACAGTATATAAAACAGGTGTAATTTAACAAACGTTTTTGTAGTATTGTTCATCATTTTTTATTTCTTCTTTAATTAAGAAACGGGGTGTTGCATTACAGCGGTCAAATGAAATTATTCACTAGTTTATTTATACACCATAAGTTGTATAATTTTGTTTGACAGATCTATGTGTGATGTCCATTCAAATTTTTTTAGGTAGTGTCTGAATGGTACTAAACATAAACTTGTATCGAATGTGCAATAAAACATTATATTTGTTATTTTTAGTAGATACCTACCTAACTGACAAACACATGACAATTTAAAATCTATTTTTTCTTATTAGTCGTCCATTGACGACGAAGGACAGCGAAGAATATATTGTACCTTGTATCATACAACAATGTATGTGATCTACAAATTGTTTTGAATCTGGGTGTTCTTTGTGTCCATAAATCTTTCTGCGATACAGAAAATAAAACTAATGCCGGCGTCCTCTTTAAAAAAAAGGTTATATGTCAAACATCGTAGTTCAAACAAAGTTACAAGTAAAGGCACAACGACAATAACAAAGCTATGCAAATGCAGACCATTCGTGCGTGCATCGCGCGCCACGTGAGAACAATGATCAGCTCTCCATAAAAGGGAAGAAAACGTGTTACTTCGTCCTCAGGAATACTAAATAGGAAACAGCATAACTACAACCGATTTAAACTATACTAAAAAACAAACTGTTATTAATCACATTACTGTATTACATTGAGTACAATATAATTTGTCATGTTGTTGACTCCGCAGATCAGAGATGCTATTAAGCAAACATTAGTCCGTGTAATTTTTGGATGGGTGAACGGTAGTACCTCGGTGACTGCCTCGTTGGTCTCGCGGCATAAATGTGCGCGTGGGATTGGGAGGTCTCGGGTTCGATTCCCGGGTCGGGCAAAGTGTTATTGGGTTTTCCGTTAGGAAATTCTCAGTAACAGCACGGAGTCTGGTAATGTGCCCGGTACGGCAATAGGCTCGCCCCCTATTACGTGGGACTAAAATAAAGCTGGCGAAAAGTGGGTGTAGCAATATACCTCTGCCTACCTCTTCGGGGATATAGGCGTGAGACTATGTATGTATGTATGTATGAACGGTAGTAGTAATGTAGTAAAAACTGTTCCAAATATACTTAGCTATTTTTATTTTTTTTATTTTTAATAGTTGCTTCTTTCTTCGATCATTAGATTACACGTTAATTCTGAATTGTCCAATCGAATCAACTGATGTAACAATCATTACTTATCTCTAAAACTAAACCGTGTATTCCAAATTGCTAGTTCCTCTGAAGAACATTGTTAAAAAAATGTTATTTGTACAATGCATGGCAACTCACGATTATTATTCCAGTCGGCAACACAAGAGATCAAAATCAATTCGAATACTCGAAAAATCCTTTTGAAATATCTACGCAAAAGAATTTGATGTTCTTTGGCGAAATCAAGTTTAGAACTAATTCGTAATTAACATTAGGTACCTACACCAAGCGGGAATGATAACCAAAATTGACGACTAATTACAGTAACTAAACTACTCAAACTAAACTAATCAAATCGATGAACGTAAAAGGTTTTGAAGGTTTAATAAAAAAATACTGTTTTGCTCCACGCAGTTACGTAAATGCAAAGAGATAAATTTATGGATATGGACATTTTTATTAGGTAACACCGAATCTTCAATGAGGTGAGATACGCACGATACCGGTCTTCCACGTGGCTAATGGCATACGATGTACAAATCTATGTAAGCTAAATTAATAATTACAAATGCAAGGATCATTAATTACGTCTAACAAGCCAATCTAAAAATCTCCAACTGTTAATATCAAAGTGTTTGTCTAAAATATTCAAAATAACTTTACAATTAAAGAAACGTGACTATAAAAAATTGTGGGTGTGTAATACTTATGCCTACCCCTTCGAGGATAAAAGGCGTGAAGTTATGTTATGTTATGTTATGTTATGTTATGTTATGTTATGTTATGTTATGTTATGTTATGTTATGTTATGTTATGTTATGTTATGTTATGTTATGTTATGTTATGTTATGTTATGTTATGTTATGTTATGTTATGTTATGTTATGTTATGTTATGTTATGTTATGTTATGTTATGTTATGTTATGTTATGTTATGTTATGTTATGTTATGTTATGTTATGTTATGTTATGTTATGTTATGTTATGTTATGTTATGTTATGTTATGTTATGTTATGTTATGTTATGTTATGTTATGTTATGTTATGTTATGTTATGTTATGTTATGTTATGTTATGTTATGTTATGTGACTATAAAAAGCAACAAAAGTTATAATATAATGAAGTGTGACCATTTAACAAAACTGACAATTTCAATTGATTGATCGAATTGACTATCAATATGTTAACTCATTCATTGACGATTGTACAAAAAGATTGAAGACAACGAACCGTAATAAAATACTTCATAGACAATTACTTCACCAGCGTCTACAGTTTTAAAAACCTTACGTAACCACAGACAAGAAGAACGCAGTAACGCGGTGCACTTATTGGTATTAATCGCCGTATCCGCTATTCGGATATCGACCATTTTGTAAAATACGTAATCGACGATCTACCAAATTAGTCGATTATGCGGCTGTTATACGTTTGCTCGGACCCAATTTATGTTCGTTGAACCAGTTGCCGAAATTTAAGTAGCGCCTTCCTTTCCAATGTAGATTGATAATACTGCAAAGAAACCGCGTCTTGTGAGTCACATATCTAACAAGTCACTTTTATTTGCAAATAAAAATCTTCACAAGACTAAAATCGAAAGTCATTGTTGCCTAATAAAGAACTCTATAAATAATTTAATTTCGTCCACTCCTGAACGCAGGCCTCCCACAAGGTGCGTCACAAGACCCGATCTCGCGTTTTTACCATCCGGCCACTAGCAGCTATTCTCCTCACATCGTCGGTCCATCTGGCGGAGGGCGTCCAACTTTATAACAATCAATAGCAAATATCAAATGCAACTTGCCAAATATGATGGCTCTCTTCAAAGTACTTCTCTACTTTAATAACTTAAGCACCTAGTACAATAATGTTTAACCTAATACAAACGTTTAACGTATAAAATTAGTTAATTAGCTTTGCGCTAGTTACTATACCTTGAGAACGCTTGCACGAAAATCACATTTAGTATTTAGTTTTTTTAATGACATCCTGGAAAATTTTATACGGAGCTGATGATTTGAATAAAATCAATTATAATATGTTATTGGTTTTAGGAACTAATTAATTTTGTCGGTTTGCTGCGGTTCATAGATAAGGTACGGTAAGGTAATGAACCTTTTTGATTTTATTGCATCTGGCTCGTCTAAAACTTAAGGCATATCTGAAATTTTCCTAGGTCCAGGCCACGCCAGAAAATTTGCGTGACGAAAAAGCCGAATATATTTTTAAGGTAAAAACGTGTACCTTTAACAATTTTTTGCGACATTAAGCATATTTTTTATAATTTCTTCGAGTCTTTGCTCGCTCATTGTACGCAAGTGGTCAAATCGATTTTAAATGGTTGATCAAACCCATAATAACGCGTGTTTAGATAAAAATCAACCGTTGTGACTGAAAAAAACGTAACATAATGTTAGTATCACGGTATATTCCATTATACCTTAGTTAGGCATACAAGTATAGTAAGTTAGAACGTGCATGCGCTGTTCTGAAGGCTGCCGATATAGGGACATAATATTATATAAACCAATTATATTTTATTTCCAATACCAAAATATTAAACGTAAAGCTGTAGATATAATATTCTTAAAGTTAATAATAGAACGCAATTAACTTTTTGTTTTAAATTCTAAAATCCAGTTTCAAATTTTATATAAAACCACGGGCTGTTTCGAATGAATAGAATAATCTAGAATTTTAGGAACGATGAAAATAACAAACATCGACCCACGTGCAGAAAATGAATAATAAAAAAGTGTTTAAAATTCAGTAAGGTCATCAACATTTCTAGAAAAAAGAAAACTTTCATTAGCATAGTACCTTCTTGGCGTAAGATTGTTAGCATATAGCATTTATCAAAATGTAGAGATCTAACGAAACGTATGTTTTGAATATTTTACGTACACAGAAAATACAAGGTCAAATTACTTAATTCTAGATTTCAAAACACGATAATACTAACGCGTTAGTGTGTTTAGTAACAAAAATTATCAATTATCCGCGGACGTGAATGTGAATTTTATTTATATGTGTCAATCAGTGTTTAGATTAAAATTGAATTTGGCAAAGATTAATTTGATTAATACTCTTACAAATTTGTTGCCATTTGAGCAAGTAGCGAATTAAATGTAAAATAATAATCACGATAGTATTGACACAGTTGTTATACTAGTTGTAAATTAGCATATTATTGATAAATTATTGCCAGCCGTTGCGAAGCGACGCCGAAGCACAATGTTTAATAAAAATACTAAGCACTCTCCAAGGTACATAGAAAATACATTAAACAAATTTTAAGTATATTTTTTATTATAACATTTCTATAAATAATCATGTCTTTATAGTTTCTACGTATATATGTAACTTTAAGTCGCCTTAAGGAAAAATTAAAATTTAAAGAGAAGACCGACAATAGTCACACCTATTCTCCAAAAAAACTTAAATTCTCATTACATAAAACTATTTTACATAATTACTTTTTAAACGTTAACGATGAAATATAAAAAAATATGTTTGCATCTCAAACAAAACCTTATAAAACAACTTATTTCCTTATTCAAAATATAAGAATGCTTGCAATGTGCAAGCCATGGGAAATGTTCTTTTGTGCTTAATCAAGATAACTGAGAAACTTGGCAAAGATGGTGTGTACAAGTTTAATGATCATTGTAGCGACAATTTTGCCATTATTTACCTTGAAAATTTGTTAATGGATAAGTTTTGATTACATTTATTATTCGGTTCTAAAAGTCATAAACTAAGTGTTAATACTATGGAAACAAAAATACTTAATGTAAATAAAATAGTATCGTGATGTATTATAATTGACTTACTAAAGCACACTTGCACCGTTCTAGAAACCTATGGTTTTTTTTTGTTCGAGTCCTTAACAGGTTGACAATCATGTATAAATATATTATTATAAGTACAGTAAGACATTCTTTTTGATTTTTTGCCTCTCATTGCAAACAATCTTTCGTTATGTAGCACCTCATTAGTACTACGGGTAATACATGACTTACTAAATACCATTATTGGTATTAATTATCTCTTGCTATAGACAGCATTTCCTACCCGGAGGCAAGTATTCTACAGGATATTATTTAAGCTTCTACCTGTTTCACTTTTCGAGTTAAACTGCTTAAGAGTGAAAGGGAATAATACAAGTAGGTTTGTTCATAATATACGGCTATAGAACTAATGGATAAAGAACCCTGCCAAGCTTCCCAGTGAATAAAACATACAATAAAATGTTCTACTATATCAAAGACAGAAAGAAAAATCTAAGGTGAAATACTTAGCTTTAGTAAAATATCGACCATGATTATTTTCCAAGTTAAATGACATCTAAGCAATTCTGATTTAAAAATATACAGCACAGTTTGCTAACTGATTGCAAGCGAATTTTAATAAATAAACAAAGGTATACTTCTACAGAAAACAATTAGCTTAATGACTTCATCGTTAGCACCAAACAGCAATTAGAAAGTTTAAATCTGTGTATAAAAATGGGCTAATGAAAATCATTCCGGAGCAAATGCTAATTTAAAAGTGCTTCGAAAATATCTTTTGTAAACTGACACGATCTGAAATTATTGAAAGACGAATAAAATTACTGATCACCAGATTCCTAATGATATAGATTTTCAAACGCAAACATTTTATTCATATGTTCTCTTGTATATCTGATGTTGTTCTTGTAGTAACACAGCTTTTTCACCATAATTATGACATTAGTGAGTAGGTTTATTTTGTGAGTTCAATAAACATACCTATACTTGTCAATAGATGGATCTATTCTATCATAAACATACCTATTTAAATAAATACATTTAAACTGCCGCAGCCGATGAAAATCCTTTGCTTAGTAATTCAAATGTTATTTTACGAGAACATAAAAACTATCGTAGCAAAAAGTATTCAAAAATAGCTTCCACTGATTAACAATAATGCAACAGATAAGAATAGCGACAAAGGTATGGTAAATAAAAAAATATTATGACGGTCACGAAACATGATTCATAAACATTGAAATAAATAATAAGTAGCCAAACATATATTACAATCGACATCCGTAGTGAATAAAACAATAATTAGGTTCTGTTATTCTATCATTAATCAAATACTCTCTCAAAAACTAACAAATGTTCTGTCCGTATGTCAAGAATAAAATATATTGCAAACTACAATTTAACACATTAGTGTAATTTCAATGAAACAAAAACAGACACAGTAAGGCATAAGCAAAGGCAACTGAACAAAAGGAATAAGGTAACCCAACAAAATTATTGTCCGGCACTGAAACATGGCACTCATACGATTAAGAAAACCCAGACTGCATATTTTTTTAGATTGTCTTGATAACCTTTGGAGTTTATAATTATTTTCCAACAATGATTTCCTTCTATGGAAGTAGTAGTCTTGATGTGACATATTAAATTACTAGATAAACTTGAACATATCGGCAATTATGTTTATGTGATTTAACAATATATTAACTATATAATAAATATAGAACTAGATATCACCATGAGAGAAAGTTCCTTAATCTAGTAACATGTACAATAATTTTATAATAGGATACAAAGCAATATTTTTACTGCAGAATAAATTAAAAATCTACTATGACTTATTTTTGACGTTCTATACACCGTTGATAAGAGCAGTATTTTGCTGTTTAGGAGTGATAACGTTTACATATAAATTAAAACATTTATATTTCTTCTAATATATACGTATATCATTTTCCTTGTTCCTGTTTATAATTGAGATGAATATACACTTATAAATTCGATAATTATAAGTATTGAACATAAATATAATATAGCAAAAAATAATAATTTGTTTGATACCAGATGTAATAAGTAGAATTATTGATAGTTAAAATAATATTTAGATGTTTCTAGATAATTCAATACAAAGATGAAATGATTGATCAACAAACAACTGCCAAGAATTTTATAACGATCGATTCACTAGTTTAACTTGAAGAACATTCGAATCTTCGAGTTCAAACCGTAGGATAACCTGTTATATTTACATTTTTGTGTGAAACAAAAAGTGCTAATTGAGATATAATAGACGCAATAACTGTTAAAGAAATTAACGAAGAAATGCATAGTATTAGGGTTAATGACGTTAAGCACAGTTACTTGAGACATTAAGGTTATTAAATGTATTTGTCTAACGATAATGATATAATGAACAGTTGTCATGGAAAAATATAATATCCAAACAGTTGAAAATCTCTTATCTCTCTAGTAAATAGATTAACCTGATACTAGCTACTCCTCATAGTTTAGGAGACTACAATCAATAAGAGAGCCGATGAGTTTATTGTTCAATGTTTACTATAGCAGCCATTATCAGTAATCTGTCATTCAAGCATGACGCGATGACCTTTGTCAACTTAACTATAGATGGGCTGGGTTTCAAAACAAACAAGATTACTAGTTGAAAACTCTCCACAGTAAATATTACGGCGTAATGTGTAAATCACACAAAAGTAGTGAAAATATTAGAAGATAAAAATATGACTAAGGTTTATTTCCATCTATATTGGTAAAGTGAATTGAAAAAGGTTACAGATGATTGTGTACCGTAAGTGGAAAATAGATGTTTTTATTTTCTACTGAATACTAGGAAATGTTTTTGTGAATTATAGTAGCAAAGACCATGGTAATTGATTTGTCCGTGCAGTTTATACAAATCATATTATACGCAACAATTAGTATCGACTGACCTACCAAACTGTCGTAATAAGGTATATTTTGTTGATTTTCATCACTTTAAGGTGTTGTTTACTTTTAGAATAAAATTTATTTAAAGGAATATTCTTATAGTGTTTTATAATGTACATGTATTTACAATTATATAGGCATTGCTACATTTATTATCATACTCTTTTTTCATGAATATGAGAAATTCGAAAACGTTTTATTTACTTTAGAAAATATTGCTGATGCTATAATCACAACACGTTCAATGAAATGACAACATACTCGTGAAAGTCTTCAAATGACCCTTCATTCGTGTGGCGTGCCCTCAACGATATATCCGAGTGGCTTGGATATACCGTTGATAATGTATCTAAACTAAGCGTCAAGGATACAGGTTTCAAGACTAGTTAAACAGACGACTTACATAAGAGGCTTATTTACTTCTTATTGTTTTTGTTTTCAAATACTTGGCATGCAGTTATGATGCTCGCGGACTTAAATACATTCATCATTGTTCAGTTGATTATAATAAACTAGTGAATCAATAGAAAAACAAAGATTATTATTATCAATTCGAAGCGGTTCAGCGTATCGGAGAGCGTAGTTTTAAAACGAAAGACATTGAACATTTTAATGAAGACAGATTTAATATTTTCACTAACATTGAACGCAGAGTAAATATGGCAAAGGATAATGTAGTACGTATAAATGGTAGACGAAAAGTGGAAGGCGATATGTAAATGACAAGATGTTTTGATAAAACTGAGGATTATTTACACAACTGTACGGCACATATTTATGCTAAAATAATTATGATATTGGAGCCGTAGTTAAAATTCATACACATTTAATTGATATTTACTAAAATCACTACAGTAAGATCGTTATCGAAATAATTGCGGATAAAAGAATTACTGTATAAATTTTATCAAGTTTTGGATGTGAATTCAACTCTCGGCTGAGACAAGTCGTAAGGTTAATGTAAGCATTTTAGTTATTCAATATGTCTGCGACGAGATGAAAGAGAAAACGTGTAACGTTTGTTTGTACAAATATTTCGTCCATTTCGCGTCGTCAGGCAGGTTTTAAGTCGCTCGTCCAAGTAAGTTAACAGAGTGAAAACAGCCCGCAACAAGCCGGAGCGTTGCGTGATATCTACACCAAACACCTGCCAGTTATTGCACCAAACCTTGTGTTTCAGACTATTATCGCTACTAAGTGTTGTGACCAATTTTTATTTTCATTGTTCACATACAAAGGTCAAGACCACCTCTCGCAATGTAAACGCACATCGCAAAGAATATAATTTACTTCATATTAATTTCATCATGAACTTCATTTTGAATGTTCGCGTCAGAACCAGTATCTATATCAAGGATTTCTACCGAGTCTTGAACGTTTCGCTCGTCTCATTTGTTATCATTAGCACTCGTCGTTAGCTCTTCAACAAACAATTTCATTGTTACTACCCATGTTTTCTCATTGTTCGCCAGTTGATTGATTGAAAAATCATTATCTTTAACATGTGCAGTTTGTAAAATAGGAACTTTATTACACGTCGACGTACCTGAGTCCTGTGCATTTTGTAAGTGATGAATGTGGTGTAGATGCGCATAGTAATGGTGATGGTGGAGGATGCATTCCAGATCGGTGCAATTCAACATTGTCACGGAGCACGGGCCGCGCCGGCAGCCGTCTGCTCACTCACGCTCGCTGCACACTTTCACAAAACAATTCCACTAGCACTACGACACGTATCGCTGTCACATCACGTTATCTTCTTATAGACTCCGACACAGGACCGGCACACATGAGTCTGTTCCACCTGGAGCGGCGCCGCTACGTCTGCCACCGACGGCGCCCACTGATTATCGCTGCATCACGTGCACTTGTTTACGTTTCCAATCCCCCAAATATTCCCTAGTTATCGCGGCTCACTCATCACTATTTGGATTTTCGCGCGACGTCTAAAGGAGCGGAAGGTGTAATCGATAAGGCGGCCGATTCGATAACTACGCAAGGTAGTGTTGTAGTGAACGGCTGCGTGCGCGCAACACTTGCGGCGCGCGATTGTATACTGAATGCGGTATGCGAGCGGCTGCCACCTCTCCCGAGCTCCCGGCCTCGACCGCACTTGTTGAGCCCTCGGCTATCATATCGCGCCACCTATTGCCCTCTGGAAAATAATGCAACGTTCAACGTCCGCTTCTTATTATCATCTCGGGATGGAAATACGTAAAGACGATGATTGTTTAATGAAAAAATATATGCAGACATTTTTATTGTTCGATCACGTTTGTCAGACGAGTGAATAAAAACAAGTGCAGCATAAAACAATCAATGAAGTTGGTCGTCGTTATAGTGGTTTTCAGTAAGTTAGGGTGCAATATGTTGCTTTTAAATAGTTCTTGCGATTCGTAACATCAATTACTATGAGGTAAAACAAATGCCAAAGACGTGACGGCGTTTGTTTATAAGGTTTAGTATGCAGTCGGTGCCAACGAGATTCGCGAGTAAATAGCCTAGCGGAGATTTGCGGAAAAGGAGAAAAAATCAACAAGCGAAATATCCGCAGTGTAGGTCCCAAGGTTGAAGGACTTGCTCGCCGTGAGTACGTCGCCGTACAAACATACTTTCAAGTGACGACGTGTGTGCAAATATACAAGTTATTGTAGTACTTTGCCGATTCAGTGAGCGCATTGTCTTCCCACACTATGTCATTTATAACACTGACGCACTTGTCTTGTTACATTGACTTACTTTTTCATGTTGATGTTTTCATGAAGTGGGATCTGTCACTGACCTCGATAATCTAGTAACCGTTCAAGAACTTTATTTTGCTTGAGTTTAAGGACGCGTTTACGCTTGTATCAAAAAACCACATATTTCCGGTACATTTTACGACAATTTTAGATAATAACTAATAAAACGAATGATTACGATAAATTGATTTCTTTTTTATCTATAAATCAATTTGAAAATAAACAAAAAATATTTAATTAATATTAATGTAAAATCGATTCGAAACGGCCTCTTAAATCAAAAATAGGCATATACTGCTATTTTTGGGTACAATTTTCTCTCAATTTTTACATTTATTTAGATTTTCAAAGATAGAATAGGGTAGTAAATATAGTCAACTCAAAAACAATTTGATTATTTTTTTTCAAAATATTGTAAAATGACTCAAAAAAAGCAAAAAATCATCTTACATTTTTCTTCTATTTTGCTCGCATACGTGTGTCTTAATGTGTGGCAATAAGGTTCGTTTTATTTAGCCACTTTCTTGATTTATATATCCAAATTCTGCAATGCACTGTTGCCAGATGGGGGGGATTCCCCCCAGATTTGGGGGTATTTTCAGACCACGGGGGGATTTTTGGGGGGACAAATCCTTTGGGGGGTTCTGCGGGGGGAAAAATTGACTTATAGGTAATTGGAGGATTTTTTTGAAAAAGTTTTATAGTGAACAAACCACACACTACTTAATTAGAATGCTGCGGCGCACTAGAAGACCGTCTGCAATGATGTTTACTTAGTGGTACAAGAGTGGAATGCTTTACATCGTACAGCCTGGAAATCCACACAAAACACCGAAGAGTTCCGGGTTTAAGTGTATGGCTTCAAAAATGCAGTAGGTGGTAACAGTTACGGACATGTAAGCAAATTGGCATTAGCAATTTTGTCGTTGCTTTTTTCTAACGCGGTTGTGGAACGAGCCTTCTCGCAAGTTGCGATTATAAAAGACAAACTGAGAAACAGATTAGCCATCAACACGGCCGAATCCATTTTGAGAATAAGATATTCAATGCCGGAAGGGTGTGTTAATTTTAAACCAACTTCAAAGATTCTCAAGATATTTAACTCGGAGAAAATGTATGGAACTGCAGACGACGCAAGTGGAGATGCTGATACAGTCATGGAAGCAATTGCTGAAATATTATACATTTAATTTGATTGTATTTAAATAAATAAATATTTTCCAATTACTGGGGGTTTTTTTCTCAAAACACTAACATTTTGGGGGGATTTCGGGTGAGATTTGGGGAGAATGCTAGATCATCATCTGGCAACACTGCTGCAATGAGATCTCAGTCTGCGCTTGAGCGCCGTCGGGAGTGGACTCTATGTCGCTTGTCGCTGCAGCCCGAAGACGAAAAAAGCAATATACGAATACAAAATATTCGCTAAAATCAATTTGATACTTCTCGTATTCTGTGCGAATTACGTACAAGTAAATTTCTTTTGTATAAATGGACATTATTACTTTATTTTCTCCGTTATGTTGAGTCAGGATATATTTCGGTATTTAGATATTATTTTGTTTCTTGCGTTGAAATCTGGTAAGATTATCTGGACTGATGGTATACCATCCCGTTCAAGTGTTGCGACTGGAACTCATAAAAGAGTAGACCTAGTTATGCCAGGTTGGGGCTCATTTTATTTGTTTTGGTGAGACCCTATCACTGGTACTAGTGAAGTAACCTTCCAAGGTTATTCGATGAGTCGTGCTGGTACTCACATGTGAGTAGAGCTAGGCATGCCGAGTTTGGGCTTATTTTGTTTGTACATAAGAGACCCTACCACTGGAACTTATGAAGTAACCTTCCAGGGTTATCCAAAGACTCTTACTGGTACTCATATGTCAGTACAGCTAGACATGCCGAGTTTGGGTTCATTTTGTTTGTACATAAGTGACCCTACCACTGGAACTTATGAGTAACCTTCCAGGGTTATTCGATGACTCTTGCTGGTACTCATATGTGAGTAGAGTTAGGCATGCCGAGTTTGGGCTCATTTTGTTTGTACGTAAGATACCCTACCACTGGAACTTATGAAGTAACCTTCCAGGGTTATTCGATGACTCTTGCTGGTACTCATATGGAAGTAAAGCTAGGCATGCCGAGTTTGGGCTCATTTTGTTTGTACATAAGAGACCCTACCACTGGAACTTATGAAGTAACCTTCCAGGGTTATTCGATGACTCTTGCTGGTACTCATATGGAAGTAAAGCTAGGCATGCCGAGTTTGGGCTCATTTTGTTTGTACATAAGTGACCCTACCACTGGAACTTATGAGGTAACCTTCCAGGGTTATTCGATGACTCTTGCTGGTACTCATGTGTGAGTAGAGCTAGGCATGCCGAGTTTGGGCTCATTTTGTTTGTACATAAGAGACCCTACCACTGGAACTTATGAGGTAACCTTCCAGGGTTATTCAATGACTCTTGCTGGTACTCATGTGTGAGTAGAGCTAGGCATGCCGAGTTTGGGCTCATTTTGTTTGTACATAAGAGACCCTACCACTGGAACTTATGAAGTAACCTTCCATGGTCATTCAATTACTCTTGCTGGTACTCATGTGTGAGTAGAGCTAGGCATGCCGAGTTTGGGCTCATTTTGTTTGTACACAAGAGACCCTATCACTGGAACTTATGAAGTAATCTTCCATGGTCATTCAATGACTCTTGCTGGTACTCATGTGTGAGTAGAGCTAGGCATGCCGAGTTTGGGTTCATTTTGTTTGTACATAAGAGACCCTACCACTGGAACTTATGAGGTAACCTTCCAGGGTTATTCGATGACTCTTGCTGGTACTCATGTGTGAGTAGAGCTAGGCATGCCGAGTTTGGGCTCATTTTGTTTGTACACAAGAGACCCTACCACTGGAACTTATGAGGTAACCTTCCAGGGTTATTCAATGACTCTTGCTGGTACTCATGTGTGAGTAGAGCTAGGCATGCCGAGTTTGGGCTCATTTTGTTTGTACATAAGAGACCCTACCACTGGAACTTATGAAGTAATCTTCCATGTTCATTCAATGACTCTTGCTGGTACTCATGTGTGAGTAGAGCTAGGCATACCGAGTTTGGGCTCATTTTGTTTGTACATAAGAGACCCTACCACTGCATTTTATGATGTAACCTTCCAGGGTTATTCAATGACTCTTACTGGTACTCATATGTCAGTAGAGCTAGGCATGCCGAGTTTGGGTTCATTTTGTTTGTACATAAAAGACCCTACCACTGGAACTTATGAAGTAACCTTCCAGGGTTATTCAATTACTCTTGCTGGTACTCATGTGCGAGTAGAGCTAGGCATGCCGAGTTTGGGCTCATTTTGTTTGTACATAAGAGACCCTACCACTGCATTTTATGAAGTAACGTTCCAGGGTTATTCAATGACTCTTACTGGTACTCATATGTCAGTACAGCTAGGCATGCCGAGTTTGGGTTCATTTTGTTTGTACATAAGAGACCCTACCACTGGAACTTATGAGGTAACCTTCCAGGGTTATTCAATGACTCTTGCTGGTACTCATGTGTGAGTAGAGCTAGGCATGCCGAGTTTGGGCTCATTTTGTTTGTACATAAGAGACCCTACCACTGGAACTTATGAAGTAACCTTCCATGGTCATTCAATTACTCTTGCTGGTACTCATGTGTGAGTAGAGCTAGGCATACCGAGTTTGGGCTCATTTTATTTGTACATAAGAGACCCTACCACTGGAACTTATGAAGTAACCTTCCAGGGTTATTCAGTGACTCTTGCTGGTACTCATGTGTAAGTAGAGCTAGGCATGCCGAGTTTGGGCTCATTTTGTTTGTACATAAGAGACCCTACCACTGGAACTTATGAGGTAACCTTCCAGGGTTATTCAATGACTCTTGCTGGTACTCATGTGTGAGTAGAGCTAGGCATGCCGAGTTTGGGCTCATTTTGTTTGTACATAAGAGACCCTACCACTGGAACTTATGAAGTAACCTTCCATGGTCATTCAATTACTCTTGCTGGTACTCATGTGTGAGTAGAGCTAGGCATACCGAGTTTCGGCTCATTTTGTTTGTACATAAGAGACCCTACCACTGCATTTTATGATGTAACCTTCCAGGGTTATTCAATGACTCTTACTGGTACTCATATGTCAGTAGAGCTAGGCATGCCGAGTTTGGGTTCATTTTGTTTGTACATAAGTGACCCTACCACTGGAACTTATGAAGTAACCTTCCAGGGTTATTCGATGACTCTTGCTGGTACTTATATGTGAGTAGAGCTAGGCATGCCGAGTTCGGGCTCATTTTGTTTGTACATAAGAGACCCTACCACTGGAACTTATGAAGTAACCTTTCAGGTTTTTCAGGTTTATTCGAAGACTCTGGGTATGTTCCAGTGATAGGGTCTCTGATGTTCATACAAAATGAGCCCAAACTCGGTATGCCTAGCTCTACTCACATATGAGTACCAGCAAGAGTGATCGAATAACCCTGGAAGGTTACTTCATAAGTTCCAGTGGTAGGGTCTCTTATGTACAAACAAAATGAGCCCAAACTCGGCATGCCTAGCTTTACTTCCATATGAGTACCAGCAAGAGTCATCGAATAACCCTGGAAGGTTACTTCATAAGTTTCAGTGGTTGGGTCTCTTATGTACAAACAAAATGAGCCCAAACTCGGCATGCCTAGCTCTACTCACATATAAGAACCAGCAAGAGTCATCGAATAACCCTGGAAGGTTACTTCATAAGTTCCAGTGGTAGGGTCTTTTATGTACAAACAAAATGAGCCCAAACTCGGCATGCCTAGCTCTACTCACATAAGAGTACCAGTAAGACTCATCGAATAACCTTGGAAGGTTACTTCACTAGTACCAGTGGTAGGGTCTCACTAAAACAAATAAAATGAGACCCAACCTGGCATAACTAGGTCTACTCTTTTACGAGTTCCAGTCGCAACACTTGAATGGGATGGTATACCATCAGTCCACATAATCTTACCAGATTTCAACGCAAGAAACAAAATAATATCTAAATACCGAAATATATCCTGAATCAACATAATGGAAAAATAAAGTAATAATGTCCATTTAGGTATATAAAAATAAGAAACTTATTTGTACGTAATTTGCACAGCCAGGCCTATAACACATAGATACATATCACAAAAAATTCTAAGTCTCAAAGTTATGTAGTTGAACTACATTTCCGCAAATTACCGTACGTAGTACGTACTGTTGCCGCCGTGTCGCTGTAGTGACGCCATTTTGTACCTACTAATTTTGTAAACGCGTCCTTAATTGGAATGAGTACCTAGTTATAAAAACAAAATCGATAAAGCAAATTTTTATTGGCCGGATTAAAGTATTTTGTTTTAACTGCTCCTCAAGAGGATTAACTATTGTAAAATCGTTTGATCTGTGATATTACTTCTGAGAAACATGTTAATCATGAGTCGTAGTTAGTAATGAAAATGTCGAGAAGCGAGATACATTTAAGACAAGAAAACGATCGGCTGAGCCTTGACTGCAAAGTAAGGGCCGATCAAACGATAATTACAACTTATTGTTAAACAATGCATCCAGGACTTTATCTTCCCACAAATCGGTGTAACTTGTTCTTGGTAAACAACTTACCTAACACGTATTTAAGGGTGCTGTGTTGCTTATCAGTCAATAACTTAAATAAAACCTAGCTAATTTGTTGTGTCAGAACGTCGTGAATATATAATTAAAAAATGTTAACGTGCTTATAAAGTACTTATATAGCGCTAAGACCGGTTAAAGAGGTCAAACGAGGATAAATGTTCAAAACATTTTTAAAACGTTTGTCAAGTATGTTTATATTACTTAACATTGTGAACAGACACACTTAACAGTGTGTGCTGAAGACAAATCATGGACAGCATAATGTGCATCACCTAAGTACTATTTTAAATGCGAAAAATTGTGGAGATACATGGGTCGCTGTATGGAATATGGATGTTTGATACTCTGTCACGGAAAAAGCTGAACGGAACGGAACTCATGGAACTTTACAGTATATTAAGATTATACTTCAGATAATCATATTATGATTTACTGAGAAAACCGAACACCATTTTATTTTTTTAAATAATCCGGTCTGAGCAGTGTGAAATTCGGCATAGGTAGTTATAATAACAATCTCTGTATAAATTCAATTCTTCCGTTACTGTCAGACAACGCGCAGCCGAAACTATTGGTGCTAACATTATTATTCAAAGGGCGCAAATAGCTGAAATTAGGCATGTACATAATAATATCTTCCTTGGGAAGCGTAGGAATGCACTAAGAAATTTCCCAAAATTGCCATGGGATGGGTCAAAACTCTTAATTTATTAAAATGTGCGAACATAGCTGGTGGCAATATTGATAAATAATTCATTAAAAATACATCAAATGCAATTAAATAAAACATTTTGGTAGTAAGAAAATAGAACAACAAGTATGATGGGTGATGAGACTTCATCGTTAATCTAGTACAAATAGTATTTAGTGATCACAGTCGATTACTCGAATACTTTCGAGCAGCATAGTAACAATTAAAGTAGGTAATAGTAATTGCTTTCTTGGCAGAAACTGAGATGAGAAAGTACATAAATCAGTTGTAAGTGATCGCAGTCAACTTGCGTCAATCTTTTTACGTAATCGTTAAAAGCGTCTTGTTTGCCAGATTCCTCGATTAAAAAGTTTTGTCTCTATCTATCTATATAATTGATGGGATCCAACCCAAACTGATAAACGATATAAATTTAGATATTGACATATTTTTTTTTTTAAGTCTTGACTTATTTTTCTATTAACATATTGTGAGTGCAAGGCAATTAGCTTACACGATGCAAGATGCCAACTATTTAAATTTCTTGCGGGTGCAAGGCTCTTTGAAGAGGCACTCCTATCTGTCAATAGGTATCATCTACATATATCCTCGTCTACACCAATATAATTAAGCCGCAGTTAATTAAATTTGAAATAATATTTTTGCATTTGACAGCTCAATTATGATATTTCATTAATGGTCATCGTATACGACGACCTGACACCGCAACACTTAAAGATCAGAGCAAAATAAAGAATGCTCAGCGGTATAAATCAGTTACAGTTTCATATATTTTATACTTCTAGATGCTGCAAGCTGTAGTTATTTTTGTCTTATTTGTATAATAAGCATTATTGCGTGCTAACACAGACAGAATCTTCGGAATACTTTGTGTACAAAAGTACACTTTACTGTTTTAATTCTATGTTCCTTTGCTACATGATTCATCATGGCCTTCTAAATGTCAAGGAGCCGAGTCCTAGCTCCAACGATGGGATTACATAACATGCTGAGCAGTTTATTCTATAAGATCCTAGATCACGACACATAGGTACAACAAGATGACTCCATTCTAAAAATAATCATCTTACACCGTTCTTTTTATTTATAGTTATCGATTCTTCCTCAATAGATATTTACCAACTGAGTCAATATCAACCAGAAGTAGTAATATATACAATCTCTTATGAAGTTATACCTCCGATAAACTTAATGTTTTTAGTTGACAATAGTGTTTAACTCGATGATGTCATTTGTCATGATGCAAATAAAATAAAACCTAGCAACTATTATGAATAACATTATAAACAAATGTATGGATATTTATGACAAGAGAGTTAATAACACCCTTTCATAAATTAATTCAATATCCTTTGTAATTAATGCCGATTGTTTAATAGATTTACCTTTTTTCCAATACTGAACTGGAGAATTTACGTACATAATATTAAGGTTTTCATAACTTAGAAAGTTATGAGGTTTGTTGATGTTTTAGCGTAAAATTGACGCTGCGCCGGGTATTTTAAGGGTTAGATCCCAATACAGGACTTCATCATCAGACCTTAAAGGTCCACTGCTGGACTAGGCCTCTCCTTTGAAAGGAGGAATTGGCCTACTATACCACGTTGGCCAAACGGGTTGGTATATGGTTTGTATCAAGTTTTCCTTCTCTTACAGTGCTGTTCTCTGCATAATATGCTCCCTCTGTCGGCTCTTATGACACCCATGGGATGATATGGGGTGGTGACATTCCGGTACAATATAGGACAATCACATTAAAATCTTTATGTTTACAAAACCGTATTATGGCCTCTCCTTTCTTTAAAACGTATGAAGAACTGTCTGATTGCTATAACAGTTACAAAAATGTATTTAAAAACATTGTTAAGATTTAGCTTCCTACTTACGTCACTGACGGATGTACTCTTAACATGACGGTAAAGAATTTAAATACTAACGTTATACTTGAATGCAAAATAAAACTAAAATTGTTGCTTGATGAGCGTTTTTGTCCGTTAAAATGGCGGGTATTATGTTTGACATGTGCTTGACATGACGTGACATACGACGCAAAAAATGTGTTTGTTTGTGAACGAGTAAAATCTAATGACATATACGGCAAATAATTTGTGGTATTTTATTTATTTAATATTGCGGAATTGCTTCGGTGCTTATTGTTTATGTGATTAAAACGATTTACAAGAACCAGTTGTATTAAAGCAAAAAATAAGAATCTGTTTACATGTCTTCTTTACAGCTGATAGAGAGGTGCATAAACAGCAATTTTAAGCCAAGTTGTATTTCGCGTTCACAATAATTTGGTAAAAATATGATCTTCCATTTAGTTTTAGATTTTTTGTCCTATATGTTTTGTGGTAATGTATTAAGTGTGTCATTTTGTGTAACAAAAATAAATATTTTGTTAATCTTTTATTTCTCTCTTTTTGCTTCTTCGAAGCTCATCATTACGTGATATTGAGTAGCAAAAAGATCGCACTTGACTCTGGTGTGATTATTTATTACTGCATACTGTGCAAATTAAATCCGTTAAATGCTATCACTAAGCTGGCTTGCCTAACCACAGGTCATGCTTCGAAGTCACGACCTCGTGATAAATTGGACGACGTCGCACGTTAGATGTCCGGCTGAACACAAGAGCCGTGATGTTTTGTTTAACTAGCTGTGTGCCGCGGTGCAACCAGCTCTAAGCCTCCGCCAAATGTATATACCACTAAGTTTGTCTTCTCCCACGGTAGTAGCTGAATTCTGTAGCAAAATTTCCGACTTGCCGCTGAGAATACCAATTCTGCCGGCGCGCGGCGTTCTACCGAAATTATTGTGTTGTAATTCATGGGGTGATGTTTCATAACCTTAACCTGCCTCATTAAATAGGTATCTAACCAAAAACTGTTTGCTTCTAAGATTAACGCATGTTAAGTTTGAAGTGAAGGTTGAATTCATGAAACTAATCCCTGAACCGATTGTGCAAATATTGCACCTAATATTTACAAAGATTAACCCATACCATCCCATATTAGCAGCTAGGCTTTTGAATATTTTTGCGATACCGGTACTGAAAAACTAAATACCGTTATTGCTAATATCTTAATTAGCGTTATAACACGTCATTACTTTACGGTCATGTCCTTCTTATGACTTTGTTGTTTTGTGCTGATTCTGATTACAGAGTTACTATTTTATACTGGTTGTCCGTGTGGTGACGGATTAAGAATACGGAATGTCACCACCCCATATTATCCCATGGGTGTCGTAAGAGCCGACAGAGGGAGCATATTATGCAGAGAACAACACTGTAAAAGAAGGAAAACTTGATACAAACCCTATACCAACCCGTTTGGCCAGCGTGGTATAGTAGGCCAATTCCTCCTTTCAAAGGAGAGGCCTAGTCCAGCAGTGGACTGTTAAAGGCTGATGATGATGATGATTTTATACTGGAAGTAAGCTGGCTAGCGTCTATGTATATGGCGACCCATATTCTAACCTGAGTAATATAAAAAATACTAGTATGACCGTTATGGAATATAATACCTTAGTAAGACGGTTGAATTTTAAATCTTATTTCAAACAAACATACTACTGCTTTAGCTTTATAATAGTGAGCCAACAATGTTCGACATGGCCAGCATTAATTTGACTTAAAGTGGAGCAGGTTGGGCATTGTTTGCAGAATATGACATAGCATCACGACTGCATACCAGGGGGTTAGACAGTGGTGTCACATACCTACTTTTCACTTACCCAGTTAAGACCAGGAAAACATTTGTTTTCGCTTAGCACTGCAAAGCAAAATACGCGAAGCGTCGACCTGATTGCATACAAAAAGAACATAGCCATCCAAGTAGGAAGGATGTGCTGTTTTTTGGATTCTGCTTCCTTATCAGATTTAAGTCGTGTAGTGGGTATTAGAAAAAAATGCAACTAATGGGAAGTAGAGAAGCAGAAGCGGTTGTTATGACTGCCGATGACATATCTTACCAAGTGAAAGCATTTGCGATAAAAACAATTTTATGCAGATTTTCGTAAGCAATTAGCCTAGGAAAACTAGCAACGCTTTACTATTCAAAATACGAACATCGGCCCCGATAAACCTCTGTCAATCAAGAATGCACTTGCAAAAAACCTGGAGCACGACATATCAGTCGCCTAAGGCGGTGTTGTGCAGAGGTACGTAAGTCGAGAAAATTTATAGTATCAGTCTTTAGCTCGGAACCGCTGGCATTCAAGGTATTTAAAATTAAATGATTATTTGCATTTTTCGATAATCCACCTCTCTATGCCTTGTTCAAATATATTTCAAAGCATTCTTCTAATGATTGTAAGACAGTGTAGATGATGATTTATATTCTTCAGCATTTTCGTGGCACGCAAAAAGTCGTTTGGATTTTAGTATAGTTTTACAGGCCTGTTTATTTATTTGTAAAGATGCTTAAGATCAAAAAGTCCTGATAACTCTTACCTATAAAGTTTAGTGAACCAAAGAAAATGTAAATTTACTTTAATTTATAACAAACTAAGCAACTAACAGCCCGTATGGTTTTACCACTAGCTAATCATACGTATGTATGTATAAGTGTGAAAATATAACAGTATCTAGCGACCAACTTAGTCATTCAGTCGTGACTGGCGCTACTATAGTCGCCATTATTCCATAAATGTTCCCAGTAACTTGTAGTTCCGATTTTAGCCGCTATTAGTATAAGATTGTAATACTTTATGGCACCACGATAACTGCCGATTAGTGTCTAGACTTGCGCAGTTAACGTCTCCGTGAATATTAAAAGGAAAATTTCTTCCGTATAGCTGTGAAATTGCGCGCTTAAGCTGTTATATTTTTCAATTTCCTAGTTTACAAGGGGCGAGTTACAACTTCTTTGCTATGACAATTTTTGGAAAACAAGTCTAATAATTATATTAATCCAGTAATCCAAAAGGCTATTAAAATTTGCATACCACCAAAATGCCAAAAATTACAAAAAAAAATAACGACAGAGGTCATACTTCTTGCATCGTCTACACCGTCTTACAAATCTACGGATCACAAACTTGGTCATTAACCAAACAGCAAAAGACCGTACTCGGGTTTTGCCAGAGGGCAATGGAACGTAGTATTTTAGGATTCAAACTTACAGACCGCATCAGAAACACAATGCTACGTTCCAAAACACAAATTGTCGATGTAGGCCACTCAGCTGCCAAATTAAAATGGAACTGCCACGTTTGCCGTATGCCAGAACCATTATGAGCAGGAACAACCACAAGGTGGATGCCTAGTAGCAATAAACGGCAACGGGGAAGGCCCAGAAGGAGATGGCGGGATGAGTTGGACGCATATTGGAGGGATTGGCGGGAACTCGCATGTGATCGCGACGGGTGGAAGTTGGAAGGGGAGGGCTTTGCCCAGCAGTGGGACACAAATGAGACTTGTAATAATAATAATAATAAGTCTAATGAATTTTAGTCGTTCCCTTTCATATATGTATCTAACTAAAACGCCTGTTTAAATAAAATTATTGCTTTACTGACTGATGACAGACAACGCACAGCGATAACTATTGGCAAAGAGCTCAGATATTTACATAGAGGCGCATTTCCTATGGGCGCTCTGAAGACAAAATTTCTGTGATCCAAATAGCCGCTTGGCGGCGTGGCAGTCGCCCTGTGACAGCTGTCTCCACGAGAGCATGAGAGACGAACGTTCCTCCTGTGTATCTTAACTACGAGAGCAAGAGAGACGGAGAACGACGCCAGCGCCGGCAACGGCGCCAACTACGAACTAAACTGGAGACAGTCTCCACTTGGAATCGGCACACGAAATCCTTAAGAACTGCGCTTCTATGTACCTAAATCTGTATTCATTGCTATTGGGCGCAAGAAGCTAAAAGTTGGCATGTTACTTGGGTACCGTAGGGGTGACCTAGAAGAGATTTCCCAAAATTACTAAGGTTCATAAAAACAGGTATACACATCATCAGCCTTTAACAGTCCACTGCTGGACTAGGCGTCTCCTTTGAAAGGACGAATTGGCCTACTATACCACGCTGGCCAAACGGGTTGGTATAGGGTTTGTATCAAGTTTTCCTTCTCTTACTGTGCTGTTCTCTGCATAATATGCTCCCTCTGTCGGCTCTTACGACACCCATAGGATGATAAGGGGTGGTGACATTCCGTATTCTTAATCCGTCACCACACGGACCCAAAACAGGTATATTTAAAAAAATTGCAGGCGTAGGTAACTGCGGGCGAAAAGTCTAGTATTACATAAAAATCATTTACTATCTTTTATGATTTGATTTTTGTGTGCAATTGGTAGGTCCGAGAGGCTATATTTTTGGACATGTTTTAGTTTTATGTTTTGGTATAAAAAGATACCTTTAGGCTACCTATAGCTAATATACCTACCTATAGCGCCACAAAAACGACTGCTATTATGGCTAAACAGCGTTCGCGGGTCAGCTAGTATTAATTTTAGAATAGTTTGAGCATAGATGAGAGAATTAGCAGATGGAACGCACGGCACAGTTGCGTGCGGCCACTAAAGCAAATACAAAATTGAAAAGCGAATACAAACTCGTCTCAGTGCGCTACGACGCATCGTACAGTTCACGCGTCACGATCACTTCAACTTTTAAATTCTCAAACACAGATTTAACAAACAAGAACCAGATGTAGCGTATTCGTCCAACTAAGTGAGGCACGTTGACAGCTATGTGTGCGTGACATTTGGCGACTGGCACTGTACGGACACGCGGTTCTATGTGTGTGTAAAGTTGCCAGATTATGAATAATCTCCCACTATTTTGCATATAGTTTTTGCAAACGAATATAAAAAAATTACATACCTAGGTAATATTTTATATTCGTTTGTGGTTTTGAAGAATTTACCATAGATTTAATTAATGCTTTTAATATGAAATGCTGTTGTGAAAATTATTCAAATAAAAGATACCATTAAAGTATGCTTTTATAAATACATTTCTTAAAAAATGTAGGCTCCGAGTTAAGTTTTAACAAATTTTATTCGTAAATTGAGAAATAAATAGATAGGCTTGCGTCATAAATATTAATTAGCTAAAAACATTTTGTCATGCATACAATAAATTATGAATATCATAATCATAAATCGTAACCAAAAAAAATTGCAATTAAAAATAAATAATGGCTACAATCAATAATTTCTGTTTCTGTACTTAATGTACACACGGCGCCAAGTCAAGCTAAATAGTCGAAGTACGATTTTGATACTTATTCCCTACGCCATAAGAACGGTACAAAGGTCTAACAACGGTACAAAGGTCAAAGTGTATAGCTTGACAAGTAGCCGCGTGTACACGAATATTTGGATCGTTTGGGGATCGAACTCAAAACAATGTATATACTAATGGAAATCCTATTAGTATATTTATAAGAATAAATATAATCTACAATATACTTTTACAATACGTTAATGTATTTTTCATTAACATGACAATCATTATTACCTACATAATCAATTGACAAGTGCATTTTCCCTAATTCAGGGAAAACGGTGTCGACGTAAACTGGCAACACTTACATATTTTCTGCAGAAATACGAATTTTATCGAAATAATATTATAAAACGGTCAAATAATCCATAGTTATCTGTAAGAATATATTCCATCTTCCCGTATTTGCTTTTAGAAACAACTTTTACAATGTTTAAAAACGCAAGACGGCATTTTATGAATTTTAAAGCAGGATCGATCGTGGCGTGTGAACTGTGCGATGCTTCGCAGCGCACTGAGTCGAGTTTGTATTCGCTTTTCAATTTTGTATTTGCTTTAGTGGCCTCACGCAAGTGTTCCGCGCGCTCTGTCTGCCTTTTATTCTATAGTCTTAGTTCTCAAAATGCCGTCTTGCGTTCTTAAACACTGTAAAAGTTGTTCCTAAAAACAAAAACAGGAAAATGGAATATCTTTTCACAGGTAACTATTGATAATTTGACTGTTTCCTAATTTAATTTCGATAAAATTCGTATTTGTGCAAGAAATATGTAAGTGTTGCCAGTTTTTGTCGACGCCGTTCTGCCTGAATTAGGGAAAATGCACTTGTCAATTGATTATGTGATAATGATTGTCATGTTAATGAAAAATACATTACCGTATTATAAAAGTATATTGTAGATATATCTTCTTTCTCATAAATATAGTAATAGAATTTCAATTTCCATTAGTATATACCTTACATAATATTGTTTTGAGTTCGATCCCCAAACGATCTAAATATTCGTGTACACCCTGCTACTCGTCAAGCTTATACACTTTGACCTTTGCACCGTTCTTATGGCGTAAAGAATAAGTATCAAAATCGTACAGCAAATGTTTAGCTTGACTTGGCGCCGTGTGTACATACATACTTATGGCGTAGGGAATAAGTATCAAAATCGTACAGCAACTGTTTAGCTTGACTTGGCGCCCTGTATACATATATACTAATGGCGTAGGGAATAAGTATCAAAATCGTACAGCAACTGTTTAGCTTGACTTGGTGCCGTGTGTACATACATACTTATGGCTTAGGGAATAAGTATCAAAATCGTACAGCAACTGTGTAGCTTGACTTGGCGCCGTGTGTACATACATACTTATGGCGTAGGGAATAAGTATCAAAATCGTACAGCAACTGTTTAGCTTGACTTGGCGCCGTGTGTACATACATACTTATGGCGTAGGGAATAAGTATCAAAATCGTACAGCAACTGTTTAGCTTGACTTGGCGCCGTGTGTACATACATGCTTATGGCGTAGGGAATAAGTATCAAAATCGTACAGCAACTGTTTAGCTTGACTTGGCGCCGTGTGTACATACATACTTATGGCGTAGGGAATAAGTATCAAAATGGTACAGAAACTGTTTAGCTTGACTTGGAGCCGTGTATACATACATACTATTTAGTTCTCAACTAATCGACGCCAGCGGCTTCGCACGCACATATTATCTTATTTCTCGATTTGCCCGATCCCGTGGGAATTTCGAGAAATCCCGTCTTAGTGCACCTCTACGGTTCCCAAGAAACATACATGCTAAATTTCAGCTTCATGCGCCGAGTAGTTTCAGCTGTAGCTTGTCTGTCAGTCAGTCAGTAACGCAAGGATTTTATATATACAGATTTACGAAGTAGTTAAAACTTAACTCGGTACCTACATTTAAGAAATGTATTTATAAAAGCATTAATTAAATCCATGGTAAATTCTTCAAAACCGCAAATGAATATAAGAATATTACATAACTATATGCAAAATACTGGGAGATTATTCATAATCTGGCAACTTTACACACACATAGACGCGCGTGTCCGTACAGTGCCAGTCGCCAAAGGTCACGCACACATAGCTGTCAACGTGCCACGCTTAGTTGGACGAATACGCTATATCTGATACTTGTCTCATCTGTGAGTTTGAGCATTAACACGTTCACTGCGGGAGCTTAAAACCCGTCTCGAATTCGAATGCGTTACGAGATATAATACGCCCCGTAAATTACTACTACATTGTGCGTTACGGGTATAAAAGTGCCCCGTACACCCTTATTGCTTTCTTAGTCTATAACTGGCTGAAACTTTACGTTTACTTTTATTTTATTTTATAATCTGATAGATTATGAAATGAGCTATGTCACAGTCTTTTCGCCAGTAGATTTGGCAAAATTTGACGAAAATGAAACGAAAACAAATTGAGCGGGGTCTGGGTAACCCCGTACCGCACTTCAAATAATAAAATACGGGACTGTACTGCCCCGTAACGCACAGAACTCAATTATATCAATAAAGTTACAGTGATGGGAAATAAACGAAACGATAAATTTCTTGAATAAAAAAAATATTTCAGCTGAGGAACTTTATTTAGGAACTTAGGTTACACATTTTACAGGTACATATGTGAATCAAAAATATTTAAACTGTGGGAGTAATACAGTTTAGCTTACTAGAGAACATTATGACACTAAATTCAAAAATATTGGTATGTATATTAATATATTGAAACTGAATAAAGGTGTATTAAGTTTGTTTATTATTATTATAATGAAAATATGATCTAGGCACGAACATTTTAATATTTGACAGTTCCAACATACGTCGCGATCGCTTCACTATCGATAATTAAACACTACGTCTTGTGCTAATAACAGCATTAATGCTGATGAGCTCACGACCCCGTACGGGAACACAATAATTTATACGGGATTTTTTGAACCCCGTATCGCACTGGAAGGTATTTTTTTCACTCTGGTCGTAACGGGGTTTATAAGACCCCGTATGTTTTTAAAATATTAACTGATTCTTTAATCGGCGTACATGAAAAATATATATTTATCTCTCCCATACAGTAATTAATTACATAGATACAGCTCCCGCACCAGCGAGTAAACCCTATTTTTCCCGTCCGCACTGAACTACAGCAGTGTACGAGGTTGAAAAAACCCCGTAACGCAGTGAACGTGTTAAGAAAAACAAGAGGAGATTTAATTTATGCGCTATAACCCGAATGGTATTTATATTCAGAAAACACAATCAAGTTATTTTACAGCATACGAGCGAGTGCTTGACTTATTTTTAAAATAAAATCTAATGTCAAATAAGACTTTAATAGTGTAGGTTTTAAGTATAAACAGGGACCGATGACGAATTCTGCTATTTGTGTTATCAGTTTCAAATATATAAATATATATTACCTCTTAACATTTTATCTAAGTCGTGAGAACCAAGTCCTACTAACAACATATTATCTTCCCAATCAGATATTTCACCTCATTTTGATAAGACGATTCCACTTGGGCGACCGACGTTAAGGTACACACAGCAACACATCAAGTAAGACACTTTTACTTTAGTACCGTTCTTATGACGTAGGAAATAAGTATTAAACTCGTAAGGCAACTGTAAAGTTTGACTTGGCGCTGTGCATCAGCACAGAATAAACTTGAATTTTATCAATTTCTTGCACTAAGGTGAGTGTTAGTTTTGCTTCACTCGCATAGACAAGGCCTAAACTAATGTAGGCCATACACGCTACGGTCAACCGGAAAGGTTACCTGTGCAGGTCAAACATTTACATAAAACTGCACAGGTGTATTCCCACACACACTCTGTTATAACTGCGCGGTATACCTGCACAGGTAAACCTCTCCGGTAAACCGTAGCGTGTATGGCGGCCATAAGACATTTTCATCATTCGAATGACGAAAATGTCTTATGGCCGCATTATTTCATTATTCGAGCTAACAACGGATTTGGTTACTTGAGATACGTATTTTGTATAGAGTTTATGGATTTATTGAAACCACCGGTTAGGAATGAGATAGGGTGCTACTCCGAGACTTGGCCAAGATACGTCTTGAGTGCCACGTTGACCCTTCTCTCCTTTGACCGTGACATGACACATGACCGATAATCTCTCATTTCACTCATTATTGGACGCACGTGATGTCTAATGTTATCTATTTGAATTATCAGTCAGGAGGTAATACCATTAACTGAGACATTGTCAACATTCAATTATGATATTTATGTGCTTTAAGTTATACTGTATCTAAGCAAGTCAGCCATAGTCTAGTGGAGTAATACTGTTACGCCATCTATCGGTGAATGGGGGTACTAGAAGAGATTGAATGTATCGGTGGTTTAAAGGTAATTCAGCTACTCTGTACTAGATGGCGTTGCTGTATCGAGCATAGACTGTTCGCGATTAATCGACAGTTTTGTGGAAGTATCTAGAATGTGCTAGTGATGTTATCCGGCCAGTATAAATAGAGCGAGAGCGCGCGAGACAGGACAGTAACAATTGAATATCGAAGCGATCAACAAGAAGCGAAAGGAAGTAATTCGGAAGTGTTTAGTGGTGTTTTATTAGTGTTGTTCTAGTGGTGTGAATAGTGTGTTTTACTAGTGAAGTGAAAATTAAGTGTGTGTATCTAGTGTTATACTTAGTGTTTGTGTAGTAAATAAAGTTCAGTTTTCTGGCATAGTGAGTTATAATTTATCGTCGAACCCCAGCTCGTAACAATACTATAGTATTATATTTATGTCGTAGAGATAGAATGGATACTGGAGCCTCGAGGGTGACAAAGTTGTTACCGCGATAACCAAACTCCGACGCGGTAGGAGCCCCAAAGCCGCGCCCGAAGACTAGCTTATTATATTGTTTTGATCCATTTAAACTGTTTAAATACGTAAAAGTAGAATTATGTGCCACTATTGCAAGGAATTTTACCACCACTCTAGAAATAAGTAGGCGTCTAGAATATTTTACCATACATGTATAAAACATAATACGCAACATTATTAGTAAGGCGCGTGCCCTAGATGTCAATCTAGTTTTAGTATTATATCCAAGTAGAATGAGGTAAACTATAGACACTGCACCTACAGACCGTGTGGTGACCATACACGAAGCAAATGGCATCATTGGCAAAATACGACGTCAAATACAATAGATTCAATCAAACAAGTCGGCGCTGGAACAGTTTGAAAAAAAATCCCTAGGCTCGCTCATAGAGTCGAGTCACACTAGAAACTGGTTTTGTATACGAATGTCAATGTGCGTGTAAAGTATTACTGAAAGCGACGATGTCGTGCTGAGCAATTCTCGCCCGTATGGTGGTCTATGGGGAAGTTGTTCGCTAAATCCTCCTTTGACTTAAAATTCTACTATGACTCAAATTAGAAGAGGCCTAAGTCCGGCAGTGGACTGGGAAAGGCTGTATCATGTATGATGATGGATTATCTACAATACTCATATAGGCGATTTTATTTCTTTAATGCAAAAATATTAGAAGAGCTTTGTTAGAATTGCATACAATAAACGGAGATAGTATGCCTAACGAAAATTGGCCGAGGACAATGGGTAAAACTGCGATAAGTTGATTGAAAAAAATTTCACTCGTTTGATTTGTTTCTATAATTCTTATTTTTGGATTACGAAGCCATGTAGGTACTAGCAGTTTGTCAATGAGTTAAAATGCAATATTATGACTTTTTTATTAGTATCATTCACATAAAACCAACAAAAGATATAAAAGTGCGACACCGGCCTTAAAGCTACGGCAAACAAAGGTCAAAAAAGTACTTAAATTACTTATATCTACATCTCGACCTGTGCACATCAGATTGGCTGAAATTAGTCATAACAGTTCAAGGTGTATGACGGTAAATACAAACTTATACAACAATGACCTACATTGTAACCATAGGTACCTACTATAGAATACTCGATGACTTTTCGCAAAGAGTTATCAATGTCGGTGAAAGGGCCAAACAGTAGCTATTGGACGGAAGTATGTGAGCGTGTGTGTGACTGTGTACTATGTACATAATGCGTGTGTATGTGTGTGTATTACAAAACACAGCACGTGCCTATATAATAGTAGTTCCGATATCAATAAAACGTTAGCGATGTTGTAATATGCGCAATTTTACAATTCTCTTTTAGTGCATGTGTTGAATTCTAATCAATTTTCTGACGATAATTTTGTTATACCGCTTCAGAAACGACCACAGTCAAGGGCTTTGAGAGTGAGCCCAACGTTCAATGGGTTTACCTAGCTTATGAGTATCGAGGCAATAGGCAAACATATTACGGTACATAATTTGGGTGACAAGTTAGAAGAATCAAAAGCCTTTAGGTACTGATTCTCTCAATATTTTAGTTAAATCAAAGTTTAAAAAATAAATTTCACATTTTGTGCTGAAAGGAAACGTAGGAAGTTTTGCCCTTTGTAGAAACGTAGGAATGTTTTCATGAAATAACGACAACTGAGAAAGCATTATGATAGACACAACATTTAATTTTGTCCTGTTAAGGGATTCACACACATTAATTCTAAATACCATCTAAGTGACATAGGGCAACTCACAAACAGTCATCCCAAACTGAGCCTGCAGGTGCAGTGGTTACCAGAAAACTGATAAACATACTTTTATGTTCTTAAATACATCCATACTAATATTATAAATTCGAAAGTGTGTATGTATGTTCCGTTTTCACGCTAAAACGGCTGAACCGATTTTGTTGAAATTTTATATACGGACATAGGCTACTATAAGTTGCAAATAATTAACTGGGAGGGATTGTAGGGAGAGGGTAGAAATTAGTACGGCACTAATTTACCCCTTGGAAGTAAGAACGCATGCGCTGTAATAATTGAGTACGCATGTGCTATCGTATATCACTGTCAGTACTCACACACAGACTGTCATATTGTGACATCATACAGACTGTCATATTGTGCACGGTGCTTACATTGTTCGCATATATTATTAGAAACTAGTAATTATATACTACGCTTAAACGGCTGAAACGATTGTCTCAACTTATATTATAAATGCGAAAGTTTTCATTGATATAATTCATAATAATATATTGGACATGTATTGGAACATGGCTTTGACATTTGTCTGTATGCAAGGTGATGGTATTATGTACCTTTCGGTATATAATGTCATGGATACTGACCGAGTTACTTTGAACCCTATATTGTTTCTTCTGAAGTCTTTAGAGTAATCAGGAGTGTCTTCACACAAATTGAGACTGAAAGTAAATATGTGTTACCCCGAATTTAACGCGTGCGAAGCCGCGGGCAAAAGCTAGTTCCTATTATAAACTAAACTTACACCCTAAGCCCTAGCTCCACCCGCGTAAATCCTTAAACCTGTCCAAACTATCTAGTGGCGAAAACGATGCCTAGTCACTACCACTACCAACAGGCTAGTATTCATCTCCTCATTACAAATACTTACTGTGCATAGCATCTATATTTACGAGATGGCCAAGTTTGACAAATATAATATGACAATGTTTGAAGTTAATTCAAATTTCAATAAAAGGACGACTACACACATTAGTCTGAAAATGCCTGTTCCTTCCTTAGAGTTGTTCCGTAAAAGCTGCTCATATATGGCATCTTTTATATATAATTATTTGCCGCGAGAAACAGTTAAACAGCCTTGCAATAAATTCTGCATTGACTTAAAAAAATGGTTAATTGAGGAGAGCTTTTATACGGTTGAAGAATTTTTACAAAAAGGGTCATGTCGATTTTTCTGGGTGTTTCTATGTATAATATGTATGTATTTACAAAAAAAAGTATATAATTATGTATGTTTATCCATTATCTAGTACCCATAGTACAAGCTCTGCTTAGTTTGGGACTAGATGGTGATGTGTGTATGTGGTAGAATATCATTATTATTATATATATATATATATATATATATATATATATATATATATATATATATATATATATATATATATATATATATATATATGGCAATGCACTGTAGATGATTGTATACGTTATGTTGATTTAAATATGAAGTTAAATATAAGCTTTAAATATTTGCATGCCAACTTATTTGGCGGAATGTGTCGCTGCTCTAAATATAATAATATTGTACCAACTATTGTATAAACCACATTTTACGCAAATAAATGATATTATTATTATTATTAATTTCGGTAGTGACGCTTGCAATACTACTTACTCTTAATTACTAGAATTGTAATTTTGCGGTGGACGCGTTAATGTTTTGAAATACATGAATCCATAAATACATCCCTAGGCTCGCTCATAGAGTCGAGTCACACTAGAAACTGGTTTTGTATACGAATGTCATCTATCGGTGAATGGGGGTACTAGAAGAGATTGAATGTATCGGTGGTTTAAAGGTAATTCAGCTACTCTGTACTAGATGGCGTTGCTGTATCGAGCATAGACTGTTCGCGATTAATCGACAGTTTTGTGGAAGTATCTAGAATGTGCTAGTGATGTTATCCGGCCAGTATAAATAGAGCGAGAGCGCGCGAGACAGGACAGTAACAATTGAATATCGAAGCGATCAACAAGAAGCGAAAGGAAGTAATTCGGAAGTGTTTAGTGGTGTTTTATTAGTGTTGTTCTAGTGGTGTGAATAGTGTGTTTTACTAGTGAAGTGAAAATTAAGTGTGTGTATCTAGTGTTATACTTAGTGTTTGTGTAGTAAATAAAGTTCAGTTTTCTGGCATAGTGAGTTATAATTTATCGTCGAACCCCAGCTCGTAACAATACTATAGTATTATATTTATGTCGTAGAGATAGAATGGATACTGGAGCCTCGAGGGTGACAAAGTTGTTACCGCGATAACCAAACTCCGACGCGGTAGGAGCCCCAAAGCCGCGCCCGAAGACTAGCTTATTATATTGTTTTGATCCATTTAAACTGTTTAAATACGTAAAAGTAGAATTATGTGCCACTATTGCAAGGAATTTTACCACCACTCTAGAAATAAGTAGGCGTCTAGAATATTTTACCATACATGTATAAAACATAATACGCAACATTATTAGTAAGGCGCGTGCCCTAGATGTCAATCTAGTTTTAGTATTATATCCAAGTAGAATGAGGTAAACTATAGACACTGCACCTACAGACCGTGTGGTGACCATACACGAAGCAAATGGCATCATTGGCAAAATACGACGTCAAATACAATAGATTCAATCAAACAAGTCGGCGCTGGAACAGTTTGAAAAAAAATCCCTAGGCTCGCTCATAGAGTCGAGTCACACTAGAAACTGGTTTTGTATACGAATGTCAATGTGCGTGTAAAGTATTACTGAAAGCGACGATGTCGTGCTGAGCAATTCTCGCCCGTATGGTGGTCTATGGGGAAGTTGTTCGCTAAATCCTCCTTTGACTTAAAATTCTACTATGACTCAAATTAGAAGAGGCCTAAGTCCGGCAGTGGACTGGGAAAGGCTGTATCATGTATGATGATGGATTATCTACAATACTCATATAGGCGATTTTATTTCTTTAATGCAAAAATATTAGAAGAGCTTTGTTAGAATTGCATACAATAAACGGAGATAGTATGCCTAACGAAAATTGGCCGAGGACAATGGGTAAAACTGCGATAAGTTGATTGAAAAAAATTTCACTCGTTTGATTTGTTTCTATAATTCTTATTTTTGGATTACGAAGCCATGTAGGTACTAGCAGTTTGTCAATGAGTTAAAATGCAATATTATGACTTTTTTATTAGTATCATTCACATAAAACCAACAAAAGATATAAAAGTGCGACACCGGCCTTAAAGCTACGGCAAACAAAGGTCAAAAAAGTACTTAAATTACTTATATCTACATCTCGACCTGTGCACATCAGATTGGCTGAAATTAGTCATAACAGTTCAAGGTGTATGACGGTAAATACAAACTTATACAACAATGACCTACATTGTAACCATAGGTACCTACTATAGAATACTCGATGACTTTTCGCAAAGAGTTATCAATGTCGGTGAAAGGGCCAAACAGTAGCTATTGGACGGAAGTATGTGAGCGTGTGTGTGACTGTGTACTATGTACATAATGCGTGTGTATGTGTGTGTATTACAAAACACAGCACGTGCCTATATAATAGTAGTTCCGATATCAATAAAACGTTAGCGATGTTGTAATATGCGCAATTTTACAATTCTCTTTTAGTGCATGTGTTGAATTCTAATCAATTTTCTGACGATAATTTTGTTATACCGCTTCAGAAACGACCACAGTCAAGGGCTTTGAGAGTGAGCCCAACGTTCAATGGGTTTACCTAGCTTATGAGTATCGAGGCAATAGGCAAACATATTACGGTACATAATTTGGGTGACAAGTTAGAAGAATCAAAAGCCTTTAGGTACTGATTCTCTCAATATTTTAGTTAAATCAAAGTTTAAAAAATAAATTTCACATTTTGTGCTGAAAGGAAACGTAGGAAGTTTTGCCCTTTGTAGAAACGTAGGAATGTTTTCATGAAATAACGACAACTGAGAAAGCATTATGATAGACACAACATTTAATTTTGTCCTGTTAAGGGATTCACACACATTAATTCTAAATACCATCTAAGTGACATAGGGCAACTCACAAACAGTCATCCCAAACTGAGCCTGCAGGTGCAGTGGTTACCAGAAAACTGATAAACATACTTTTATGTTCTTAAATACATCCATACTAATATTATAAATTCGAAAGTGTGTATGTATGTTCCGTTTTCACGCTAAAACGGCTGAACCGATTTTGTTGAAATTTTATATACGGACATAGGCTACTATAAGTTGCAAATAATTAACTGGGAGGGATTGTAGGGAGAGGGTAGAAATTAGTACGGCACTAATTTACCCCTTGGAAGTAAGAACGCATGCGCTGTAATAATTGAGTACGCATGTGCTATCGTATATCACTGTCAGTACTCACACACAGACTGTCATATTGTGACATCATACAGACTGTCATATTGTGCACGGTGCTTACATTGTTCGCATATATTATTAGAAACTAGTAATTATATACTACGCTTAAACGGCTGAAACGATTGTCTCAACTTATATTATAAATGCGAAAGTTTTCATTGATATAATTCATAATAATATATTGGACATGTATTGGAACATGGCTTTGACATTTGTCTGTATGCAAGGTGATGGTATTATGTACCTTTCGGTATATAATGTCATGGATACTGACCGAGTTACTTTGAACCCTATATTGTTTCTTCTGAAGTCTTTAGAGTAATCAGGAGTGTCTTCACACAAATTGAGACTGAAAGTAAATATGTGTTACCCCGAATTTAACGCGTGCGAAGCCGCGGGCAAAAGCTAGTTCCTATTATAAACTAAACTTACACCCTAAGCCCTAGCTCCACCCGCGTAAATCCTTAAACCTGTCCAAACTATCTAGTGGCGAAAACGATGCCTAGTCACTACCACTACCAACAGGCTAGTATTCATCTCCTCATTACAAATACTTACTGTGCATAGCATCTATATTTACGAGATGGCCAAGTTTGACAAATATAATATGACAATGTTTGAAGTTAATTCAAATTTCAATAAAAGGACGACTACACACATTAGTCTGAAAATGCCTGTTCCTTCCTTAGAGTTGTTCCGTAAAAGCTGCTCATATATGGCATCTTTTATATATAATTATTTGCCGCGAGAAACAGTTAAACAGCCTTGCAATAAATTCTGCATTGACTTAAAAAAATGGTTAATTGAGGAGAGCTTTTATACGGTTGAAGAATTTTTACAAAAAGGGTCATGTCGATTTTTCTGGGTGTTTCTATGTATAATATGTATGTATTTACAAAAAAAAGTATATAATTATGTATGTTTATCCATTATCTAGTACCCATAGTACAAGCTCTGCTTAGTTTGGGACTAGATGGTGATGTGTGTATGTGGTAGAATATCATTATTATTATTATATATATATATATATATATATATATATATATATGGCAATGCACTGTAGATGATTGTATACGTTATGTTGATTTAAATATGAAGTTAAATATAAGCTTTAAATATTTGCATGCCAACTTATTTGGCGGAATGTGTCGCTGCTCTAAATATAATAATATTGTACCAACTATTGTATAAACCACATTTTACGCAAATAAATGATATTATTATTATTATTAATTTCGGTAGTGACGCTTGCAATACTACTTACTCTTAATTACTAGAATTGTAATTTTGCGGTGGACGCGTTAATGTTTTGAAATACATGAATCCATAAATACATCCCTAGGCTCGCTCATAGAGTCGAGTCACACTAGAAACTGGTTTTGTATACGAATGTCAATGTGCGTGTAAAGTATTACTGAAAGCGACGATGTCGTGCTGAGCAATTCTCGCCCGTATGGTGGTCTATGGGGAAGTTGTTCGCTAAATCCTCCTTTGACTTAAAATTCTACTATGACTCAAATTAGAAGAGGCCTAAGTCCGGCAGTGGACTGGGAAAGGCTGTATCATGTATGATGATGGATTATCTACAATACTCATATAGGCGATTTTATTTCTTTAATGCAAAAATATTAGAAGAGCTTTGTTAGAATTGCATACAATAAACGGAGATAGTATGCCTAACGAAAATTGGCCGAGGACAATGGGTAAAACTGCGATAAGTTGATTGAAAAAAATTTCACTCGTTTGATTTGTTTCTATAATTCTTATTTTTGGATTACGAAGCCATGTAGGTACTAGCAGTTTGTCAATGAGTTAAAATGCAATATTATGACTTTTTTATTAGTATCATTCACATAAAACCAACAAAAGATATAAAAGTGCGACACCGGCCTTAAAGCTACGGCAAACAAAGGTCAAAAAAGTACTTAAATTACTTATATCTACATCTCGACCTGTGCACATCAGATTGGCTGAAATTAGTCATAACAGTTCAAGGTGTATGACGGTAAATACAAACTTATACAACAATGACCTACATTGTAACCATAGGTACCTACTATAGAATACTCGATGACTTTTCGCAAAGAGTTATCAATGTCGGTGAAAGGGCCAAACAGTAGCTATTGGACGGAAGTATGTGAGCGTGTGTGTGACTGTGTACTATGTACATAATGCGTGTGTATGTGTGTGTATTACAAAACACAGCACGTGCCTATATAATAGTAGTTCCGATATCAATAAAACGTTAGCGATGTTGTAATATGCGCAATTTTACAATTCTCTTTTAGTGCATGTGTTGAATTCTAATCAATTTTCTGACGATAATTTTGTTATACCGCTTCAGAAACGACCACAGTCAAGGGCTTTGAGAGTGAGCCCAACGTTCAATGGGTTTACCTAGCTTATGAGTATCGAGGCAATAGGCAAACATATTACGGTACATAATTTGGGTGACAAGTTAGAAGAATCAAAAGCCTTTAGGTACTGATTCTCTCAATATTTTAGTTAAATCAAAGTTTAAAAAATAAATTTCACATTTTGTGCTGAAAGGAAACGTAGGAAGTTTTGCCCTTTGTAGAAACGTAGGAATGTTTTCATGAAATAACGACAACTGAGAAAGCATTATGATAGACACAACATTTAATTTTGTCCTGTTAAGGGATTCACACACATTAATTCTAAATACCATCTAAGTGACATAGGGCAACTCACAAACAGTCATCCCAAACTGAGCCTGCAGGTGCAGTGGTTACCAGAAAACTGATAAACATACTTTTATGTTCTTAAATACATCCATACTAATATTATAAATTCGAAAGTGTGTATGTATGTTCCGTTTTCACGCTAAAACGGCTGAACCGATTTTGTTGAAATTTTATATACGGACATAGGCTACTATAAGTTGCAAATAATTAACTGGGAGGGATTGTAGGGAGAGGGTAGAAATTAGTACGGCACTAATTTACCCCTTGGAAGTAAGAACGCATGCGCTGTAATAATTGAGTACGCATGTGCTATCGTATATCACTGTCAGTACTCACACACAGACTGTCATATTGTGACATCATACAGACTGTCATATTGTGCACGGTGCTTACATTGTTCGCATATATTATTAGAAACTAGTAATTATATACTACGCTTAAACGGCTGAAACGATTGTCTCAACTTATATTATAAATGCGAAAGTTTTCATTGATATAATTCATAATAATATATTGGACATGTATTGGAACATGGCTTTGACATTTGTCTGTATGCAAGGTGATGGTATTATGTACCTTTCGGTATATAATGTCATGGATACTGACCGAGTTACTTTGAACCCTATATTGTTTCTTCTGAAGTCTTTAGAGTAATCAGGAGTGTCTTCACACAAATTGAGACTGAAAGTAAATATGTGTTACCCCGAATTTAACGCGTGCGAAGCCGCGGGCAAAAGCTAGTTCCTATTATAAACTAAACTTACACCCTAAGCCCTAGCTCCACCCGCGTAAATCCTTAAACCTGTCCAAACTATCTAGTGGCGAAAACGATGCCTAGTCACTACCACTACCAACAGGCTAGTATTCATCTCCTCATTACAAATACTTACTGTGCATAGCATCTATATTTACGAGATGGCCAAGTTTGACAAATATAATATGACAATGTTTGAAGTTAATTCAAATTTCAATAAAAGGACGACTACACACATTAGTCTGAAAATGCCTGTTCCTTCCTTAGAGTTGTTCCGTAAAAGCTGCTCATATATGGCATCTTTTATATATAATTATTTGCCGCGAGAAACAGTTAAACAGCCTTGCAATAAATTCTGCATTGACTTAAAAAAATGGTTAATTGAGGAGAGCTTTTATACGGTTGAAGAATTTTTACAAAAAGGGTCATGTCGATTTTTCTGGGTGTTTCTATGTATAATATGTATGTATTTACAAAAAAAAGTATATAATTATGTATGTTTATCCATTATCTAGTACCCATAGTACAAGCTCTGCTTAGTTTGGGACTAGATGGTGATGTGTGTATGTGGTAGAATATTATTATTATTATTATTATATATATATATATATATATATATATATATATATATATATATATATATATATATATATATATATATATATATATATATATATATATATATATATATATATATATATATATATATATATATATATATATATATATATATGGCAATGCACTGTAGATGATTGTATACGTTATGTTGATTTAAATATGAAGTTAAATATAAGCTTTAAATATTTGCATGCCAACTTATTTGGCGGAATGTGTCGCTGCTCTAAATATAATAATATTGTACCAACTATTGTATAAACCACATTTTACGCAAATAAATGATATTATTATTATTATTAATTTCGGTAGTGACGCTTGCAATACTACTTACTCTTAATTACTAGAATTGTAATTTTGCGGTGGACGCGTTAATGTTTTGAAATACATGAATCCATAAATACATCCATAGACCGGATTTTTTTTACCAACCCATTCGTGAGATATATATATATATATATTAACATGCAAAATTTTATATTAAATATTTTTCATCCAATAACCAGATCGGTGAAGGTCGCTCTTCTACGGATCTTAGACTATAAAGCATTGTAGGTACATATAACGGTGTCCCAAAATTAAGGCAAGATTTAAATTGAATAGAAAACAGTTTTTGTCATTTCATTGTTATTTTTCATTGAATCGTAAAGTACATAAGATAGGGTTATTTATGAAGTAACACATCGGTCAGATGGCATCCTCGGTAGGTATAGCACGCACATACGCACTCGTTTTTTTTACATTTTATATGACCTTATGCATAAATGTGACAGAATTTCGTTGATGCAGCTTTGAATCTCCTCCTTTAATGCATGGTTGGTTGTGGGCTTGTTGACATAGATTTGCGGTTTCAAATAACCCCATAAAAATAAATATAATGGTAAAACTATTGAGAACTTCTTAAAATCTATTCTTGCCCACGACGCTGAATTGATGTTCCTGAATTCATCAGTCATCGACACTTTATTATTGCTTCGATATAGACATTTGAACGGCTTGTTCGAAGTTAAATACCATTCCGACCATACTTTGAGTGAAATTTTTGAACTGGGCTTTCTTTATTTTTGAAATATTATTCAGTACACGTTGATCCACCGTGTAACGTTCCATTTTTACTAACCCCAAAACAACTGCCAACACTTGAATGCACAAAGAGCGACAAATTCAAAAATTGCGTTAATTTTGGGACACCGTTACAAGGAAAAAACTTACACCAAGTAAACCCGTTACCATTAAAATTTGACACGTGCCAAATCGACAATTCATTAATTCTCGTAACTATGACATCATACAAACGATCCTAATAAAATAATTGATTTAATTGATTGTCCTTACATTGTCCGTTTATTTCACGTATTTTTGTTTCTTTTATGCAGCAGACAGGAAACGATAAACGCATGCGTAAAATGCACGTGCACTCGTTGATAAATTTCATTGATAATACTTGTACTTGAATAAATGACTGATTCTGAGTCTGACTCTGTAGAAATATTGTATTTATTATAGGACATATTTCATGAGTGTTTGTATTCTTACAATACTAATTGATCTACATTAGCCAGACATTTGAAGGTCCACATTCCATACATATCGTCACGCCTTTTATCCCCGAAGGGGTAGGCAGAGGTGTATTTCTACACCCACTTTTCGCCAGATATACTCTAGTCCCACGTAATAAGGGGCGAGCCTATTGCCGTACCGGGCACATTTCCAGACTCCGTGCTGCTACTGAGAATTTCGTGACAGAAAAACCCAATATCACTGCCCGACCTAGGAATCGAACCCGGGACCTCCCGATCCAACGCGCACATTTATGCCGCGAGACCAACGAGGCAGTCGTATAGGGTTTGATGTCGAGTTTTCCGTCTCTACGCAAAGATGGTATTTGCATCGTGTTATCCCTTAGTCGCCTCTTACGACACCCACGGGAAGATAGGGGGTGGTGACACTTGTATTCTATGCCGTCAACCACACGGTCCACATTCCCAGCATATTTAAAATGGCATGCGTATTACTAGACCAACTAGACACTGATGGTGATTGACAATTCTTGCCAACTTTAACATAGGTAATTTGAAATCAATTAGAACAGGCTCCAAGACAGTTTAACATGCCAGAGATCATCACGAGTGTCAACATTCTTGGTCATCAGTAGTCACTGCTATGGTGATTAGACAGCGATTAAACGGCAGTGGTCTCAAATAAACAGAATTGGACTTGAAGTAACTTTATGGCTCACATGTCATAACATGTCCGTGTGGTGACGGATTAAGAATACGAAATGTCACCACCCCATATCATCCCATGGGTGTCGTAAGAGCCGACAGAGGGAGCATATTAGGCAGAGAACAGCACTGTTAGAGAAGGAAAACTTGATACAAACCCTATTACAACCCGTTTGGCCAGCGTGGTATAGTTGGCCAATTCCTCCTTTCAAAGTAGAGGCCTAGTCCAGCAGTGGTTACTAACTAAACGCTAACTAGTGGGCGAACCCCGGACTCAAAAGCAAAATTTGCCTTGGATGCAATTAGAACAATGCTTAAATTATGCAAATTTTTCGTCAAAACGCTATATAAAACACACATCACTTAGTACACTGTAATCTCTTTCTCATTGCGCAATCTGCAGTCAAATTGAGTTTAAATTTGAAACACTAACAAGAGTTCATTGGACGCGGATTGTAATAACTTAAGATTGTAAATTTAGTTTTTATGATGGCAGTCACTCAAACAATTTACAAGATTGTAAAAAATGCACAAACTGATTGCATGAGGCACGTGTCAAGGCAAACTAATGATACGAGTAACGACATAAAACAAAATTGTAAAATAAATTAAAGGAATCTGACCGGGTTTGAGTACCATTGATGAGTTCTCAGATCCGTGCTGTTGGTCAAGGTAGGTGTGCGAACCGCGATTCGCAGCCCACGGACTAGCGATGACTATCTCGTACACATGTCCTGTACGGAACAGTCAAATTCATATCACATCAGTCATATTCACATCAGACAAGAAAACGATAAAATTAAATTTAAGAAAAAACTAAAAAAATATTTGTTAAATTACATTTGTTAAAATATGTATGTAAAATAGCTAATGTACCCATATTATAGTATTATATGCGACTCTTCCACAGTCAAACCGCTAAACCGGTTTTGTGGAGCACTACTTTATTAATATATTGTAAAACTGTACTTAATAAATAAAATTAATAAATAAATAATAAATAATAATATTAATTAAGGTTACACGGTAACACAAAGCAACGTAAAAAATAAATGTTTACATCCCGATTCGGGATTACAGTTCTATGAGAAGAATCTGGAAGAAACAGAAAGTCACACATCTCAAAGGGACGTAGAGGGAATGTTCAACCTCCCTAAAGTTATGGTTAATGATGAGCACGTGATTTGGGTTTACCAAGTTATTTGCTTGCGTACGTAACTACATATTACAGTGCAATTCGGCAATTAAATTAGGTTCAACCGACTTCTCTCGTTTGTTTCTTAGTCACAAGAGAGCAAATAAAAGTAACGGAAAAATCTATGTAAATACATAATTATGATTTAAATAAGAACCTTAATATTCTTCATGTCTTATTAAGATAAGTAAACCAACGTTACAAGCAAACACCACATATCTCAAGTCAAATATTTGTACAAAGACATACAAGTCAACATACCAAACTATTAGAATGCCAGTATATCCTGGTCAATCTTTCTGCCATAATCTCGCACAATGAGAGGTCAGCTTACAATGGTATTATAGTGTAAATATACCGCTTGACTTATCGCCATAATGTATACGCAATAAATAATATTGAAATCTTGAGACAAATTAATCAATGTCATTAATCTTCAAAAGGCGAAGGAGTAATCATTGTAACGTTATTTTCCTTAATATTTTATACGCGCCCTAATTTTTTGACGTGCTTTCATCAGAGTACCGTATTAATGACGGTATCCAGACATTTTTGTTCAACAATATTTTCATATTCCCTTTACCTTGGAGGGACGGGATAATTTCGTCTTGAGCGTATCGGTAGATACGTACGGGTAGCATTGCCGGTTTTGAGGACTACAGCACCCGCACATATTGGCCTGCCATTATAGTGATTATAAATAGTGACCGTGACTACTAAACCCGAGTTCAAATCCCACCCAGGACCTATCTTTGTGTGAAAAGTACGATGATCTTATTCTATGCCTGAGTATTAAAATTTGTCTACAAATAATCCTATATTTCTGTACTCGTATTTTTATTATGCCTTATATTATTTATAATAATATAAGGATTTTAGGAGGTAGTAGAGCCTTGCTGATTTCAGCATGAATGGGCCGGCTCGACCGGGGAAGTACTACCCTCTCACAGAAAATCGACGTAAGGTAACAGTACCTAAACTGTTGCGTTTCGTTCGGTGAGTGAGAGTGTCGGAGGCCCTATCCCCTATCCCTTCTCCCTGATCCCACTCCTCATCCTATCCCTTTTTCCAACCCCAAGGGGCGGCAACGCACTTGTGACTCCTGTAGTGTTGCTCGTGTCCATGGGCGCCAGTAAATGCTTACCATCGGGCAATCCGTCTGCTCGTTTGCCGCCTATTACTATAAAAAAAAAAAAAAAAACCTGCCCAATATTATACCTTAAGACATTGGACACAGACATCGTCACTACAACTATCCATCATATTAAATAGGTAGTTAAAAGCAGCTTAGCATTATCTGCGCGGTAAAATAACGAGCTGAAACTTTCTATAGCCCTTTAAAGTTATGTGGGACTAGCAACTTGTCAATCCCGCGATGGAGACGAGCTTTGTTAGTTTGTGTCTCAGTAAGGTGTGTGAAAACGGCTGTACTTTTTATGGTAGCTCTTAACGTTTGGAGGAAGCGTTTAGGCGCGGCTCTCAATGATGCCTGGGGTAACCCACCAAACAATCGGGTAGCTTAACTGCCGCTAAAGTTGTTCAAGATTCTTCTTTGTAGATATGGTTCGTAGATTCACAAGTTCTTCTCAATTTGTTAAAACATCCATTTAAAGAATTGAACCATTTAGATACAATTATGGTCTTTTACTTTTTCATACCGACAATTCCAAATTTGTAGTAATGATGACAGAAATAGGCAGGTACATGAGCGAGTACGCACTTGCCATCTCTCGCCTTCAATCGCGTAAAGACTGGTTGTTATAGTTGACGTTTCATTATCGCCTCAGAAATGGATCGGCATCACTTTACTCGAACCGTGTGTATGGATATTCCCGTTTGTGATACACACTTATCAGCACTGGATCGGCTGCCTCGCCTTAATTTGACGGCGCGCGTGGCGAAAGGCGAGATGATGCTGATGCGTTACCGAAGCGATATATTTATTCATCCACATGTTCATTAAAGGAAAATTGCGGTATACCGGCCTGCAATTTGGTATTATTTGAGCCTAAGGCAACCACGATAGCACTGGGTCCAGCAAATTGCTACTAAATTAGTATGGTTTACCTAGTAGCATTTTTGAGAATTGCCTTTAAGGGGATTTTTAGAGGAAGTTTACGGTGTGCAATGCAACACATAAAATTTCGACAGGATCAGAAAGAAACGGTTAAATTTAAAAAAGGTGCTGCGGTCATCCCCTAGTTTTCACAATATAATGATATTGTTTAAACATAATATATTTTGAATAAAATATATATCCTCCCACACATACACATCACAATGGTGATTGTTACTCGAAGAAGGAGACCTGGCCTGTCCTACTTTGAGTAATAACCTTATTTATATTTATATGGTAATAACAGTGAACTGTGAAAAGTGGTGTGTGAATTGGAGTACTTCCTTGTCCCCCGCGAGTCTAATTGTTGTTCCATTTGATACCTATCCACATTCTTTATGTTACGGCGCCACGACATCTTCAAGCCTTTTATTTTTATTCCTTATGTCTGAAATGCTAACAAACTTGGCTATTAATTGATCTAATTATTAAACGCTACACATGATGACAACTCACCAGCTGTTGAGCAGGCAGCATTGTTGAGGAATAATGGCGGCGAGATAACAAGATCTGATGCAAGTCTAAAAAGTAAAACGTCATACCAAGGCAAACTTGATAAACAAAAATGTTTTAGTAAAAACTGATAACTGTTAAGGAGCATATTGATGGAAAGCCTTTATAATAAACTTATTTATTGATTGAATTGGGTTCATAGGGTTCCCACCAAGAACTTAGGGTCCCAAGCCAACCTCACCTGCAAGTGGTGCACCTGCCGATCAACGGACGAGGCTCTGGCAAAGAAAACATCCCGATAAGCGGCAATAGGCTCGCCACCTATTTACGTGGAAATATTACGTGGTATCAAAACACTGGCGAAAAGTGGGCGTTTAGTATGCCTCTGCCTACCCCTTCGGGGAAACAGGCGTGAGTCTATGTATGTATTTATTGATTATGTTGCAGTGACTGAAACACATTTTAAATCATTAATATGACTGTTTAGAACGTCAGTCATTACATCTTATTATAGCGCTATATAAGAATTTCTTTCACGAAGATGACTTTTCCCTCACACCTAAACGTTTCTCCATACATCCTACAACACGCACTCTCGCATTAAAGAAGATTGAATTTGTCCGCGGCATCTCTAGACAGGTCGTAAAGTCGGACATTTGCAATTTCTCGATTGCGAGATTAATGATTGCGTCTCTACGTACAACGTGACAATATCAGGAAAGCCACCGATATTTTGTCCTGCTCATCAACTGGCAAAAATACTGGTAAGAAAGAGACGAGTATTGGTTGGAAGGTTGGATTAGTCTCAGTTGGATAGTAAGTCATTGTGATGTGCGCGTACGCATCGTATGGCGCAGGTGTGCCCTCCGTTTATGGTGTTTCAATTAAATCGCTTTTGACCGGCCCAGTCGGTCGTCAACCCGACAACGATGCAGACGTGCGGTGCTGAATGCGATTTACATTAATTATTTATAATATAAAATATTATTTCATTACTTTTATGATAATAATTAGGGTCAAGCGTAAAACTGTCTGCTACATACTGAATGTAGGAGCAAATCTCACAAACAATTATTATTGGCACTATAACACACTAACATCAAACTAAATTGTGACGTGGTCTGCACAACAAATTACTCTTAAAAGAAACTTAGTTGTACAAAGATGTTGATTGATTATATAGTTTGCAAACTGAGAATAAGACCCGTTCGCAAATACGATGATAAAAAGTGCACAATTTGACCTTCAAACAAACATTAGTGTAGGTGTCAATCAATGTGATGCATGCCATTATCGCATTTGCACTGACATTTTGTTCTAAAGATAGCCCGTGGCTATGTACCGGTAATACTCGTTAATCTCCTTCATACATGACCTATTTCGTGTACCTCGTATTAATGTGAACTGTAAACAGTAAATAAGAAATGTTGTATTTTGACATACATGTCGCAGCCAACAGGTACAAATAGCCGTTTGATTAAACGACTAGCCCTCCCATTCATTATCCTCCGAGCGTTATCCCAGTTAGAAACCCGGGTGCCTAGCTCTCATTAATCCCTTTAAACTCGACATAATTCAGGTTTTCTTTTTATTTTTTTTATTTTTTTTAAATTTATAGTCTCACGCCTGTATCCCCGAAGGGGTAGGCAGAGGTGTAATATTACACCCACATATCGCCATGAATTTTTAGGTCCCACGTAATAGGGGGCGAGCCTATTGCCGTACCGGGCACATTACCAGACTCCGTGCTGCTACTGAGAATTTCCTTACGGAAAAACCCAATAACACTTTGCCCGAGCCGGGAATCGAACCCGAGACCTCCCAATCCCACGCGCACATTTATGCCGCGAGACCAAGGAGGCAGTCTCTCTTCTTTTTCATAGCCATCATTAAGTAAATTCTTTAACTTTGTATTAGTATGACTATTTCATCATCATCATCACCCTGACATAGTCCACTGCTGAATATAATACATCATTACATGTAATATAGCCGAGCCTGACATAGAATATAGCCAATTTTCGGTGCTTCATGTCCATTCGCTGCCGAATGTCTATTTATAAAACATATTATTGTATCAGAACTCGTCCATCGCATGAAAACGCAATTTATCTCATAAGTAACATTTTGCCAAGTCAATCCATTTATTAAAAAAAATATATATTAATTAACCGACTTGGTATTACACGGATCTCACACCTTTTTACGGTAGGAGAACTGAGAGTTGCGAGACTTTTTTGACAAGTATTGTTTTTTATGGGATCTCATTTCTTTTTGTAGATAGTCCTACTTTTTTCCTTTCCGTTACCTTACACTTCATGTACACCAACAACGAATTTTCTTAATTAAAGCCTTAACTGCAAATGTAATTTTGTAATCCTATATGGGATTACAAAGTTATTTATGCAGTTGATGTATCTCGAAAACTGGACCGAAATTGAAAAATATTTTAGTTTTTCCTTGATTCCGACACTAAACACTAATTGTATTCTAAATTTGAAGCTTCTATGTCTGCTAGAAGTGCCTTAGACTTTTGATGATCGGTCAGTCAGTGAGTGACAAAATAAAGAAACTTTGACTCATTTTAATTCTTAAATTACTGGTTCAAATTGAATGAAATTTGAAATATACCATATTTATAAAACGCCTGCTTGGTTACTAAAAAATCAGACTTCTAGTTTTATCTACAACGAAGCTATATGGTCGAAAATGGCCTGAACTGCTTTGAGAAAAGGATGGCACGGCCGTGCCGCTTTTTTCCTCGACTGGGCGGGGTCACTTCCGTGCCCCAGATGATCAAAAGATTTAGAAAGATGAAAATCGTATTAGTATGTAAGAGGACTACCTACTAGGTATCTGATTTTCTTAAGCCCGATTCCCACGGGGATTTGCGGACGAACGCGCGCGGCACCTCGCACCGTGGCAAGCCATCAGCATTATGTGGTGCACTAATCTATTCTTGAGGCACGACAGCTTTTGAGTATATCGACATAGTATTAAGATAGTTTTACACTGAGATGTTTACCAAGATGAATACTGATCAGTTCATCATAAGAAAGTTGTTTCCTTCCTTACTGTCCAGTCTCCATAGCATACAAATTGTAGTTGTATAATATAAGTTTCTCAAAGCAGTAAGCATTGACTAATAATTACCACTAGTTCATTAAATACCGGTACTGCATACAGTCTGCTGTTGCATGGATGTAATATACAAATTATTTTGAAACTACATATTGTTATTTTGTACTTAATAACTATATATCCGTGTGGTGACGGATTAAGAATACGGAATGTCACCATCCCATATCATCCCATGGGTGTCGTAAGAGCCGACAGAGGGAGCATAATATATTATTATTGAAGAGAACAGCACTGTAAGAGAAGGAAAACTTGATACAAACCCTATACTAACCCGTTTGGCCAGCGTGGTATAGTAGGCCAATTCCTGCTTTCACAGGAGAGGCCTAGTCCAGCAGTGGACTGTTAAAAGGCTGATGATGATGATGATGAACTATAAGTCTAAGCTTAAGTAAATCACTTTGCATAAGGTAAGCAATTTAACTAAGTTTTACGGACATAAGAAATGTCTGAGGAAGTCAAAGTACGCTTATTTAATCTCAGATTTTTGCTAGCTTAAGGAATAAAGAAAGAAACAAATAATTAGAGTTTCTACATTAGTCTGAGCAAAATTAAAATACACTCATTAGATCCCATGCTCAGTATGACCTCAAGAACATTTATTATAATTAAAGAATTTGATCGCACTTCTGTGATCGTTAGTTGCGACGACATGGAGTATTCATCGATGCGTAAAGAGTAAATAAAGGCGAGACGTTTTCTTCCGCTTCCATACAGCCAAATCTTATCACACTGTATAGTGTATAGATAAAAATGTCACTTTATCGAACTCCAAGCCAGAACAATATTTTGCGTTTATAATTGAACCCAAGAAGAATACTCAGTAGCAGCCCGGAGTCTGGTGATGTGCCCGGTAACGGCAATAGCCTCACCCCCTATTACATGGGACCTAAAAATTCATGGCTAAATGTGGGTGTAATATTTACACCTCTGCCTACCCCTTCGGGGATACAGGCGTGAGACTATAAATAAATAAAATTTAAATAAATTGAACTCAAACCAAAATAGACTCATTATGGTTAATAAAATCCATTTCGTTTATCAGTTGAAAAAAACAATGAACGATTTTGGCAGTGGAAAAATAACTCAATCATTAAATACCAATCAACAAAACGTGATGTCGATCACGTTGATTTTGTTCACGTTGACATTCTGTTAATTGGTCCTCACTAAAATGTCAGACCAATCTCCCAATTGATACTAAATACAAAGTACTAGCAATACAATTTGGTGTATGCGACGCAATACATGAAATCTCATCGTGGTGCAATAGATTTAAGCTGTTTCTGACTATAGTACATTCATTTCCTAGGTAGGCTAGTTGACAAAAAATATAAGTCCGTCCTTTACATTATTCAAAAATAAGCGATACTTATTTTTTTATTTGTAAATTAAACCAAAAATGACCAAGATATAGCTCATTAAAGTTACGTATAACGTCACGCCGTGCTGCATTTTCTCGCACTAGATGACGTCACACGTAACTTTAATGGGCTATATATTTGTTATTTTTTATTTAATTGAAAAAAGAAAAAATACGTGGCCAATATTTTTTTGTAATCTAAAATACGGACTTAATAAAATGTTATTGTTTGGACCCTGGAAACTACCCTATTGTTACCCGCTTGTGCTAAAGTATCTAATCTAAGACGTTAATGACTATGAAGCAACAAATCTTGGTGGAGCAAAAAAAATATTCGCGACACTACCGAAATGTGATTCTCATTGATGTTTTGTATTCTCACTGAGAACAAAAAACAGAGGTAATATTTAATTGAACTATTCAGGTGCTTTTCATCGCTGTGCTTGTCATCTTGCGGTTTCAGACCGCAGACAATGTTGAGATAGTAGATTTAACGGAATATTAAAGTCACTTTACATACCTATAAATTATTGTTTGGTTTACTGTCATTGAAGTTGAAATTATCAAACAAAACGAAGGAGCGGTCGACAGTGACAAAACACTAGAAGTCAATATGATCAAAATCACAATAAATCCAGCGTTAAAATAATAATGTATATTGTAACGGTTACAAAACTTGGAATCATGATAAACTATGAAAAAATATAATATTCTAAGTTTACTTTTACTGCATTTTTAGCACATGTAAGCTTTATCGGCAAAAATTGTTTTTAGATTTCTTCATGAAACCTTATTGACAAACAAATTCAAAGGCTATGTCGAGATAGAGTTGACCTGAGAATTCTCACCAGAAGATTTTTGCCTCCGATCTAACTCTGCAAACGACAACTACTGGTCTAATGGCGTGGATATTACCCAGACATTGCATAATTATAAAAACAGTGATAGACCACCGGCCGTGGAAACAATTCTCCCGTAATTATAATTACATCTATTGTTTTACTGCTCGCTTCTACATCAACATGTATACGTACTTTTGGTATAATTACAGCCGTTATAATAACACTGTCTTGTTGTCTAGTAACTAAATCTAGTATATAGGTGTCTCTTGACACTGTTTAACCCTAGAATACTAACCTAACCTTACCTAACTAACCATCGCCTGAGAGGCCGTCGGTTGATTTTTTAAGAATAAATTTAAATTAGGTATATGTATCGCGGGGTGCGTCCGCGCCAATATAGTGCACCCCGCGACGCGGTGGAGAGTGGTCATGGGTTCAGCGAGGAATACTCAGGTATCGAGTTATTGACCTCACGTTCGCCTGGGAGGCGATCATTAGTGTTAAAGGTAAGTTTTTAACAAATTCCGTTTTTTAGTTTTTTGCAATTATCTCTTTATTTATTTGTAACAATAAGTTTGATTTAACTGAGAATTTATCATTTTGTTTCATAGATGAATCCCGACGAGAACCAGATAAGAAACTATTTGGAAAAAGAAGGTTTGGACAGTGAAACTGAAGATTGCGTTGAGGATTACGATTCAGACGACGGTGTGGCTGATCCTACGCTTTTACCCTCGTGCCAGCTTGAAAATGATCTCAAAAATATTGCTCTGAACCAACTTAATATACCTACTGGAACATCTCAAATACAAGAAAGCACAAGCACCGAGTTAGAAGCCGCTCTACAAACCAAATCTCGATTTCCAAACTGCTGTAATTGTGATAGAAACATATAGCCGGACTTTAATTTACTCTCAAGCCAAATATCTTATAATTAGAATGGTATTTTTACTTTTATGTTATACTAACAGCCCGTCCCGGCTTTGCATGGGTGGACATTTATTATAATAATATTTTCCCTAATATTTTCTAGAAATATAGCCTATCATGCCTATGCTAGTCAGGGATAATGTGGCGTTATAGTAGTGCAAGAATTTAAAAAAATCGGTTCAGTACTTTTTTTGTTTATTCGTTACAAACGTACAAAAATACAAATCTTTCCTCTTTATTATATATTATATTATGTGATATAACACTTTAACAATACTTAATTTAGATAATAAATTAGAAGATATATGTGTCTTTTTATTTTTTATTATTATTATTCTAAAGACTGTTCAAACAAGGGTAATGTTAGATTTAAGGTTGATTATAAGACTGAAATTATAATTTTAAGAAAAATGTGCCATTTAATTAAAAAAAACGAGGTCTTTCTTCATTGTCTTGTTAAATTAAATACAAATTTGAATAGAAAAGTCTTTCTAAAATCTTGTATCATTTATGAAGTAGCCTCCCGCAGTAAAAAAATATGTAAGTTTAGTTCTCTAGGGTTAAACGTGAATAATATATTACGAGGGTCAAACTGAAAGTTCTTAGAAAATCAAAAACTGATTACATTAGCCAGTTATTAGTTTTATTATATCTTTTCAAAATATTGTCCATTGACGTCAATACACCGCTGCATGCGATGGAACCACTGGGAAAAGCACTTTGCCCACTCGTCCTTAGGGGTCTCTTCAATAGCATCGCGATACGCAGCCACCGCTTCTTCAGCATTCATAAACCGCTTTCCTTTAAGTTTTTCTTGAATTTTTGGAAATAAATAAAAATCACAAGGCGCGAGGTCGGGGCTATACGGCGGGTGACCCAGTAATTCAACGTTTGATGTCGCCAAATAGTCGATCGTTCGCTTGGCGGTGTGCAACGAGGCGTTGTCGTGGTGAAGGAGGATCCTACTGCGAGGTCGTTTCTCTCGAACTTTTTCCAAGACAAGTGGCAAACAATTGGTAGTGTACCATTCTGCAGAAACTGTTTTTTGATCCTCTAACAGAATTGTTGCGAAATGACCTATCCTTCCAAAGAACGAGGCCACCATTTTTTTTCCCGCACTTCGATCTCTCTTCACTTTAGTTGGCAACTCCTCGAAAGGAAACAACCACTGAGCAGATTGTCTTTTGGTTTCAGGATCATAACAGTAAATCCAGCTTTCGTCACCTGTTAGTATGTCGAACACAGCATTTGAGTCACCTCCGTTAAATCTTTCAATCATTTTACGGCACCAATCCACACGATGGAGTTTTTGAGCCTTAGTCAAATTATGAGGTATCCACCGGGCGCAAAGCTTCCTGACCGCTAAATGTTCGTGGAGGATTTTGTGCACTTGACTCATACCGATGCCTAAGCTTGTCCGAATCTGCTGATAGGTCACTCTTTTGTCAGTCTCTATCATACGCCGCACAACACAGATGTTATTTTCAGTCGTCGCCGTAGAAGGCCGTCCCTCACGTACATCATCAGTGAGATTAGTGCGACCACGTTTAAACTCATTAAACCAGTTGTAAACAGTCGCACGAGATGGGGCTTCATCGTGAAAGGCCAATCGTAGTCTATCATAACTTTCTTGTTGACTTAAATGACATCGAAAGTCATAAAAAATCATTGCACGAAAATTTTCTCGTGTTAAATTCATGTTGACGTGACACAGACAATTTTCAATTTGCCGCCAAATCGTAAAACAAATGACAAATGAATGAAATATATACTCAGTAATATTGGCAAAGAGTTCTATTTTCAAATTTTAGAATATTTTTTTTATTATATTGTTTATAAGTGGCCAGTTCTAAGAACTTTCAGTTTGACCCTCGTATATTAATTTTATTGTATTATGTTTCTAAAACCAAATTAGCCTTTTTACGAGGTAGAAAATCCACCTGCCCTTACGGGCAGCTTTCCGGTAGAACCTATTCCTAATCGCCACACAACGAGCTCACAATTGTTTGCAGAAAACCGGGTCATGAAACCATCCCCGTAATCTAATTTTATTAAATTTCTTTTTACATAAATAGCTCTGCTGAAACGCCCAGTCCATCGATAGTGCATTTATGGAGACTCCTCGGTACGTGAACACACACATATCACATTCTAGATTAAAAGTCATAAAATGCCGCTGCAGATTCGACTCATGTGTACATGTAAGCCAAAAGGGTCGAGATATTGTCCTTAAAAGTTATAGGAATAGCCGTATGCCAAAGAAATATATCTACATACCTATAATAAGAGAGTAAGCAACAATATTCAATTTTATACAAAAGTATAATGAAAACACATTTATCTACATACTTCATAACGGGTTATGGAGTAGATAAATGGCTGGCATGAAATAATTGTTCCTAACTTAATAAGGTACACTTATTTCATGAATATTTGATATGATCATGCTTCGTAATATTATGCACTCGCTAATCAAGTCTGGTCTCAGTCAATCCAGTATAACAACTAATGGTATTTAGATCTTCAATAATTATAACGGAGAAAAATATTTCATCTTAGCTTTTGAATATGTCTTCTAGCTGTTGTGTTAACATGGATCTCCAAGCATCTATTGTTCCTTTAACTTCACTATTCAATTCAAAGCCTTAAGAAATAACTATTAAGCTTTATTTTTAATGATCAAGGTTTCCAAAATGCATAAAAAATATCGTAACTGTCCGTGGCAAAAAAAAAGCAAAGAATGCGCAAAATTAAAATGTTAGTTATGGTTATTAACTTTGATGTCTTAATTTTCAAAATATATTTATAATTGTAAAGATATCTCTTTTTTAAGCAGTTTCTCGAAGAGTTGAAACGTACCTGAAATGATATCTAGGAATAGAATGGAATGCAACAGTTTAGACTACAGTCTATCGAAATAATATTTTTTTGGACGTAGCGTGCATTTTTCCGACAAAGATTTGCTTTCTCTGAAAAATGCGATCCCAAATGTTACTACTAAGCGACTTCTACTTATTTTCCAAGAATATTTCATGATGACGTAAATTTATGTACTTATGGAACACTTTTATAAATCAACAGTATGTACCACAAGTTGACCTCAGGTGTTACGCGATCATTGGTGCATTCTTAGAAGCATTTCTGGAGTGAGGACTTAAATATTTCCTTCGTATAACCAAGGTATTCATACAAAAACACACATTTAGCTCTGAGTGTGTGGTCTTAATAGTATCTGCCATCATTGGCTTTGGTTACATTTCAAGCAATAATATTACGTGTTGCGGTTACTATATAAATGCCTTGAAGTTTTCTTAGAGTGACGTTTATTTCATATACTCTTTAGTGTCTATCTCATTAAGATTCATTAGATCACTCACGACAGTCGGTGTACGTGTCTCATCATAATCGTTAAACCTGATGGACGTCTTCCCAATCCTGGGACTCGCCGTAGGGCCGGCCTTGTAATTAATGCACGTTTGTCTGACCGCCATGTGTTTATTTTCCGTATTTTTTTATATCGCGCTTTAAAATAGTTTCATATGGAAAATATTACATAGCAACGTACTTACAAGAATATAATTATTACAAAACGCGCAAATACAAAAGCACTTTACACCATTTCTTTATGAAATTCATGAGACAATAGACTCATTTAAAGTAAATGACGCCGTGATTTAATCACAACTATCTCTAGAAAGTAATATGACTTAGAAAACTTATGTGCTGTTCTACAGACTTGCTTTACAAAATTGCTCTTTATTTATGAGCCTAAGGCTGATCCTGACTTGACGAGTTTTTCCCTGACGTCTTTTATGCTAACCGCCTTAGGCATTCGAAATTACTGCCGGTTAACGACGAACATTGCAATTATACCTGTATAGGTGTGCTACCAGTAAAATACATTTAATTTTGATTCCTCGCACGCAATAAAAATTCAGAGTCCATCAGCTGAATCATTAAACCAGTCTGTATAAACGGCTGCAACAAAAACTATATAAAAGAAACGATACCTTTGAGTACCTACATTAAATTATAGTAAAAAGATTGAGAAGAAACGATAGTTTAGTATACCAATCGCCCACCTACAGAACATTTTCAATAAATACAGCGACTTTATCGCGCAAAACATTGTTATCTTCAATGCAATTTACGTTACGTGCCACTCTAAAATGGACATCTCACGTGAAGAGAAAGGTTTTATCACCTCTTCAATAAATCAAGTCGTTTCGTCTCGAGCGCTGAACTCTCTACCGGCGCCCGCAAAAAAATAAAGTCAAGCGATTATAAACCTAATGTCATCCACTTAAAAGTGATAAAGTAGTCTGAAACCAGCAGACTTACATTGTATTGCACAACTGAGGGGCTTTAGACGGCTAGCTAAAGTTGAGCGATAATTTCTCTAAAAATCGTGCTAAACTGAGTGATGTGCAAATACATCGCAAGCAAATAGAAAGTTGATTTGGAAAAGTAAATATTTTTCATAGAAAGATATTTGCGGTAAATATGTGCTTACCTGGTTTATTAACATAGAAAATAACACAAAATGACGCCAAGCTCTAAAGTAAACAAGTTTAGTTTTGTTAGAACCAATAACACCAACTACCATTTCTTAATAATATCTCCGTCCAAAGGTTGCCTGGTAGAAATCGCTGTTAGCGATAAGGCCGCCCTTTGTACTCTATCTTAATATATAAAATCCTTGCGTTACTGACTGACTGACAGACACCCTACAGCCGAAACTATTGGGCGCAGGAAGCTGAAATTTGTCATGTGTGTTCCTTGAGGACCGTAGGGGTGCACTAAGAAGGGATTTCCCGAAATTCCCACGGGATCGGCCAAAATGGGTAAATTTAAAAAAAATGCAGGCCTAGCTGCTGGCGTCCTCTAGTTTAATATAAAATTCCTATACATGTTCATAACCACTCACGTGCTAACGTCACAACAAAAAAGCGCTTGTAGTGCTTACCAAAAAGTTACATGGAGCGCCAGCGCGCCTTAGTATAATAAAACTTGATTTACGACGGTTCCAAGGGGTTATTTGGTAAACAATTGACTGTTTTGTATAGATTAGGGTACGGAGAACTCATTCATTGAAGTTTCTAAGAATTTAACAACCATTTAAAATTATAAAAAATAGGGGAACTTAAAACACATGTCAAACTATGAAGTTGTTAACGAAAATATTTTTTTGTTCGAAATCTATATCGATAACATATGTTTTGTTTATTATAATTATAAAGTACATTAATCAATCTTTTAATTAAGTATTTAATATGTATACGCCATCCTACAAAAAGGGCTTAAAATTAATGTTGAAATAGAGCACTAATTCCTCATACACCGCTTACCGCTACTAGGTAATGCGAAATGTTTATGCCTATTTTAAGAAAAAAATTGAACCTGTAGACCAGAAATATTTTTTTTTATAAAATCCTGGACTTAGACCCACAGAAGTATGCTGCATAACGAAGTATAACCAAGAAATATTGATATTGATTGATTGAAATGGAACGTAGTCCCCTTGGTAGCCACAGTTACCAGAGGCACTACAAGCGAAATCACTTTGGTAGCCCCAGCTACCTAAAGCACATGAGTGGTTAAAAGTGTACAATAAAGTATTACATAAATAAATAAATAAATATGTCTGATGCATAAGGAGATACGTTTGCTTAGTACTTACACTTTGCGCTTGGATTATAAAACTAATTCTAATTCGCTTCGTTCGTGTGCACAATGTATAATAGACTTTTTATTTTATTTTCAGATTCAGTTGTGTCTTGTGCAACAAAAAGTTTTGTGAATAAGCTGTCGATATTGTTAGATAGTTCATGTTTCAGGTTTTTTGGCATACATTTTTCTATCAATATTTGGTGCTTTTACTTTCACTGTTCTAAATAGTTTTTTTTTTTTGGCTCACGCCTGTATCATAGGCAGAAGTGTAAATATTACACCCACATTTCGCCATGAATTTTTAGGTCCCACTTAATAGCGGGCGAGCCTATTGCCGGGCACACGTTCTGAATAAATATTATTATATTTATAGATTTGCAACCTTTCATTTGACATTCTTTAGATATAAGTTAGTTTGCCTTTATTTATACGTATTAACTGTACAGTCTACACACAGCGACAAGTCAAGCTATACCTACAGTTGCAGTACGATTTTAGCACTTATTTCCTACGCCATAAGAACGGTACAAAGGTCAAAGTTTCGAGCTTCACGTTTAGCCGTGTGTGAAATTTAATTGATAATAAAAATAGATCGTTAGGCCATGTCGGAGGCCGTCTGAAAACTCTACCAGACACCAGAGTTGGCGCACACTCACACGAAAAACAAACAATAATAAAAAAGATATCATCCATAGGTATGGACAATATATAACTACATACTGGTCTGTTTCTTATTAGCTGTTCTCTGTATATTTTAGTAAAGTGCATTATGCATACTTAGCCTACTTTCGCCGGTGCATCGGCGCTGACTCATTACCGGCATAGTTTTTAGTTTAATTAATTATGAAGATCCTTAAACGCGATTGGCCAACGAGACGTTTTTAAAGGCAACTCCCACTGTAGGAATAAATCCTAAGTCGCGGAGGACTTCACAAACATGCAATCATCGGCAATAAGAAAACCCAGAATCGAAACAACAAATTGTGTTTCACGCAAACTGGTTGCCTCGTGAGGAAATCGAACCCAGGTTTCTCAGTTACTTACTTTAAATAGAGACATCTCAGACGACAGACGACCACTAGGTACTGAACTCCATAGCTACAAGGCTCTTCACATTGACCATTCTTGAGCCACCCGCGTTAACCCGCTTTCGCAATAAGGGCCGAAACACATAACCGCGTTGCGGCGCCGCAACGCTAAAATCGGCGGTTTGCGTTGCGGCGTTGCGGCGTCGCGTAAAAGAGCGTTTTACTGTCGTATGGTAGGATATCCAGTTCTTCGTGATTTTTGAGTGTGGATAGACATGTCTCTGCCATGGACCATCGTGAAAAAAAAGAAACTTATTGCTTATTTGTTATTAAGAAGACATTACTCTGTTTTAAATATACGACAAAGAAGATACTGGATACATCCATTTAATAAGGCTATGAATCCCGATGGCGAGTACTTTACTCGAAAATACAAAGCATTAAAGATAGACGAAAAAATGTTTTCGCCTACTTTAGAATGAGTATATCATCATTTGAAGAGTTACTAAGCGGATTATCAAAATATACTGAAACAAACTGAATCATTGTCACCAAGTATGACGTCATAACGCTAGAACTAGCGCCGCTACTATCGGCGGTGACGCTACTGCCGTTTATAGCGGCGCGGCGTCGCAACGCGGTTATGTGTTTCGGCCCTACGATCGTTGTTCCACCTTGCTCACCTCTGCTATGAATATAGAAATGCGAATAGATAAATCTTAGTTATTTCATATTGTTATCAGCCTCTTGCTGCAGTAATCGGGCGTATTCATTTCGAAGGCAGTAACAGCATTAAAACTAGAAACACTAACGAACCACCTGTACAGAAACATTGTTTATAACAGTTAATAATAGACGGCTATTTAAATTAAGCTGTAGAATTTACCTAGATTCTGTGTACATGAGGCAGCTTTATTCGAGAAACATATCTACACAAATTCATAATACTAACCCTACTGCTCCACAGAGCCTACTGTCTTATTAGGCACAGAAACTTGACACTCAAAATATTTTTGGAAATTTCACCCAATATAAGGCAGAACGGAGAACGCCAGGATTACGAGTGTTCTTTTTATTGCGTAGGAGAACAAACGAACAAGTAGGTCACCTGGTGGTAAGTGATCACCGCTGCCCATAGACACCTGCAATGCCCCAAGGATGAAAATAGCGAGGCCGACCTTTAAAAAAAATACAACCTTCTTGATGGTTCCAATGTCGAATTGGTTTGGAAATACTGAAATACAACAAAAACAAAGGTCCTAATGACAATCTATATATTAAAAGAATTTGTGTTTTATAATACGAGTCAGCCAGCCCGTTCTACCCAACCGATTCGCATGATTTTTTTTTTTAATGAAAGCTCTCGCTGCATAGATTTGTCATCAAGCATTAGAAATTACCTAACTTGCACATTCATCAAGTTATATGCAAAAACAGTCTTCTCCCATACATTTGTTACGTTTTCGTAGCCGTAGTCAATGTCTTTCCGCTTCTATATATCTGGTTCTCATTGAGGTAGGCGTTTCGTTATAGGCCTAAAACACGCGCTGAAAAGAGCTCTTTCATTTGATGGTATGCTCATTTAAATTGGGTTAGTGGGGTAAGGGTGCATAGGGTTCCCTCCAAGAACTTAGGGTCCCAAGCCAACCTCACCTGCAAGTGGTGCACCTGCCGATCAACGGACGAGGCTCTGGCAAACAAAATGCCCCAATAAGCGGCAATAGGCTCGCCACCTATTACGTGGGATCAAAACAATGGCGAAAAGTGGGCGTTTAATATGCCTCTGCCTACCCCTTCGGGGAAACAGGCGTGAGTCTATGTATGTAAGTTTGAAGGAAGATAGGTGTGGACATTGAACTTATTTTTCAATATTTTCCTATTAATTTCTTAAGATTCCATTACTTTCTCTCTACATGGACGGTTCTTAATTCAAAAATATTTTTATGGCATCTAATAATTTCCTTGCGGTAACTGCCAGGAAAAACGTTATGCCTCCTTATGGTGACCTTGCCTTACTTTCATACGGGTGTGAGTGTGGTGGTGTGTAAAATTATACCCGATGTTGGTCAAATTATCACTATAGTCATCGATATGTATAATACTAATGACTATAGTGAATTATCGCTGATGGCAGGTAATATTCCCCGAATGTTACCAGTTAACTCTTAATGTTGGGTGAACTGATCTCTGATGTTGAGGAATTTTCCTTACATATTTTATTTTAGGAAAATTTTTGTGTTTTTAAATTACGGTCTTTCTTCGGGCATCTTAATTTTTTTTTTATGTGGAACATATTACAGTGGTTCATAGTACTATTATCTTATTATAAAATTATATTATTACAAGTGGTAGTTATGGTAGAAATTGTAGCTTTGGTAAGAATAGTAGTTTTGAGCGAAAAGGTACGTACTTTTGACAGCACCAGGGGTTTTGGTAGAAATGGTAGTTTAAAAAAACGGTAGATATGATAGTGTTAGTACGAATAGTAGTTTTGGTACAAATAGTAGTTTTGATAGGAATAGTATTTTCGGTAGGAATAGTAGTTTTGGTAGAAATGGTATTTTGGCATATATTGTAGTTTTGGTAGCAATGTTACTTACAATTGCTACCAAAGCTACCATTCTTACCAAAAGCACAATTTTGACGAAAACTATAAACGTCATTATTACATTTCTAAATTATGATGGATTTATCACATACACAAAACAAAATAAATCGTGCTTCTCACAGAAATATTTAGCTGGATAACAGAAATAAAACCAATTTTCTTACTTATAAAAAAAAGTTATTTATCTATATTTTTAATGTTGATAATAAAATATTGACAGATAAAGAAATAAGTGAAGTTAGCGTAAGTTAGTTACTTAAGTTTCTGATTTAATAACGTATTTTTTGTGAGTAGTTATGTTTTCAGTTATAATGAAATTGAAAAATGCTCAGAGAAAGCTTGAACAAAGTATCTTGGCCAATGACAGCCCTGTTGGAGATTTGGTACCGGATGGTCCTCCTACTGCTAAAAAAATACGGGTGGAAACGAGTTCAGATTTGATTAATTCTACCATCAACAATTTTCAATTGATTTCCATTCTTGGTGACGGTAATTGCTTATTCCGCGCAATTTCTTATTGTTTATATGGAAGTGAGAATAAACATTATGAAATTCGTTTGGTCACTGTTGATAACATTATCAATAAGTGGGATGTATATATGTAGTAACTTCACCGAAGCATATGGCCAGACCATTACAAATGCAACAGATCACAAACGTGTGATGGGTGCCAATGGATAGTATGCAGGGCATGCTGAACTTCAGAGTTTAAGTGAGCTATATCCCGAGTGTCAATTCAGAGTTCATCTGGAAAACAGTAATACGATTACTGACTATGGTACTGGCGAAATTGTTCATAACTTGCTATTTTCTGGGCACCTGGACGAAGGACATTACAGTGTCCTAATGGAAAGAATGGTAGGGCAGCACAGTCATATTGAAGAACTTTCTTACGTCAATGTTCAGTTATACATATTTTCCTTATTGCGCGGCAAACCATTCAGTAATGCCAAGGTGGAAATTTCACGATACCTATGGTGCAACGCAAAGCCAATGTTGTGAGAAAAGAAGTTTTGTGATATATTATATTTTTGGTAAGAATATCATCATTTTACTTATTAGATAAGGCTACAAGGTACTCATCATACCTATATGTAAGAGCTTTTTTATAATATTAAAATATGCTGTGGAGCGGCACGGGTCCTCTAGTTTTAAATTAATTATAATGAACATTGAAAAGATCCGGAAAGAAAATATCCTGCGTCGTTTATCCTAGGTCAATTAAGTCATAAAATTGATAGTACAAATATGGAATGTGGTCAATTTCCTAATTGGACCAATTTGTTATCTAGCTAAGTGATAACATCATTAAGGACCTTACACCTAGAGCGATAAACAAACAACCCTATAAACATTATAATAAAGTGTCATATCAGTTGTTTAATTACTCAAACAATAACATGTAATGTCAACGGTAATTATTATTTTATTATTGACGTCACAATTTTATGTTTATTGCTAACTGAATGTTTTGAATGTGTGAATTGTTTTTATTTTATAATGGCAGTAAATGCGAAGTAAATATGTACATCATAAGAAATCCTGCATACCTGAGAGTTTTCCATTACGTTCTCGAAAGACATGCGAAGTCTGCCAACCCACACATGGCAAGCATTAGTGGCAGCCAGCTTTATGGTAAGCGACTTATGGCTCTAAGATGTAAGTGGTACCAGCCAGTCATCACTCACAATAGCTGACCCAAGAAAAAGCATGCAAAGGATGAATGTACTTTACCGGATTCTACCAAAATCCTCTCTCAATAGTAAAGCAAAAGAGAATTGAAAATGGGCCTAAACCCCTGTCGCTATCACTATCTGAACGAGACGCAACAGTAGGAATTACATTCCTTACTTCATGACGATCTCTAGCTACAGGGATATTCTGCGCGCGGCGTTCGTGCTATTACCAGCGTAGCGAAATTATTCAAATAAAGGAAGAACAGCCTTCTTGGGGCAATACCTTCATCATCATCATCATCATCAGCCTTTAACTGTCCGTGCTGGACTAGGCCTCTCCTTTGAAAGGAGGAATTGGCCTACTATACCACGCTGGCCAAACGGGTTGGTATAGGGTTTGTATCAAGTTTTCCATCTCTTACAGTGCTGTTCTCTGCATAATATGTTCCGTCTGTCGGCTCTTATGACACCCATGGGATGATATGGGGTGGAAAATCCGTATTCTTACCGGCACCACACGGACAATAAAAATACCTTCATAATAAACGATATTTCGTTACTTTGACGGCCTCTTAGTGTATGTATGTATGTATGACGGCCTCTTAAACACAATAACTTGATTACAATTAAGCTTATCGGTCTTATTAGCGGTATTTTATTATTCAAATTCATGTAGTAATCCATTTGTTTTATCTTACACATACTATCCTCGGTATCTTCATAATACGATATTTGAGAAAAATATTCGAAATTCGCCTCAAAGCTACTTTTTACTAAGTTACAACAGTCATCAAGATAATTTTGTTTTTACTGAGCCGGAGTAAGTGCCGTGCTCGGGATTACAGAAATCGTAATGGTTGGAATAATGGTGGTCCAGTGCAAGAACTAAAGACATGAATTTTATTTCTTTTTCTTGAAGCTAACATTGTTTAAGATTAAAACAACCGGCGCATTCAGTAACATTGTAATCGTCTTTTACAGCTTCTAGTTAATCATTTAGTTTCTTGTGTTTCGATGTTATTAAACTATAGATACTTAAACGGGTGCACGCCCTCCATAGTGAAAAGAGTTTGGGTATTTTGTAAACTAATGCAGTGATGTAGGCACTGAACTGAGATAAAAAACGCTGAGAAATATTGGCTTAAGCAAAGCAAATAAAAAATACGAGAAATTAGAGATTTAATACAAACTATCCATCTATTATATAAAAATGCATCGCTGCATGTGTTTTTTTATAATATTACTTCAAATACGAGGACGAACCGTCCTCTTATTTGAAGTAATACATTAAATTACGGAGAGAAAAATTAAAAACATACCGACTGTTAGGCGGTACTTAGTTACTATTATATCTATGGGCGGTACGTAATTCGCTGGGTCAGCTAGTAGATCAATAAAATTTAAGTAGAATATACATTGAACTTTATTGTTTTAATATAAATGTCAAATACTTTTAACTTAATTAGAGTCAACGATAGCCTAGTGGAGATACCAACGGACTGCCATGCAGACGGTATCGGGTTTGAATCCACGGCGCGCACCAATGACTTTTCGAAGTTAAGTGCGTATTAATTTGTTAATAAGGTATCGCTAGCCCTACACCGCGGAGGGCACGTTAAACCTTCGGTCCCGGCTTATTATTAACGGCTATTACGGGCAGTTAGTACTCAAATAAGTTGATACTGGTCTAAACCAGGGAATAAATCGCTTTTCCTTTGGGTTGCGCAGGTCATACGGCAGTCGCTCTGTGGCAAAGTTGATATTCTGTCATATCTGGTTGGACCAGTAAGCGGACCTCGGGCTCCGAGGCGTGTAAGTCATGGATGCAACCGGGATAACGCTAGGCGACGATGATGACTTTTTAACTTAAGTTCAAAAATACCCAAGTTAAATTATTGTTAAATAGAACAAAATTCGACGCTACATTTCAGTACCTCCTTATAATAAGTGAAAGAGCACATTAAACTGATGGTGAGTGAAAAACCGATGGTGTGTTTTAAAGCATTGCAGAAGTTGTGCGCAGGAAACAAATATATATATTTTTTTTATAGTAATAGGCGGCAAACAAGCAGACGGATCGCCTGATGGTAAGCAATTACCGCCGCCCATGGACACAGGCAACACCACAGGAGTCACAAGTGCGTTGCCGCCCCTTGAGGATGGGAAAAGGGATAGGATGAGGAGTGGGATGGGGGAGAAGGAATAGGGGATAGGGCCTCCGGCACTCTCTACCGCATATATGGCATCGGATGCCATCGGCGCTTGGATCTGCGTTGAGTGTCTTCGGTTCCATTGACATACAAGACAACACTTTGTGAAATAAAAAAAAATGTTTTCAGCCCGGACTCCCTTGACTGAATGTTTCTGATGTGCCCCCAAGACAGGGACCACTAACGCAAGCGACGTATTATTTATAAAATAACATATCAATTATGTCAATAGCCTTAAAACATTAATTTATCAACATCTCGCCTCCGTACAACCGCCTCTTTTACATTTAATTTACTAATCGGTCGTGCGTGGACTTAACCACACACGTTACTAGAATTTTACATAATTATAGCAAACATTTCAATACACCCAAAAATAACATCTACCACTTGTGAAATAAAGTCGACTTTCACTTTACAAATTTTAAATAATGACAGTTGATACGTATTGTAAGTAAGTTTAGCAACCTTGGTCTACATATGCACCTATTTGCTAGTATACGTGTAATTTAGTGAAATATCATGTTACTAAGCTCATAGCTTAAGCTTGTGGTATCCTTGACATAATAACATTGATCACGTGCTGTTGATAAAATGAATAACGTAATGAATGTAAATATTGCGGATTCTAATAAAAGATGAGTGTTCATAAGAGGCAGGATATACAACCTATAATATGGATAGTATGCTAAATGATAATGAACTGGACTCTTTGTGATAGTGTAGTATCTGTATGAATAGTATCTGTATCTTCTTTATGCAGTTTCCAGTGGCGTTCTCTTTTTAAAAAATATGCTAAAGTTGATAAAATCACGTGACTGTGACCTCCTCATTGAGAAGATGGTCAAATAACAGATGCTCTTTACTTAATTATGAATATATAAGAATAAAATAATTATTAATATATAACCCCTGCTGTTAGAAATATGCAATAAATTTGAGACAAAATCTTTAAAGAATGATGACCTTCTTATAATTATGTAATTAAATAATCTACCCTTGCAAAATCTGCCATACTGCATGCATCTTTGAATAGTTTATTTATTTTATAATAACTTAAATATTTCTAGCAACTTAAGTATGTCATGCATCTTGAATGTATAAAAATGAAATTATAGTGCCGTTTGAGACTACTACTTGACACAGGAACAAGTGGACGCATGCACCGCAGCACCGATTCATTCTTATTAAATTCATTGCAGAATCCAAGCCCGTTTAACTATATCTGTGAGTTCACTAGTGACGAAATTCGTTGTCTTCAGTGGTCAGGGTCACTGATGCTTAACTCGGCTAAAAATGTAATACAGTAGGCAAAATATGGATTGGAGTCCAACTGAGACCCGTTCTATAAATGTTACTTGAGCGAACTTTTCAACTGCAAATGCGGAACCACACTACAATAATTTACAACTAAAACCGATCAATAATGTCCCGACATAACTTCAAATGATGCAAAGGTTCGTAACAACACGTATCATAAAACATCTTCTCGAAATGCAGCGACACTCAGTTGTCCTTTTTGCTTATTCAGAATGTGTTCAAGTTGCGAAATTATTTCTGATGGTCAAGGTAGGCTAGGTAGGTAAACTACTAAAAATTCCTTGTAAATTTTTTGAAGTCATCATATCGGTCTGTGAAAGACACCGCCTCGAGCGCAAGAAGCAATTACATTTAAATATTCACGCCCACATCAGAAAATTACTCAGCTTAGCGAGATGCGAAGGGCAGCCCTGGATGTTGGCTTTTATCGAGGCTGGTCAGTGGTTATAAACAAAATTTTGCAACTTGGGTTTTCCTGGTCGTACGGATTTTCCACAAAGGTTTAGAGTGCATCATCTGTAGCGATGTTACTGTTGTTTAATCTTTCATCTTACGTGCATGAATCACTAAGCATATAATAAATAAATTCAGCTTGTTGGTCTATATGTTTGCCAGGTTTAAATTTGCTGATCCTTTAAATTTGTGTCAGTATCACTGTCTCCGGCTTACCTAATGCCATGCCGGTACTAGCGAAGAACTTGAAGCGTCGGTGACTAAGTATTAAAATATTCACTTGCGAAAGGTCATGATTTCAATTTTAACTGCTAATGGGTAACCTATAGATGATTTATATTATCGAATTACTGATAAAGACTCGATTGAGTATTTAGATAAACTGCAAGATTATGAATATATATTTACGCGGTTATTTTTCCACAGTATGTGTGATGCCTCACACGTACTGTGTAAAAATAACCAAAAAGTAACGAAGATTGTATACTAAGCTGACACTAGTCTACAACATGGAATATACCTATCCCTTTGGGTTGCGGAGGTCAGACAGGTAGCCGCCCTGTGCATAAGCTAATATTCAGTCACATCCTATTAGACTATGAAGCAGACCCTGGGTTCAATCTGGGATAACACTGGGAGGATGATAATGAGGACTTGTTTCCAACAGGCAGTGTATTGTGATAATAATAGATCGATTAGTGCACCGCGCGATGCCGCATAATTGTCAACTATCCCCCATGACAAGAATCTCGTAAAAGCAGGAAAATACAAACAAGAGAAATATTTGGACTTGGCTCACGAGATTGTCGATATGCGGGATATTCATTCGGCAATCAATGTTCCGATAGTAAATGGACTGGATAGTGTCCATTAATGGAATTATAGCCAAAACCCTCGAACGCCATCTACATCTGATGCAAAAGGTTGTTCTTCTGCAAACGGCTCGCATTGTCAGGAAATTATTTCTATTCCTGAAGCCAACACCGGTGACTTGGATCCTATGCCCGACGTAAGTGCCAACATATACATAAATCCGTTGAAAACGGTGAGCTAGCAAAGGTCTGAAAATTTCTTAACACTTTAGGAGTTGGTAAGACAAGGCACCAATCTATCCCAAACAATATAAATCTCGATTCTCTCAATGCTCATTTCTCTTCTTCGCCCAAATTTGATGGAAATGTTAAAAATAACACATTACAATATCTTTCATCCTTACCAACCCCAGATTATTCTCCTTTTGTCTTCTCACAATTCACCGATTGTGATGTTAAGAAGAGTATTATGGCAATTGCGTCCAATGCAGTCGGTGATGACTGTATCAGCAGGAAAATGATCCTTCCCATCCTAGATATAATCCTTCCAATCCTATGCATTATTTTAAACCAGTCCATTATCCGTGGCATCTTTCCGTCAGTGTGGAAAGATGCACTTATAATTCCCCTACCTAAAAAACCTAAACCTTGTTCTTTTTCAGATTACCGTCCCATATCCTTACTACCTTTCCTGTCGAAAGTCCTTGAACGCCTAATCCACACTCAACTCAGTTCCTTTCTCCATAAAAATTCGCTCCTTAATCCTTACCAATCTGGTTTCCGTCCCGGCCACAGTACCGTCACTGCATTGGTACACATCACTGATGACATTCGGCGAGGTATGGATTGTGGAAATCTAACGGTTATGTCCTTGCTCGATTTCAGCAATGCTTTTAACACCGTGGATTTTCACATCATACTCGGCATTCTTCGCTCTCTTAACATATCTCCAACGGCAATTGACTGGTTTCATAGTTACCTGTTTGGTCGCCGGCAACGTATACGCATTGAAGACTCTTATTCCACTTGGTCTAACACGAATGCCGGGGTACCACAGGGTGGCGTGCTATCTCCATTACTCTTCACGATTTTCATTACTTCTATCTCTAACCAACTACTTTCATCCTACCACCTTTACGCAGATGATTTACAGATTTACACGCAAGCCCCCTTAGATGAGTTACCAGATGCCTGTAGAACCATTAGCACTGCTTTGGCCCGGATCTGCGAGTGGACCAAGAAATATGGACTGATGGTGAATCCTGATAAAACTCAGTTAATTATTATTGGTAGCCCAAGAATGACTGCAAAAATTAACTGGTCCGGTCTACCACTAATTAGTTTTGACGGAAAAGATCTCCTTTATACTAAGAAGGTTAAAAATCTGGGGATCTACCTTGATGAGAATCTATCCTGGGTACCACAAATACAGGAGGTGAGTCGCAGACTATTTGCATCAGCCGGATCTCTGCGTCGACTACGCAACTTTCTTCCGACTGCTACTAAAATTGCGCTTGCACAATCGCTGCTGTTGCCTATTCTCGACTACGCTGATGTCAGCTATCTTGACCCCACGGAGGAGCAGCTAGACAAACTTGAGCGCCTTCAAAACTTCTGTATACGATTTATATTTGCATTACGCAAATATGATCATGTCTCAGAATTTCGCAACAGACTCAAGTGGCTCCCAATTCGTCTTCGCAGGAATACTCACATTCTTACATTACTTTATAATGTTTTATTTAATCCCAGTACTCCCTTTTATCTCAAAGAACGTTTTAAGTTCGTTCATGACACACATATAAGGTCATTGAGGTCGTCTGAGAATTTGACCCTGGCGATGCCAATCCATTCTAGCAATTACTATGGAAAATCCTTTACAATTCAAGCTGCACGCCTGTGGAATGGATTGCCACTAGAAATCCGTAAAGCTAAATCGCTTAACATATTTAAGTGTATGTTAGAAAAATAATACCTGTCAATCTAACGCCCATCATTATAAGTATTGTTAATATATCATATTATATTGTATAGCTGTCGTTCTACAAGAGTTCTGTTTACTGCTTCCTTAAATATAATCATATTTTATTTATAATATGTATTGTATCATATCGTACCTATACTTATGTATGTTATAGTAGTATAATATAGTATGTATTTATGTAAGTATATGTGTATATATTTAGGTACTTATTTATGAATATTATATATTACTGACGCTACACCATCAATGAACATGACTATTAACTTACATCATTTCTGTCCATCCGCGGTTGCCTGGAAGAGATCGCTCTATTAGCGATAAGGCCGCCAATTGCACACTAGTTTTAAATTATATATGTACTTATGTAAATACTTTGTTTGTTTTGGTGTTCAATAAAGTGTAATCTATCTAATCTATCTATCTAAGTGGGAGTCCACTTTTGAATATAATTTTGTTTCTTTTTTTAGAATGTCTGTTTGAAAATGTAATAAATAACAGATAAATGAAAATAAGGAGAGTAATGATAATATTCTACGACATACACACAACATCATCTAGTCCCAAACTAAGCAGAACTTGTACTATGGGTACTAGACAATAGACAAACATACATAATATACCTACTTTATTTTTGTAAACACGTATTTAAATAATTTTCTTTATTTTCAAGCGTGTGAAATTGTGCAGGGTGCTTCGAGAGACTGCGGTGAACCTTCAGTAGCGACGACGCAAAAAAAAGAGTGAAAAATAAAAAATATATTGCAGGCAATGCAACATGAATCTTTACGTGTCATGTTTTCAAAACAGCCACAATTAAATAAAAATCTTCATTTCTTTTATGTACGATAATTCTGTTTTATTTTCGATATTCCTTTATTTTGGTATGTCCCATCATTGGTAAATTAGAGTATTAAATACCTTTTAGTGCGGTTCAGGTCGATATCGGCCTTCCGCTTTTCCTGGTTTATATCTCATTCCCTATTAGGTCGATTCCGGGGCGAATCAAACTTAAGGAAGCTGGGTTCAAGGTTATTCTAACAGAATAAAAAAAATTATACATCATGTTTTCGCAAAGTAATAGCATTTTAAGCTAAGCTAGTGCTGTGGGTCGAAAAACACCTGCCACGCACTGGCGGAAAAATCGTTGGGGGCACATTTCGACCGCCCGCCGCACCAGATGAAGGTTTATGATTTTACTTGCCACAGCCAACGTGTTAAAATCACAGATGTTCCTTTCTGGGACTCAGGATAAATTTTATGAATCTTCTTTTACGATGTAGACCAGTCTTTAGAAAAGGATAAACCCGATACCTATGTCGGTCTATAAAGAACAATATAAAAATACTAGAATACGAGGATCTATGTTGGCGCGCATTATATACCTACAACGCTTGCCATCACACGATTTTAAAATAGATAATGGTTCTAAAGACTTTAACTCTATATGATCTATGTTGGCGCGCATTATATACCTACAACGCTTGCCATCACACGATTTTAAAATAGATAATGTTTCTAAAGACTTTAACTCTATATTTATATCACCAACAATTTCACAAGATATTATTTATCACATTAAAACACTTAAAAAAAAAAAGATTCCGACGAATTGAGAACCTCCTCCTTTTTTTGAAGTCGGTTAAAAATACGAATAGTGTTGGCTACGATGGGATTAATACTAAGGTTATTAAACATGTTGCACCATACATTGCCCCGCAACTCAGCTATATTGTAAATTTGGTTATACTGAATGGAACTTTTCCCGACAGGTTAAAAACTTCAGTAGTAACCCCACTACACAAAAAGCTAGATAAAAACTTAATGGAAAATTATAGGCCAATCTCTTTGATACCAATTTTTTCGAAAGTGTTAGAGAAGGTCATAATATGACCTTCTGTAACACCTATATATTATATAAGGCCTTATATACATTTATTGAAAAATCAAACATATTAGTTAACGAACAAAAAGGTTTTCGTAAAAACAAGACAATTAATATGGCCATATATGATCTTATTCAACCTATCATACAAAGTGTAGATAATAGGAATCCTGTATGTGCTGTGTATATGGATTTGTCGAAAGCCTTCGACTATGTGGACCGTTCAATATTATTAAATAAATTGGAAAACTATGGGATGCGAGGCAATGTACTGTCAATGCTCAAATCGTTTTTATGTAACAGAAAACAATATGTAGAAATAACGCAAATATGTACAAAAAGTGGAAAGGAAAAAATACCGCTCGAACAGTAAAATAATAAAACAAGGAGTGCCACAAGGTAGTGTATTGGGGCCACTACTGTTCTTGCTTTATATCAATGACTTACCTAGATATGTAAAACATCCTATGGTACTGTTCGCTGATGACAGTACAGTGATAATAAAATGTGACGATCCAATAGCTTATGAAAATGAAATAAACTCAACATTAAATAATATCATAGACTGGATGAACCAGAACAAACTGGTTATAAATCTGAGCAAAACAAAAATCATGCACTTTCATCAGCGAATCCCATGCAGACAACTGGACATCAGTTATCAAGGAAATAAAATAGAAGTAGTAACTGCTACTAAATTCTTAGGCATAATTATAGATAGTAATTTAAATTGGAAACCACAACTTGACGAAATTTGTAAAAGAATGAATAAATTTGTGTACCTATTATATAAGCTGTCCAAAATTGTTAACATAGAATCCGTTTTGCTGGCATACCCTAGCTACGTTGCATCAGTACTCAGATATAGTATAATCTTTTGGGGCAACTCAGTCCATAAAGAGTTTGCATTTAGGGCCCAAAAGAGATGCATTCGAGCCATGTGTAGATTGCATCCTACAGAAAGCTGTGCACCTATATTTAAAAGTTTAAAAGTTTTGACACTACCTTCTTTGTACATTTATGAGGTTAGTATAAGTAAAGACCAAAATAGCTTTTAAAAGTCATTACAGAAAATTACGCGATAAGAACAAACTAGAACTCGAAATACCAGAACGAAGCACAGCATTAAAATACAAAAGCTTTTTCTGTATGGGTCAGTTAATATTCAATAAACTGCCAGATACAATCAAAACATTTGATTTGATAAAATTTAAAAGGACTCTGCATTCTATTTTAATTCAAAAATGTTATTACTCTATTAACGACTACCTTAATGACATTTCTATTTCAATCTGACTTGATGTATAATGTTTAGTATTGCTTTAGTGATGATAATAATTGTGTAAATACCTAATGACAATTTCACATCCATACCTTTTGACTGACATCTAATTATTTGTATTTAATTTAATTACTTTGGACATTTTTAATTTATTAATTTTAATCATAATAAATTTATACAATAGTAAAAAATACTGGAATTGACCTTAGGCATATCTGCATCACAAAGATTAGTCAACTACATTAATTTGTAAGTTTAATAACATTTTTACTGCTTTTGATATTTGTACGCCACATGGCAAAGCATAGTGATACAAGTTATAATATGTACTATCTCATACCATTGTGATCTACCTATGTTTACAAATAAACTGATTCTGATTCTGAAAAAAAAACGGGATGTTTTCATTTGATTAACCGAATTGTCTCATGCGATTTTACTTATGGTACGTGAAAAATCGAATCTAATTGTTGTAATGTGAATGTAACACCATAGGATTATGTATGTGAAAAGCCTTATCTAATGCAATTTTTACTTTTGTATGAAATCGTTCGCACAGACCTACTCATTTCATAGTAATTTCAACTTTATATCACCACTCTCCACTCGTCAAATTCAAATTCTTTATTTCAGAAAATAAACCTATTACAATACGAGAGAGACAAACTTATACTACATTATATTATACTTAAAGCTAAAGTGTTTCCGCTAACATAAAAACTGTTGTAATTAAGTTATAATTATAGGTTATTCTTGCCTTCGAGTAGCGTACCTTCTGAACTAGTGTAGACTGTATCTCAGAAGGTAGCTTTTCATCGGTGCTAATAATGTCCTAAGTTACAAATATGTGGAGATGGTATATAAAAGTACAAGTTCTTCCTTGTTGCATACAGGCATACCAGAGGCTTGTTGTTATTAGTAGGTTAGCCTAGTACATAATATCCTTATGATTCGGTGAACTTATAACCTAGGGTATCGAGAAGGTATTCGGTGGAGTCATAGGCTAGAGATTTAACCCCTTACCGCATACGAAGCCATTGGTGGTTTCTAAAGTTTGTTATTTTTTCCAACATAAGTAACATTTGAATTATAGCAAAATTAATAGTAACTTATGAAGAATTTCTTCGTTAAAACCATGTCATTTTTTTGTGCGTGGTAAGTCATCTGTGTCAAAATGATTTCATATTATTTCATGACAGGGCCAGCAAGTTCACTGCAATGTTTTAGTTACATTATTTTTATTTGATTTTTGACCTGTTTTTTTTCAGACGCCAAATATGGCTTGCTATGCTTTTCCGTCAAAATAATGTATGTCAAATTTGGCTTCGTATGCACTCGAGTTCCTGATTTTTGCTATACAGAAATGGATGTTGCCATGTTTTATGGTTCTTTCAAGGTAAAACTGCAAAAAATACGCAATTATACAAAATATAAAAAAAAGGTTTTGAAATGTCTTCTAATGCTATAATGACTAGCGGAACTGATCCAAAGATTTTGAAAAATTGTAACAACTGTGCATGCGAAGCCAGATGAATGCATACGAGTCCAGATATGGCTTCGTGATGTAAATCCATAAATAATAACGTATATTTTTTTATATGTCTAATTTATGTTCACAAAAGATTATTTTAAACATGTTTTCACCAATAAAAAACTTATTTGTAACTTCCTTCATAATTGATGCAAAAAGGGGTTAAGATAGTTAAAAATAGCTCATTTACATTTTATTTTGGTTAAATTAGGAAGATTTGGAATATTTCTAGTAAGTCTGTATAGATAAAGGGTCCAAGAAACATGACTGATCTTTGTGCGAAAGTTGTTCTGCAGAGCGGGGCCGTAAAAATCCTGTCCCTGCGCCTTTTATTGATAAGGGATGCAGCATGGGAGACATTTTTGTGTTGTTCTAGGGTAGTTTGTGATATAAATAATTGTCTTATGGTAGTCTCCGATAATCTGTATAACTGTGTGGTAGGCAATAGAAAAGGCTTAAAATACATAACTCTGAGCACGGCACGCTATGCCATTTCTAAGAGTAGTAGCGTGGTTTTGCAACATCCACCCCAACGTCCCCAACATACAATGCCGTACGCAAGAATGGACTCACACAGTGCCAGATAGATTGTTTTGAATTGTTTAGTATCACAAATGTATCTTAGTGTTATGAACATAAAAATAAAATTTTCTGATACGCGATGATAGGCTGTTTATATGTGCTTTAGACTGAGCTGAGGTTAGGGCAATTTCATGAAGTATTGATTATTTGTGCATTGTTGTTATTGCACTGATGTAGTATTATATGTTACTTATTCTTTAAAGGTTGACTGGTTGAAGTTTATATGTATAATTGGTTTTGGACAGGTTATCGGCCATTTTCAATTTTCGAACTATAGATAGATCTGTAGTACGTTAACGTACTAAAACATACGTACGTAGTACGTGTGTTTTAGTTACGTGTTTGACATATTTTGTATGGAGCTCATGTCAAAAACGAATCTAAAATCTACAGATCTATCTAAATTTCAAATATTGAATTCCGGTGTAAGTGAACAAAGATTGTTTTCGAGCCATTTAGCTACTGAGTTTAGTCGTTTGTTAGCACTTGAATAGACATCGTCTCAGGTTTTACCGTGGCAAAATAATACAGTGTCATCTGCATAAGTAGTAATATTACCATTTATTAAGTCCAAATTGCAGAGATCGTTATCGTAAGCGATGAAAAGAGACGGTGCGAGGACACTGCCCTGTGGAACACCAAAAGTTATGCGTTCCGTGTTAGGGATTAGGTGTTCGCTCACCTCTATTATTTGTGTTCTATTTGTTAAATAATCAGTGAGGAGGTTTAATGGTTTGCCTCGGATTCCTAATTTAATAAGCTTATTAATTAGTATATGTATTGAGACAGTGTCAAAAGCTTTTGATAAATCGATAAATATAGCTAAGCACATATCTTTAGCATCTAGGGATTTAGTAATTTGTGAAGTTAAGGTAAGAATTGCTTCCTGCGTTGATTTGTGCGAACAAAATGCAAATTGAGTTTTTTATAGATAAGTTCTTTACTCTCTAAATAATTTCTTAATCTATGTTTATTGCTTTTTCTGTTATTTTAGATAAGTTTGTTAATAGCGAAATGGGCCTATATCACACTTATCTCCTTTTTTAAAGATTGGGATAATTTTCGCCTTTTTTAAAGGATCCGGAAATACTCCACTGTCGAAACAAGCATTGCATATAATTGGAATAGGTAGAGCCAAGACATCTACACCAATCTTGTAAATGTTTATAGGGATCCCATCCCAGCCAGTGCTGGAACTGTTTTTTAATGACATGATTATACTTTTAATCCCCTTTACGTCAGTAGGCAGCATTCAGAATGAATCCAAAGGGCTAGGTAGTTTTTTTACTGCTGCGGCAGGGTCATGTTCGTTGCAATTTAGTCTACCAAGAATTACATTTGCTAGGTTAGAGCGTCCTCAAGAAAAACGTGTTTATAAATAAATTAATTGTTCATACAAACAATTAATTAGTTAATAAAAATTAATAATTTATTCATTTCATACAAACCGACAATCATACGGACGGACAACGAACCGAAAACCTATATGACCTTCAGAGGTTATTTTGTACAATTTGAAGAACGGTACTCTGAAAATGTCAGCCAGTCAGTCATTATGAAATATTATTACTTATACAATGAATATGTAATAAAAATATGTATTAATATTCAAAATACCATTTAAATTAATTTTAATACATGTCTTTGAAACTTAAAATTATACCAAGCTGATTTAATATGTCTGCTTAGTTATGAAGAATAATTTATAATATTAATTTGTGTTTAACTCGTACATAAAAGAATCATATTCCTATTGAAAGGATCCGTCTATCGTACCTATCAGTATTGTAATTTATGTAATTTATCAGTATTGTACATACTGATAAATTATATACTTTGAGTGTAGCTGTTGTTTTATGAAATAAACAAATATCGTAATATTTTATACATATACCATTATACAAGGAAACCTTTAATAATAGTTGTATCTGGGGGCACAGTAGTGCCCTCACCAAGTTGAGCGCGAAGCAACACTGCCGTACTATCCTTTACTGGAACCATTTCGCGGTATTTTCAGGCCCCTATTTCAAAACCTCTGGTTGGGACTAGAACGCTGAAATTTTCCTCATCTAGTAAGCTATAATAATACGGAAAAAATGCGGTAAACGGTTGAACATTTTTACCCGTTAGTGTGTACAGGTCAACGGCCAAGTCACGTAACATTAAATATAATAAATAATAAAGAAATTGCAGTAAGGAACCTCAGGCTTGGCTCAACTTTGTCTAGAGATTTCATTACTTTTTAGAGATAAACAAGCAGCTCCATCGAGACTTGGCGATTTTTTTTACAGAATGTTTTTGGTGGGATTTAACTATACAGATTCACATTCGCAGTACACTGCCATAGATCACTCGCAATGCAATGCCTATCAGCATTGTGAGTCACTAGAAGGACTTAGCCTTGTGTGCATGAACATGGTTTTTGTCATGGTCTGGGTGTTTCTATGTATAATATGTATGTATTTACAAAAAAAGTATAAGTATATGTATATTTATCCATTATCTAGTACCTACCCATAGTACAAGCTCTGCATAGTTTGGGACTAGATGGCGTTGTGTGAATGTGGTAGAATATTAAAAGAAAAAGAAAGAAAGCCTACGTAATTTACCACGGTGCCCAGACGGGTATTCTGCTTAGTCGTCACTTTGTACAGCATCTTCTGTACAACATAACCGTATAAAAGATTGCTGACTCTCCATTTCCTTTTAAAAACGTTGGCAGCTGCACATATTGAGAATACTTGACCAAAAAGCAGAATACCAAATGGAATATCGAAAATGTAAACAAAACATTATCGCAATTTCGATCTGACAAATTGTCCAATAAGGGCTGGCAGCGGCAGCCGAACCGACGGCGCGGGCGCACCGATTATTTACACGAAAGCATTATTTTTTGTGACAAAATAACTCCTGCAACCGGCCGATACACACCGACCGGTTAGAGTATCTTGCAGTTATTTGAAGGAGCGACTTTCGGCGTTTCAAGGGCATAACGATTAATCATACCAACACGCTTTTTTTACAAACTTACTCTACCGTCTGTGGCCCTTCGTTGCATGTAGTACCTTTGTCATCAAGCTTACCAGTGTGGTTTGTTGCGAACTGTTATTTATATGCTTTTGTCATTTCATGTAGTTTAATATAATGAGGAAGCAGACATGCCTGCCGCGCGTTGTTAAATAGTATTTCCTGTGGCTGTATTTTTTGGCGAAGAAACAATGCCAACAGACAGATCCGAGCGGCTGCTGAAAGGAGTGAAGGAACGAGATAGTGATGGAGGTAAAGGCGATCAGATCCCCGTTGGCGATTCTGTTGCATTATTCTTTTTTTCTTTTCTGTTTTTTTTTCTTTTTTTAAAAAGACAGTTCCCGCACTAGAACTAAATCCTGTGTCGCGGGGGACTTTACAAACATACAACTAACGGACACAATGAACACCCAGACTCGAAACAACAATTTGTGAATTACACAAAGTGTTGCCTCGTGTGGGGATCGAACCCACAACACTCGGCGCAGTGTCAAGCTTTCTTCTTTTTTTAGCATTCTAGAGAGGGTAAACCAGCTACCACTTCAGAGTAGGTACTATTATCATACAAAGAATCTATTTGCTTTCGGATTCGCTGATATTCATTAAAATACCAAACCTTAATGTGTGGTTTTATTTTTGTATTCAAGTCATTCAACTTTTTTGTCAGGCATCAAAAGTCGACGAAATGGGCGTAAGAAATCCATATCAATAAATCGTTCCTTAAAAAAGTCATTGAACCAACGACGTAAGTAACCAAACTAACTACATATACCTAACTATTGAAATAATAACATGTTATTAAAAATCTTAATATGAAAGCTAATATCATTCGCTTATAGTCATAGCCTGAAGGCTGCGTAATCGAGTCAATAACATTAACCATACCGTTAGTGGCTAATATTACAGTTATAGCAGACTACCTTTTCCTCGCGGTTTTGCACGGCTGAGATTCCTCTTTTATTGGAAAATGTATTTAGTATACAGGTTACCCATCACCAAGCCGTAGTCTACTCGTTCTAGATATCATGCCAAGTCATACTAAGCAAAAATAATACCTGGGAAACGATATATTTTTTTTGAGTTTCCACATTTTTGAAACCGCTATTAAAAGCGCACGCGTGCAATGCTCGAAATACCTACTTATCCAGGGGGTAAAAGGGCATCTAAAGAACATATTTACGGCATAAATGCATCGATTTTGTACCTAGTTAGAAACATTCCATATTAACTTTGAGCCTGAATATCTCCTGAACCAGTAATTTCCCAGGTATGGTGCCGAAGCAAAAAATGATCGTACTGATTTGTACAACATGGGATTTCAGTTTTCGTTAAGGATCTTGTTACACCCTGTATATCAAAGTACCAAAAAGAAAATATATTGATAAGGATTACATAATACAAGTTTGAACCCTTACTCAAATATTGCATTATCACTCACGATCACAAACTCAAACCCGTTGCATGTTTGATACGTACATGCATAGAAATATAAACAGATGGTTACTATATCTATGCGTTCATGCAATATGGCAATACAAGCAAGTTGATTGACGTGCAATTTTTTTGCACGATTGTACAGGTGATGATGGTCTGTCATCAACAAGTCGAATATTCCAGAGCAGATTTTCTATATGAAATACTGCATGGTCATACCTTATTTTCATTTAATGTTCTTAACACTTGATAATAGTAACAATACCTATACCATATAACGAATAAAACAATATAAGAAGTAAATCAATATAATACAAATAATAAATAAAATACTAAAATACTAATAAAATACTAAACAACGCATCGTGGTCACTAATATTGCATTATAATTTATTAGCTCTTGCTCGCTACTTCGACCCTGTGAATGTCACTTAGATAAAAAGCTTAAACATCCCATAATCTCAATCATTAGTCTCATTACTCTACCACGAAATGTCATCGTTGTACATACGCTACGGCGTTAGCAGATCTAGAAAGACCTTTAGAAAGTTCAAGACCTCCTCAAAAACTAAATTTATTCGCCATATTTATCTAATAGACTCTACTTTCATTTAAGTCAAGATTAAATTAGAACAAGGATACCTAATCATCATCATCCTAACGCTTTCCCGGTTGTGATCAAAAACCTACGCCTTTGAGGCAGGGGTCCGCTTGCCTTCTCCATTTCTTTTTTTAATATATATTCATGATTTGCCGTTCTTTGTACAAAATGTATGTGGTATTGTTTTGTTTGCCGACGATACGTCACTAATTTTTAAAGTTGATCGTAATTTAAGTAACTTTGATACCGTCAATAACACTCTTGCACAAGTATTAGATTGGTTTTCAACAAATAATTTGGTACTCAACTCTAGCAAAACCAAATGTGTTAAATTCTCTTTGCCTAATGTCAAAAGTGTTCCTACTAATATAATTTAAAATAAGGAAACAATTCAACTAGTCGAATCAACCGTATTCTTAGGTGTAGTACTAACGTAGTGTAACTTTAGATTGTAAGCTTCAGTGGGGCGCCCAAATATCCTGTTTCGCAGTAAAACTTAGTTCTGCAGCGTTTGCAGTTAGAAAAGTTAGGGAATTCACAGATATAGATACTGCTAGACTAGTTTACTTTAGTTATTTTCACAGCGCAATGTCTTCGGGAATAATGTTATGGGGTACAGCTGCTGATATACAGACTTTTTTTGTAATTCAAAAGGCCATACGTGCAATTTATAAGTTAGGTGCTAGAGATTATTTACGTGAAAAATTTATGAAAGTAGTAAAAAGTTTATGTTTTAGTTGCATCGCAATATATATATGCCAACTTAATGTACATTAAGAAAAACTTAATTCTATACCGCAAAAATAGTGATTTGCACAAAGTGAACACAAGGAATAAGCATAAATTGCTGGGAACTAACTACCGTCTACATAAAGTTCAGATCTCATTTGCGGGGATTGGTATACGATTTTTCAACAAATTGCCTCTTGAAATAATGAATTTAAGCATGCACAAATACAAACGGACAATTAGGAACTTTCTTTTACAAAGGGGTTATTACACTGTTAAGGAATTTTTAAGTGATAAGACACCGTGGAGAAAGAGTTGTGGTGGTGCTTTTCTTTAAGAAAGGGGATAAAACCCTCTTAAAGAACTACAGACCCATCACACTTCTGAGGCACTTCTACAAGCTGTTTTCCAGGGTCATCACGAATCGTCTCGAGAGCAAGCTAGACGACTTCAAGCCTCCCGAACAAGCCGGTTTCCGTAAAGGCTATAGTACCATAGACCACATACATACGCTGCGGCAGGTTATACAGAAGTCCGAGGAGTATAACCAGACCCTATCCTTGGCGTTTGCGGACTATGAGAAAGCCTTCGATTCGATCGAAACCTGGGCGGTGCTACAGTCTCTCCAACGGTGCCGGATTGACTACCGATATATCGAAGTGCTAAAGTGTTTGTGTGAAAACGCCACTATGTCAGTCCGCCTCCAGGACCAGAGTTCGAAACCTATTCAACTCCAGCCAGGGGTGAGACAGGGGGATGTCATATCCCCGAAACTGTTTACCACTGCGCTGGAGGATGTTTTCAAGCTTCTGGACTGGAATGGACTCGGCATCAACATCAACGGCGAGTACATCACTCACCTTCGATTCGCAGACGATATCGTAGTCATGGCTGAGACCATGGAAGACCTAGGCACAATGCTCGATGGCCTCTGTAGAGTCTCCCAACAAGTAGGTCTTAAGATGAACATGGACAAGACGAAAATCATGTCGAACGTCCATGTTGTACCTGCTCCTATTCAGGTTGGGAACTCTACGCTCGAAGTTGTCGACAAGTATATCTACCTGGGACAAGTAGTCCAATTAGGTAGGTCCAACTTCGAGAAGGAGGTCAATCGTCGAATCCAACTCGGTTGGGCAGCGTTCGAGAAGCTACGACATATCTTCTCGTCCGATATCCCGCAGTGTCTCAAGACGAAAGTCTTTGACCAGTGTGTGTTGCCAGTGATGACTTACGGATCAGAGACGTGGTCGCTCACTATGGGCCTTATCAGAAGGCTCAAGGTCACTCAGAGGGCGATGGAGAGAGCTATGCTTGGAGTTTCCCTGCGAGATCGAATCAGAAATGAGGAGATCCGCAGTAGAACCAAAGTCACCGACATAGCTCTCCGGATAGCCAAGCTGAAGTGGCAGTGGGCAGGGCACATAGCTCGAAGAACCGATGGCCGTTGGGGCAGAAAGGTTCTGGAGTGGCGGCCACGTACCGAACGACGCAGCAGAGGTAGGCCCCTCGCAAGGTGGACCGACAATCTCGTCAAGATCGCGAGAGGCGGTTGGATGCGGGCGGCTCAAGACCGGTCTGTGTTGAGAACCTTGGGGGAGGCCTATGTCCAGCAGTGGACGTCGTTTAGCTGATATGATGAAGACACCGTGGGGATAGGCTTAGGCTTGTTTAACTCACGATTATTTTATTTTCTGACCGTTTAATATAATTGTTATATAAATCTGTTAAATTCTAGGTTTGATAAGTGACATGTTAAGTGGAGATGCCTCGTGAACACACGATTTTTGCAGGATTTGGATATTTTTATGATTTGTTGCGTAAACTATCATTATTTATCCTTCATCATCATATCGTTGTTCACTTGTCACCCTCACAAAATTCTTTCTACATTTCTTCACGCGTTCCACTAATTTATGTTAATAATAACGATCTGGAAAATGGAGGTAATTGGCGGTCATGGTCAGTATACCAATAGATTGTTTCTTACTGCCGATGCCGGTTCGAATACCGTTATCGTCATGCTCACTAAAATGTCATTGCTTGTGGTGGCGTCGTGTGTCGGGTCATCCCTGTCCCTCTAATATGGCGAGAGGGATGATGGCTGGCACATGCGTCATACTCGTGAACGGGTGCTACTTGCGATGACTGGTCGATGACGGTCTTGCGAGCTGGTATTAGATTTTAATATTTAACTGCATCATTTCTATCATGGTTCTGATCACTTTCGCGGATTGCCTGCATTATTAGGTATATATAATGTAAGTGGATGCTCCTGTTTCATCATGTCTATTCTGAGGAGGCTAACCAAATGAACATCAAAAGTATTATGCTTGAGTATTATTATGTACAGTAAATATATACAAGTGATATAGAAGGTGTAACAGTTGCAGCACCTTAAAAATGTAAATTATGTGTATTATGCAAAACCTGGCGATGAAAAAGAGTGACCGTGAGTTTTATTGCCCGTTCTTTCTCATGGTTCTACGCCTTTGCTTTGCGAACGTGGCAGTAAATGTAAATGTAGAGTTTTTAAGTAATTATTTTATACATTTATTATTATGACGTTCATAAGAGTCACATTCTGACCCAAATAAATAAAGGATTTTGAATTTGAATTTGAATTCTACACTTCGCATGCTTTATACAATTTAGAACAAGGATAATGGCTCTCCTTAAAGCTTGCTTATCTATAAAGATAGGGACTGCAGAGAACCCTAACACCAAAAGTCAGATAAATACATTACAGTCAACCGGAGAAGGTAACCTGCACAAGTATGCTTAGCAAGTAGACCACGGCTGTTGGAAACAATCTTGTGTGTGTTTTTTTACTTACCTATGCCTACGTTGTAGTCTGCAGTCAGTGTTTAGACGGCCTAAGCGAATATCATGGAACCACGCACCGAACCGACACGGCAGGCATTCTTGTAATAAATTAACACCTTATATAATAAACAATGCGTCACATAATGTCTTCATTACATTAGTTACATAACCTTAAAGTGTAAGATATATGGACATCTTAAATTACTTTCTCTCAACACTTTCGTTGTCCGTACTTTATCCAGTGAAATATTTTTCGCACAATAAACCACGGTACTACATCACTACCCGAAAATAATTAACAATTTTAACATTTAAAATAAATGGCAATTTTACACAATTATGTCGAAATTGAATTTCTTGCTCGTCAAGACATATTTATCATGCTGCAAGCTTGTCTATTTCTCACAGATATTTAAAAAAGAAAACAAAGCCTTACAAAAGCTTGTCGTAGCTCTTTTATTTCTAAGAATCTAGAGGCATGTATTTAAAATTGGATTGGATTCGTTCGTCACTTTATTTAGTACAGCCAGACTCAACTTTTAATCAACCACGCAAGATTCGCTGAAAGAAAATTTTCAGACAATTTACGATTTAAGTTTCTGTAATTTCCCATAATTTGCTGTAAGTTATAATCAGGCTTTTATAGAAATGTTTTGTAACTAAGTCTAAAAATTTAAAATTTAGCGGAAGTTCCATTTTACACATTATGCTCAGTCGAGTTATTGTACAGTAGTAAGAGCGGGCATTTGCATGCAGAACACATGCACTGCTACATATGTTTAAAAAATGTCATAAAAGGAATCAAACACTTAAACATATGGGCAAACTAATATCAATGAAGCACAGACCAAAAGAGCATTTGCTACTTATATTAACGCCGCAGCAACTTGAGTTGTTTTCAAATTAATTATCACTAACAATTAAGTTGAGTATAAAATAATTAAGTTCTGAGATACTTGTTAAACAAACAATAAACTGGCAACCCGTACAATAATAAGTGTAAAATTATTCAAAACGCCATTTCACCGAATGCAATTTATTAAGTCGTGTATGCGAAATGTATTACCAACTACTTTCTATTTTAAACGAAAGCAAAGAACTCTTGGCAAAAATATTTTGAACATGTATCGTATTTTTTAATTATTGTCCATTACGGCTTTAGGTATCAAAGTAATTAGTTAATGTAAATTAAAATGGCAATGGACAGAAATAATGTCGAAATTATCACCTTTTGTCGGCTCTGGAAGTAAACGGTTTCTCACGAGAAATGCGGTAGAGCGTGTTGATGAGTCATACATTGGAGCCAATGTTTGGCCCAATTAATGTCAGCCAATACTAAAACAATTCGTTATTTTTACTAAAGAATCTGAATTGATTACTTACTTATGTTACTCAAGCAAATAATCTTACCATTGAAGTAAACGATCTCACAAAGTTAAAATGACTGAAACCAAATAATTGTTCATAAATTTTTTTTTTAATTTAAACGGTCTTATTCGCGATATTTAATTAATTTAAGGTATAAATACCTATGTTTTACCGACGTTTCGGCCGTCTTACAACAGCCTTGGTCGCGGCAGGACTGATGTCATCTCAGCGTCGTCCTTGTGAAGCGCGGGTTTCGGCAGCTACCCTCACTTGTTTTTTATTTTTATTTTTATCAAATAATTGTTTCTTTGGATATTAAAATACTCACATGAAGTGAATAGTTTCATTGGAATATATACGAAGTCTGATCTTGACTTCAAATCTGGATATCTATATTATTTCATTCTAATTGATATGCGTCCACATCTCTACGCCTCTAACCCTTATTAGCGAAAGATTCGCGAGCTACATGTCTTTTTAGAAGTTGGATCATATCCACCTGAACTGAATTTTACATGGCATATAACTGTTACCGTTATCTTCTGTTTAATTAAAATGTAAAATCAAATTCTTGCATTACTGACTGACTGACAGACAACGTTCAGCCAAAACTGTTGGATGCAATTAGCTGTAATTTGGCATGTATGTTTCTTGAGGACTGTAAGGATGTACTCAAAAGGGATTTGCCGAATTTCCCATGGAATGGAACAGAAACTGTTAAATTAAAATAAAATGTGCCGAAGTAGTTGTCCTCTAGTCTCAGAATAAACTATTGGCCCTTTTTTATCAAAGGACTAGGCCTCTCCTTTGAAAGGAGGAATTGGCCACGCTGGCCAAACGGGTTGGAATAGAGTTTGTATCAAGTTTTCCTTCTCTTACAGTGCTGTTCTCTGCATAATATGCTCCCTCTGTTGGCTCTTACGACACCCATGGGATGATATGGGGTGGTGACATTCCGTATTCCTAATCCGGCACCACACGGACGTGAAACGTGTTACCCAGACGTGAAAGTTCTTCGATTTCCTATAGATACACCACCAACACCAACATGTGGGTGTCGGTTGTCGCGGTAAAGCCTATCTTAGCCTCCTAACTATCTCAAAACCATACCTGTACTTCGTTGCGATGTGAAAGAAGGACAAACAAACAAATACACTTTCGCAATTATGAATATGCTTACAGCATCCAGCATCATCATTCATGCAAATAAACGTCCTCATCCCGCTCCCCTCCTATTCATTTTACCGTCCAAGTAGACAACGCACTTGTGACACCTGTGGTGTTGCTTGTGTCCATAGGCGGCGGTAATCGCTTACCATCAGGCGATCCGTCGGCTCGTTTGCCTTCTATGCCATAAAAATCATACATATTGGTGCTATCCAGTACAACTAGTGTCCGTCAGACTTAGCCGCCTGTTTGACCCGAGCACAAAGAACGTTCAGTAATTATAATTGGCCAATTAGCCAGGTCTCCGACGTACGTAATGATGAACTAACAAACGATACTTACATCACCTATACACCTACGCAATGAGCACTTAGACCTCTCGTAATGTTTACATCATACTCGAAAAATTAATATTTGATACGCAAAAAGTGCTTCAAAATAAATAATACTATTGCATAGCACAAAACTTAAAAGTTCATATCTGAAAACAGTCGAAAAGGCAGGCGGCAGAGGCGTATTTCGGTGACCACCGCAATTCACATGCGGTGTTGCTTTAGGACATTAACATACTCCGGCTCTATTAATGCATCCCAAAGTTTGCTTCCTCCTGCAAGTAAGTGTGCAAACACTTAGACAATTTAAAAGGCTTGATGGTGTTTGTCGAGGAAATCCTTTGTAATAATAATAAGGCTGAGTGTCAAGCATTGCAGGTAGTAGGTGACAGAGTCAACGAATGAAAATAAAATACCCTTTAGTATATTATCCATTAAATAAGACCCAATTTGCCACCAAGAATAGTCAAAATAATTTTTTACAAGATGTTTATAACAAAAATTTGCAATTTTCTCAAAAAATCTTAAAAACCATTTTATTCCAAAATAGTGCATTTTGGACACCCATATATAGGGTATAAAAATACTCCATTTTGGCCCTAGAATCACCTCCTGAAGGGAATACGAGCAATTACAAATCAACCTGTATATATAAGTAAAGAAACACAGAAACCTCAACATGAACGGAGAAGTGTAAATTTCGAAGTGCTGGATATTATTGTAAAAAATCACTTAAAAAATAGTTTTTAATTCATCACACTTAATTGCCGTGCTCACGGGGTGCCTGTGTACACATGACATAACAAAAAATATGTTCAAATATTACAATGAGCAATGACTCAACATTAGTAAAATAAGATTTGAACAGGATGTAGTTGTCCTTAGAACTAATTTTAAATCTAGATAAGACAGTCAATTCTTGATCTAGATGTGACTAGAAACTTCTAGAAGGTCTTCAGAAGGTAAGTCGTGAGTTACAAGAAGACGACCAGTTTTGACACATATTTGGAAGGTTAACGGCATCGACATAAAAGTTTTAAGGAAAATGTATGTAAGAAAATTGTCATATAAACATTATGTGACCTCTGCGTAGCCTTCTTAAGTGTCAAAGTACTAAAATTATTTCCTTTTGTTTCAATGTCTCAATAGAGCTTAAAACCATTGAACGTGAAAATACTTATGATGTTTTTGTTTGGTTTTATGACTCTTGCAGTATTCAAAAACTGATTGATGAGGAGGTACATAGAGCTAGAGGTTATTTGCTTTCAATATGTATGTATGTTTTTCATAATCATTGTCAATATCTTTACAAAAATGAGTTTTGACACGTTTTGTTTATAAAATTATTCTTAGTTGACTGATCATATCTTCTTACAAAATCTTCCAAAAAGTCAAGATCTTACAAAAAGATATAGCGAAGATAAAGAAAGCATATTCCAAGACAACGACACAATATGAAATTAAAACAATAAGCAGGCTGGTAAGAAAATAGAAAAACAAACACGAATTTTCTTGATAGTAAGAAGCTTCATCTTTATTATCAACAGAACTTTATATTAACTATTCCACTGCTGGCCCTATTACTTTGAAAAATATTAGTACATCGTTCAGAAACTTGGTAACATAAAAATACCAACTAATTTATTCCCTAGCTTTTGACGCGTTAAAATAAACTATGGATCAATACTGTCTGCGACTCTGTTTCTCGTTTAGCTTTATAAAAAATAATTACACTGGGCCTTATTACAAAACATGGTTTAAAAATAATACCAGGTTTAGAACTCGATGGAGAAATTTTAAAAGGACTTTTTGAGGCCGATTGTTACTTATTTTTATTCGAAACTTGTTCCAAAGATTTTTAGTGACAATAGTTTTAAAAAAATGTTTTTATACTAAACGTAAAATCAATTTTACGCAGGTAAGCTAAGGGCTAAACCTCGATTTATATTTAGTCCATGTCTCGTAATAAGGTGGATTGTGTTTACAAATCTCAATTGTTAAGTACTTAATATGTCACAAGGCCTCTATACTTTAGTTGTAATAACAACCACATTTCCCTTCCGAACCTCAAGTTCAATATATTACATCACTGCTTGTTCTCATTCAGACATGTATGATAATTGTTACGAGTCCAACCGATTGTTTGTCTGAAGTGTGAAAAAATCTGACAATGATATTACCGGCTAACGGAAGTTTAGAACGGAGGCCATACAAACGAATAGTGTAAACAAACAATTGGAACAAGTACACAAATCGTATCGTACGAAGATGCTGATATTTTAACAGTATCATCATGGGGCATGGGCACCGGTGCACGGGGCCCTACCAAGTTCTTCGGGGTCCAAGCCAACCTCCCCTGCGAATCGGTGCACCTGCTGAATGACGGACGAGGCTCTGGCGCAAGCCTTCCCTAGGGGTTGGGAGGTCAGACGGCAGTCGCTCCTGTAAAGGCAAAACAGCCAAATCAAATGAAATGAAAAGCAACAGGATTGGTAACAGTGTTTCGGGTAGGGCACCGCCGCAAAACGGTGCGCAGGAGCCTCGCCCGACTCTTGTGGCAAGTGGGCAAGGGCTACCGTGTCGGGGGTGGACACGGCCAAAGAAGTTAGCCCCAACCCGGCAGATCCGCTTCGCATCTTGGAACATTGGCACGCTAACCGGACGCGTGAGAGAGCTGGCCGATGTACTCTCCAGGCGGAGGGTGGCCGTAGCGTTCCTGCAGGAGACTCGGTGGAAAGGCAGCAGATCCCGGTCCAATGGGAGTGGCTACAAGCTGATCTACACGGGTGGAACTGGCGGGGAGAGCGGGGTAGCGGTTGTGCTCGCCGAGGAGTTTCAGGACGGGATCTTGGAGGTGAAGCGTTACAGCGACCGGCTTATGGCTGTGCGGGTGCTTATTGAAGGGGTTGTGACCCATTTGATAAGCGCCTATGCACCACAGGCAGGTTGCAGCGACGCCGTCAAGATGTCGTTCTGGGATCAACTCGGCGAAGTTCTTCGTGAAATCCCGCTCTCACAGGGAATCATTCTGGGTGGTGATCTGAACGGTCATGTGGGTGAGGGGTGTGAGGAATTTGAGCGTGTTCACGGTGGCTTTGGCTACGGTGGCCGTAATGAGGGAGGGGAGTGTATCCTCCGAACTTGTGCGGCTGCCTTGCCATTGTGAACACGTACTTCAAAAAGAAAGCCGAACACCTTGTCACCTACAAGAGCGGGAGGCACGCGACCCAGATTGATTTCCTACTTACCAGGAGACACCATATCAGCAAAGTAGCCAACTGCAAGGTCATACCCGGTGAGAGTCTCACGGCACAACACCGCCTCCTTGTCATGGACCTCCGCGTGAAGCCCAAAGGCAAGCACGCCGACCACTGTCAACGTCAAATTCGGTGGTGGCTGCTCAAGGATGCCAAATCCCTGGAGTTCGCCTCAGCTATCGGTGACAAGTGCGCTGCTACTGAAGGCGAACCAACTCAGAGCCAGTGGGATAGAATCCAGGCGGTCATCACTGGAGCGGCGAAGGCAGTGCTGGGCATATCTAAGGGCGGACGCAAGTGTGACAAGGAGACTTGGTGGTGGAACGACACAGTCCAGAGGGAGACAAGGGTGAAGAAAGCCCTCTTTAAAGCGTGGCAAGCGTCCAAATCTCCTGAAGACCGCGACGCATACAGGGCTGCCAAACGTGCCACTAAGAGGGCTGTAGCCAGAGCCAGACGAGACCACTTGGAACCGCTTTATACCAAGCTGGAATCGTCTGAGGGGCAGAAGCTCTTATACAAGTTGGCACGCTCCAGGGTCAAAGCGGCACAGGACATTACTAAGTGTCGCTGTGTTAAAGACCCTGAGGGCAACCTATTATGCGCGTCAAGCGCGGTGAAGGAGAGATGGCGCTCGTACTTCCACGAGCCGCTTAACAAGCAGCATAAAGAGGTGCAGCCACCGGAACTCCCTCCGAACCAAGGACTAGTGCCGCTGGTAACGCCTGAAGAAGTCCAGAGGGCCCTTCGCCACATGAAGAATCAGAAAGCTGTCGGAACTGATGGAGTCCCCATTGAGGCCTAGAAGGCAATGGGCCTGCGGGGTGTGGGCACCCTTACTAATCTATTTAACCGCATACTCCTAACCGGAAAAATCCCGAACCAATGGAGACTGAGTATCATCACTCCAGTCTTCAAAGGCAAGGGTTCGGTATAGGAGTGCAGTAGCTATCGCGGTATTAAGGTGATGTCTCATACCCTTAAGCTCTTTGAGCGAATCATCGACTCCCGGATCCGACAGGAGACCACAGTCTCGGAGTGTCAATATGGGTTTCGCCCTGGTCATGGCACCATGGACCCAAGTTTCGCCCTCAGGATCATCATGGAGCTGTACAGGTCGAAGAACACGCCTCTGCATCTTCTGTTTCTAGACATGCAGAAGGCCTTCGACTGTGTGCCGAGACAGATGATCTGGTGGGCGCTAAGATCCAAAGGTGTGCCAGAAGCATATATTGACATCATCCGAGACATGTACTCCAATTCCCATTCCGTAGTTCGGACTGCTGTTGGCGACACAAGAACCTTTCCCATCACCGTCGGGGTCCACTAGGGTTCCGTCCTTAGTCCGTACCTATTCAGTGTCATATTAGACGTACTGTCGGACAGCATCAGACACTCACATGAGCAGCCCCCGTGGCTGCTCATGTATGCTGATGATATCGCGCTGGCGGATGCGGACAGGGGACGCTTGGTGCGGCGTGTGAATGCGTGGAAGGAGTCGCTTGAGAACGGCGATCTGAAAATAAACGTGGCGAAGACCGAGTACTTGGCCTGCAACAGTACTGATCCTGCGTCAATTCGTATAGGCGGAGACATTGCCCAGCGAAAGAACCTGGTCAAGTACCTGGGATCAGTACCGGACGCGTCTGGTGACATCGATTGCGACATCAAGGCACGCATTTCGGCAGCCTGGGCCAAATGGCGTGAGGTGAGCGGTGTCATTTGTGACCCCAAAATGCCGGTTAAGCTCAAAGGACAGGTCGGCTGTGCTACGGAAAAACAAAGCAACTAACATATTTTTCAAAATCAGTTTTTTTACATGTTTAGAACATTTTGCCTATAACGGACACTGCTACATTCACAGAATCATCGAAAAGGCTTTATTTTCGGAGATAAAATTTTGTAAAATAAAGTAACTGCAGGCTCTTGTCCAACATATCTACGGTAAAACAAAGTAAACCACAATGTCTAAGCAAAAACAAAGTAATTGCACGTCGATTACATTGTTTTTACGTTGTGTAATGATTTAATTGGCTTTTCATTTGATATAAATTTATTTTAAGCCCTTTTATCTGGCTATAAGAAAATCAAACAATTTTACTTTGTTTTTGGATTGTTAAAAATGGTCAAAATTACAATTTTGTAAATGTAAAAATAAAGCAAGTAAAAAGACAAATGTAAAACAAAGCAACTGAATAACAGTTGCTTTGTTTCTGTATTGTAAATCACTTCAAACTATTACTATATCCCATTTACTTGGTTTTTACTATGCTGTCGTTCATTAGTAAATTTCAAATGTCTTAATTATTTGACATTACTCGGTTTTATCACCTTTCAAATGTCAGTTTTCCCACAATTAAACTTGTCAGTTACAACACTTACAACTTCGTGTCATTAGTTTGCCGAGGCTTGTGATTCTCGTGTGTTTTGTTTAGAAAATGTTTAAAATGCAAAATAGCCACAGTTTACGTTCGAAAACTATGGAACAGTTAGCACAAATGTAAGTGCAAATATCCAATTATTTGTATTGTGTGTTTACATTTTCTAAATACCTATTTACGAAATATATCGTAGGCATACATAAAGTAGTACCTATTTTTCTGTTTTGATTTGGTTGTCTATAAGAAATACTAATCAATTTGTTAATAATCTGTCCGACAACCCTTGATTCAGGCAATCTGTTTTACTTTCGAGAAGGTGATCAGCCCTCTCAGGGCGGTGTCGGTTTCCTCGTTAACAAATCTCTCACTAACAGCGTTGTAGAAATCAGCAGTGTGTCGACACGGGTAGCGTACCTCATTTTAAGGGTCACAGACAGGACGGTACTCTCTGAAGGTGGTACAGGTATATGCGCCGACCTCGACATACCGCGATGACATAGTCGAAGCCATGTTTAAGGATGTTGCTCGGGCTCTACATCATACCACCTAGACACACTACAGCGTTGTTATGGGGGATTTTAATGCCAAAGTGGGAGTACAAGAACGCGGCAAAAGGAAAATCGCGCTCTATGGCGTGGGGCGCCGAAATCACAGGGGGCAAAGGCTGGTCAACTTTCTGGAGTCCCAGGAGCTATGCTTAATGAAGTCTTTCTTCAAGAAGAAGCCACATAGAAAGTGGACATGGCGAAGCCCCAATACTGTGACAAGGAACGAGATAGACTTCATCATGTCTGATCGGAAGTATATATTAATTCGATGCGATTGAACAGAATCGAGGCACCAAAGTCCTCGCTCGCCAGCTTGGTAGAATTCTTCTGTCGAAACTCAATACTGCGAATGGCAAAACCGTAACCTCCAAGTTCGAGGGATTTCTGCAGTGGTGTTGCATCGATTGGCGCTACATCCAGGTGTTGAGATGTTTGTACGACACGGCCACTATGACCGTCCAGCTCCAGGACAGTAAAACCAGCCCCATTGAGTTGCGTAGAGGGGTGAGGCAAGGGGATGTAATATCGCCTAAGCTCTTCACAAACGCACTCGCAAGGCGGCTTTAAGACGCTGGACTGGACTGGACGGGGCATAAACATTAATGGCGAGTATATATCCCACCTTCGGTTTGCCGAGGATATCGACATCGTGGCAGAGAGCCTGGAAGAGCTGAGTGAGATGCTGCACAGCCTAAATGAAGCCTCTCGACGGGTCGGTCTCGGTATGAACTTGCATAAAACCAGGATTATGTTCAACGAACACATTGTGCCGGGACCGGTTTATGTCGACGGATCGATGCTCGAAGTTGTTCAAGAGTATGTCTACCTTGGTCAAGTAGCCCAGCTTGGTTGAAAAAACTTCGAGAAAGAAATCGACCGCAATATCCAACTGGATCCTACTAAGACGTAGCTTGCCAAACGCTGCCCAACCCAAGTGGGTTGGGCAGCGTTTGGCAAGCTACGTCGAGTTTTCTCTTCGCCCCTACCGCAATGCCTGAAGACCAAAGTCTTTAACCAATGCGTCCTACCTCTTATGACGTACGGTGCCGAGACGTGGACACTCACAGTGGTACTAGTCCACAAACTAAAAGTCACGCAGCGAGCTATGGAACGGGCTATGCTCGGCGTCTCTTTGAAGGATAAAATCCGAAATGAAGTTATCCGACAAAGAACCAAAATTACCGACATAGCTCACAGAATCAGTTAGCTCAAGTGGCAGTGGGCTGGCCATATCTGTAGAAGGACTGATGGCCGATGGAGCAAGCGTGTCCTAGAGTGGAGACCACGCTTCGGCAAGCGTAAGGTAGGGCGGCCCCCGGCTAGGTGGACCGACGACCTGAAAAAGGTGGCTAGGACAGACTGGATGCGGAAGGCTGAGGACCGTGTACTGTGGCGCGTGTTGGGCGAGGCTTATGTGTAGCAGTGGACTGCGATTGGTGGATTGATTGAATGCTTCATTTTATGATTATAACTTATATCTATGATTTTGGAATTTATTTTAGGTAACTGTATACATGCCCTATTCCTTGAGTGACACTTATCTTAATAAATCCTAAGATGAACTAATTTTTACAATTCTTACAAATTATGTGATTCATAAAAAGCAAAAGCCAACAAATCTTATAGTAGATATATTAATTTTTAAATGGCTTTATTATCTTTGTTAAAAAACAATTAAATGCATTTGCTTTGTTATTAAAAGTAAAACCTAACTTGTCCATCTCTTTTTAAATTATTTAAAAAACAAAGTGACTGTAGTTACTTTGTTACTGAATTGTTCTTTTTATTTAAAATTAATTTTATGTCAATAGAAAAATTTTTTTTTCAATTTAAAGGAAAGTTTTCAATAATAACTCAAAAAAATTGCTTTGAAACAAATAGAACTAATTATTTTACAAATTATGAAATAACAAAAGTACTTAAGTTGTCGGCAGTACGTTTTAAATTTGTGATTTTCGGTTTTTTGCTCCTCCTGATAATTTTGCTTGACTGCAATTACTTTGTTTTTCCGTAGAGCAGCCGAGGTCTATAAATCCATCATTAGACCTGACCTGTTATATGGCAGTGAGACGTGGCCTGTGCTTGAGCGACACAAGCAGAGTCTGCGTGTCACGGAGATGAACATCCTGCGCTGGATGTGTGGTATCACGCGGAAGGACCGCATTAGGAACTCCCGCATCCGGGGTAGCCTTCATGTCCGTGACATTGCTGACAAACTGTAAGAGTGTCGTCTACGCTGGTATGGCCACGTGACGTATGACGTCTTACGTCAACCGGCATCTTACGTGGGTAACAAATTTCTTGCCATGCTACCTCCATCGGGCCCCGGCAAACGGGGAAGGCCAAAGAAATGCTGGCTTGACGTCGTAAGGGATGATATGCGTGCCAACTAATTAACCACCAGGGATGCTGAAGACCGTGCGCAGTGGAGGAGACATAGCCGGAAAGCGGACCCCGGGCTCCAAGGCGTGGGTTTTGGAGCGCAACCGGTACAGCGCTAGGATGATGATGATGATGATGATGATCATGGGGCATGGGCCTCCTCCCTCTATAAGAAGGATAAGGCCATAGTCTACTACGTTGGTTAGAGGGTTGGCAGACAGTTTTTTGACTCACATTACAAAATTGTCGAATGTGTCACCTGCGGTAATTCCGGACCAATACAACCTTCTCAAACTGTCAAGAAAAGGGCGTACTCTTTTTCAAAAGCACTAGCGACTCTGCAGGTGTTCTGGGGTCCGGCGACGATAATACATATTTTTAGATAATATTATGGGCAAATCCTCTAAAATGCAGGTTTCCTCGTCATATTTTGACACCCTCGTCTGTTAGCCTGTCACTTCCTGTCCACTAGGCTGTCGCTGCCTCATACAACATAATTTTAATTCGGATCGAATCTGCGATACACCTATGACTAACAAGTTAACCCATTAGCAGCGGTTAAACAAGCGCTCTACTATCTATATAAATACCACTTAATAGATAAAAATCAATCGTTGGAATATTATTAACTGAACTATACTTATTAAGAGATAATGCGATACTAAAGGTTCGTTTTCAACTGAGATGAGAGAGCCAGAGCGGTGTGTGTAGCGAATTTCCAGCAATATATTGTTGACAGATTTGTATACAAAATAAGGCGCTATAAGACACAGTGAGCACTTCTTTAGTCGTCTATCAGGCACCATAACAATAGGTCGTTAGATTGTAGTCTTTTACAATGCCTCCATTAACCCTTTTTTAGATATCAATAAACTTAACAGACTCATACTCGGTTTTCCACTTTTTTTTTTAATGGAATATGGGGTGTTGATGTTAAGCGATTACCGCCGTCCATGGACACCCGCAACACCAGAGGAGTTACAAGTGCATTGCCGGCTTTTTAAAAAGGAATACGCTCTTTTCTTGAAGGTTTGAAGGTCGTATTGGTTCGGAAAAACCGCAGGCGGATTCCAAAGCTTAGAGGTGCGAGGCAGAAAGTTTCTAGAGAAACGCACCGTTGTGGATTGCCAACCATCTCAATGATGGGGATGGAAATGCTGTCGCGTAGAACGATGGTGGAAAGAGGCGGCAGGGATTAATCTGAACAATTCCTCGGAGCACTCCCCATAGTAGTAGCGATAAAAGATGAATAGCGAGGCTTCATCTCTACGCAGCGCCAAGGGGTCTAACCGGTTGCAAATATCTTGGCAGTCGACAATTCGAGCGGCGCTCCGTTGGATGCGGTCCAGAGAGAGAAGCTGGTACAGGGGTGCCCAAAGATGAGAACAGTATTCCATATGCGGCCGGACCTGCGCCTTATAAAGGAGCAAGCGGTGGGCCGGTATTGAGCACGCCAAGCTTCTTCGAGGCTAACTTAGCCTTTAGCAGAAGCTTCTCTTAACTGTCTCCGGCTATTTCTGCTTGTCTATATCCTAGTCCCTGTGGTTCTCCTAGTCTACAAACTTTCGGCCGTTGTCTTCATCTCACCAGCCCAGCCCTTGGAATTGCTGTCTTATTTTCTCTTTATACTTTTAGATTAGCATTTAATAGTTCCTAATTACAGCAAGCTATGCCGTTCCACTTCCATGCACACTTATCAGCTGAACGAGGTACGTCCATCTACGCTCTATGTGCAACATTATGCGGTACTATTGCTCCTTATTAGTGAACCATCTAGGTCAACGGTAGATCACCTCGAATGCGATACTCAGAAGCGTTCGATACGGTCCCATTAACACTATCGGGTGACACCCGCCGTGGGTTATGACTTTGCAGTCATACGTAGTCAAGTGGTACCACGTAACCATAAGTGGATACGTAGTATCGGTCATGTAACATTGCGAAGATATAATTATAGCTTTTACAGGATGTAAGAAATAAATGTGTTTTAGCGCTAGGTTCATCATCATCCTCAAATATCTCTCTTGCTTCACTCACTCCCATCTGATTCCTCATGCATGCTCTTCTGTTCAGGGTACTTCTAACCTGTCCTGTTTTTAGGATGTCTCCAATCTGGTCAGAGAACGTCCGCCTAGAGCTTCCCCTTCGTCCTGTCCCATTCACACTTGCCTTGTATATCTACTTAAGATATAAGTCAAATATATCTTATATACCATATCTCCAAATCTTTTGATAGATCACATGGTAAAAGACATAATGATGGCGACAGCTAGCGCTAGCATAACGCCTAACTCTATTTTATAAATAATAAGTTTTCGAAATTTCATCAAACTTTTTTGCATCAGCAATCTGACACCAGCCATATAAATATAAACGCCACGTCTGGATACATTGTTTATCTAAATAAAGAATAGTTTTACCTGAAAATAGGTATATACCTACAACAGACTTTATGGTGTCTAAAACGTTCCACAGCCATTTTAGCTAAATACGAAATACTCTGAATATTTTAAATATATCCAATTGACAGCTGTCGCTCTATGTAAATACCATAGATCTATTACTTTGTTACCTCTATGGTAAATACTAAATACTATGTTGAGTCTGTTCAGATCTAAAGATTATCCAGAGCTCCAAGGTCTAAGATGCAACAGAAAAAATTGGGCAAGTGCGAGTCGGACTCGCGCACGAAGGGTTCCGTACCATCATCTATAAAAGAAAATCACGTATGTATACTTAAATACTTTTTAAGTTTCTACCTGTTTATTAAGATCGAGTAACAAATTGCTTAAAAATTACGTTTGTTGTTGGGAGCCCCCCTTTATTATTTACTTTTTTTAATTTAATTATTTATTTTGAATGATAATACATATTCTGTGAAAATTTAAAGCGTCTAACTGGTACAATTAGTAGTTTCGAGCAAAAATACGAAAAATAACACGTTTTTTTGTATGGGACCCCGCTTAATATTTTCATTTTTTTATTTTTAGTATTTGTTGTTATAGCGGCAACCGAAATACATAATTTGTGAAAATTTCAGCTCTCTAGCTATCACGGTTTATGAGACACAGCCTGGTGACAGACAGACAGACGGACAGACAGCGGAGGCTTAGTAATAGGGTTCCGTTTTTTACCTTTTAGGTACGGAACCCTAAAAACTAGTTTCGCAAGATCTAATCTATATTTATGATAAAAAAAAACTTAAATTATATTTTAATGTTTCGCAATGTTTAATCTTTTTTTATACTTAACATCATCATCTTTGGTCTAGCTATTTTGACACAATGACGGAACATAAATAAGAAAATATTATTTTGCTTATTTATACTAGGGATAGCATGACAACACATTGGCGATCCCACGCTCAGCAATCCCGCTTTCGCCGACGCAATTACTGATTAGACCAAGTGTAAAATAAACATAGCAATTTCTTCAGTAAGGAGGGGAGTTGGACATGTTCAATCGTTACAATTGCTAGCAATCGCACGACGTACATCACAGTATCATCTCGTATGGACAAAGAGTAATTCACATTTTAAATATATGATATCTCACGCCTGTTTCCCGAAGGTGTAGGCAGAGACTACGGAACGCCGTTTGCAACGATCTTGACATACCTCTCTTGCTTCATTCACCTCCATTAAGTTTCTCATGCATGCTCTTCTTTTTAGGGTACTTCTGACCTGTCCTTTTTTTTGTTGCTTATTGCAGCGTAATGTGAACGAGTGGGGAAACCTTTATGTCTCAGAATTCTCCAAGATGTTCTCAGAAGACATGTGAAGTCTAAGAACTGCACTTTGCCGGCCCTGCCCATAGTGAGGCCCGTGTCCAACAGTGGGACAGTAAAATATCCAGAGCTTATAATTATCATTGTATTAAGTACCCATATAAGTCTCCTAAGCGCCATGGAATTTCTTAATGATAAAACCATTTGAGTAATTTATAACAAAAATGCTCGTCCTTTCTGAAACATTATAATAATATTTGTTTCCTTATTTAATTTGGCCTTTGCTCACCAAGGACAACGTCATAATGACCTGGGTACATGTTAATTGCTCGATTTTTCCAGTGTCTGTTTGTCTATATGATTTGTATAAGTAACGGTTATCACGACACAAATGACCCTAACGTAGGGTTGACAATATTCAGTAGCAATGCGCGATTGTCGCTGAACACATTTTTGGCTGATTCGAACATTGTATGATTCCATATTCGCATCCCTCGTGAATGATGCTGATATCATGCTATGATAAATGCGGGAGGACCGCATCCGTGGCAGTCTTCGTGTCCGTGACATTGCGGATAAACTGCAAGAATGTCGCCTACGCTGGTACCGCCTCGTCTTACGACAACCGGCACATTATGTAGGGAATAAATGTCTGGTCATGCCGCTCCCGCTGGGCCCCGGTAAACGTGGCAGACCTAAGAAATGCTGGCTTAACTTTGTAAGATCTGATATGCGTGCCAATCGACTTACTACCAGAGATGCCGACGACCGGGCGAAGTGGAGAAAATTAAGCGGAACAGCGGACCCTGGGTTCCAGGATGGAGGTCTTGGGACACCACCGGGATACCGCTAGGATGAGAATGATGATGATGATCATCATGCTATGATAAATGCTGCGATATATTCATCATCACTCATTTAACTTGTGATAAATAAATACATAAAGACATCCGCGTGGTGACGGATTAAGAATACGGAATGTCACCACCCCATATCATCCCATGGGTGTCGTAAGAGCCGACAGAGGGAGCATATTATGCAGAGAACAGCACTGTAAGAGAAGGAAAACTTGATACAAACCCTATAACAACCCGTTTGGCCAGCGTGGTATAGTAGGCCAATTCCTCCTTTCAAAGGAGAGGCCCAGTCCAGCAGTGGACTTTTAAAGGCTGATGATGATGATGATGATGAAGAAATAAATAAATAAATAAACTTTTGATATGTGCGCCACAAAATTGTCGTTTCAGGTCTGTGTTTTTTCAGAACACACTATTCACCGCTATATAGCATGTATGCTTAGTGGCACAATTTTTTTGCAAAATTGAACTTCACTTTCATATCCATAATGATTTTAAATATTTTAAGGCACAAATTGTCCATATGACAACCCTGTAAAAAATCGGTCTATTTACCTTCAAGTTTACCGTAAACTACTAAAATGAGTGCGTAACCTTCTTTTTATTTATTTGCGCATCAACTTAACAGGGCGTAGACCTTAGCCATGATGACACAGTCGCAGAACGTCCATACTCCATCAGTGCCGTTTCACACCTCATATCGACTTCTATGGACAATGCTTAATCAAATTATATAACCCAATATGTGCCACGCTTATTTTTATCTTCGAAGGTAGTTTGTTTATACGACGCATGAAGATCGTTGGCAGGTTACAGAGCGGAGAAAATAAAATAAAATATACGCCAACGAAATAAAAGAGAGGGTGTTTGTGTCTTACTGCTCTCATTTATCTAATAATACCCGACAGCAAGGATTTTGTGTAGCACATCGCTTTTAAAAAGTTGCCGATGCGACTGGCCAAGTAAAATAGTGCGCTCTGTATGTACCTACTCCGATGAACAGTCTGTGATATCGTGCATCTTTTTTTTTTCTTTTTTGGTGTCGGGTTGGCAAATCCTCATGGAGTCCCTCCGCCCCGGGGGAAGGGCGAAGGGGACTGTCAGACTCTTACTGACTAAAAATCAACCCGTATTCCTCACGTACCCGTATGTCGGAGGGTCGGGTATCGCTGAAGCATTCCTCGCTACCCCCCGACGGGTATTGGCCCGCCAGATGGTCAGGCGGGCCCCGAACAAAACCCCCTTGGCGGCGGATGAAGGTGTTGGGCTCCGCCGCCAAAACACTCAGCGGCCGCAGAGGATAGGGAGGACGGCAACGCAACACCGCATCTCCTCTTCCTCTGCGGCCCCACCGCGATGCAACGATGGTGCGCCTCCATTTGGTCGCGGGAGATAGGGCGCGTGGCAACGCAACACCGACACGCCTCTCCTCCCGCGACCGCACCCGACTGCGAGGGACAGAAGAGGACAGAAGAACTGTCCCTCGCACCCGCCCCTTTGGACGCATCCTGCGCAGGCCTCCGTCAAGCCCACGCGGAGCGTCCCCACCTGGATCCCTCTTAGCTTCACCGCGGGTGACCAATCCACGGTTACTAAGCCCCCCACCACGACAAGGTGGAGATCCCACGGGGGGGGGGTGATATCGTGCATCTACCTATTTCTAAACTAATTACGGCAACCTATTATTGACCACTTATTAGCGCAAGGCATTGTAAATATCCATACAAAATATTTGCTTCATTTGCTTTTCCAACTTTCCGAAATAATAGACACAAAATCATCTAGACCTGTGCCAAGCACATGTGAAATCAATAGCAATTACGTATCTGTCTAGAGACTAAGATCTGAACATAAACATGTAAGGCTCTCCATACAGACTGTTCTTGAGCCGCCGCGGCGGCTTTTGATGCCGGCCACGGCCGTGCCACGCCCGTGCTCTGGCCGTGGGTATTGTTTCTCGACCGGAGGGCAGTTGATGATTTAGGCCGGAACACACGGAGCTATAATTATAAATTAATATTAATCATAGGTCGGTATATTATGGTATATTTTTTTAGTAATCGGTGACTGACCCCATACGCAGCTATAACTTATATTTTTACTACGTCACCAAAGTATGTCGACAGATATCGGACAATATATTTTGGTATAGCACGACACATGTTCGTATAGCAAGACATATTAACGCATATTTTATTATATTTTTAGAACACAGGGTGTTTATTTTTCATCTGTTATTTGTGTGCACGTAGAACACAGTAATATCCTCTGCGCCCGCGACTCAGCCTTGACGCCCCCTTGTAGTAAAGGTACTTTGTGCGCCCTCTGCCTGTTTCCCTTGGTTTTAACACCATAGTCATTAGTCAGGCATGTTACCAGATAGCTACACGGTAATAACTGTATATGCACGGAATTGTATTAATTTATTAATTTTATTACAACCTTTACGTGGGATCAAAACATTTGCGAAAAGTGGGCGTTTAATATGCCTCTGCCTACCCCTTCGCGGAGGAAGGCGTGAGTCTATGTATGTACGTGAAACATTTCATGTCAATATTAAATAAATAAGTACATAATTGAAAAGAAAATCTGTTTTTTTAATTTACCTGAGACAAACTGCTAATCGTTCAGTGGGAGACATAGGCTTTTGAAATCTTGAATTTTCTTTCTTTGATTAGGTCACGTTTTACTTTTTCAAGTAAGATACTTAAGCATTCTTTAGACATTCTAAAATAACCGTAAAATTTGGACTCATCATCTTCTAATTGCTTATACAGTGTGGTGAATTCCCCTTCCGTTTCGCGTTTCCTCCAGGCTGGGTGTATACCCCATCTTCTTTTGGTACTTACTTTCGATTCGTTTTTCCAATTGACTTCGTCGTCAATGCCAATGGCGATGGCTGCCAACTCAATTTGTGACAATTGCATTTTAATTAGTAATAATTACGAACTATCACCTCGTGTGACGCTATCCCTACAAGTCCTGACAGGCACCTCCGTGCAATGAATGCTCGGAAACAGCCCGGTGTAGCATGAATGCCAAGCCCGGCCGGAGCACGCTGGATACGACGGGGCCGGGCCGGGGCCCGGCCGGCCCGGTGTAACGTGAATCATGGAGCGGCCGGGCCACGGCTTAAGGTGAATTACTTCATACAAATCAATACAATGAATATCTGACCGTGCCACGGCCGTGCCCCGGCCCGGACACGACACGGTGTAACGTGAATCATTCTAACCGTGTCCCGGCCGTGGCCCGGCCCGGCCCCGGCACGGTGTAACTAGAATCATCCATTTGAACTTAATTTTATGACATGCTATGAAATACCAATTTCTGACTGACTGACTGAGAGAGAATTTCTGACTTAGAGATCTAAACTCATAACTCTGTGCGCAAGGTAATACAAATAATAAAGTAAAGACATAATTTTAATATTCGCCCTATTACTCTGCGAATAATATTTACGCAGATTCAAGATCTACAAATAGAAATACATTGTAGGTATTCGTGGCCATGAACGTCGAAATGCGCTTGATATTTATCGCCACATTCCACTATGATGTTATTACGTAGAAACTCATAACGGCTTAGACTAATGAAATAAAAACTCTACAATACTCGATTGATTTTTTGTTCAACGGTTGCTGTTTACAATTTAGATTCTATTAAGCAGATATTTAAATTATCGCGTAACTTGTTTGTGATGTTAGAGTAAACTATTCCTGAACAAGGACTTCTTTGAACCTTTTGCTTAAGTTTGTCGGATTCGGCTTTAATTTCTTGGGCTAAAACTTCATTTTTGTAGTCCATACCCGTCGCTGTACCGTGATGCGATCGGTAGAAGTCAATACGCTTGTTTTAGAACATGAAATATGAAAAATAACTAGCAAAACCTATACACTAAAACACATTTCAAATCCTTCGGATACATACAGGCGCAAATACATAAATATATATCTCCAAAGAGAGATAATGCACATACCTAATACATGTTACTGTGGAATATGTGATGCAATGCAACTGAGACCATTCTATGAGAAAACATTACTAGCACTATGCTTAGATCACATAACCCAGTGACCTGTGGCCTAAAGATCACGCGCTTATACTGTACAAACATAATCACAGCCAATAGATCGTTCGCAACACACATGACACCAAACACATTAGAAGGTCCGAGATCCATGCGTCATACTACAAAAAATCGTACGACAATCACTTCGTGAGATATATAACGCATAGAAGTTTCTCGAAATACCCGAGTGATCAAGTGATAGCTGACTATTCTCGAGAGTAATTTAGCAATAACGCGATCACATCCTCGTAATAAAGGGGTAGTGAATAGCACGAGAAACGACTCAGATGACCGATGATGTAGGTACGTTTGTACAATTGTTGGGTCACATACTAGGTGGAATAGTTACTAAATGTGATTGCGATTGTTTGATTTTTGGTTTAGATGTTTATGAAAAGTTTATGTAGGTCAGGTCGTTGTACTGTTTGTCATGTGATGAGTAAAAGAATGTTGGTAGCCTTTACTGTCGGGTCAAGTGGTAAACTGTTGGAAAATGCTGAATATTATCTTAAAATGTGACGACTAAAATAATCTAAACAACAAAATCGGTGTCGTAAATACATACTTATCTGGTAGCAGGTTAGCATACTCGTGACAATAAATCACTAACGGTTTAGCGGTACCTATATACAGAATAAAATTACCTTTAAACAATTATAGTATAATGCACCTACTTATACAAATCGCGAAAGTTCAAAATCTTCTGTAAAAGATAAAATCAAAAGTAGAATCACTTCATTTATCTTGTACTTTGCATTCTATTTTGTTCTTTTATATAAAACGAATTGGTTCAAAGATATGATAGGTAGGCCAGACTATCAAAGTAGTAGTTATATAAGGCTTCATTCCACAAGTCACGTAGCTTACATTTCGAAGCACCTTCCTGCTTTCCCCGCAATAACATCCGTGCTTTATATTATTCTTCGACTTTTACATAAAATTATTGTAGGTCTAAAATGTTGGGGAAGATTGCTGCATATGACACTATAGGTACTTAAGGCGCTGTCATAAGCGAATGTTTAGGTAATTGAGGGGGTGAAGCAGAGGAGGTGAAGCGCACTACTGCGGGGCGCCCCCCTGCATTCTCGTCGCGTGCGGCCGTATTCTGGCGACATCCGTATTCCAATATTTAAAAAACGCAAGCAAAACGTTTTAGCATATTGAATTGAGATATTGATATTTAAATTTATATATCATACTAGCTGACCCAGCGAACTCCGTATCGCCTTTTTAAGAGCTTTTATTTAATTCCCTTTTTTCCAAGCCCCTTTTTCAAAGTTACCATTGACTTAGCGCTTAATCTCTTATCATTTCAGAGTCTATAAATGATGAACCAATAAACATAGATTTTTATATAATATTGAATTCCCCATTCCTTAACATATCGACTTTAAAAAAAATCCCGTCCGCCATCTTTGATTTCCTGTCCGCCATCTTTGATCACGAAATAGATGTTGTATTTGGATTCACCATCCCTTAAATCATCAAAGACGATACCCATATTGATTTTTAAAAATTTTCCCATGCGCCATCTTTGATTTCCCATCCACCATCTTGAATCACGAAATAGATGTTGTATTTGGATTCCCCATCCCTTTAAACACCGGCGACGATACCCATATAAATCTTTTTTTAAATCCCATCCGCCATCTTTGATCACGAAATAGATGGTGTTTTTGAAATCCCCATTCCTTAAAATATCGGAGACGATACCCATATCGACTTTAAAAAAATCCCGTCCGCCATCTTTGATTTCCTATCCGCCATCTTTGATCACGAATTAGATGTTGTATTTGGATTCTCCATCCCATAAATCATCAGAGACGATACCCATATTGATTTTTTAAAATTTTCGCATCCGCCATCTTTGATTTTCCATCCACCATCTTGAATCGCGAAACAGATTTAGTATTTGGATTCCCCATCCCTTTTAACATCACAGACGATACCAATATTGTTTTTTTATTTTCCCATCCGCCATCTTTGATCACGAAATAGATGTTGTATTTCGATTCCCCACCCTTTAAAATATCGAAGGCGATACCCATATTGATTTTTAAAATTTTCTCATCCGCCATCTTTGATTTCTCGTCCGCCATCTTGGATCACTAAATAAATTTCATATAATTAATCAGGGTCCCGAAAATCTCGAAAACCATACCTACCCATATAGATTGTATCCTATTATTGGAGCCAAAAAGCCGTACGAATTTGTGCCGTACAAACTTCTACCCTACAATCCCTCCCAGTTTAATTTTTACAAATCCGTCTCCATGGTCCAATATATGTATCTCTATATTAAAATTCAACAAAATTGGTTCAGCCGTTTTAGCGTGAAAACGGAACATACATACTGTATACATACACAATTTCGAATTTATAATATTAAGTAGGGATTATCAATGGGTTTCTTCTGACATGAAGCCCGCTCGGCGGCAGCACTGAGATTTCAGGCATGGTACTATGCTTCAGGTCCGGAAACCTGTCAAAACTGCCATCAAACAAAGAAGTATATCAACGCGCACGCGAATTTCAACTTTATGCAGCAGTAATAAATTACAAATTGACTCTACGTTTTAGTAAGAAAACGTTTGTATGGGAAAAAGAAAGGGCTGTTTTTAGGGTTTTTCCGGCAATTATTCGAATTTTTCTCGCCGTAAAAACCATCTTTGAACTTCAACGAACATTTAAAAAAAGAATTGGCCAAATCGGTTCAGGCGTTGTTGAGTTATGCGCTTACCAACACATTTTGCGATTCATTTTTATATTATAGATTATTCCTAAACTATTATAATGAAAATCAATCTGGTTGTACAATACAGGCATAGCACAATTTTTGTTCTCATATTTGATGAAAGTAGGTAAATACCTACGTCAACGCTATTTGCTTAAATAAAATACCAAGAGTTCGGTAACAAATAACAATTTGTTTATTTCTATAAAAGAATCTACACAATCTTTAGCAAGTTAAAGAAAAGAAAACTGACTCTAAACAATTTTAACTCTAAACAAAATAGAAGAGGGTCACGAAATTCGAATGTCTTAAAGGAACGTGTTTCCGGCGTCACACAGGGAAGAGAGACCACTTATCTTCGATGCGGCACAGCCAGTGAGAGCGACCGGTCACTCCTGCGCCACGGTATATATAGGTTGCTGGGGTGAGGACGAGCGGCCAGCCAAGAGTAGTGGCGGATGGCGTCAGCGACGACGTCACATAATTTTAAACCTGTGCCCACCCCATCCGGTATAAAGCTGGGGGACTACGTATGAATGTTATATTAAGTAAAACACGATATAAAGGGCAAACAATATATTTATTTATCATTTACTAACGAAATACAGAGTTTACAGCTCATCAAAAGGTAGCTGTCTGCTACCACCCGGCAGGTTTTCTTTATTCTCATCGAAAGTTAAAGGCAGTGTGTGAGGTGATGAGGCCTCAATACTTATTATTTGCTGTTGTTCACGAGGCACATTTTCATTTTATTTCCTTTTACGGCTTGGTATCAAAGGAACTTCAAGCACTGATGAAACATTTTCGTCTCCATGATCGCGCAATGCCATTCCTCGAGCTTGACAAGAATTAACAATTACAGGCAGCAGCCAATTCATATAAAATGCCACAAGCTTTTCTTTCATTTTCGTCTCCCAGAAAACATCATCTCTTTCTATAATTTATATTTTTAATGGTATACTTTCGCAACTCCACTCAGCAAATAAACATGTTTGTTTGCGTGTAACGCCCCTGAATTTGGTAATACCAATTACAATTTTTGTTTAGACTAGTCAGTTCACTTTCTTTCGAATGTTTCCATATTTGTATTTTATTTGCTCTTATACTATTTTTCCAGGCCATTCTTATAGGCAAATATATGACATTTAATTTCCACAATCGTGTTTGCACCTATTAATCCATTTGGCGTGGCACCAATAAACGGATAATCATTGTCCACGAATAATCCGCAAGGCTCGATTGTTACATGTTCTTGCTTCGCTAGTTGTTGCAAAGTCAGTCGTTCATTTTCTGCTCCTTACGCAACTCCTGTTACATCGCAAATATTTGATTTGTACAATATATTTTAAAAAAGTTGGCTTTACTGCTGTTATCTCTTTTTTTGCCACTGTACCAAAATTTGAAGCTGTCAACATATTCTTAAGCAATTCGAACCAGTCACTGCTATCCCTCTATCCGTCAGTAATACCGGCATCACGTTCAGGTATTGCAGCTTTTTCAATAGATGAATGGCAGAAATTGAATGGCAGCTGCTTCCCATTTTTCATAGACAGTGTCCTGAAGTTTGATATAAGTTAGTGCAGAAAAAATTGGTATATCCATGCAAGCAGTTATTTCTTGGAATTGCGAATATCCAATGCCCAATGATTCCAATGAAGTGATTCCTGTGACCGCAGCTATATTTTTACATTAACACTGTGTCCCTCTACAAAATCTTCATTTGCGATAACAAATTCTTGTTTAAACATATTACATATAAGTTTATATTTTGATGTGGAATAAACCATTTTTAGTTTCTCCTATCAGAGACATGTTTTTAAAATTACAGTTAAATAAAGAACTATGGCTGGATATATTTTGAAGCTGCTGGATAAAGTATGGTATGTTTACGACTCTTCGGTCTTGTATTGGTTCAGGTCGTACATCTTCTTAGGCTTCGATATAGTATGGGTCGCCTACAATATCTTCTCTGAAAAAGAAAAGAAATGAGTAAGTGTATAATTATTACATTTATTTTACGCACCACAGTTTTTACAAGGTTCTAAATTATACACCAGAGGAGTCATAAGTGAGTTTAACGCCTAGATAGAAAATGGAGTTGGAGGAGAAGCGGGCCCATCACGCTTCTCTTCCTTTTTATTAGAAATTAAATAAATATTTGCCGTGTGGTTGACGGCATAGAATACAAGTGTCACCACCCCCTATCTTCCCGTGGGTGTCGTAAGAGGCGACTAAGGGATTACACGATGCAAATACCATCTTTGCGAAGAGACGGAAAACTCGACATCAAACCCTATACGACTGCCTCGTCGGTCTCGCGGCATAAATGTGCGCGTGGGATGGGGAGGTCCCGGGTTCGATTCCTGGGTCGGGCCGTGTTATTGGGTTTTTCTGTCACGAAATTCTCAGTGGCAGCACGGAGTCTGGAAATGTGCCCGGTACGGCAATAGGCTCGCCCTCTATTACGTGGGACTAAAGTATATCTGGCGAAAAGTGGGTGTAGAAATACACCTCTGCCTACCCCTTCGGGGATAAAAGGCGTGACGATATGTATGTATGTATGTAAATAAATATTGGATGTACTGAGACATACCTAATAGTATATGAATTCATAATCAAAGTTTTACACGGTGTACCTAAGAGGTTTATGTTCACAACACAATAATACAATATAAGTTACCGCTTGTGTGGGGACTGCGGAGCGCCATTTTAGCGCTGTTTATTCTTCCTCGTGGCGACATCTTAGCGCTCCAGGCGCTCTGACAAGCCAAAGAATTTGCAATGATAGGTGTATACATGTACATAAAATGATTCAATTTTATGATGTTACTATTTCAAATATTGAAAACTGTGGCAGCATTGTAGTGTGAGAATAATTTATATAATTATATTACGGATAATCGATAATCTATTACATAGTCAGTCATATAAGAGTCTTATAAATATGAATAATTTGTGTAAAAATGTTACATAATATTTCATACTCACTTGGCCACGGATGTATTTTTATTACGACGTTTTCTCATACAAATCCTTCGTAGTACTTTATTTCTCTTATTGTGCATTTTTATTTTTCTTATTATATATTATAAGCACAGAAACAATAACACATGAAACACAAGAAGAATATAAAATTAGGTCCTAATTATATTGTGTCCATAGTCACATGAAAAGTCTATTTCATTCAAAGTTGAATACTTTCTATAACATAAAATTACGAACTCAAACCGGCGTATTACAATAACAAACAGGTTTACGTAAAATTTCGTGCAGCGGAGACGCAAGCGACATGACCTATCTCTTACAGGGCTCATAGCCGAATGATGAGGTCTGGGCGGGGTGTAAACTAGCAACCAACACTCAGTGCACCGCTTATGCTAATAAGGTTTAAATTGCCGAGGCGTTTGACATTGATGGGATCTACCGAGCGTCAAAATCATAGACGTTTTTTCAGATTTTATTGAATTTAAATAAATTTACACAATTAATATGAAAATGAATAGGGTAATTCCTTAGTTCATTAGGTTTTCTACAATATTACTAAATAAAATATGACAGTTTACGATCAAAATATTGCAAACAGTGAGACGAAAGATTATTTTCTGCCTCGTTTTTGTGATTTTTTTACCGTGATTCTATTTTACATACATGAAATATTTTTTTTTAAGTCTCTTGTTCAGACTTTTGACTATAAGCTCTATTTTTTACTAGCTTGTAATATGTACCGTTATGGCTAGTTGCGCGACGAAAAATTAAATGGTATGTTTAAATGTATGTATGCTGTAAATTCATATGATAGAAATTCATATAATTATATCCCATTGGTAGTATGGAAGCTACAGCCCATAAAAGGTCAAAATAGGTCATCGCAAGATTACAATCTACATAACCTGAGTGACATATCTTCGCAAAGCCTAAACTACAGAAGACATGAAAAATGGACAACAAAGTCCCTTTTACTACATAGGCACCAAGTAAAATAATATTTTTAATTGGCCAAAGGGATTGAAACATTGACATAGTGGTAGATATTTAACACCTATGAGAGGCAGGTAATAGCTTGTATTATTATACAAGCTGTTATAAAACGAGTTTAAACGATTTAAAATGAGCAATATAACCAACGCAGTAACGTACCGAGGCACAGAGTCACGTCTCACGAGACTTACATTAGACATAGTTAGACCGATGCGATTTCATGGGCACTTGTCACACTTATTTTGTATCGCATTCTTGATTTGGAATACTTGCCTGGAAACAATATTTCATTTTATTAAATATATTGACGTCCATGACGTTATCAGTGTGGTGACGATTAATTATACAAGTTTTCACTACCCCATTTCACAGCGTGGGTATCGTTGGAGGAAAATACACAAAATAAATAGCATCTCTGCAGAGAGACGGCGGAGAAACTCGACATCAATCCCTTTACTAACTCATATGGCTAGCGTGTTTTTTTTATATATACTCACGCCTGTATCCCCGAAGGGGTAGGCAGAGGTGTAATGTTACACCCACATATCACCGTGAATTTTTAGGTCCCACGTAATAGCGGGCGAGCCAATTGCCGTTACCGGGCACATCACCAGACTGCGTGCAGCAGCACGGAGTCTGGCTTTATACTGCTGTACTGAGAATACGGAAAAAACCAGTAAAAGTTTTGCCCGACTCAGGAATCGAACACGGGACCTCCGATCAGCAGACGCATAAGCTATCCACTGGACCACGCAAGCTTGGTTAAGAATATAGATAATATTTATATTTTGTATTTATATAAATGCAGCAATCTATATTCCAACAATAACGCTGTTAGTACACTTACGCATTCGCATGCGTCAACGAAACTTCGAAATATCTGTTAGTTGCATGAAAACGTTTTGTATATGCTATGTCTCACTCTATTACACAGCAAGATTAATAAGTTGCATCCTTGTCACTACTGTTCCGCAGATAACTGCAAAATTACATATACGTAGACGTTTAGACAGAACATGCGTCAAGTTTTTCTTGTAGTTTTGACAGTTACGCACATGTTTCTTCGCCGCAATAGTTCCGCAAAAGTTTCGCAGCCGAATGCGAACGCGTAGGTGTAATAACAGTAAGTACTAAAGCTCATCAATAGAAAATGTCGAGATTAAATCTAAGTATCTCTCAACTATCTCGCCAAGGTCATAAAGTTTAAAGAGCTGAATGTCTACCCTAATTTCAAATGAAGTTTTAATGCATAATGCACGATTGGAAGTCAGACAGTTGCATTATCAGAAGGTCGGATAGTTATCCTATAGTTGTTTTATTTATTTATTCGTTTGACTGATTCGAGCGATTCGAAAGGAGAGCGCTGCTAAGGTCGCAGGACCAAATAAACTACACAAGTGATACGTGTTGTGTGTTATCGACTTGCGACTTATTATTATGGTCTAGTTTTTGCTCTTGGCAGTTGCAAGTGCTTAGTAACAGTGGCTAGTTTCTACTTCCAAGAACCGAAAATAACTTATATCGATATTACTGGCTCGTAACAATAGATGATTCTTACAGAAATTTATTTTAATGTACTTAGGTCCTCCCGTTAGGAAAAGAGAGACTGTAGAGATGGGAAAATGAGTTTTCTAAATATTTTAATAAAACTTTAAGATATTTTCAGTAGATAAATGTTTAACTGCTAGATAAAAATACATAATGAATTATTTAAAGTTACTTCACATATTTATGTACAAATAACATCAATTTCGTACTGAAGTGTTTCGACTTGCGATTTATTACGAGTATTATTGTTTAGTTTTTGCTCTTGCCAGTTGCGAGTTGCTTAGTAATAGTAGTTAGTTTCTCCTTCCATATACTGGCACCAAGTCCTGATATTTTTTTATTGCTGGAAGTGATATATTAACTATGATTGCAAGTTTGGCGTAGTGGTTTAAGCCCTCGCCTCGCGTTTTCGAATTACGCAGTGTTGTGGGTTCGACCCGACACAAGACAACGCTTTGTGTGATTCACAAAATCTTGGTGTACATTGTTTTTCGACATAGGATTTATACCTAGTATTTTTGGTCTGAAATAAATTATATATTATTATTATATTATTATTATTAAAAAAGAAAAATAAAAGATTTACTCATTTCGATAACACTGCCTCACTATGACGGGTGATGCGAATGGAAGCTCGTTGAATAGTCACACATCCCTGCTACGATCTCGCGTAATAGAGAGAGACGGGCAAAGAAAATACATTCTTCAAAACCCTGAAAGTGCTATTAACAATTTTACGAATGCTTTGGGATATTTTCAATGGATAAACTATTCATTATTCAACAATTAGATAAAATACATAACGAAGTATTTTAAGTTACTTGACATCACAATGAAAGTAACACACTAACACACCATCAGTTTTTTACTTAAATATTGAACAAATAGTTTGCAACTACATTACGGATGCTTTGCCACTCCTTGCGAAGAAGATATATAAGGCAAGTGTGAATGGGACAGGACGAAGGGGAAGACCTAGGCGGACGTTCTCTGACCAGATTGGAGACATCCTAAAAAAGGTCAGGTCAGAAGTACCCTAAACAGAAGAGCATGCATGAGAAACTTGATGGGAGTGAATGAAGCAAGAGAGGTATGTCAGGATCGTTGCAAATGGCGTCCCGTAGTCTCTGCCTACCCCTTCGGGAAACAGGCTTGAGTATTTGTATGTTTGCCACTCCTTGATGATGACACATAATCAAACAAGGAAGACTCTACTACTCCAAAATAAATTCCCTTACAAATCATCGAAAACAACATCACATTTTAAAAGCAACAAAATGCAACATCAATTAAAATTAAGTAAGAATCATACAGAAGTTGTTTACGTACATAATAATCATCGTGTTGCTTGTCTGTCAAAGATAAGCGCTCGTAAAAGCCATCTTTAAATAAATAAGTTCCGCAATTAAGAGTTCCAACTCATTGTTTCGTTCGGTTCCGTAAGAATAAGTACTTGTGTAATACCGATTGATGAAATATGCCGATGACGACAAACGGAAATTAAATGGAATATCTCAATAATATATTTTAATATTGCTTTGTCGTCCGTGTTACATTAAATTGCTAAAATTTACGTACAGTTGTTGTACAGTTCTGTAACAAAAGGAGCTTATATATATTATTAATCCAGATTAAAACATCCTAGCTACATAGATAATTATTTTCTCTTTATTCTCGTACCTACGCGAGATCGTAGCTAGGATGTTTAACTGTGAATAAAACGGACTCTCAAACTGTCAACTAAGTCAGAAACTCCTCTTCTGTTTTAAACTATGGTTAAAATCTTTTTCAGAAGCACATCATTCATTAAATGCTTAGACCAACACCATATCTGGCAAAATGTATTTTAGGACAACTTCACCTATTCCTCCTACGACTTCAGAGATACACAGCCATAGTAGTAATTTATAATTTTCACCCAAATAAACAAAAGCCATTAAGAAACAAACTTATGTTAATATTATGTGTGTTTCAACACATTTTCGTTCATAATGATTTAAACATAAGGTCTTACGTCGGTTGCGTTGTTTTACGCGTGGTGACGTCAGAAGCCGTCGTATCTCGCCTTCAGACGCAACAGCGATCGTGCCCGTAAATAAAAAATAATCACGAGAAAACACGTCTGACCAAAACATCTCCTGTTTCATAATTATACGTCGTGTTACTGACACAAAAGGGAAAATATGACAGCCGCTTAAGTTGGATAACACGGTTCCGTGTTTGGATTTGGCGATAAAGAGATGCTCTTGGTTTGGAATACTAGGTAACTTATAAAGAGTCGTTGGGTGGGCGCTTAATGATAATATTTAAAAGGCTTATAACATTAACTATATTTGGGTGCTACTGCTGTCTCGCCTGCCAGAGACATGAATCGAAACTGTTATTATATACCTACTAGTATTATTATACCTTAATACTCAAACTACAAAAGCAAATAAAGAACGAGCTACAGACCGTCTGATGATCGGCACTGACCGAACGGTAGCACAAAGTCACCATTGAGGTCAACTAGGTATCAGTCACGAGCTTTAGGGAAAAAAGCAGACGTGTCTTCTAGCAAGTCATTTTTCCCACATAAGTCATTCTCCCAGGGCTATTCGGGCACTCTCTCTCTCTCTTCAGTCGGGGCGCTTCAGTCTCCTCCTGATGAGGTTGGTCGATTCTGGATGGGGGAGGGGAGCGATGTTGACGAGGTGGGGGTGTTCTGAGCGATCTGCTCGCTCGAACATACCCCGGGCCAACCCGCTCACAAATCCCTCGATCGGCTCCCACTTGAGGTCCCGATATATGGTCGCGTTCCTGAGGTACCTTGGCGCGTCCACCGCCAGGCGAAGACATTTGTTCTCCACCCGCTGCAGTCGCTGCCACGTGGTTTCGGCAGTCAGGTTGTACCAGGCCGGCCCCGCGTATGTGAGGCGCGACCTGATGTACGTTTTGTAGAGAGCCAGTTTGGCTCTCAGCGGCAGTCTGGAGGACAGCAGCGGGCGAAGTTTCACCCTCGCAGCCTGGGCCTTCGCGGTGGTCGTCTGGACGTGGTGGGCCATCGTCAGATTTCTGTCGATGGTGACGCCCAGGTACTTGACCGTCGGCGACCAAGGGATTTCCTCCCCCATCAGCTTCAGGCACGGCGGGTACTGTACCCGTCCAGTCACCAAAGCTTGGGTCTTGGACACGTTGCACTTGAGCCTCCACTTCTTCAGCCAGCCCGGGAGCGCTTCAAGTGTCGGGCTCAGCTTCCGTGCAGCGTGTCTGGCATTCCGGGAGCTGGACAGGTACGCGGCGTCGTCCGCGAACAGCGCCAGCTTCACATCGCCCACCACAGGAATGTCGTCCGTGTAGTGGACGTACAAAACAGGGGAAAGGCAACTCCCCTGTGGGACTCCAGCTTTGATGGTCCTCTCCTCTGACGTGACGTCCTCGATGGCCACGTGGAAGGTTCTCGAAAAATGATGCGATGACCGTGATGAGTTTTCGTGGGATAGTGGACGTCGACAGTTTATAAATGAGGCCGTCATGCCACACTCTGTCGAACGCCTTCTCCATATCGAGCATCACGGTCACCGTGTGGCCTCGCTTGTTCATCCACGTGGCCATCTCGCCCAGTACGCGAGTCAGCTGCAGCGTGGTGGAATGCGCTTGGCGAAACCCGGATCGCTCGGGTCTTGGTGTAAGATGCGGGGTGATCTTCGCCAGCAGCAGCCGCTCGAACACCTTGGACGTCGTCGAGAGGAGAGTGATGGGCCTGTAGTTCTCCGGCTTCCTGGGGTCCTTGCCGAGTTTGGGGAGTACAATAACCCGGCCTCGTTTCCAGATGGTAGGGAAGTGGCCGGTCCTCAGGATGCCGTTGAACAATTGGGTCGCTGCGATAAGCGATCTCCGAGGAAGTCGCTGCAGCGCGGCGTTTGGGATGCCGTCCTCACCAGGCGCCTTCCTAGGATTGGTCCTGCGGATCACCGCTGCAACCTCTTGCGGGGTCACCAGCAGTTCGTCCCCCGATGGGACGAGGGGCGTCGAGAGGTAGGTTATGACTAGCTCCTCTACCTCTCGTCTGTGGGCTTCGTCCTGGACCTCGTGTGGGGTGAACTGCTCTTCGAGGCTGCTCGCGATAATCTCCGCTCGGTCCTCGGCCTTGTAACGCAGAAGGCCGTCTCGTCCGAGCAGGGGGCGCGTCGGGGTTGGATCCGCCGACAACTGTCTGCAGAGGCGCGACAGCGAGGCTTGGTTGTCCTCGATGTGGGACAGATGTTTCTCCCAATCGTCCCCCCTGTGCTCCCGGCGGCCTTGAGTGCGTTGATGAGGCGGTTATACCGGGTCTTGTCCCGTGGATGCCGGGTTCAGCGTCCAGATCTTCTTGGCTTTGCGCTTTTCCTCGAGCAACTTCCATATCGCGGCGGGTAGTGGTTCCCGTCGCTCGGATTGCACCCTGGTGCTCGAGGATGCTGGAAGCGCGGCCTGAATAGTGCTGGAGAGTACCTCGGCGGCTGCGTCGACCTCCTCGGTGGAGTGGATAGTGGAGGGTCGGTGGTAGGCCTCCATTTCCGCTTGGAAAAGCTCCCAGTTGGTCTGGATCCGGGCCTTGGGGGTTGGACCATAGTCACGGGTTCCCTGAACACCAGCAGTACCGGTCGGTAGTCAGAGGGCAGGTCCGGCAGGACCTCTTGAGTGGGAGGTGCCCTCAGTCCTCGAGATATGGATCAGGATCAGGATGTCCAGCACGTTTCATTGCGCCCCGAGGGATCCAGCTGGGTAGGCTCTCGGGGGCCGGCGACTTCGTAGTTGTAGGTGCTGGCATCCTGTAGGATGAGCTCCCCCGCTCGGTCGCTGCTCGCGCAGTGCCATGCCGGGTGCTTGGCGTTCAGGTCTCCCGCGATGATGGTGGGCGTGGTAGGAAGAAGAAGATTCCTCAGCTCAGCCACGTTGAAGGAACTAGTGGAGCCGGTCCCTGGCGGTCGATAGGCCGCATATAGGCATCTCCCGTCCGCCGACTTGGACATCAACACCGAGGGCGTAGATGGTGTTATGTCTCTTCGGCTCGACGAGTTGATGCACCATTGTCCTCTTCACCAGGACAGCAAGTCCCCGGTAGGCTGTGCCTGCCGGCGAGACCTCGTCCTGTCTGTACACGATGTACCCCGGGATCTTGAGTGGGGCGGTGGTATTCAGGTGGGTCTCGCTTATCAGCATGATGTCGACTTGCTGCTCCTTGACGAAGAGGCGTAGGAGGCCTATCTTTCCAGACAGGGACTGGGCATTCCAATGGGCCACCCTGAGCGGCTTATCCATTGGAGGGGATGGTCTGCAGCATTCCCGTTATATCTATGTCGCCAGCCCTGACCTTCTGAAAACATGGTCGCTTAGCTACTTCGAAACTTTACCATAATGACGACCACCGCACCGAACATTTTTGCACAACAAATCTTTATTTTCAAATAGGTAGTACATACATGTAAATAACTTACATAATAATGTACATTCATATACTTATGTTCCACACATAGCTAGATAGGTCTTAAAAAGTTCTATCTAATGGAATACAATACATAAACCTATCTGTTTGCATCACTAAGTTATTTACGAAAAATGTTGTCACACAAGGGTCCGCCCACTATATTTTCTATAAAAAAACTATGAAATACTAAAATTTAATATGTAATTTTGGTGGGCCCTTGTGTGCAACTATATGGGGCATCTAATAAAACAAGAATAATGAAAATATCCTTATCTATTTATCAATTCTAAGATATTACAGTAAAACCTACGATGCATAAGTAAAAATACAAACTATCTTAGGTAAACACTATCGTACATGAACAAAGTTTATGATAAACATGCAAATGTTTATTAAATATTATGATTATGTCGACTAAATAAACCAATAACTAGCAATAGGAAGTCATTTTGACATGATTTCAAGCCTATTCCAATCTAAAAAACACATATAAAACTTCTATGTAAACAAAACAGCTGTTTATCAACTATTAGTTCTTATCTATGGCAACTGATAACACTATTTATGGTCGATATCTAAGTCCCTATGGTGAGCACACGTATACGTCTAATGTTTATGCACTACACGGCACTTCTAATTATTGACTAGAGGACGCCAGCAGCTACGCCTGCATTTTTTTAAATTGACGTGTTTTGGCCGATCCCGTGGGAATTTCGGGAAATCCCTTCTTGGTGCACCCCTACGGTCCCCAAGGAACATACATGCCATTTCAGCTTCCTGCGCCCAATAGTTTCGGCTGTAGCGTGTTTGTCAGTCAGTCAGTAACGCAAGAATTTTATATATTAAGATGATTCGAGAATTTTCACTGTCCTATCGTTATTTTTGCACTTTGACGCGTCCGGGAACCGAACCCGGTATACCGCACGATTGGATAGCACTATTTTTACACGATTTTCACTCGCGGTTTCGAATGCACTATTCACTGTCACCGTTTTTAATGTCTGTCGCAAAAAAATTGGTTTTGTATTTTGTTGATATTAAATGTAGTTATAAGGTTAGAACTATATCCAAAAGGATTATGGTAAAAAAATAATCATAAAATACTATTTAGCTTTTAAAATACCTTACCAATTTAAGTTTAGTACCTTAAGCAAAATAAAAAAGACTACTACGATCACTGCTGCAAAAAAATCTATAAATAAAATCGCTAGCACAGAATGCACATAAATTCATGTTCGCTACAAGCTAAAGCTCATAAACAGCTGCTGATACATCCTGTATATAAAGCACACGTCAGCTAATTCTTTATGACTCTTCTTTGTACCAACATAATTTATGCGCAACTGCATAACGAATTGCTATGACGCGCTTTATTAAGCAAGGCTTTACTGCACCAACATCGACATATCCTTTTAGAGATTTTATGTATAAAGGAAAATTGCTGCGAGATAAACTGAATTTCGTATGAGCTATCAACTTAAACATCCCTGAAGACATATGCAATGTTTATGTAGCTAATTTATATGTGTCTTTTTGCATATTTATGCAAGTATTAGATGGTAACTTCATAAGATAATTTCAATCAAAGTATCTTCTTCCACATATCACCTGACTTAACTATCTCTACATCACCAAATAGTGGGACTGGAAATCAATAGCTTATTCTAAGGTATTAACACAGTCTAATTAGGTATGTCTTTATACTTGCATACTATTACTTGTAAAGCATTGTGCTTACTGCGCACAACTTAATGCTTTACATCCATTTTTTGTTTGTTAGTTGGAATAATTATATGATGCGTGAATAAAACTTACTTTTCAACACAATCGGTCGACCTGTAACAAGCTATTTATAAAATCTAAGACGTTGTGTTTCGTTTAGTCATCAATTATATAGATAGATAATTAGGTGTCAATACGATAAAAAATATGATGGTATCACTGAGCTGGTTAAGTGATGATACACGAAGGTTGAAGACGAAACCCTGGAACGCGTACTAGATAGACTACCCAAAAAGTTTGAGCTCATTTGAATCAATTTAATCTGTTCTGTATTTTTTTTTTCATTTCGAAAAGAGCGTTCGTTTTGAGTTTTCATACCATTTATTCTCTATAGATTTCTAAGGATACAAGGCCTTATTTCTTTACAGTGATATTGTAACAGTTGAATACTCATCGATATCAGCATATAGGTCGCTCTTTAGATGCTATCCGCGTCTTCATAAATATTTAACGAATAGACTTCGTAAGTTGTAACACTGGCAGTGTCGCTTAAAATAATACGTGGGCGGACATCTTTGGACGTCATGGTAGATGAAGTATTAAACTGAGCAGGACGGGTAAGCCATATTTATATTGTAAATGCCAATGTGAGTTTGTTTGAATGGCTTTCACGCCTCAACCACCTACAGCATTGATCATTTGACAGCGCGGTCTACAATGTCTTAGATGCAACCGGGATAACGCTGGGATAATGTTGATGATTCCTATGGACAACAAGAACTTGTCTTGCGCGTACTACGTTAGTATCCAACGTGATTCGTATACAAATTCTTTCCAAAGGTAACGAAACTACATATGCGTCAAATAATAATTGTAAACGAGTGCGGCAAATCGCTACAAGAAATCGCAATAAGCTTATCTTATTAAACTAATGTATCAATTATTGATACAGAAAAATTCATAACCCCATGACTATGCTGTGCATTCAAAGTTTTCTTGAATAAATTGGTAAGGTTCGGTTATTATATTTTTTCAAAGAAACATATGGGAGCTTGATGTGTATGGATGAGTGTTCATTTCTTAATCAACTTTTGTGGGCGTGGGAAGTATATCTTTTAATGCCGCCTCTTCCGGGCCCCATCAGGCTTATCGTGCCAATCGACTTACCTATTTAGGATGCAGAAAACACGCCAAGTGGAGACGTTGTAGTAGGATTGACGATGCTAAGATTCTAACTAGCGACTCTAGCGGCGAATTTGGAAGTTGTCCGGGTACGACACTTCTGTCAGCTCAATACAAAGGCTAGGTTGTCGTTGCAATTACCACTATAACCTCGAAACAAAGTTGTATTGAAAGCTGTCAAAAGTGTCGTACCCGGACAACTTCCAAATGCACCGCTAGAGGGATAATCTTTTCATCGCCAATATCTGATACCGGGCTCCAAGACGATGGTCTTGGATCGCAACCAATGATGGTGATGAATGCAAGCCTGACGCTTGCATCGATTCTGGTATGATTTGCTCGCCCTACATGTATGCAAACAAATTGACGAAGACCCTTTCTGCTGTAGTATAATAAAATATTCGGTTACATAGCAGTATTTTTTTTCTGTAAGACGTACAGTTAAATGGAAAACTCTGCAAACCGACTCTTTATTACTTGATTGCATCTTTGCTCGCCTCTAGTAAAGATGCATGAAATTTGCTCGCACCTTTAGTCGCCACGCATAACACAAGTTCCTCGTAAAATTGGGTAACCATTTTAAAATGCATGGCACGCGTAACTTGGTGTTTACTGTCAGACTAACGCTGTCTAAACGCAGAATAAAGATTTGAACATTTTAAACACTAATGAACGTTGCAAAGAAACTTCAAAACAACTTTTCAAAGTTACGTAAACTGGTTATTTTCTGCTTTTATGACAAACTAACTTTGTGAAAGGCTCTGTTTTTGTAAGAACTCTATGCTGTTTCATATTTATTACGTACGGCGTATTCGGGAACTGCTGTTATTATTGTTGGTCTTACTGATACGCTTGTAATATACAAACGAAGTCGTTTGTATATTACAAGCGTATCAGTAAGACAAGAAGAGATAAGAGGTTCCAGGTATAAAATACTGACTACTCATTATTAACCGGCTACAATCCACTGCTGTATATAGGCTTCACTAATGACATTTCACTGATTTCGATTTCCAATTTTCCGTGTCCACCTGCTGACAGCCACTTTGCGTTAATCGTCACTCCACTTAGCCAAAGAGCGCTACATTTAGCAGGATTTGATCTCGTCTCCAGAACATGTAGAAAAGCTAGGCTATAATGTAGGTACATTCATCACTTTATTAGATCCTTTACTAATTATATAGAAAAAGGTAACTGAGGCGTAACACTATTCGATCTGTAAAATACAAAAACGCATTTTTTATGCTAGCAGTTCGAAGGTTCGTAACTGTCGAATCTCATCATATTTTAAATTGTTCTATCGTATTACTGCTTTTCATTAATTGAACCATAGATAGGTATGCGTAATATTAATTATCCAAGTACCTATCATAGTGCAAATTTGCCTTTAGACAGGTCTAATCCTATTGCCATAAACATAAACATAAAGAGGTTTTGAAACCACAGTTTACGGTGCAATGTTACTATCCATAATACTATTATAACTAGATATATGGCATGTATTTGTTGTGTGGGTGGGCACACAAAATGACTATGTCCCACATTTTCTTTATGAAATCTGATCTTTCCCAACATCAAACAGTGCAGAGAATTTCACGTGACCAGAATACGTAGGCATTGCTTCATTTTAGTGTGTTACTTATAGCAATTATGACTGACAGAATGTTGATGCCTATTTCGACAACAGCTATATTGCCTTTAGACAGTAGCCTTTAGTACTAGTCTTGATAGCTAGAAGGGTAGTCAAGTCTTACCGTCAAGAAAAACGTTGGCAGGTGCCCCGATATGCGCGGATTTTCCCTTATTGGCAAGGGTCTGAGTACGCGTTTCGCGATTATTACTAATTTGACGCGAAAGTAATGAACTGATAAATCAACGAATGCTTAAACAACTTGCCACAAGCAACGGTTATATTTTAAATCTGTTGCAAATATCATAAATATACATAGTCTAGTCACTAGTTACGTTTAACTCTGCCTGAGTTAAACGTAAGAGTAGCAATCTACGAACTTCAAAATACCTACCCTAAGAGAGTAGGCCAGCAGTGGCGGCCTTAGGGGGTGGCGAACAGGGCAATCGCCCAGGGCCTCGCTCTTACAGGGGCCTCGCGCAACAACCCAAGCAAAATTTAAAAAATATATATATTTTTGATTTTGATCCTTAATTACTTATTAAGGTTATAACATAACGGTAAATTAAAATTAAGTTAGTTTACTTATTCATTCATTCAAAACATAATTGAAAAATTAATTATGTACACTGAGAGATAAGGATATGATAATGGTGCCAATATGCGTGGTGAAAAAAGTGGTGTCCAAAAACGTATTCTTGCAATGAATCCACTTGCTTATTTTTAACCTTGTGGGAGTCATAGCTGGAATCTCATCCTAGGAGATGCAGCATCGTCTTGTGTCCAAGCAAAATCTTTTTTTGGTTTGCTACAAAGGTTGTACACTCTGTTTGCCGGCTCAAGTCAGAGGTGGGCTATTTAAAATGCTCATGTAAAATCATTGTCGCTAAAACCACTTTCAGAAACTAGATGGGAGTGCAGGGTAGCATCGGTGAAGGCCGTTAAATACCAACTAAGTGATATATGTGATGCTTTAAAGGATTTAGCAGGAAACACAACATATTGTCAGTTGGTCAGTGAATGCCATTCTATAGAAAAGGAACTAACTATTCACTTGTCATATGGTATGACATTCTTACAAAAATAAATGTTATAAGTAAAATGTGGCAAAGCGAAAACATGCACTTAGATGTGGCTATACAACACCTAGATGCATTAACAAATTATGGTTTTCAATCATCCTTTGTAACAGCAAGAGAAATAGCCGAGAAAAATGATATTGACAGACGGTTCAAAGAAGTCAGAAGACGACGCAAAAAAGGCATTTTGATTATGAAGGGGAAGATGAAGCTCATGAATTGAAAGCGGAAGAAATTTTCAAAATAAACTATTTTTATGTCATTGTCGAGCATGTGCGCGCAAGCTGTTATCCTAGGTTTGAGGCTCTTAAACATCATGAGAGCATATTTGGTTTCATGTATAATATAAAAAAATTAAAGGAAGTTAATGATAGTGAACTTTTAAAGCAATACAGCGACTTGCAAATATCTATAACAGTAGGAGAATCATGTGATATTGATGGACATGAACTGTACGAAGAACTGAATAGGTATGTTCATCCGTGTGTATGAAGGAAACGATGACACACAGAACACCATATACCTGCGATGACATTATCTCGGTGTTAAAATACATAAAAGAAAAAAAAAACTGAAGTTTACCCCACTATCGAAATAGTCCTGAGAACTATTGCTACCACACCTGTTAGGTACAGTTGCGTCTGCTGAAAGAAGTTTTTAAAGGCGAGGCTTAAAATTAGAATAAAATAAGAATTCGATGACACAAGATCGGCTTTCAGCCCTTGCTATTCTTTCAATCGAAAATGACGTAGCTTATTCGTTAGGTTAGGTGATTTAATTAAAGATTTTAGTCTTAGGAAAAGCCGCAAACATCAATTTTAAAATTTATCATCGCTGTATTTGTTAATTTTGTACTTAAATCTTTCAATGTAAAATATTTTAAAACTCAAATTTGATTTATTTGTATAATTTTAGCATTTCTCCATAAACATGACAAATACCTAAACCAAACAACCAGACCTACTTTCGCATCACATACTTTTCACGAAGGACAAAGGGCCTCGCAAAGACCTGCCGCCCGGAGCCTCGCAATGGGTAAGGCCGCCTCTGTAGGCCAGCTATTAGCCTTAAACATACACCTAGTCGCCTAATCGCTGAATACATTTCAATCAATCTTAGTAGTGTGTTCGCTTACTAACGAGGTAGCCACTTAAGTTGTTGCACCATCCATGCAGTAAAAATTACGTTTGCAATCGACATACTGAATTTAGGTAAATTAAAGCAGGTTCAGGTATTTTACATTATACTGTAGTTGCAAAAGTTGCTTGGTTCCTCATTTTGACGGCTATAGAGTTCATTTTACCTAGCCCTGCATATAGAATTAAACACACATTATGGCAGTTTGCAAAACGACTGGAAGTGGCTTTACATGAAGAGCCGGATATCGGGCTTTTAAGATAACCACGTTTCTAAGCTGTATTACATACCGTGTTGTATGTTTTACAAAAGAACTACTTAGTAACTGACACTGTCTAAAATCTAAATCATGGAATATTGCTATCCCCTTGGGTTGCGGAGATCAGACGGCAGATGCTCTGTGAAAAGCTAACATTCTGTAAAATCTGGTTAGATTAGTAAACTTACCCCGGACTCCAAAGCTAAGAGCTATATTATGTCGTGATAATCGACACTCACGCGGGCATAACCGCTGGTTGAAACTTGCATTGTAATATAGTAAGTAACGTAGTGTATATTTTTAATAAGTACTTTATTATAATATTTGTTAAATATTCACGGTTCATTTACACTTGTACTTGAACGCGACATATTTTAATACAATGGTGGGCACGTGTTCAGATTGGTGTATTTGTAAGCCTTCGGTCGTCGTTACAAAATGACAATGACTTTAATATAATATACCTACATATTAAAATGTTTAGTTACATTTTGTTATACCTGCCGATCGATCGTCTTGAATTTTAAGGAGCCCTTGTTATATTCTAATACGCGTGTTGGTTTAGAGAGCTTAAAAAATATCTTAAAGCAAATAAATTATGTAAGGATTCCTTAAATAGAAATCCAGATTTTTTATTCCGGTTATTTTCTTGGTGATTGAATATATTTTTGTAAATACATGTAGGCTTTTGGATTATAGTTGGCAGAGCTTGACTTTTGCAGAAATACCTACGAGTATCTCAAATTCGATGCGGCAACAGCATTTCTGACTTATCAATATGCGTATTATACTGTGTATGTACTATGAACTCAGTATATTTGAAATAGCTAGCACACGTAAAGTGTCTTTAGTGTCCTGTAACTCTGTAAACCAACTACATACATACATGCATAGACTCACGCCTGTTTCCCCGAAGGGGTAGACAGAGGCATATTAAACGCCAACTTTTCGCCAGTGTTTTGATCCCACGTAATAGGTGGCAAGCCTATTGCCGCTTATCGGGATATTTTGTTTGCCAGAGCCTCGTCCGTTGATCGGCAGCTAAACCAACTCTTATCTCTTTTCTGTATATACCTAATATCTATTGCCTTATTTACTGACTGACTGACAACGCACAGCCAAAACTATTGTACGCAAAAACTGCATGAAGATACATAATATAATTATGTTCGAAAATTCCCAAAATTCCCACCGGATTGGAAGCCAAAACGGTTATATTAAAGAAATGTGCGGGCATAGCTTTCAGCTTCCTTTAGTAGGTTTATTTAAAGGTTTAAAAAGCCAATCTCTTCTATATTAAGAACTAGGTCAGCTTACAAACGTGGCTAATTTTGAATACGATGCATCATCGTTACAGCATAATACTGTACTATGAACACTAAATCAATCATTTAAGACTTACTACAATAGGGCTTACAAATAGGCTCTATATAGACAAGTGTTCACTCCCATTGTAAAAAGAACCGCGATCTCCAACAGCATTTTAACATCTCTAGTACGTTCAAAGTTTCAAGTTATATTAGCTAGATGTATTACCTTGTCATGTAACAAAGTCAATAGCGTGACTGATCGCATTGTTATCGTAAGGACATTTATGTATTTACATATAAGTATGTTAGCATGATTTGACATTGGCCGATGAAGAGGAATTTAGGCCTACACGTACCTAATATTTACGTTGCCACGAATAATAGTATTGTTCAGAAAATGAATTCGTGTATTTTTTTTTCTGCTTCATTTGTAGAAATGCTCTTTGTCAGTTTGAGAAATAAATATAACAATTTTGTACGTGCGAAACTAAATAGATTGTTGTGGAAAAGTTTGTTCGATTTATATTTAGTATTCGACGTTCTTATCTTGTTGACAAACAAAATAAACATATTATACTTCTTGCATATATCTTTGAAAATACTTCAGCTTACGTATATAATTATCATAAGGAATTCCATTCGGAGGCACTCGGCACAATTCAAACTCTGGTGAGAACCGAAAAACCAGTGACATAATAAATCTTTAGGATTTTGGACTCTAAAACCGAATGTTCGCCAGCCCTTTGAAAATTACTGTCTACTGAATTGAAAACGGGGTGAAGGCCGAAAAGGACAAATTTTGAGGGGCCTTTGGGCTCTCACCCGTAAAACGTGAAAATTATACCTAATTCATCATCCTCTTAGTGTTATCCCAGTGTCAATCTGGAGTCCGCTTAATAGTATAACCGGATTTGGCTGAATATTAGCTTTTCCACGGAGCGACTGCCTGTCTGACCTCCGCAACCCGAAGGGATAGCGATATTCCATGGTTTAGACTAGTGTCAGATTATTAGACGGTACCTACTGATGCCCTGTAAAGATTGTCAAAGATCTTTATAACAACCGGAACCGACGGCTTAACGAGGCATGGGACAAGCGATAATTAACAATCCAATACGCACAAAACTCCGAAAAGTCATTGGTGCGAGCCGTGGAGTCGAACCCGATACCCTCTGCATGGCGGTCTGTTGGTATCTCCACTAGGCTATCGCTGCCTTTATTAATTATACTAAATTATATCTAATTATTATCATTTATTGTAGGTATAGAAAGTACAAATAAAATAACTTATTCTGACTGACATATTATCGCAGAGCCCTAACTACCGGAACTAGAAACATTAAATTTAGACTGCAGGTTCCTTTAATGACAGATACCAATTGAGGGAGGATTTCTAATGAGCCTCTCCTAAGGGGGTAACATAAAGGTCAAAAGTTTAAGGCACGCGAAGCTGCGGGCGACTGCTAGTTATAAATATAACATTTTAACTTTCATCCCCTTAATAAAGTACTTCTGTATTAAATTTCTCTTCTATTCAGTAGGCCATCATTATTCAAAATATAAGAGAACTATCTAGCTACCATCAATTTGAATAAATGCTCCGAATGATAAATGTACATACGTCAAATACATAATATATGAATTTAACTAAAACATGATGCTTTATTCTCAGTCAAAGCCTTTAAGAATTTCTCCACGCTAGATGCACAAAACCGGTACCATTTATTAAGTTTCACTGTGAATTAATTTCTATGCGAATAAATACGTCAGACGGTAGGAACTCATTAAATTATGATCACGTAGAGATGTTATCACACATTCCCACGAGGCTCGCTGTGTTTATAACACAAGGCGTAATGCAAGCACTTGAAGAGATGCGAGATGTAATAATATTTGATTTTTTACTTCAAACGTGAAATGTTTCGAACAGCGGCATCCGTCTGAAAGATACTTTTACTTGAGCAATGCGGCTGTGACTGACCTGATGGTGTGTTGGATAGTGACTCAGACTGCTAAACGGTGATCATAGGTTTGATTCACACCCATGCTTTGTGTGAGGAAGACGATGATTTGTTCTGTGTCTGGGTGTAATTTATCTTTAGGAACTTAGTACCATTTAGAAATAGATAAGTATGTTTATTAGTTATCTGTCTGCCATAGTACAGACTCTACTTAGTTTGTGAGCAGAGACGAAGAAAGTCGTCCTAGGATGTTAATATTTTTATTATAAAGTGATGTAGTGCAACTTTTTGATCTCTTTCCCGTAAGATACATAAAGTAGGACACTATTTTTCGCATGTTTTTAGGCACCATCTATGACTATTACAAATAAGTAATCACTAAGTAAAAGTTTTAGGAGCATTTCTTCAAACTCCATCGTGTTACATCCTAGAAAATTAGTAGTATGAAGAGTTGTCAACAGGCGAAGAAAGTTGGTGACTTGCGCAGTAACATAGTGATCCTTCTAAAAGGCTGATTATCCCCAAATATTAAAACTAAAAAGGAGAAATAGACAGCTCTATCACTCTTAGGGCCATTTTACCGGTATCTAATAAGTGCCTGTTAAATTTAAATTTTACATTCCAATTCATCTGGAAGACAAGATAGTGGTGAAACCGGACCTTAAAGTTTAAAACAGTAAGTGTGATAGAGCTTTGTGTTTTTCATTTTGAGGGAGTGCTATGTTTTAGGTCATTTTCTGTTACTGTAAAACCTAATCTCTAAGTCGTGAGTAAACATTTGTTCTACGAAAGGCACCGTTGACTGTTGCCCTATAATACATAATATGTCAATATGTCGTAATCATATTCTCCGAAGATGAAATGCTCGTTCAGAACATTAAACAACCAAATCAAACAGACACTAAAATCAACAGTTTTTTTTTTTAAAGCAGCTTTCTTTCACAAACGGTAGTTTTTGCTTACATATAAAAATTATATATATTTTATATCCTTTATATTACAGAAGCTCCATAAACCCAACTACTAAAAGAAGCTTACCTAGTAATGGATTGAATATATTATGTTAAGTAATAGATCAGCGTTGTATTTCAAATAGTCCTACCTAATGTAAAAATCATCTGTTTGAGAACTGTATTAGACCAAATACTGAACAGAGCCAGTTAAAGAATAGCGGGTGCAATATAGTAAGAAAAATGAAAATAAGTATATTATATTTGTGATACAAGCTGAAGATATACTTTTCCAATAGTAGAAGTAGTAGAGCCTTGCTGATTTCAGCATGATTGGGCCGGCTCGACTGGGGAAGTACTACCCTCTCACAGAAAATCGACGTAAAGTAACAGTACTTAAACTGTTGCGTTTCGCTCGGTGAGGGAGAGTGCCGGAGGCCTATTCCTTCTCCCTCATCTCACTCCTCCTCCTATTCTTTTTCCCAACCGCAAGGGGTGGCAACGAACTTGTAACTCCAGCGGTGTTGCTTGTGTCCAAGGGCCGCGGTAATTGCTGACCATCAGGCAATCCGTTCGCTCGTTTTCCGCCTATTACTATAAAAAAAGTAAATTGTGATAGACATCCAGTATTCACCGCATTATGAATATCCTCATAAAGCGTGCTTATCTATTAAAAACATGCGAAACGCTTCAATCTAATTTATTTATTTCAATTTTATTAAAGATGGCACACAAAATACAAATGCATAATAATATCTCTCTTAATTATTTTAGTGTGCCACGGCATGCGTCACAAAATTTTAATAGAATTTTCGTAACAATATCTTCTTAATGTAAATCAGAAATTATGAGATCCGCAGGGGAATCAAAGTCTCCATACACATAGCTCTCCGAACAGCCAGGCTGAAGTGGCAATGGGCAGGGCACATAGCGCGATGAACTGATGGTCGTTGGGGCAGGCTTGTTCTAGAGTGGCGACCACGTACCAGATGACACAGCAGGGGTAGGCCTCCCGCAAGATGGACCGATGATCTGATTAATAATAATAATAATAAAACCATTTATTCTCAGGTAGAAAAACCCATAGATACATACCTTAGAGTCTAACATAAATACAAAAAAAATATAATTATTAAACGAAATGCGTGTTGTTTACACTGTTTTCATCTTAGGCTGCGTGTTATTTCGCAACCTACCATGACAACGCCGATATACAACACCCTTCGGCCAAAACTCTTCCTTTAAGAAAGTCTCAAGTTGTTGAGTCGGCACCCGAACCACGTACGATTTGAAGTTCGTATTATGGCGAGACTCCAATCTCTCGACTCTCAAGGTCCAGTTGGTCTTCGTGCGTAGGTACTCCACCACCTCCTTGTCCTTGGTAGAGTGATGCAGTCGGGACACGTACATCAGTGTGGTTGGTACTGCAGGACGCAGCAGCATTTTAGGTCCTGCTAATCCCTTACCACAAAGATTTCGACAAGTAGGCTTCTTCTTCTTCTCACTTCTCTCAACCATGATGAAGCCGGTTAAGATCGCGGGAAGCGGTTGGATGTGGGCGGCTCAAAATCGGTCTGTGTGGAGAACTGTCTCTGTGTGTCCAGCAGTGAACGTCTCTAGGCTAAAATGATGACATTACACAGTACATAGATAACTATCAAAACAACAATATTTTGAATAAACAGTAATGTAAATAGATAAAATGAATACCTAGAACTGGAATTACGGTGGCTGCCAGTTTCATTTGCATAACTTAAACTTATCCAATTTTGAATTATTTGGAAAATCATGGCAAATATCTTTAAGTTTCAACTAAGTAGCCTCTTATCTAAGATGAAACTGCAAGTTCTACACATAAAGGCGCTTGTCAGATGTGCCGTACCAAAGTACAATTTGATGGCCAACTGCACGAATAGCTGTCTCATTTCAGTCAGACTCTGTAATGGACACTCTTTGTGAATATTTTGTTTCTTTCTATTTTTACAGGGTATTAAATAAAACTATTTTCACCACAGCAGCTCAAACATGCCGCTTTTGCTGCGAGACAACAGTGAACAAAACGCGATTTTGATTCGAGCGTGAGACAAAGTAGCTTTTTAATTTTTCAATCTTCAGTGCCACGAATTGACATTGTTCAGCCACAAATTTGAAACATTCGAATTTTACTGTGCTCTGTCTCTTTCACATGCATATAAAAAGTGAGTGAAAAAACAAACCCCTTCGAATTCGAAATTCGATTTTGGAATTCGACCTCAAAGAAAACACCTACGGCAACGCAAAAAAAAAGATATTTGTAATAAAGAAATTACTTTTTTTTATATGTTATTGTTTACATGTTTAATTTATTATTGGATTTTAATAAAAATAAGTCTAATTAATAGTATAAAATTAGTATTTAACCAATACATTTTTATTTAGAATTACAACAATGATATATTTGAAAAATAAACATCAGGGACGCGGCACAGATTTAAGACTCAGATGGAGCGTATTCGTCCGACTAAGTGAGGCATGTTGACAGCTATGTGTGCGTGACATTTGGCGACTGGCACTGTACGGACACGCGCGCCTATGTGTGTGTAAAGTTGCCAGATTATGAATAATCTCCCACTACCTTGCATATAGTTTTTGCAAACGGATATAAAAATATTACATATTTTATGTTTGTTTGCGGTTTTGAAGAATTTACCATGGATTGAATTAATGCTTTTAGTATGTAATGCTGTTGTGAAAATGTTTCAAATAAAAGAAACCATTAATGTATGCTTTTATAAATACATTTCTTAAATGTAGGTACTGAGTTAAGTTTTAACTAATTTTATTCGTAAATTGAGAAATAAATAGATTATGTTTTGTGATTAATACCCTCGATCCAGAAGAAATACTTATACTCGTATGTATAATACCAACTACATATATTTACGAATACCAATCATGGGGTTCAGATCTTAGATCGGCGAATATGTTGTTTATTTTTTGTTTAGATATTCTCAGTATAGTATCTGGAAATGTTTGGTTAATTGCAATAGGCTTGCGTCCTAAATATTAATTAGCTATAAACATTTTGTCATGCACACAATAAATTATGAATATTATGATTCATAAATTTAATCAAAACCAAAAAAAATGCAATTAAAAATAAATAATGGCTGCAATCAATGATTTCTGTTTCTGTACTTAATGTACACACGGCGCCAAGTCAAGTAAACAGTTGCAGTACGATTTTGATACTTATTCCCTACGCCATAAGAACGGTACAAAGGTCAACGTGTATAAAGCTTGACGAGGAGCCATGTGTACACGAATATTTGGATCGTTTGGGGATCGAACTCAAAACAATGTATATACTTACTAATGGAAATTCTATTATTATATTTATAAGAAGAAAGATAATCTACAATATAATTTTACATTACGTTAATGTATTTTTCATTAACATGACCATCATTATTACATAATCAATTGACAAGTGCATTTTCCCTAATTCAGGGAGAACGGCGTCGACGTAAACTGGCAACACTTACATATTTTCTGCAGAAATACGAATTTTATCGAAATAATATTATAAAACAGTCAAATAATCCAAAGTTATCTGTAAAAATATATTCCATCTTCCCGTTTTTGCTTTTGGAAACAACTTTTACAATGTTTAAAAACGCAAGACGGCATTTTATGAATTTAAAAGCTGGATTGATCGTGGCGTGTGAACTGTGCGATGCTTCGCAGCGCACTGAGCCGAGTTTGTATTCGCTTTTCAATTTTGTATTTGCTTTAGTGGCCTCACGCAAGTGTTCCGCGCGCTCCGTCTGCCCTTTGTTCTGTAGTCTTAGGGACGCGGTATTAAAACGCGATTTAAAAAAGTAGCGGGAATAAAAATTTCGCTGATGCTGATACAGTAGGTACCTATAGCGTAACGTGTTAAATTATATTAATATATAAAATAATCTAAAAAGATGAATGAAACTAGCGATGATGACTGTACTTTAACACCAGAAAAGTTAAATCAAAAAGTGATTATGCAGAATTCAATCTATTCCTGTTCATTTCTATGTCTCCTAAGTAATATGTGTTCTCACTGCTGAGGTGAAAAATTATGTGTGCTACACGAGAGCAAAGTTTTTTGTATCTCGTGCTGTTGAGTCCCTCACCACGCTCAGGATTCTAACTTTGATTCACTCGCTACGCTCGTGAATCAATCATAGAATCCTTCGCTTGCTCGGGACTCAAAATCAGCACTCGAAACAAAAAACAACTTTGCTCTCTTGTTGCACAAATAACTATTCCATACCACTACTCTTTGACAGTAAAATTATATTTACATATTAATGTTTCTTGCCGGCGATGAGAGGTTATTCGGGTTCATAGGTGAGGTTATTCAGGTTCGAGGACATGCTTTTAAAAAATAGAGAAGAAATAAAATCAAATCATTGCCTGTCTCGAGAAAAGGAGCAAAGATAGATTTAAGTTATTGAACTGCTATGCACCTCTCTTATCTTATAATAAATCGTGGCAGTACTGATCGCTGCGTACGGCAGTATCTCCCATAAAATAAGGATTGTTTTTGTGCTTTATCCTACATCCTAATACGTACAAGCATGATTAAATATATTCGATACTTGTTTCTGCATATGCCAGCATAATTCATTCATACTCCAAAGTATAATACTACACAGCGAACACTCACCCTAAAATCTATCAATTCTAAAACGGAAACTTTCTCTTGCCTATAACTTCATCTTATATGTATTGTGTTCGCGCGGGTCAAGGTTCAATTCGTTATCACTTGCTTACGTAACGTTATGTCATGTGCCTCAGTAGTGACACGTGATTTACGATTTGTTTGACTCTCGATTAGTGTCGAGTTATTAATAAATATGGATATTCCATAACACGATTACTTGTGGTTCTATTTTAAACAAGTTGTTAGTGTAAACAGCGATAGGTGACTTACTTACGTTCCTAAGTGAACATTAGGGAGAAATGTAGAGTCAATCTTTCTCTAGGACTCGAAGAATTACGATTCACATATCTCTGGCAACTTCAGTGAACCTATGTATTTACCAACTTGTGGATTAAAAGTTTTACTGCAGCGCAAAATAAAGTTAAGTATCTTTCTACAGCATTTTCATAGACAAATAGACCCAAAAGAACTACAGAAATTGCATAATAAATTACATTAATCGAATCGAACAAACATTACTCGGCGCACGATGTTTCCACAAACCACCAAGCCATCCGTCATCTGGCTACTGATTGATTCGCACTAACACATGAAGTAGGAACAGGACACAAACAGGATATAGTAAAGGGGGGACTATTTATAGTAAATGCACTTAGTGTGATGACGCACGCAAGTCTTAATGATAACTCTCAATCACGATCCTTTCTTTCAGGCTTCGAACTCTGCTGACGTCAGAACGACTACAATGAGACGATTAAATTTAATCGCATGTCTTTACACCTGTTGTTTTTATTTATAATTAAAATTATAAATGGACATACGCTCAGAAGAGCGTATGATTCGGCGCTACGAGGCTTTTATTGTTTCTGTTTGTCCTTCCTTCACGTCGCAATGTTAAGGTATGAATTTTGTGTGTGGAGGTATTTAGGAGGTTGGATAGTGAGATGTAACACAAAAGTCTCACATGTAGACGGAGCCAAGGGGTGGAGACTTCTTCTCATAAAATCGTGACTTCGCCAGATGACCTGACATTATTATTTCAAATAAGTACATGTATGACGCCCTCAATTAGACGTACAACACATTATTACGCCCATGCGTTGCAAATTACACACAGAACAATATATATTTATGAAGAAAATTGATTACCTGCGTACTATAATAAAATGAGCTGCGTGGCATGATGAAGACTAAAGTGATACACGAATGAGCGGCGTTGGGAGGCTCTTTTGCATGTCTTCTTTATGTATAAATGACCATGATTTGACTCTAGTAAGCTATCAGTCTTTGACGAGGAAGATCGACTCAACATCTTCTCAGCTACTCTACCAAACAAATAACAAAGAATGGGACATCTAATTATTTTCTCGGTAGATAGATGATTTGTCCCTATGCGGATGCCTATGAGGCAATGAATACTTTTTGATCAAGATGCAAAAGAATCGAAAAAAATACAGAAAATCATCGTCCCGGCGTTATCCCAGTTGCATCCAAGACTTCTTACCTTCAACCAGATTTGACAGAATATCAGATTTTCTACAGAATGACTGCCACCTGACCTCCGGAACCCAAAGGGATAGCCATATTCCATGGTTAAGACCAGTATCAGTTTATTTAAGGATACTGACTAAACGTAACGACTGTCAAAGGCAGTCAAAGGTCTTCATGACAGGCGGGACCGACGGTTTAACGTGCTCTCCGAGGCACAGGACAAGCGATAATTAACAATTTAATACGCTCGTAACTTCGAAAAGTCTAGAATTTGCGCCTTTTAGAACCTGATACTCTCTGCATCGCAATATCTTGGAATCTCCACTTGGCTATCGCTGTCAATAATAATAGAAATTGCCGTGTGGTTGACGGTATAGAATAGGTACAAGTGTCACCACCCCCTATCTTCCCGTGGGTGTCGTAAGAGGCGACTAAGGGATAACACGATGCAAATATCATCTTTGCGTAGAGACGGAAAACTCGTCATCAAACCCTATACGACTGCCTCGTTGGTCTCGCGGCATAAATGTGCGCGTGGGATCGGGAGGTCCCGGGTTCGATTCCTGGGTCGGGCAGTGTTATTGTGTTTTTCTGTCACGAAATTCTCAGTAGCAGCACGGAGTTTGGAAATGTGCCCGGTACGGCAATAGGCTCGCCCCTTATTACGTGGGACTAAAGTATATTTGGCGAAAAGTGGGTGTAGAAATACACCTCTGCCTACCCCTTCGGGGATAAAAGGCGTGACGATATGTATGTATGTATGTAATAATAGAAAATGGGATTCTTAGAATAAAAAAAAAATTAAGTATCCTTACTGTATGACACAGAAATATTATCCTAGTTGGTAAGGAGGCGAAACCATTTGTCGAAGACGAGACCACCGAGAAAATAAATTTTATTTTATTCTTAACGACACTGGTTCCCATAGTAATAAAATGCAACAAAACTGCATCGTTTCATTATTCCATGCTTACAACCTATGATTTCTGATCATCCACCATGAAGAAAAACCATTAATCGTCTCATTGTACAATTTGCAATTTAAATGAGCCGTTCAGATGACAGTACGTTCAGATACGTGGCGTTCCTTTGTTTATTAAAATATGTTGACTATAAATAGATACCAGACGGAAGATTTTTGAAACGAATTCTTTGAATAATTGGTTTCTTTGTGAGATTGCTTCATTACGTTCTTGCGGATTTATTATTCAGTTCCTGGTACTGTATTACTTCACAATAACACACCTATAGGTATGTATTGTGCGGCTATTGAGCGTCATAGCAAATAACATATACATTGTCATTTTGGAATCTGAAAGAGACCAAGTAGATAGCTACTCTACCTTCCTTTTTTAGAATATACTCAGATGAAAATTCACGTTGTATTTTTGCGTAGGTGTTTTGGTAGAGTAGGTGTAACAAAAATGTACTGGTGTCATGTTACATAATTATTTTTCCATAACTTACACAGTTGTGCATCAATATGAGTAGCAGCAGTAAGCCTGTTTCGTATATAATATAATATGGGGCCAATAGTGTGACCACATGCATCCACCCACGAAGCTACTAAGCGTATTCGACGTATTCTGGATTAGATTGGTAGGCAGCCACAAAAGTTAAACATCGTCGTATCTTGGCGAATAAATAAAACAGTCGGTGACCGCTGTCATGAATATTTGTGACTGTTATTAGAGGTAACCAGTTGAGTACCTTCCTACCCTCAAGGATCCTAAGACTGCTCTAAACTACAGTCCTCACTTCGATTTGCAGCTTCGTTATTCGTGCGGCGAAAATGTTGTAAATTAAACTAGAAAACTGACAAAGGTCTCTAAAAAGTTTGGGATGCAACTGCGACAACGTAGGATGATGATGACAAAATATAAATAACTAGCCGACGCCAGCGGCTTCGCACGCACATATTTTCGAATTTCCCGTTTTGCCCGATCCCGTGGGGATTGCGGGAAATCCCGTCTTAGTGCACCCCTTCGGTCCCCAAGGAACATACATGCCAAATTTCAGCTTCCTGCGCCCAATAGTTTCGGCTGTAGCGTGTCTGTCAGTCAGTCAGTAACGCAAGGATTTTATATTTTAAGAAGATAAGGAAGAGAAATATGATGAACTTACCTAAGTGCTCTATAACAGTGAACTCCGATGGATACTGTAGTATTCAGTCTTGTATGATAAACTCATAGAGGGTACTAGTCATTCTTACCGCCTTAACGTTTATAAATAGCAAAGAATCCATTGTACATGGTATGTTCATAGACACTTGTTCAGTAGGCGTTATATCTCTTATAAACTTTGAACGAAAGTGCGCTGTTGATCGTATGTAGTGATAACAGTTTCAGAAAAGATATCTACATATTTTGCTTCTCAACTAACTTTGTGCAAAAATACATTTTTTTTCGTTAATGTGTTTCAGGTTAGTATGCAGGTAAGTTATAAGTAGGTATATAGGTGATACAGGTAAATTACCTAAGTCGAGGGTTAAAGCCAGGTGACCGGAAGGTGTACATTGACACAGAAAAATTCTAGAAGTTTTAAAATGACCTTTAACAATTTTGTCTAAATATTATTATTATATTTTTTATAACGTGACATGCGGAATATTAAGTGTAATTATCTCACTAATTACTAACGTACCAAAATGTTTGTGAATTTATATTTATTTCGTTTTTATATTATTAATTTATAATAAATAGTAATAGTTAGTAGAGAATGTAGAGTAATAGCCTAAATGAAATTAAATCTTGATAAGCTTAATTACTTACACACTAATCACACTAATGTTATAATATTAGCATACAAACATGTACATAATACCTATTGTCGTTTGTCTCTCTAAGTTTTAATCAAGCGTCAGCTCGAAACACAGGTCTAACCTTGTTCGAGCAGGTAGTCGATAACTACTTGAGTTATAACGCAATCCTAGTTTTTGCCAATATTGCAAATATATGTATATTATGAGGCTTTATGTACATTATTGTTTTTATTAGCCATGTACTTATGATATAATGTAAAACGAAATATAAGACATTAGGCTAGTTATACCAATGGATCTAATTTAAGACGAATTGTAGTGTACGTACCTTTTGTATTTTTGTGAATAAATAAATTATTATTATTATTTAAAGGCTGCTACACACAGTGTCGGCGGCACGGGCTGCCGGCTTTTGCCGCGCGGCAAGTGCCCACGGCTTTTGCCGGGCGTCGGTGCCGCCGGCATCTGCCTCAGAAAGCCGCCGGGCATCATTCCAGTTGTATAGAACGACCACACACAAGCAGCAAGTTGCAACCCGCGCGGCCCGCCGGCCTACCCAGGCGGCCATGCCCGCGGCTTCTTCTTGATACTTGATGGCACGGGCTGTTTCCGCAACTCCACGTCTTGGCGTGTATTTTGCGTGCGGGTGGCAATGGAGTCGTCATTCGAGCCACCCCAGCTCTTCGAGGAAGGCCAGCAGACTCTTGATGTGGCCCACTGCTTCCATCAGGGTGCTGTATCTGGTCAGGTACTGCTGCCTGTACCTACTGTGCGACCTCAGAGCAGTCGAGGAGCAGGTAGGCTGCCGTCTCGTCTGCTGCCATACAGGCCCTGCACAGCGGGCTGTCAGTGATACCTATAGTAAATAGGTGTTTATTAAAGAATCCGTGTCCTGTGTAGGCGGCCGTGACTGTCCGCAGTTGTTATTTGGACAGCCGGAGGACTTGTTTGGCTATCTTACCGTCTGCTGCGGCAAGAGCCTCCTTGGCCTGCCTACATGTTTCAATACCAATCCAGGACTGGATGTGTTGGGTCCTGGTCATATTTCGGTTCCCTATCCATTTGCATAAAATTTTAAGACCTAATAATTTTGTTTAGCATAATTATATTTTCGCATAATATAGTTACGCATAATAGATTACGCATATTTTTTTAAGCATAATTTCTCTAACCATAATAATGATTAAGCATAATATTCTAAAGCATAAATTTATTAAGCATAAAGTTCTAAAGCATAACTTTTTTAAACATAATATCCTAAAGCATAAAATCCTAAAGCATAAAATCCTAAAGCATACATTTATTTACGCATAATTATTACAATTCAATACAAATTGGATATACCTAATAACTTTGGCAATGTATCTTTGGCATATTTTTCGCTGTAGGAAGCATGAAGCAAGCAAGCATACAGCATGCAAGCAAGCATGCAGCAAACAAGCAAGCATGCAGCATACAAGCAAGCATGCAGCATGCAAGCAAGCATGCAGCAAGCATGCAGCATACAAGCAAGCATGCAGCATGCAGCATTCAAGCGAGCTTGCAACATGCAGCGGGCAGGGCTTCTGTCACGGCTCCGGCGCTGCGGGTCTCCGGCGGCCCCACGCGTGCTAATCGTCGCAGACGGCTTTCGCTCACCACCGCAGCTTCGGCTTGCTGGCCGGCTTCGCCGGCTAGCCTCAGCCGCGGCGGCTCGGTCGCAGCCGCCTGCTCCTCAGCCCGCGGACCACCTCGCCCCTACGCGATTTTAAATAACACTCTAGGGGTAGGGCAAACAATACTACGTGGAGTCGGTTTTGCAGCAATTCGGTTCTGTCACTAACTTTTGTTGCACAGCATATTCATTTTTTACAAATTAAATATATAATTATATAAATATTATGCTAATAGTCATTAGGCCTACTAACGTTATGCTAATAGTCATTAGGCCTACTAACGTTATGCGAATCAAATTTATGCCAAAACAAATTAGTCTTTAAGATGATTATGCCAACATAAAATGTATGCCTAAAAAAAATAAGCCGAAGTATTATTATGCCAAAACAAATTGTGCCAAAATCGGTATGCCGAAGTATATTAGGACAAAGAACATTATGCAAATAGAAGGGATCCCTCCTATTTCTTACCAGGTTGCGATAAAAACCAGAAGGGAGGGGAATAATGGGCCCGGGTCCCACCACCTCTAAAGTGGCCCCTCTTCTGGCAAGTACGTCGGCTGCGTCATTCCCTCTTGAGCCACTGTGGCCCTTGATCCACTGCAGTGTTAATTTGTTTAGTTTAGCTACCTCTGTTAGTTTCTACTGTCTGGTGGCATTCTAGTGTGAGTGCCGATGTGATAGTATGGGTTTTGACGGCTGAAAGGACAGCCATACTATCTGAGAGGATTCTAACGTACCTATCGTTCTCTTACCTCACGTGCCATGATTGCTGTGGCAGCTAGGATTATGCCGAAACATTCGGCCTGGTAGAACGTGTTTTAGGCTCCCAGCGGTGCTGCGGTGTTGATGTTTAGGTCCTCGGAGCATATGTACTCCTGAACCCGTACCTGTATCCGTCTTAGACCCATCTATGAAGATCGTGAGCTCGTTGTGGTTAACCGCTCCACCGTGCAGATCCTTGTACAGTTGAATTTTGTATTTCTTGTCGAACACAAATTGTTTCGGTATTCGGTCGCCAATGGCTTGTGTTAGAGGAACTTTGAAATTAAACTACAGTTTACGGATTTTATCGCAATGTATTGGTTTCACTAAGTTATTACATTTGAAACTAATGATCTAGAAACTATATTTTTAATTTATTACTAGCCGACGCGACGTTTCGAATTCTTTACAGAATTCATGTTCACGGCAGACTGAGGCACAGAGTAGAGTAACTATACCAAAAGGAAGACTGAGGTGATATTTGTCTTTTTCTTGAATGTATAAGTTATCTCAAAGTACCCGAACATTTTTCATCTACTGGTGTTACTATTTACGCAGAATGAGCTCACAGTGTCCTTAGGTCTTCTGGTGACTTTGTGGTTCTTGGGTTTCATTAGCCTTATGACAATTTCAATTAATTTCAATGTGTAACATTCGCGTAAACCCAAGAAGATACTATTAGAGGAACTTCTTTGAAGTGTGTATTAAGTTGCTAGTGTGCGGTGTATTGGTGTCTTTCCAGAGCTTCAGAGCTCTTAGCCGGACCGCCGACATCGTAGCTTCCTGTTGTATGAACAGGTGCAATGGAGGCAGGTCCAACAACACCTCGAGTGCCGCTGTAGGTGTAGTTTTCATGCAGCCCGTGGCCGCTAGGCATGCAAGTCTTTGAAAAGCTTTTGAAGCTTGTTGGCGACCGTTGTTAAGCTGGTCCGAGGCCAACACACTACTGCGCCGTAGCTTATCATCGGACGTATTATTGTCTTATTGAGCCATAAGACAATTTTGGGGGATAGGTCCAGCATTTGCCTATCATTTTCTTGCATTGCCAGAAGACAATGCTGGCTTTGTTGTGCTTATTTTCCATGTGGCTGTTCCATGTCAATTTGCTGTCGAGAGTGACACCCAGGTACTTGACCTGCGTAGACAGCTTAAGCTCTGTATTAAATAACCCGGGCAGTCGGTAAGTACCTAGCGCACGTTTATGTGTGAACATAACTAGTTCGGTATTGGTCGGGTTTACAGATAATTCGTACTCATTACATCACCATTCTACTATGCGTAGGGCTTGTTGGGTGAGGTCGTACACTGTACTGGTTACCTTAACTGAGGTGAGAATGGTTAGATCATCTGCATAACCTATTGTGTAGAAGTATCTCGCGTTGAGTTTGTCTATGAGTTCATTGATGACGAAGTTCCACAATAGCGAGGAGAGTACACCTCCCTGCGGGCACCCTTTAGTTATCAAGGCTGTCTGGGTGTCGCCGTGCAGGCGCACTACCCTTTTGCTGAGCATGTTTTGGATCCACTGTATGAGCTTCTGATCCACACCATGCCTAGCTAGGGCGTTGCTTATGCTGGAAAAGTTTGTCTTGTCGAAAGCTCCTTCTATGTCAATGAATGTGCCCAGACAGATGCTTTTTTGTTGTATAGCAGCTTCTATCTGGTTCACGATCTGATGTAACGCCGATTCCGTCGATTTCCCTGAGGTGTATGAATGTTGGTTGGCATGTAGGGGTAGGTGCTTAAGTGCCCCACTTCTTAGTTGACTCTCGCAGAGCCTTTCCAAGGCTTTAAGCATGAAGGAGATCAGGCTTATTGGTCTGGAGGACTTTGCATTGGTATAACCTGTTTTGCCTGGTTTTGGTATGAAAATTAGTTTCACTTCTCTCCATCTCTTCGGTACATACGTATCTGAGGGCCAGGCTAGCCCTCATGATTGCCAGAAGTCTTTTACGGACAGGTTCACCCCCCCATTGTAATAACCCTGGAAAGATGCCGTCCAGTCCGACTGCTTTGAAGGGATGGAAGCTATCGATGGCCCATCGGAGTTTTTCCTCTGTGACCACGGTATTTGCGTGTCTCCACTCGTATTCGGTCGCCACTGCTTGAGCGGCTCCTTCGTGCGGCAAAGCCGGCGGGTTTTTATGCCGCCGTGTGCACGCGGCTTGGCCGGTGACAGTTTCGGTAAGCCGCCGGCAGGCCCGGCACTATGTGTAGGAGACTTCACGCGGGCGGAGCCACGAACGAAGTCTAGTTATAGATATTAGTTAAAGCACAATCGCTAAACTTTATCCGAAATTAGGTCAATAAGTCACTATTAACTCATTGATCTAGTAACTAGATTCTAGTTGATGGTCTAACACGACTCATGGCAACATTAAACTGCATACGGCAAATGGTAGGTTACCTGCCTGCGTACCTAATGGCAGTAAATGGCGTAGGTTCATTATGTAAAAATCTCATGAACACTGATATTATTATTCTAAATTATACGGTGGGTGGTGCCTTATAAGTAGCTTAAACGTTTAAGTAGTGGTGGTAGGCTACGATAATTATTATCTGCACCTATTCAATAAGTCGATTGATTATTAGTACCATTGTTTGTGCTAAAGGTGCAAAATTAATAAGTACTTAGTAAAATTATTAATCTTTAATTTATATGCTTGTTTATAAGGAAACAAGCATAGTGTACCATGCACCCATTTCTATGCATTCATTGCACTGCCTTATGACTAGGGTTCCCAACCCACAACCCATTGCCAGGGAGACTCCGCCCGAGGTGCAATTATTTCTCCGATTTTTCTAAAATGATGTTCATCTGTCGTCGCTTACATGTCGCTAGTTCTCGCTAACCATGCCGTATGTGTTATACATAAGTTATCAGGGCCGGATTTAGAGGTCTGGGGGCCCCGAGGCAACGTAGCTGTCGCCTGTTTCCCGGAGGGGTAGGCAGAGACTACGGAACGCCATTAGCAACCCGTATACATTTTTCTTTAATTATTTAAAAATTCACTATCAGCATTATTTATTAAGGCGACTGGAGAGACCGACAGACTGCTACGCGGAGGGTCCGGATTCGAATCCACAGCATGCACCAATGACTTTCGGAGTTATGTGTGTATTCAATTGTTAATTATCGCTTGCGGTGAAACGTGTAAACGGTGAAGGAAACCAGCGTGAGGAAACCTGCATGTCTGAGAGTTCTCCATAATGTTCTCGAAAGACATGTCAATTCTGCCAACCCTAGGGTGGACTATGGCTTTACCCTTCTCATAGTGAGAAGAGGCCCGTGCCCAGCAGTCGGATAGTATATACAGGATGTAAAAAGACCCTTAACGAAAACTGAAATCCCATGTTGTACCAATCACTACGACCATGTTTTACTTCGACACCATACCTGGGAAATTACTGGTTCAGGAGATATTGAGGCTCAAAGTTAGTATGGAATTTTTCTAATTAGGTACAAAATCGATGCATTTACCCCGCCAATATGTTCTTTAGATGCCCTATGACCCCATGGATAAGTAGGTATTTCGAAAATTGCACGCGCGCGCTTTTAATTCCGGTTTAAAAATATGAAAACTAAAAAAAAAAATTCGTTTCCCAGGTATTATTTTTGGTTAGTATGACTTTGCATGATGTCTACAACGAGTAGACATCGGCTTGGTGATGGGTCTTGTGACACCCTGTATACAGGGCTGATGAAAAAGCAATACACTACCGCTCAAAAGTATTTGCCCACCTTGATTTAAGGATGTTTGAAGAAAATGATTTTCTTATAATAGGGCTGTTTCCAACTAGTCAAATCAAACACTTTTAATGATATGTCAAAAACGACCTTTTGTACGGCGTTTGTATGAAATAGGACATAGTGACGTCATAGTTTTTGGCTGTCAAGTTGAATACTTATTATCAATAAATTGTCGATAAAAAATGTTAAATAAAGTTTTAATTGATGAATGAAACTACCATTATTTTGACATGTTTCACTAGATAAAAAGACTTGAATAATTTATTTCACTTGCAGGAAACTTCCCTATTGTACTAAATTTATTATGACAATTCATTGCCGTATTTTATTAAATCTTATATAGGCAGGTTCCCTATCAAGATTTAACTAAATAATTTTAAATAACCAAAAAGGAGGCAGGGCCGAACCGTCCCTATGTGCAATGTGCGCGGCGCACACAGGCGCCAGGGTGACAGGGGCGCCGCGCGCCGAGATATTATGCATTAAATCACAGTTATTTTCGAAAAAGGAAGCCAAAACAGGCGCTTCACAGATTTCGCACACAGGCGCAGCGGCGTAGGGAGTGCCACCCATCCAAAAAAATATTAAACGACATCGATAGTTGTTAGATATCGACTAAAAAAAAAAAAGGTCACCGCCAACTTCCGGGTGCCACCTAAGCTAGCCTACGCCACTGCACAGGCGCTTCATAGATTTCGCACACAGGCGCTGAATTGAGTTGGCACGGCCCTGAAAGGAGGCAGCGATAGCCTAGTGGATATACCAACAGACTGCCGTGCAGAGGGGTTCGAATCCACGGCGCGCACCACTGACTTTTCGAAGTTATGTGGTATTTAATTGTTAATTATCGCTCGCCTTGTGGCTCATTCTTGGCTCTCGTGAACAGTTGTTGACAGTCGTTACGGAGTCAGTTCCCTTAAAATAACTGATACTGGTCTAAACCATGGAATATCGCTATCCCTTTGGGTTGCGAAGGTCAAACGGCAGTCCCTCTATGGAAAAGCTGATATTTAGTCACATCTGGGGGGTGATTCAGAATCGTTCGATATCTCATTTGACATTCGATTCCGTTAATTGTTAAAAGGGCTACCTCATTTTTTGCCAAAACTATCGCATTTCCTATCAATTTTATGCATTCAGTATGAAGTAAATTAATAAATAAACCGAATTCAATGAATATTTGTTCAAAATAACTCTGATAGGCGGCTAAAAGACGAGGACAATAATTTGACATATCGTACGATTACTTGTCGTGACATTCTGGATCGGCCTGCTGGTTACCAAGGCGTGCAAGGCCTTGGCGACCGGTGTCGGCTTATCTAGACCAGTATCAGTTTATTTAAGGGTACTGACTCCGTGTAATGACTGTCAACAACTGTTCACGAGAGCTAAGAGTGATGGTTTAACATGCTCGACGAGGCACCAGGCAAGCGATAATTAAAAATTAAATACCACATAACTTCGAAAAGTCAATGGTGCGTGCCGTGGATTCGAACCCCTCTGCACGGCAGTCTGTTGGTATATCCACTAGGCTATCGCTGCATGCTTTTTGGTTATTTTTTATTTTATTAAATCATGATAGGGAAACTGTCTATGTAAGATTTAATAACATACGGCAATGAATTGTCATAATAAAATTAGTACAATAAAATTAGAAGAAAACCATTTTCTTCAAGCATCCTCAATTCAAGGTGGGCAAATACTTTTGAGCGGTAGTGTATATGTATATAATATAAATTTATTAAATCGAAATAACGGCGTTAATGTATTGGTACTTTGCGAACTTAATTGGATGAAAATTCGTCGATTATTTCGCTGAAGTTTAGCTCGTGGAGTTACTTTCAATACTAAATAGGGTTATTTTCGATAGCCGGTTTTGTCCCATCGTCGTTCTGGGCCTATTCTTGATAATTTTCATTTTGGAAAATGTGCGCTCTCCGGTGCCATTGGACACCATTAAAATCAAGTAGGTACATTCTTAATGTAATTTCTATGTTCAGGAACGTAGCTCGGTAATTCTTATTTTCAAGAATGCGATAGTAAAACAGTCCCTGATTCCTCTGCAGCGGCCATGCAGCGGCATATAAACTTGAGACGTCTATCTCCTCTAAGTTTTTGATGAATCCAAATCTCAATAGAACAGCTTCGTATGCTTGCAATCTAATCTGATGAGAGAAACATAAAGTTGATCAATAACTGGGATAAAACCAGACACTTTCTTTTTTTCTTATAGTGATAGATCTATTTTCTTTTGGTGATTTCATGTAATCGACCGGATTCAATTTAACACTTCTTTTTCCGATGCCTAATTGTATGTATTCGTCAGTATTTGATGTTAGTTTCACTGCTTCTTCGTATTTATCAAAATTGTCTCTTTTAGATTCGACGGTTTCAATTTTATTCTGCTATGCGTGAGACTCAAAGACCACAACATAGTACAAACGCTGATAAATGATTTTCTGCAAAATAAGAGCTTGCATCCTTTTCTATTCTCCACTCATATTTGCAGCATTACCGTACGATTCTCTGCAGCAATCAAGGATATTCATTTGATACTAAAATACTAAAGCATTTGCTGTTGCTTCAGCAGTATGGCCGCAAGTAAGCGTAAAAAAGTACGAAATCGTTCCTTTAGCATCGATCCTTCAATATATCGAACAACTATTGTAAGTTTATCGATATGAGGTCCATGGGGTGTAGAATCCACTGAGAATGATTAGCAGCTACTTAGATTTTTTAATACTCGTTGCGATTTCATTAAGTACTTGATTACCTATGGAACTCACCAGTTCTTCGCATACCGTTGAGGAAAGGTAACTGACGTGCCTGCTCCCTTTGTTTTCATTTTGGCTTGAGTTGCCAACGTTCGTTCCTACTTAGCTAGTAACTTCAAAATACCCAGTCGCGATGAATTTTATACTACCTACTGACGACAATTTTAAGCATTTTTCGCCAGTAGGTACCTACTCAATTTGCTGTGCTTCCTGTGTCGCTAGCTCTCGGTCATGGGATGTATCATCCCGTGACTTCTCCCCGTTGCACTAGATACATCACTGTCTCCAAAAGGGTCTTCGATATCTCGTACTTGTATAGGCGCTCCATTGCATGGTGCCAGTCACTAAAGCCTTTCTCACTTAACTACGTTCTTTGATTTGCGGAACCGTTCTTCGCCCAATATTTGATTACTCTTTCAGTTATGATGTCTGGCCAACTCCCAAAGTAATTTTTGCAACCATAATCCATTTCCTCTTTATTGTGACTACATGTTTTTAAAAGTTTTAGTGTCGCCTCGAGACTACAATCGACCCGAGACTCGAGACTCCATATTGTACTAAACCTTCTGGTGTTTTATAGACTCGTGTGGCACTTTTTTGTTTGGGTATCATTGTGAAATAGTTAGTAAATTATATATTATATTCTATCTTTTAGCGTTTTTAGCGTCGCGCGTCGTGGAGATTATTTGGTAGAAAATATACTTACGCTAATAAATTATTGTTTTCAGACAATTGATTCGTCATTTTATTATATATAAAAATAAAGGTACTCTAACATTGCATGCATGTTTTCCGGATTGATGAACAAATGCCGATATTTTTCTTTAATATTCTAGAACAATATTCTCAGGTTTGTGCAAATAGGTAGTTGCTAATTATGTGGAAAATAATGTTTCTCTAAGTAGGTATAAGTAAAATTCTTATAATCCGAGAAACCACCTTTCTCTGATGTGGGGGTCCCCCTCTTGTGCGTGGCCCTCTCTTGTGGGGGTTAGTATTGTACTATCAAATGAATATCATTGCCCCGCCTGCCCGCCCTTAAATCCGGCCCTGTAAGTTATAATACATTAGGTATGATAAGGTATAATACATTAGGTATAATATGTTATGTTACCTATGCCCCCTCAATCACCGTCGCCAGGTCGGTATTTTGCGTGCAATGAAACTACATCTCGTTGAAGTAGGGTTGACTTCTTTGATCACATCATCAGACCTGACCAAGATTGATTTCGAAATGTAAAACGTTAATCCAGATCTAACATTTTCCATTTCGTAATCAATCTTCATCTAAAATCGAATGTATATCGAGATCAATAAAGCACAAATAAAATTAATGAAAGGTTGCGCATACTAGTAGGTAGGTACTGGTAGTAGTAGCAAGTAGACAGATTAACAACGCACTTCCCAATTTCACCGATCTACTCTCACAAGCAGAATGTATCAACTGTTACTTAACAAGACATTTTATTCTCAGAGTAACTAGCAATACACAAAATTACCTATTTTATTATCTCCTATTTCATGACGCATAATAACCTACGTAACCATAAAAATATATGATTAATTATCACTTGCCCCGTGCCTCGGAGAGCATGATAAACCGTCGGTCCTGGCTGTCATGAAGATCTTTGGCAGTCGTTACGGGGAGTCAGTACCCTCAAATAAACTGATAATGGTCAGAGGAGGGCGGAGGTCGCTCTGTAGAAAAGCTAATATTCAGTCAAATCCGGTTATGCTAGTAAGCGGAACCCCGGGTTGCAACTGGGATAACACTAGAGGGATGATGAATACTTGTCCTGAACAGGGTTTCTAAAAGCATCATCAAAGCTGCCCGAATTCCGTTAGATATTTTTAACCCCTTGTTAAATCTAAGGGCACATAATATTATGCCAGTGAGTCATTACCGCACGGGCACCTATACTGCCGTAATATTATATTACACGCCGGCATTAGCCATAAAAACTATTTCAAAGCTCTAAAGCCTAATTTCGGTTGGTACAACTATCCATCACTCGAAAATCGAAGGCAATTTTTAAAACTCAGACGATGGCTAACCGCGTAACTCGCTGGCATATATACATAATGGCACCCATGCTAACGGCTAGTTTACATACCGTTCACCTGAAACGCTACTAGGATTGTTGACAGCATGCCCCGAACGATCAATCAATCTGTATATAGAATTCTTACTTACTGATGGCGGCGTCGTCGGGATGTCAAGACCCCACCGCCCACTGGGATCCACCAGTGCAGTCAGTCAACTGGAAGATGGCGGTCAAACCATCCAAAGTAAGGCGGAAGTAAATGTAAAGATACTAGATGGGCAGCAGCATCTAGTATCAAAAACTTCCGCCACTGCGATCGCCAATACGTCTACCAAGCGTGGCGACTAAGGCAAAATCCCCCCAAGAATGAGCCACACCTCTAAAAAACCCGGGCTCAGGTAGCGGCCATGGTAACGGCGGGGCAGGGGGTGCGAAGAGTCTCCGGCAGAGATCCGGGTACCATCACCGACGACAACTGGCTCTGGCAACATTCAACACGCGCACTTTGCGGACCAACGAAAAGATTGCCGAGCTGGAAGAAGCAGTAGCGGCTTTAGGGGGACCCGACCGGGGCGGTCGCCCGGGACGCCGAATTCTAGGGGCGCCCCCTTTTCTTGTCAAGTTTCAAGAAGGGTTTCAAAGAAACACTACATGAATTGGTTTATATTGGGCCCAAAAATGAATGTTTGCTGGTTTGTAATATCTGTTTTAACAGCGTAATATATTAAAAACAATCAGTTCCAGCGTAGTGAATAAACTCAGGGTGATGGTGATAAACCCAGCATGTAAATTGGCCAGAGAATGCGGTCACTAGTCCACAGCCGCCCTATTATTTCATCTCGCGGCCGAGGCCTTTGTCATGATAGTGTAGGAAGTGCTAAGAATCCTCGGGCTAATGGGTAGCTGTCAACATCATTTGACTACGTACAATAAACGCAGTTATCGGCTGGACTGGAGCCTCCAAATCTAGTAATTATAGTGGAGTATGATATCGTTACGTGCTCTGGACAGAAGAAAGAAGGAGTATTAAAGAGGAAAAGGACACTATAACCCTTGCATCCGGCTACCTATTCTACTTAAGGCAAGGAAGTCAACTTTCTCAGGGTGATGTAGGATTTCTCGTCAATTAAGCCCTCTGTGACAACGTGACTGAGATCTCCAGCTTCTGGACCCGGGTCACGTACCTTGAACTAAAATCAATCGAGATATAATTTCTAAGGCTGGCTGTGCAGGTACATATGTATATCTACCGAAGTAAAGTAGCACAGATGAAGATAAAGTCCTCAGACGACCGTATGATACCGGAAGTAATCTCTGACTGGTACGAGGCGCCCTAAATTATAATGGAGCTCGAGTGGAGCCATATTATGTGGTCTGCTCTTCATCCTACTATGCCCGTAGCGGGATATGTTGCCTCGGATTGGAATCGGAAAATAGATTCGCTGCACTAGAAATCCCGGCAAATATAGATCTGGTCTTGACATATTAAGTGCTGTACGTCAAATGTTAGGATATCTAAACTTTCAAATAACACTCTGGAACTGATGCGACTTCGACGGGAAACACCAAAGGTAGCCTGTGTGAAACCACCTCAATCACTCCGTAGAAAATTCTGGAGCTGGGCGAAGCTGACCCACTCGTCTCATATAGGAGGCGATAGAGCAAAATCTGGACTCAAAAGACTTCGCGAAATTACATGGCAAGAATCTCCTTACACAGGCTTCCTCGAACTGCGGTACAATAACAGCAGTCCCAGAGACACTTGCTGAAAATTAAAACTTCTGCGAATACGTGTATGCCTCACATGCACCAGAAGCACCAGACCGACAACGCCTACACTAGACAGACACCAGCGACACTAGAGTCCGCTTCCCCGCCTATTAACATAAGATTTTCCGTAAGTAAGTAGATGTCAACGAAATCAGTCTCTCCCGCCTCTCAGGCAGGTTAGTAAAGGCTCCCAGGGAAGACGGAGTAGCGTCTTGTCTGGCCTATGTAGAATACGAGAAGCCTTTGATTCTATGAAACCGGGGCGTTTCTTGAGTCTCTGCCGCGCTCAAAACCTTAATCACCAAACCAAATAATACCATTATCACTTTTTAGCCACCAAAAATGACTTTGTTTTTGTGTGTGTTTTTCTTCTTCTATCTGTGATGTATACAAAAACTAGGTACTTACTAGCCTTACTACATTTCGTTGAAAACAAAAAGGTCGTTTAAAGGTTTCATTATGATCTACAGCATATACCTATCTTGTCGCAAATCTTATTTCAAAAGTTAGTGGGTTTAGATGGAACTGTGCAAGGGGCGCCAAATGAGTGTCTCGCCCGGGGCGCCTGGATGGCTAAGGCCGGCCCTGGGAAGAAGAATTGAGCAAGTTACGATGGGATATTATAGGCGGAGGCCTATCTGAGGTCCGAAGACAGGGTGAGGACTCGATAGTGCTCAATTCCAGTAACTTGCTCTTCTACCGGGAGAGCGACCAACAGTCCCAAGGTGGTGTCTTGTCTCTTTAGGTATTCTTTACAGTGGCACATAAATAAGCAGACAGCTCGCTGTGTGCTAAATATTACTTAGTCTTACGCACGCGGAGCCTTGAGCGAAGTCTAGTAGTATTTAAGAGCCGTAACGATTAAGAGCCAAACTATTACTAAACAAAAATAAATAGGTAGGTACAACTGATAACGCCACTTATAAAGATTTTGTTTGAACAGTGATAAACTATTTAATATAGCTAGTGCAGATGCAGGGACCTTGAGAATTAACAAAAGTCGTTATCACACATTGCATCAACACAGTAGATACAGATGGAAAGATTGCATATTGTTTACATATCTACTGAAACAGGTACGTAAGTAATTGCCAAATGTTTATTTACATATTTTATTTAGAACAAGTCAGCTTTTCTAAATATATTATAGAGCTGAAGAATTTGTTTGTTCATTGAGTTTAACCATAGATATAATAAACAATTATTTATAATAACAAACTCGTATTTATATTTCTATGGGTTTAACGCACTAATCCCCGGAATTACCTACCTACTGGTTAGATTTGAAGAATTACTTTTTGGTATTGGATAGCCTATACAGGGTGGAATTTTGTAATGCCACCTGAAGGGGAAGTACTCTTAATACTTTAGATAGAAAATTTTACTCAAAGAAAACATTTCTTAATTTTTGAAAAGAAAGAAAACGGCATTCAAAGATTTTTTAAAATTCGCTTGCCGCACACGGTAATCGAACCGACTAAAATCTGTAAAAGTTGCCTGTACTTTTATTGCATCGATCGTTAGGGTCAATAAGGATGAAATCTCTTTAACAAACTTCATAAGTTAAATGAAAGGAAAACAATGAAATCTTAAATTAATTTAATTATTTACAAAAATGGTAAACTAACTAATTAATTGCTCGAAATGGGCTCCATTTTCTTGGATACACAAATTTATTCTTCTAACAAATTAATTTCTAGTAACCTTTAATAACGTGTTGTGGTGAATGTTATGAATCGTATTCTGAACCTCAACTCTCAACTCGTTTACATTCTCATAAGATTTAATGTAAATTTGATTTTTTACATATCCCCACAAAAAACTTCTAGAGTGGTGAGATCTGCTGATCTCGCAGGCGATCTGATTGTGCCGTTTGTACAAATCCAGGTATTAAAATGGTTATAAAAAAAAACTTTCTTTTAAAAAATAAAGGAATGTTTTCTTTGAGTAAAATTTTCTATCTAAAGTATTAAGAGTACTTCCCCTTCAGGTGGCATTACAAAATTCCATCCTGTATAAAGAAGTTCATAGTCCGTATAACAGCACGGGTGCGGAGCAATAGCCTCAAATAACGCGCGTGTAGGTAACCACAGGCTCTGCTAGTAAAATATAATATTTTTTAGTAGCGTAAAGTCTGCTACACACAGTGCCAGCGGCACGGCCGGCGGCCATGCCCCCGGCCGAGCCGCGTGCGCCCGGCGGCACACAAAGCCGCCGGCCTGGCCGCACGAATGAGCCGCCGCCGGTATGGCCGCCCGGGTAGACCGCCGGCCGGCCGCCGCGGGTTGCAACTTACTACTTGTGTGGGGTAGTTCTATTAGGCTTGTCAACCATACTTTATAATAACGTATCCTACTTTATTTTTTGGCAATTTTATTATACTTTATACTTTTGTATACAAATAAAGTACATGAAAATACTTTACTTCCAACCCTTACAGTGACGTGTAAAACCAAACACTAAATAATTAATACTTATCTATAAAACGTTACACATAAGTTAAATGAATGATGGGAACTATTTAGGCTCAAAGAAATTCACCACTGATGGTAAATAATTTTTACAGAAAAAGGCAATTGGCAATAGTATAGACTCACGCCTGTATCCCCAAAGGGGTAGGCAGAGGTGTAATGTTACACCCACATTTCGCCATGAATTTTTAGGTCCCACGTAATAGGGGGCGAGCCTATTGCCGTTACCGGGCACATCACCAGACTACGTGCTTCTACTGAGAATTCGGAAAAACCCAGTAACACTTTTGCCCAACCCGGGAATCGAACCCGGGACCTCCGATCAGCAGTCGCATAGGCTATCCACTGGACCACGGAGGCAATTTATACTTAAAATCATATCTCCGTCTCCGTTCTCGCCACTTCAGAAGTTCAGAATTAAAGAGTTCAGTGATGAATCCAAAGTGGCGAGAAGAAAGAAATACCACACCAATAATTAAAGTAATTAAAAACTAATTGTTTATTTTTTAATTTTTATTGTCATCACCTTGCCGTGGTGGGAGGGCTCAGTAACCGTGGATTTGATGTACACCCACGGTGAAGCTAAGCGGGGTCCCGGGAGGGGACGCTCCACGTGGGCTTGAAGCCTGCGTAGGATGCGTAACAAGGTGCGGGTGCGGGGAACAGTTCTGTCTGTCCCTCACAGTCGGGTGTGGTCGCGGGAGGAGAGGCGTGTCGGTGTTGCGTTGCCGCGCGCCCTATCTTCCGCGACCAAATGGGGGCGCACCATCGTTGCGTCGCGGTGGGGCCGCAGAGGAAGAGGAGATGCGGTGTTGCGTTGCCGTCCTCCCTATCCTCTGCGGCTGCTGGGTGTTTTGGCGGCGGAGCCCAACACCTTCATCCGCCGCCAAGGGGGTTTCGTTCGGGGCCCGCCTGACCATCTGGCGGGCTAATACCCGTCGGGGGGTAGCGAGGAATGCTTCGGTGAAACCCTACCCTCCGACACATGGGTACATGAGGAGCACGGGTTGGTTTTTAGTCAGTAAGAGTCTGACAGTCCCCTTCGTTCTTTCCCCCCAGGGCGAAGGGACTCCATGAGGATTTTCCAACCCGACCCAGGAGTTTGACCGGTGTGCTGTCGAGGAAGTCCCTCGTTTTGATTGCGGTGTAGGCGGGCGCATTATCGTAGTGGAGCAGTAGCCCGCGGAGCCCTGTGTTTGGTCGCTTGTTGCTCACAACATAGAAAACATCTGCCAAGCATTTGGTAGTATACCATTCGGCGTTAATGCTTCTTTGGTTTCATAAAGGAATTGACACCAAGTAGCCAGTCAAATTGAAAAACCTCGCGATCAAAATCTTCCCCCCGCTTCTAGGTCGCTTTACTTTGGTAGGCGTTGATTCGTTTTGAAACACCCCAACTGTCGACTGGCGCTTTGTTTCTGGATCGTATTGATAAATCCAGGATTCATCACCTGTAACGATGTCGTAAACACGCCGAGACGAGCCTGCTTCAAATTTGTCTATCATATCATGGCACCATTCCACCCGTGCCTGCTTCTGAACATAGGTGAGGTTGTGCGGCACCCAGCGTGAAACTATCCTCCGCACCCGTAGATGCACGTGTAGAAGCTCATGAAGGCTTCCTGATCCAATCTGCAGTATATGCTGAATCTCTTGGTATGTAACTCGTCTATTGTCTTGGATCAAATGTTTCACTGCTAACACGTTTTCTTCCGTAACAGCCGTCAAAGGGCGATCACATCTTTCTTCATACCCCAAAGTTAGTCGACCGCGCTTAAATTCGTTATACCAACGATACACAGTCGCCTTAGAAGGGCCTTCATCCATGAATGCCATTTGAAGTCTATCGTACGATTCGTCCGGTTTCAGGCGACACTTAAAATAATAAAAAATCATAGCGCGAATCATAGCATTTCAATGAGACACGGTAATTTTAATTGGCTTGTATAAAATGTGGGGGGAAGTTTTGAGTTTAGATCGTACCTATTTTTACCCGACTACGGCGAAGCCAAAAGGAAGGGTTATGTTTTGGCAGTCTATGTATGTATGTAAGTATGTTTTTATGTTCCACCGTAGCGTCTGAACTACTAAACCGATTTTAATAAATGGGGTGTCGATTGATTTGTAATAAAAGCCCGGGTGACATTGGCTATATAAATTTTATCAAAATTTTCTATTACGGAATTAATAGCTCAGATTCCAACCTCAAAAAAAATTAACTGAGATAATCATTGTGTCAAAAGTGTTTATTTATAAGAAAGGTATTGGTGAGCACATTACAAATATGTATATATATTATACTGCTTCAGTCAAAATATAAGTTTAAAACGCGGTTGTACCTACACTTGCAATTCGCGCGGTTCAGACGCTTTGCGCTACCTAGGTATGTTTCTTTCTTTCTTCCTATAAATATGACAAGGTAAATATTGCACGGCTAGTTTACATGTCCCATCAGCCATCGGGATACAGAAAAGGAAACTTTGACTCCAAATTAACTTTTTTACCGCACTTTGATCATATTATTAATAAATCCTCCAAAATGCTCGGCTTCATCATACGCAACGGTAAACTTTTTCGCAAACCAGCCACTAAAATTGTATTATACAATAGTTATGTACGGAGTCACCTGGAATATTGCTCTGTTGTCTGGTCGCCTCAATACACCGTGCATCACTTAAGAATAGAGAGAGTCCAAAAGCGATTTCTTAGGCATCTAGCCTTCTCTTGTAAGTTGCATAAACAACTGCCATCCTATAGTGATAAGCTACGGTACTTTGAAATAGATAGCCTGTCATGTCGTAGACAAGTTAACGATATAGTTTTTCTCTACAAATTATTAAGAAATGATATCGACTGCCCATCCCTCTTGGATTCATTTAAACTACGTGTCCCTCGCCGTGTGCCTAGGCGCGACTTAGTTAATGTAGGACTTTTACACCAGCCATTTGCCAGAACCAATTTAAAGCAATTTTCGCCCGTAAATCGGTTATCCAAAGCATATAATGCCATATCGGGTAAAATTGATTTATTTGCGGACAAGCTCTTCACATTTAAAACAACCCTGCTAAGATTATTAAGATTAATTTAAGTTTATTATTAAAATTGTTAAATTGTCTTTTTTCATTTCTTTTCTCATTGTGTTGTCTAATCTAGTTTTTAGTTACTTAATATTTAATTGTCTGTTTTTCTTTTATACTTATACATAAATGTTACCTTTTGGTGCTTGTTGTGACACCTTAGAATGTTGTACATTTAGTTTTTATATCTTATTAATTCTGTCTTTAATCATTAATTACAATGTAACAACTACTGGTTGTCCTAAATAAATAAATAAATATTATGATGGATTACTTAAGTATTATTGTTTTCATTTTTATTTTGTATTCAAGATGCCGATGAACAGTCAGAGTAATTGGTGTATACCTACAGTCCATGTCCGCTAGTTACTTGACAATATTCCTTAGATTAGATCACTCTAAGAACACGCTTGAAATGACTATTTATAAATTCCGCATTAATATATCTTCGCGTCATTCCAGGAGCCATTAATGCGCAGACATAGGTACCTCTGGGTATATACCTACTGATCTCGGAGCAAGAAATGTCACAACAACCGTCATCATCATCAGCCTGCCATAGTCCACTGCTGGATATAGAGGTCTCTACAATGGCACGCCCCTGCGTCCGATTTTCGGTTGTTTGTGTCCAACTGTTGCCAGCCCCTTTGGGAATACTCACATTCCACCAATCTGGAGGGCGTCCTACACTACGAGTAACAAGGTCTGGTCAGTCTTCTCCCTTTTCTGTCACTATATGTTGGAGCAAATATAGGACTGAACAGAAGTCTGATGACATAGCACAGTAAACCTTGATTTGGTCTATAAAACGAGCAAATAGTAATTGGGCAACGGCTAAATACGAATGTTCGAGGTGTAACGCAATTTTACTGTGATAAGATAATAGTATTTACTGTAAGGCAAAATATTAGTAATGTTTGGGATAAAGTACTATAAAATCTCTGGGAAAACAGTCAGCATCATCAGATCTTATTCTGACTTCGAGAAGCAAGTTGAAGGAACTAAGACTCAAGATGAAAACCTTATTCGTGGTGTGCATCGTTCTGGCGCTGGTGAGAACTTTATCTAGTATTATTAGACTTAGGCAGTTATTAACTATTTACTAGGCCTCTAAACTAATGACTGGACGGCTCCTGTACCCTGTCTTCTCCCCTTAGGGTGTCGGCAGTCGGGGTGGGTTTTAGTGGTAACACCATAATATGGTATACGGGAAATTGGAACGAGAGTATATTATACTCTCGTTCCAATTTCTCGTAGAGCCGGAGATCCGAAGGGATTTACCACCTTGCAACAATAAAAGAGCCCGCAAACTGATAAATAATACCTATATTTGATAGGTTGCAATTAATAATCAGGACATCGACTAGCTATTGACGAACACTAACTTTCTGGCAATGTTCGGTTTTTCATATCCTTCATAGTGAAACATAGGATTTATCTATATGTAGGTATATTGATGGGTACTTATCTTGAAAACTTCCTACTTAACTTAAAAAGTCAACAGTAACTTCAATGTTTCAATACTCGTTTACCGATCCATCTATTATTTTTGTTCCCGTCCATTTTTCTAAAGCAACTACATAAGTATTCGTAATTGAATGTGGTAGGTATACATTTGCTTGCTGTGTCAAAATTCTATGTTTAATCGTTGCTAGTTTCGAGACAGTTTAACTCTCTCCGGAACTTCACGAGTGTCGAAGCTCGTTGTCCTCGGCAACCACTCCTGCTGAATCTGAGTACCTACCTACATAGGCGATACAGCTGTGTAATAAGGGCGAGTCCAGTCCCAAGAACAGTTCCCTTGCTGCCGAGCATCGTATATGGCTCGTTATAGGTAGACGTACAGTAATTCTAATTGTTTCTTTTCAGTCATGTTCCGCATTTGCTGCCGAAGAGAATCAACTGGTAGTAGTGCGTTCCCGACGTGATTTGATGGATCGTTCTGTGTAAGTAATTTATTTATTATTTTAAACTAAAAGAGAGTGGACAGGGTCTTTGGACAATTTGGTTCACATTATTGTAGACCATTCCATTTTTTATACGGTGAAATACTTATAGGCCGAACCTAATTGTTAACCTTTTAAGCGCTTGGCTCAATATCAATTGCCGTGCCCCTACGCGCGGCTACAAATCGAAAAAATAATACCTACAATAAATAAGGAGGAGCAATCGTTGTATCGATAAAAAAAGTCAAAAAGTTTTTGACGTGACAACGTCTTATAAATTGGTTTGCCGGGTGACACTTCAAGAAACTGCGTTACGCTCCGCTCACGTTATGCGCTCACAATGAGAGCGAGTGAGAGGCACGCGTCCCGCCTAAGAGCGAGAGAGACAGACATAAAAAGTGAAAGGCACGCGTCTTTCATCCTTCTTCCTACTATACGAATGAATATTCACATTCAAATTATTTTACCACTCAAAGTCGTTGTCACGTAAAACTTTCGCCCGTATACCGACTTTACAGGCAACCAATTGTTTTTTTATGTTTTTATTTTTATCAGCCTTATGGTTCCTACAAACATGCGCGACACAAAGGAACCGCTCATGTCTTTGTGTCAAAATCTTCATTGTTTATCAAACTTTAATATTATTATTTAGGATTATTTATGTTTTGGTAAAAGAGTTTAAGCCAAGCAAAGATAATCCACATGACCAACATTGGCTACTATTGTCTTAATTGACTCACCTTATCTTATCACACATCCGTAGTACAAAGAGCTCTTAAACTCTTCCAATTTCGGCGAAAATTCTACTTAATATTTTCTGCCAAATAGTTTGTATGGTTACGCTATAAATATACAAAGTTTCTCTTCTTGCCCTATTTCATTTATGCGCTACAAGGCAATTCTTCTCTTTGGGATGAGACGGAAAACTCGAAACCAACACTATGCCAACCCAGTGTCGAATAGTAGACCAGATCCTCCTCTTGACGCAATTATATTGTGATGCAAATTAGGAGAAACCTATATATACCTAACAGAAGGCTGTGAAACGCTGTACCTATGTTAATAATATTTTTATTTTTCAGCAAACTGATTCAAGACCTCATAGCAAATCTTCAGAGGGCAGCCGAGGAAGCTTTGAATGCTGTGGGCAGATTCACTACAGGTCTTGTGACAGAAGCCGAACATTTACGTGATAAGCTTCTCCTAAACATTGAGGCTTTCAAGAAAAGGATCTCTGCTGCTGTCGAGACTGTCTACGAGAAGTTCTCGAACACCAGTTCTGATGTTAAGGGGTGTGTTGACGTGAGTATTGAGACACTAGATGAAGTGTATGCTCATTGTGTTAGTTCTAATCCTTAAGTTGGTGTAATTTCAAACGAAGGTGTATTTAAAAAGTTACTGGAACAATTAAACATGCCTGCATCACTGTAGATACTAGATTTAGTTTAGATGAAGACTGACAGGTCGGACGAGGGTCGGAGCCAACTTGCTCTAGTCAATTCATGTTATGTTTTTATGGTGAGTGACGTGAGTGTTATATGATTCTTTATCTGTTTAAGTTTTGGAATCTGTCCCAAGTGTCGGAGCTTGCGATGCAGCTAGCCCAACATAGTCGTGTTTAGGGAAAAAATATACAAACGTGCTGCCGAAACACGCGACGCGTGAATCATACCCATACCACACATGTGCTGACGACCACTCATGTGTGTTTTTTTGTATAGCAACTCGTATGTCGCGTGTCGCGTGAGCACAGACACACGCTCGACCTGCACGCGCGTGGCGTGCCGTTAAGCACGAGAGGCTGGGCACGCTCTGCGGGGCCGGATGCCGCATAGCAAAAGGCCGTCTACGAATCTTAGGCCCGCAGTCAATGTGGCACAATAACTCTACTCCTGAGTAAAACAAAATAAGTAATTAACGAATCAGAGATAGAAACCTCTAGAGATAGAGACTGCCTCGTTGGTCTCGCGGCATAAATGTGAGCGTGGGATTGGGAGGTCTCGGGTTCGATTCCCGGGTCGGGCAAAGTGTTATTGGGTTTTCCGTTAGGAAATTCTCAGTAGCAGCTCGGAGTCTGGTAATGTGCCCAGTACGGCAATAGGCTCGCCCCCTATTACGTTGGCCCTAAAACATCATGGCGAAATATGGGTGTTATATCACACCTCTGCCTACCCTTCGGGGATACAGGCGTGAGTCTATAAATAAATAAAAATAAGATAGAAACCAAGCAGGTACCTACTGCCATGTTTTTCTGTGTACGTACCTGTTCTACTATGTATCCTAATACCGACAGATCGAATCCAATATATTTGAATACACGATGCATTTATTTTTCCAGTCTCACAGAGATCAGGCTGCTGCAGTTTTCGAAGACACTGTATCGAAAACCATGGTCTGTGTTGACAAACGCATCAGCGAAATCAGTGCGATGATCCAGGAGTTGAAGACCATAGCTAATGCCGCAATCGCTGATGCTGGGGCAGCTATGGACGGTATGAAGAAATGCACGGAAGAGAACACCAATCTTTTGAGTACTGGCTCTTGTCTTGGAGTGCTGGCGATGCAAACAGAATTCAAGTCCGCTGGTTTTTTGGCACAAAGCACAGTTATGGTAAGTGATGCAATATTTTATACTAGCGACTCCCCGCGGTTTCACGTTATTTTCGGTATGTTGACAAAACCGCCACCTACCGGGCCACATTCTAGCCTACATCTTGCAGTCAAAGTCCTCTATCTTCCCAAATTCGTTCAGGAGTACCAGGGATTAACCCGAACTAACAGAAACACAGACGGACGGACGTTTTTTGACGTTGCGTATTTTTCTGTACTTACCGTGTAACTAAGTAGGTACTTGCACTTAGAAGAACAATTTTGAAATCGCAGACAGCCGCTTCAATTTTAGCTATTTATATGTACCTATAAAAGTTTAAATACTTCGAGGTTAATAGTGTGTTCGATAATTTGCTGATTTTAGAGCTAGCACTCACTAACTACGAAATTCAATATTCGAAATATGAATAGATCTGTAGATTTTAAATTCGTTTTTGACAGTTTTTGACATTAGCTCCATACAAAATATGTCACACTCCAATCGAAATCTAAAATCTACAGATCGATCTATAGTTCGAATATTGAAAATGGCCATAAGTTGGTTGGTTTGGGGCAATAGGTAGCTATTCTCATAAAAGAAAACATAACCAGTTTAATTTTCTCTTCACAGATTGGTCGCATCAACCTGGCTATCGCGGCGTTACCAGCGACAATGGATATGTGTGCCGGCAAAAACCTCATCCAAGCGGGCGCACAAACCGGCAAGATCGTCGTAGAAATCGGAACCTGCTCAGCAACCGCCATTTTTAACAATGTCACCGGCAAAGCCTAAATAATTACTTTGATTAGTTTGATTAATTTGATTCATAATGTTATATGGTTTAGCATTGAAATAAAGGAGCTGATACAATATTTGAGAAGGCTTTTTGTCCAATTTGTATTGCCAGTTTCATCATCATCAGCCCTATATACTGTCCCACTATAACTGGGCACGTGCCTCTTCCCACTATGAGAAGGGAAAGGCTATTAGTCCACGCGGCGGGATATCGACCGTGAAGATATGCCGTAACTACCCGAACGCCGCCCAACCGAGTTGGATTCGACGAATGACCTCTTTCTCGAAGTTGGACCTACCCAATTGGATAATTTGATCCAGGTAAACGTACTTATCGACAACTTCAAGTGTAAGAGTTGCCAACCTGAATAGGAGCAGGTACAACATGGACGTTAGACATGATCTTCGTCGTCCATGTTCATCTTAAGATCTACTTGTTAGGAGACACTACAGAGGCCACCAAGCATTGTGCCGAGGTCTTCCATGGTCTTAGCCATGACTACGATATCGTCAGCAAATCGAAGGTGAGTGATGCTACTATTCGCCGTAGATGTTGATGCCGAGTCCTTCCCAGTCCAGAAGCTTGAAGTCGTCTTCCAGCGCAGTGGTGAACAGTTTCGGAGATATGACATCTCCCTGCCTCACCCCTCGCTGGAGTCGAATAGGTTTCGAGCTCTGGTCCTGAAGGCGGACTGACATGGTAGCGTTTTCGTACAAACACTTCAGCACTTGGATCTATCGGTAGTCGATCTGGCACTGTTGGAGAGACTGCAGCACAGGTTTCGATCGAATCAAAGGCTTTCTCATAGTCCACAAACGCCAGGCATAGAGGCTGGTTGTACTCCTCAGACTTCTGTATAACCTGCCGCATCGTATGTATGTGGTCTATGGTACTATAGCCTTTACGGAAACCGGCTTTTTCGGGAGGCTGGAAGTCGTCTAGCTTGCGCGCGAGACGATTCGTGATGACCCTTGAAAACAACTTATAGACGTGACTCAGAAGTGAAGTGGGTCTGCGGTTATTCAAAAAGATTTTGTCGCCCTTCTTGAAGAACAGCACCACCACTCTTCTGTGCCACGCCTGTGGCGTTTTACCTTCGAGTATACAGAATCAAAAAGCTTACGGAGCATTTCCAAAACGAGTAAGCCGACAGCTTTCAAAAGCTCCGTGGTAATTCCATCATCACCCGGTGCCTTGCTGTTTTTTAGCTGTTTTAGGACCACACTAATATCGTGCACGCTGACGTCCGGGATATCTTCGGTATAGTGTCGGGTCAATCCAGCTCTAGGGTCTATCACTGGGTTGGTTGCGGGTGATCGTGTCGACGTGTATAACTGTCCATAGAACTTCTCGATCTCCTCCAAGAGCTGGGGTCTGGATGACAACCCTGCCATCCTCCGTCTTCAGCTTTGTCAGCTGAGTTTGCCCAATAGACTGATCTCTCTGGAATATTTTTGATCCTTATTCCGCTCGATCGCCTCTTATGCACATATGGTGTTGTATCGGCGGAGATCGCGAGTCAGAGCCTTAGATATTTGTCTATTGAGGCGCCGATATTTTGACATATCGATGGAGGACAGCAAATGCATCATACGCCTTTCCTCTAAGAGCTCTAGAGTCGGATCAGAGATTTTACCAGTTCTCTTGGCTTTTTGGGGCTTGAATTACTTGGACCCCGTTTTATGGGCAGCTTCCACAAACCTGCCACTAAACTCGTCCACATCTACGCACTCGCCTAGGTATTCGAAGCGATTGTGTAGTTCAAGCTGAAAGCTGTCGAGGTTTTGGAGATGAACTGACAGACAAGCTATAATTAACTATTAATTACGCACATAACTTCTATAAAAATATTAAATGAATTTCGAAAAGTCATTGATGTGCGCCACTGGGCTATCACAGCCTTTTAGAAACGACTGAGATATTATCACTAAAACTTTATGAACATGAATAAAGAGTTATAAAAATACATTTTGGCAGGTAGGAAAGCTAAAACTATTTTATAACAGGTAGGTAAATCGAGAAGGCATGTCTATCATCATATCATGAAATGAAATAAAACTATATAACAAAAATAACTAGTTACGGATCAATATCGGTAGATAATTACTGGTAAAATGGTAGCGAAGAATACTCGCAATTTTACCATACCTATTTGGCGTGCTAGACGCACTCAACGCAATACCTCATCTTATTATTATTTATTGTTCTTATTATATAATATTTTTGTTTTTTTTTTATCTATTGTTGCATGCACGGGTAATAGCGCGCCTCGAATGATTGATTTTGAAGAACTGCAGCACTGAAAATCAGTACTGTGATTGGAACTATGACGTCCATCGCAGTGTTTGCTGAGTGTCAGCCAGAATTGCGGCACGCGGTGAATAGTGCTCATGCGGTTATTATTGTTTAAGTTTAATTATTGTATTTACAAAAGTAATCATTTTATGTTTAAATTGCTCAATCTCTGGTGTAGTAACACGTGGCGAGTCACGTGGTGACACGTATCACTTAAATGTCAGAAGTGTCAGGACATTGTCAGCTAACTCAACTCCGTTTATGACAGTTGACAAGACATGCCAAGTGTCATTACGGCAAAAAGCTGCCAATTAGCGTCTTAGTCTTTTGAGTTATAGTAGATAGTGTATAATAATATTGACTTCGCCACAATTTTCTTTTTTTGTGTGGTTTTTATTTTTGTTATTTAGAATAAGTAAAATTAAGGAGTACTGTACAGCGTGCTTGCAATAAAGATATATTTTCTTTCTTTTTTTTAAGAAGCAATATAAATGAAATTCATTGGAAATGATTATTTGAAGCAATGTCGTAAATATCGAAAATCCCGGTTTTTACAAATCGAATATCGATATTTTCTGGCACAATATTTTGTCCGATATTCCGATATTTTCGATATTCGATATTCCGATATTCATGCCCTAGTCATGCTGCTAATATTATTATGAAGTATTCGTGTGCAAATAACTCCTATGTACATACAGACGTCGTTCACAGGAACTTATTTAACCGATCACAAACATCATCACGTAATAAAAAAACTTTTTATTAAATTGTTATATTTGCTTACATAAAAGTAGGTACTAGGTACCTCAATACTTTTTCCTAAATATGAAATTTACCTATTACAATAGTTAATTTAGCTAAGGTAATAAGTTTATTTAAAACTAGTTTTTGCCCGCGGCTTCACTCACATTAAATTCGGGGTAACACAAAACTCCTTCATCGTCCGATAGTAATTTTCGTTTTAATTCTAGTCATAGCGACTGATAAGAAATATAACCGCAAGAAGTATTTAAAACATTGCTGTAAACAGTACTTTTAGAGTTCCGTACTTAGTCAAAAATGGCTAAACACGGAATCCTTATAGACGCGCTATGTCCGTCAGTCCGTATGTCACAACCACTTTATGCCGAAACTATTAAGTTTGCACATTTGAAAATTGGTAGGTAGACGTATTCTGTGAACCACCAAAACCAAAAAATATTGAATATTAAGGATATATAAGATAGTTTCTTCATACATGGAACTGATGTGGAAAATGGGTCGTTGAGGTTCCTAAAACCATTGTTTCTCAAAGTCAATCCTTTGAAAGACATACGTTTCCAAAGGGGTAAAATGGGTGTGAGGGTCCCTCTAACTTTTAAAGTAAGAGAGTGACAAATCTATAAAAAATATATGCTGTAGATCGTTATAAAAACTTCCAACGATAATTGATTTGGACGATATGTAGTCAGCAGTTTTTGAAATAAAGCACATCTTAAAAACTGCAAATATAGCTTTGTCGTTTATACAAATACTATACTACTATAATAGTTAGTCGAAGATAATGGCTATGGTAAGTGGATACCTGCACTACGGAACCCTTCATGAGCAAGTCTGACTCGCAATAGCGAATAGCTTTTATAATGTTTCATCCTTGGTGTTACTTGTAGCCGTTTGCTATTACAAAGCTTTAGTGCATTAAGATTCCGCATTAATAGGACTGGAACACCAACGTTCGGTCTCAAGTTGCGTGAAGGTACTCCTCATAATTGTAAGGAGTTCAGAAACTCTATAGGGTACTTTGAAGTAACTTGGTCAGAATTCATGACATTATCTACCAAAAGGTGCTCAACAACATCACTTTGCATACAGTTAAATGTCAAAGCCATGGTCTGCTATATCTCTAGACACACTTTCGCATCTATGAGTAAAGAATATAATTTCAGCCGGTTTAGCGTGAAATCGGTAGATACATACATAGGTACACATTTTCGCATTTATACCTGATATTAGTAGGGATTAGCCAAAGCTGTTACAATCATTATTAGTTTATATATGTAAGCGAACGAAGTAATGACAGTGCACCATAGGACAATGTATAATGTGACAGTACTAACAGATATACGATAGGTAGCCCTTAATGCGCAAGCGTTCTTACTGTCAAAGGTATTAGGTTTGTCCCTACAAACTTCGACCCTCTCTAAAATCCCTCCCAGATTTTTTTTTTTTCTCCCAGATTTTTTTTTGCAGCTAATTGTATCCTATGTGTTTTTCCTGGTTCTGAGCTACCTCCCCACCAATTTTCAGCCAAATCTGTCATGCCGTTCTTGAGTTATAAATAGAGTAACTAACACGACATTCTTTTATAGATATGTATAGATTATATAATACATATCATTAGAGAATTTCTAAATTTTTTTTTATAGACTCACGCCTGTATCCCCGAAGGGGTAGGCAGAGGTGTAATATTACACCCACATTTCGCCTTGAATTTTTAGATCCCACGTAATAGGGGGCGAGCCTATTGCCTAATTTCTTTATACACAACATTATCTGTTTTACCACCTTCACATAGAACATGTAAATTATTTTTACCGCTTACTTGTGACCGTGCCACATATAACAGACCATGTGAAAAACAACATGTTCGGGAGCCGATTCCAGCTGTTTCAAGTCTGTCCCTGCGATTTATTTAGAAAATACACACAGGGCTACGAATATCCAGTCCTGCCGAAAGTAGTAGCCCCGTTGAGTTACTCAAAAGGTATCTGAATTCAGGCCTCAGTCTCCCACCCACGGATTCCCACGTACGTGAGGTGTGGGAATTTGGGTATAAGGTCACCTGTATAAGTACAGAACACGATCGAACGAAAGAAACAGACAGACATAAATTCAAAAAATTATCAAGTAGGTATTGCTTTTTAGCATTTTCCTAGATTTTTAGCTAATTTTCGTCCAAATATCTTTAATGTATATACCTACTTTTTCACCTCTACAGTTTTATTATAGTATAGATAGATAGTTGTATAATAAATTTTGACACAGAGACTTTTTGTTTATGAAAGTACCGAATATTATACTCTATTATTTTTTTAATAACAGAAAGATACCCGACACATAATTATTGTCTTTTTTGCAAGAAACATTAATTTTGCTAGAAAATGATTTGAAAATAGTGACATCTATCTATCGGTCGGTAAATAGCCATAAAACACTTTGAAGGTTCCTATTTAGACCTTTAGTACATATATATCTATGATTTAGACTAACTATACTTTTACTAACTAACTTATAATGATCATAGATGGCACGACATAATTACATATCCAGTTTTCTATGATCTCTGTTTTGTTTGGGACTACGTACAAAGAAGAGGTCAAGCTGTACACCGAAAACCACTCAACCGATTGTGATGTAACATATACTATTTTATAGGTTTGAGTATCCTTTGTACATGAGTGCAAGTTTTATTGAAATCAATTTCGCCATTTTAGAGATCTTTAGCAATGTAGGGAAAGACGTCGGACAGACATCATCATCATCAGACAGACAGACATAAATTCAAAAAATTATCAAGTATTGCTTTTTAGCATTTTCCTAGATTTTTTAGCTAATCTTCGTCAAAATATCTTTAATGTACAGACTTTTTCACTTCTACAGTTTTATTATAGTAATAGATAACTATAGTGTGAAAATATTATTTAGCGGTCCCATAGTGGTACAATTCGACCAGATACATAATTATACACAATTACTGCAGTCACACCTTCTTAAAATGCACTATTTTATTAGTATCAAGTTATCTCTTTACGTGTCTTCTACTTTATCCAGATAATATCTAATCTCAAAATACTTTTAGGGCAACAATTTTATTGATCTCACGTAAACTACGTGGTATGTCATTATTTAGCGTGGGCACATGGCATTGCGACCTTAGTCTACAGGAATAGTGGTACCTACCAGTTATATTGCTTGCATCGTCACTTGCTAAAAATATAATAGTTTGAGCCACTTCCTGGGTAGTTCCAATTCTGCCGACGGCATGAGTTTCTTTGTATCTTTCCATATACTGCTCGAATTCTGCCTCACTTATCCCAGTTCGCAAATGAAAACCAGCCTCCAGTACGCCTGGATTAACCGAGTTTACCCGAACTCCTTGGATGGCTAGTTCTAAAGAAACGCATCTGGTAAACTTATCTAAAGCAGACTTTGACATGCAATACGCCAATATACCCGAGAATGAGCTCATTCCAGCTACACTAGAGACGTTGACAATGTTCCCTTTAGACTTGATGAGATGTGGAGTTGCCAACATTGTCAAATAGTATGGACCACGAAGGTTAGTGTTAAATACACTGTCGAATTGTTCCAACGAAGTTTCTTTTATGGTACCAATATCAAAAATGTCAGCATTATTCACCAGCACATCTAGTCTTTTGAAACGGTCAATAACTTTTTTCATCAAATATTCAACTTCAGCTTCTTTGGTAATATCTGCAGTGATACAGAGAGGTATGAGTTTGGTAGGTGAATGTTCTTCACACCGCTTGCCTACAATAGCTATGTTGTTCTTATTTCTCCCTGTTAATACTAATTGAGCGTTTAACTCTGCTAATTTTATGGCTGTGTCGGCACCAATACGCGAGCTTGCGCCCGTCAACAGAACTACTTTATTGGTGAACATTGTACGTAGGTACCTGATTGACAATAAATCAATCTATATACAAAGCATGTTAATAAAATACCCTAACAAAACATCGAATTAACAAAATAGATATTACGCTACGATGCTATAAGAAAGAACGACTGTAAGGAATAAGACTGTATATTTTATAACAGGGAAAATATAATATAAGGAAATAATTTGGCTCTGATGAGACTAATGAGAATTAAAACAAAGTGCTTAATTTTTGTTGGACTTTATAGCATCGTAGCGCCAGTAGCATGCAAGATAAGCCATTCAGCTTGCAAGATATGCCATTCAGCATGCAAGATCATTCAATATCACAAAGCTGAATACTACAACCTAAGATTCACTGTCCATACATATTAAAGTGAAAAGTAAAAAAAAAAAAATACTCAAATCACACACAAGTAATAAGAAATCTAGAGAAATGATTTTTAAACAACATGCAGTTTTAAAGGGTGTTGACATGTCTAAGTTTAACTCTCACCGTTTCCATTTCGTGGTAAAAAAAACAAACAAATTGTATGAATACATTTAATTGTATCATATAGAAACAATTAGGTATTATTATCATATATTTTTTAACGCTTAACGGACTTTGCTAGTAACATTTGCTGGTATCCCGTGGACAATACATTATACTGTATAAAAAGAGTTTATCTTATAGGGTCTTTTATCGTGGACACATAGCGTGACGACCTCCATCGACCGGCAAAGTTGCACCAGTGATATAACTAGCTCCATCACTGGCCAAAAATATAATGGCGGATGAGACTTCACTGGCCTCACCTGCTCTACCCAAAGCATGCGTGTCTGCACATTTCTTAATGAAATTTTCGTACTCTTGTTCATTCATACTGTCTTTCATATGAATACCAGTAGTTATTACTCCTGGATTGACGGCATTGACACGAACTCCTTTCGGAGCTAATTCTAATGCTACACATCTAGTAAACTGGTCCAGAGCAGCTTTAGACATACAATATGCCAGAACATTTGGGAAAGATCTTAAGCCAGTGACACTGGATACATTAACGATGTTTCCCTTCGTTTTAATAAGGAAAGGCACAGCCAAATGCGTTAAATGGAATGGACCCTGCACATTTGTATTCATAGTTCTTCCGTATTGTTCTAAGGTTGTACTTTCTATCGTGCCGGATTCAAGAATACCAGCGTTGTTTACGAGTACATCAATGCAACCAAATTCATTAATAGTCTTTTTTATGAGATCTTCAACGTCGCTAACTTTATTCATATCTGTAATTACAACCAATGCCTTATGCTTACTTGGCGAGTTTTCTTCACATTGTTTGGCTACTTCTTCTAACTTTTCCTTGTTTCTTGCTGCGATGACTACCTTGGCATCATGCTTAGCGAAGTCTATAGCAGTTTGTGCACCGATACCTGAGCTGCCGCCGGTGATAAGTACGACTTTGTTTGCAAACATTTTGAAACCTGAGTAAAGAGATAATAATTTTTAGTTTGATGATTTACGAATTGATCATTTGCATAGCCGCAACTTTATTAACTTATTGCAGTACTTCAAGTTGTTTAAAAAAGGATCAAACCAATGTTCCATCAATTTTAATTCGTTATCAAGTGACCTTTCCTGTCTATCTAATCTTTGGACGCAAATATTAAAATTTGTCTGAAAATACAGTGTCTGTGCTGTTGCTTTAAGATTAACGGCCTTTGCATTAAAATAAATAACAATTCATTTTTAGTACGTTACATTTAGCATGTTAATAAGTTAGTTTTACCCGACTACGTCAGACAGAGAGTTATGTTATTCTGTCGTTATAGACAAGCCACGGAAAGGTTTTAATTTTAACCGACTAGATCAATAGAGCGAGCAAAGAGAGTAGTTCTAAAGGTTATGTTCTGCCAAAGGTATCCTACACTACAACTTTAGGCAGAAACTAAGTTGCTTACATTGAGGCAGCTCTATGTGCTCAATCTGTACTGCGGAAACGTTTGAGCCGACCACCCACATTACCAGCTGGCAGATTTAAATAGCGGGTGTTTCTATATTATCTTCTTGGGTTTACGAGTATATTACACATTGAAATTAAACTACAGTTTACGGATTTTATCGCGTTATATTGGTTTCACTTAGTTATTTCATTTAAACCGAATGATCTAGAAACTACATTTTTTAATTTATTACTAGCCGACGTTTCGAATTCTTTACAGGATTCATGGTCACGGCAGACTGAGGTGATATTTGTCTTTTTTTTAATGTATAAGTTATCTCAAAGTACTGGAACATTTTCAATTATCGGTGTAACTATTGACCATGAATCATCGCATAAATTTATCGATTCGTTTGCTTATCTTTATGTCCCAGTATGATAGTCAAGAAGTGACATAGTTATCTAAATCCTTAGTTAATGTAACCGAAGGCAGGGACACCAGGTACATAATTACATATGTGCCGTAAAATAGTTATGTGGAAGTTGTTCATAACTATCTTATTCGGAATATAACTATGATGATAATGATAACATGGTGTTCTCCGTGTAGTGTAGAATTAAGAATACCTGCATTGTGTCACTACCCCATTTCATTACGAGGGTGTGGTAAGGAAAGTACACTTCCGAAGCAAATAATATATATTTGTGACGACATGGAAAACTCGACATCAAACCCTGTGCCACGACTAACTCACCTGACCAAATCGTCTTATTGACTTTAAATGTAAAAATTGTGGCTCAAATTAAGAGAAGCCAGTCTAAAGCCTCTCTACTCAGATACCTAGCTAAATCTGTGGCCCACAGATATATCTAAGGCTGACACCTATGTCCAGCAGTGGACTACGAAAAGCTATATGATTGACACAGTGTTCGTATAGTATATAATTTTATAACTACATAAATCTAATGAAATTCTAGTGCGGAGGAGTTCCGCGGCCCGGGACATCGCATAAACTTATATTTGATAAGTACGCAAAGGACCTATCCAGGCAGTTATTGCAGAAAAGGCGATTATTATAAGGCATCCGTCGCTCGCCCGCACCCAGAAGTGGCTACAAAATCGACTTGCACACGCGTGTTAAGTGCCTACGTCACAACTGACTTTAAGACCTTGCCACACGGCACAATTTTACCACTGATCAAATTTTCAATCGAATTGGCTTTGCCCGTCTACACGACACAATCAAATCACTGATTTTCATTCCGTCCACCCGATTGGTTAAAATCTGGTGGTACCGCCCACCCGATGAACTTGAGTTGGACGACTGGTGTCTAGACGTCACGATTTCATCAATTGATTTAGTCAAGTTGGACGTAAAATTGTCCCGTGTGGCAAGGCCTTTACAACCACTTGCATTTCGCCTTTACAACCAATTTACTACATTGAATGGTAACAGGTCAAATTCAAGGATGATGACCAGTAAAAGGCATAGGTAGTATTGCATAATAAAAATAATAGACAATATATAGATGGTCAGACGATTACATAAAATGCACTCGAATAAGGTACTTAGTAGGTTGGTATGCAAATTATTTTATAAATAATTTTTATTTTTATTACTTAAGTATCTACTTACTAAAACACGAGTCAAATTAATTTACCGTTTTGGAATGCTTAGAGGTCATACATAGCAAACAGCTTCGTATGTATGTGCATATACGTCTGTGCTCAAATTAAAGAGGTCGTCGTCGGTCCTCTACTGTGATGGAAGGCACTTTAGCCTTCCATCACAGTAGAGGACCGACGACGACCTATCTAATATGGACTGCGCTACCACTGCAGCACTGGTAGTTATAGTTAAGTATTGAAGTACCTAGTTACCTTCAAATGAGTAACTAATGGCGAAACGTGGGTGCAATATTACACCTCTGCATATCCCTTCGGGGATACAGGCGTGAATTTATAAATAAATATTATAAAAGTATGAGTAAGTATATCTAGGATATGGCAAGCTAGATTAGGTATGTACATAATATATAACCAATTATGTACTGACAAAAATAGAAAGGAGATGAAAAAATAAGTTGGTGCCACACAGAAATCCGAATCATTGGACAATAAGCTCATACATACGTGCTATAAGTAGATAGGTACCTATATTATATAGTAACTTAGGTACCGATTGCTTGTTAAAACATAAATGCACAACGTAACACAGCCAGTTCACAGTTATTTTGGCAAGTGCGAAATAAGTAAGACATCGAAATGATAGAATCAATCAATTTATGATACGTTGGCAGCTAGTGGTCCTAGGTTGGCAGACACTAATATCGGATGCTGCGAACGGCAGTTCAATCAAAGAATAAAACTCTAATGCTACTTGCACTTGCACAACCATAGGCAACATTGAAAATAACAAATAACTTACAAAAATTAAGTTCCGCGATTCTAAAGTGTTGTTTTGAAGCCAAAAATACTGCAATTATTAAGATTTATCTTTATTTACTAGTAGACAGACGAACCGACGTACGTAATCAATAAACCGGCAACCATAGACTAATATATATTATAACTGGAGATAGACTGGCAACTGTCAATTTTATCAGATCTTAACGTTGAGCGCCACCTGAATGCCACTCAAGGAACTAAACGAAATATTTTTTTTTTAGCTATCGCTGCGTAACGTACGTAATTGTATTATAAGTCAAATGTTCGTAATATTTCTCATGTAACGTTTTCCCAAAAGAAAAACGTTATTACATGGGAAATATCACGAACACTTGACTTTTAATACAATTTCAAAGTTCACGAAATATCATTTCGACTTATTTACATTAAGAAATTAAACACTTTACTAGAGAAAATAAAGATGATAATTCCTAATCTGAATCGGCCAAATCAGTTACAATGGGTTCGGATTAGAGGTCCTGCTGTATAGGTTTATTTAGTTAGGAAAAAATAAGGCAAAAATATAATATCAAATGTATTTATTTAGCTATACATTAATTTTTACACCAGTTTGTGTTTCTCTTTTTCTGCTCTTTCCTTTAATATATTGATTTCGAGCCTGTTGTATAATAGGATGCATTTGATCATGGTCTGCTGTAACATAATAATAAAAGCTCTTGCCAGTAAAATGAGCAGAACACTACACTTAGATATATGGTCCAAACTCCTTTAGGAGGGCCTATCTTAAGTACCTATGTCACAAACACTTACTTACACAAACAACACAGGTAATGCTGAAATAGATATTCCTGAATATTATACGTAGGAACTGAAGCTCAACTCTACGTAAATACCAATAAAATACCAAGAATCACAAGAAAAAAGTATGTAAACACACAGCCGGCAAATTTTCTTGTGACAATGACGTTACTGACATTTATTGTTTGTTTTTAATTTATGTAACGGTTTCCATTGTTTGCCAACAAAAAATATTTGTGGTCATGCAAAATTGTTTCAAACTAGTAAAATAATATAATAATAATGGTAATAAAAGTAAGTTTTTTTTATAAATAAATTCTTATTAAACTTTGGATTTATTGAAGAAAATATCAATTTTGACAATTTGTGTAGAGTACCATGGCAACACTGACAAAAAAGTTCCCTAGATTGGCAATAGGATGGCATTATTCACAAAAAAAAAAGTTGTTCGTCAGTTACCAGGGCATGCCGGCAACCTGTTGGTGCCTCTCAAAGAGTATACAAATACTACGTAAGAAGAGGTGGATGTGCCATAGATCATGCGAGACTTTCAGCTTTGTATGAAACGTGCAGGGAGAACTCGTACCAACATAAAGATACTAATTGACATCGTTTTTATGTTGTCAGCATTGTCATATTTGTCAATATAGGGATGTACCCTCTAGTGATTAACAAAATATCGATATCGATAATATTTGGTAAGAAATAATTATAATTATGTTTCGACTAGAATTATACTTTTCCAACACAAATAAAAGATGTATTTAATATTTATGTGTTTATTCAAACAAATTAGCCTATTCTTTAAATCTATTCTAGATTAGCGAAGAAAAATACGCAGAACTAAAAGATATATGTATGTACTTGTAATGGAAAGGTTTTCAACATTTCTTCTGTAAAAGGATTTAAAGAAATGTCTATAGATACAAGGCATTGCTGTTTTTCTGACTTGAATTCCCTTTTTTTTTAAGTCTTTCGGCTTAAAACGCTTGCCACACACATAGTTCAGCTGATGTAATTTTTCAATGGGCACATAAATCAAGTCTTGGTTTTCAGTTGCAGCTACCCATTTTTACATCTAAAAAGAAAAAAATGATAGAATTTTTAGTCCTTGTGCCAATTTCTAATAACGGATTATCGATAACTGATAGGCAGCACTATTGTTTACCTACAAAGTACTAGGATATGAAACTTTAGAATATTTCCTTATTTTTTATGTTTCATTGAAATTTATCACATTATATAACATTATAAATATTCATTGATCTTTATCTAGGGACATTTTGCCATAAATACCTACCCATTTTTCATTGCTTGACCGGCATGTTGTTGTATGCCATATTTCGCACGTTATTTTGCTTGTTTTCATTGCGCTCCTTTCAATGCTAATCAAATAAATATAGTAACACTAACACTAGAAGTGTAAAATCACATTTATTTGGTATACACAAAGCACTTTTACAGTATGTTTTTTACGTTTTATAAACAAACTACATAACGCGGCAAAATTCAATCTGGATAATAATGTGACAGTTGTGACATTTGACACTATTGACAGCCAAGGCGGTGATGTACGTATAACCCGTCTAACTTTGAAAGAATACTGTTCCAAGGGTACATAGTGAAGGATGCTATCTTCACGTTTTATACATATAATAGTAGCCATTAAAAAGATAGCACGTTTCATACATTCGGTTTTTACTTAGGAACTTGCGCCAGGCTGGTGCCTCTCTAGACATTAGACAACTGTTTGTCTGTTGTCAGTGTTGCCTGCTTTTAAATCGGTAGATAATGATACCCGCTTAGACTATACATATATATATATATATATATATATATATATATATATATATATATATATATATATATATATATATATATATATAATATATATTATGTAAATAGACCATAGAGATTCTAATATCTCTATGAAATAGACGGAGGAATCCCATCACTCAAAGGTCTGACATAGGCCTCCGGTGTGGGTCCCATTACCCGTCAAAATTTAATAGAACTTCATTTGAAACTTTGATACTTCGTTCATAGATATTTTGATTTATTCGTATAAAAATGTGACGCATAAACATAGTGACGTTATAACTTTATCGATACTTTTATTTTACAGACTAGCTTCGGCCCACGTATTCGCCGATGTGGGTGACAGTTATTGCAAAAAAAGGTAGCCTTTGCACTATTGTGATGTAGAAGCTATACTGCAATATTTCTTTGAAAAATAAGTATACTTGAATATAATTATATATCTCAAGAAAAGTGTTTTCATCGATCATCACAAACTTTCGAGTTTATAAAAGTTCAAATAAAACCATCTGCTGCTAGCAACTAAGTTTAAAGCTTGTGTAATTAAATGCAAGACTTCACATGTAGGACGATACTATTAACTGTACTAAGTACTGGGTAGTCATTGACTACTTTTTTGCAGTGGCGACAGATTGCCAAAAAACGATAAATTACCATGATGCTAATCGTGTGAGTCATTATCATGATTATATAATCGTAGCCATGATAAACCTGTCGTCATGCAAATGACAAATAGACTGCTGTGAACCCTTAAAATATTTGTTCTCAGTTCTCGACAAAATGGTCGTACGATGTTGTCTTGGGAAAGGTCTATCATTACAGAAAGGTTTATTGTAGCCAATAAGCTTGATATTGTAGTGATCGACCGAGCAGAGCGATTCGCATTGATAGACGTTATTACCATATCGCATGACAGCATTCTCGTAAAAGCAGAAAAAGAGAAGGAGATCAAACATTTGGTCCCAGCTCTTGAAATTGTCGATATGTGGGATGTGAACTCGGCGATCATTGTGCCGATAGTTGTGTCAGTAAATGGACTAATCGCCAAGAGCCTTTACCAACATCTAAAGATGCTGGTACTAGGCAGCAGAAAAACTAATATTTTTAACAACAACACTTTTTGAGTTCGGGCCAGTTAGAAGTACGCACACAATTTTATTTTCTTTCTTACTCACCATGCGGACTCCTGGTTTAATGCTTTTAAATTATTTTATTTCTCACTTATTTTATACCTAGGCGTATCTATAAGGGTGTAATTAATTTGACCTGTGTATATAATATGATTTTGTTAAGATTGTAGTTTTTTTTCTAACTAAGCCAATGACATTGCCAGAGACTTTTTCTATTTTACATTAAATAAATGTGATTCATTATGTGTGAAATATTTATTTTAAATTGACCCTGAAGTTAAATTTTATTTCTAATCTACGTATTAGTTAACTCACTGATTACTGCAGCCTGCTCTCGGTTGGTGATTTAATATAATTATGTAACTGAGTATACTGGGATCGTGCCTCCCTTCAATTTCAGAAGACCTAATTTAGTTTGGAAGATTTTAGACAAACACTTGACGATCGTGATAATTTGCTAAATAATAAGCATATAACTTCGAAAAGTCTGAAATACGTAACGTGGTTTTGTATTCGAAAACCATTACGTGGTAATGATCTCGTCATTGACCCTATCATTGCATATAGGTAGTGATTATTAGTGATATTATGTAGGTATATCAATTGCTTTATTCACCTTAAAAAGGTAATTTAAAAATATATTTTTATCGTAACTTATTTACTAGTGTTTAAATATAAGCTGTATTTATTCACATATTTTACTTTATCTGAGGATTTATCAAGATTCAATTGATATTCATTCTGAGAAAACCAAATCTAAGGATTTATTGCAAACATTATAGATATTTTATCTAAATTCATTTTGAGTAAGCACATCACTAGTCTAGTTAATATTTACGATAATTTCGAAGAATGTTCGAAGATTCGAAATGACATTTGTGTATTTATCTTTCTCTTACATGAGAAAAAAATCATAAGTCAGAGTGAAGTGCATATATTGGGTAAGGTTGCTATTTTAATGCGGTCTCTATTACTAGTCCAACCTCTCTGAATACCCGTCTTGCAATTTTATTATATAGGTATAATCAATTCAATAAATCTACAATAACAAAACTTAAAATTAAATACGAGGGTCAAACTGAAAGTTCTTAGAAAATCAAAAACTGATTACATTAGCCAGTTATTAGTTTTATTATATCTTTTCAAAATATTGTCCATTGACGTCAATACACCGCTGCATGCGATGGAACCACTGGGAAAAGCACTTTGCCCACTCGTCCTTAGGGGTCTCTTCAATGGCATCGCGATACGCAGCCACCGCTTCTTCAGCATTCATAAACCGCTTTCCTTTAAGTTTTTCTTTAATTTTTGGAAATAATTAATATAATATTAATAATAAATAATAGGTCGGGGCTATACGGCGGGTGACCCAGTAATTCAACGTTTGATGTCGCCAAATAGTCGATCGTTCGCTTGGCGGTGTGCGACGAGGCGTTGTCGTGGTGAAGGAGGATCCTACTGCGAGGTCGTTTCTCTCGAACTTTTTCCAAGACAAGTGGCAAACAATTGGTAGTGTACCATTCTGCAGAAACTGTTTTTTGATCCTCTAACACAATTGTTGCGAAATGACCTATCCTTCCAAAGAACGAGGCCACCATTTTTTTTCCCGCACTTCGATCTCTCTTCACTTTAGTTGGCAACTCCTCGAAAGGAAACACCCACTGAGCAGATTGTCTTTTGGTTTCAGGATCATAACAGTAAATCCAGCTTTCGTCACCTGTTAGTATGTCGAACACAGCATTTGAGTCACCTCTGTTAAATCTTTCAATCATTTTACGGCACCAATCCACACGATGGAGTTTTTGAGCCTTAGTCAAATTATGAGGTATCCACCGGGCGCAAAGCTTCCTGACCGCTAAATGTTCGTGGAGGATTTTGTGCACTTGACTCATACCGATGCCTAAGCTTGTCCGAATCTGCTGATAGGTCACTCTTTTGTCAGTCTCTATCATACGCCGCACAACACAGATGTTATTTTCAGTCGTCGCCGTAGAAGGCCGTCCCTCACGTACATCATCAGTGAGATTAGTGCGACCACGTTTAAACCAGTTGTAAACAGTCGCACGAGATGGGGCTTCATCGTGAAAGGCCAATCGTAGTCTATCATAACTTTCTTGTTGACTTAAATGACATCGAAAGTCATAAAAAATCATTGCACGAAAACTTTCTCGTGTTAAATTCATGTTGACGTGACACAGACAATTTTCAATTTGCCGCCAAATCGTAAAACAAATGACAAATGAATGAAATGTATACTCAGTAATATTGGCAAAGAGTTCTATTTTCAAATTTTAGAATATTTTTTTTATTATATTGTTTATAAGTGGCCAGTTCTAAGAACTTTCAGTTTGACCCTCGTATTTAGTTCCTATGCCGCTATATAGGTCATGTTAGGTTTTCTTGTGTCCTTGGTGTATTGAACGTCGTTCAATCGCAGATAATCGTTTTATAATACCTATACAATATCTACCTTTTGCACCCAAAGACGTCCAACCTCTCTGTTTGCACCTAAGTGTAAAAAGGTAGCGATGAGTGTGCTTCAAGATGGCGGGACCAAGATCCCGATTTGAAATTTAGCACAATACCGGGTTTGTAGGTACTACATAATTATGTAATATTTGGACCCGAAACCAGACATTGACTCTGAATTTGAAGGAAATAGGTACAGCATTATGTCCCTGGACCCGCCACTTTGACAGTCAAAGTCGGACCAGCTGGAACCGCTACACAGGGCCAGTAATTCACACCCGCAGACTTAGTACTAGGTACATAATATGTACGTATTTATACTCAATTTTCAATACAATTGGAAATGCCACATTTAAGATGTGTGAAAAAAATTGGTCCCGCCACTTTGATGATTTATTTTATCGCTGAGTTCATATGAAAATTGTTAGAAATCATGCAAATTAAAATGTGGAACCGTAATTGCCGTAATTAGGTACATAAACGTATGTAATTTTCACATTCATAAACTACACATCAAAAGTTCCCCAATCCCTTCACCTTTTGAGGTACAAATGTTGCGTTAAACATACAAATAATAATAGGTACAAACACATAGCTGACATTAGGTAGCGCGACCAAGTGAGAAGTGGCAGCTCAATTTTTTTTAAGTAAGTAATTTTTACATTTCTCTTTTTCGCAGGGCTCCTTATTTTGGGTTAAGGGTCACAAGAGAACCTAACATAACATAGCATAATGTGTCAAATATTAGAATTATCGTATATAATTATGTTACTGTAAAAGCCCGTAAGGTTATGTTAGGTTCCGTTGTGACCCTTAACCCAAAAAATGGAGCCCTGCGAAGAAATTAAAAAATTCGGACATTTACCAAGTCATGCTGGTAAATCTTAGGATTTACTGGTAAACCTTATTACATATTTACCGTACTACGGGCTTTTACAGTAACAATTAATATTACCTATATTGAAATTTGGAGGTACCGCTTAATAGGGGTATCTAGACCGTAGGTACTCAAGAGTGGAGTGCGTAGGTACTTATGTACCTCAAGCCTTGCACATACTTACCACCAATTAGGTTCAACCTTGAATAAATTCGAAAGAAATCAGCAAAGAGTAAAGTAATATATATGGAAATCAGTTTACACAGTGCAGATTTGCCATTAGTGACGTTTCAGTTGTTAGTGCATCGATCTCAACGTTATTCCCATAAAATAAAGGTTATTCATAATATACGTAAAAGTCTAAACTTTATGAGGGTCTCAAAAAGAAAATGACCTGAAAATGGACTTAGTATGTTACCGAGTTAAGCCAGTGTTATATTTCTTACAACATAATTATTCATTATAAAATCCGTGTGGTGATGGATTACCTACGAATACAAATTACAAATTGTCGTTAGTCACTATAAGTTGCTGTAAGCCAGGAAGCTGGTCTGTAAATAAAAAATCGATAAAGTTGTAACTTAAATAATAACGTCACAACGAGTATTAATACAATCTTTAGACGAATAAATTAAAATCACAGACTATAGGATACTCCCCCCCCCGTGGGATCTCCACCTTGTCGTGGTGGGGGGGCTTAGTAACCGTGGATTGGTGACCCGCGGTGAAGCTAAGAGGGATCCAGGAGGGGACGCTCCGCGTGGGCTTGACGGAGGCCTGCGCAGGATGCGTCCAAAGGGGCGGTTGCGAAGGACAGATCTTCTGTCCCTCGCAGTCGGGTGCGGTCGCGGGAGGAGAGGCGTGTCGGTGTTGCGTTGCCGCGCGCCCTATCTCCCGCGACCAAATGGAGGCGCACCATCGTTGCGTCGCGGTGGGGCCGCAGAGGAAGAGGAGATGCGGTGTTTCGTTGCCGTCCTCCCTATCCTCTGCGGCCGCTGAGTGTTTTGGCGGCGGAGCCCAACACCTTCATCCGCCGCCAAGGGGGTTTTGTTCGGGGCCCGCCTGACCATCTGGCGGGCCAATACCCGTCGGGGGGTAGCGAGGAATGCTTTAGCGATACCCGACCCTCCGACATACGGGTACGTGAGGAATACGGGTTGGTTTTTAGTCAGTAAGAGTCTGACAGTCCCCTTCGCCCTTCCCCCAGGGCGGAGGTACTCCATGAGGATTTTCCAACCCGAAACCAAACAAAAAGACTATAGGATACTCCCCCCCGTGGGATCTCCACCTTGTCGTGCTGGGGGGGCTCAGTAACCGTGGTTTGGTCACCCGCGGTGAAGCTAAGAGGGATTCAGGAGGGGACGCTCCGCGTGGGCTTGGAGGGGCCTGCGCAGGATGCGTCCAACGGTGCGGGTGCGGGAGACAGTTTTGTCTGTCCCTCGCAGTCGGGTGCAGTCGCGGGAGGAGAGTCGTGTCGGTGTTGCGTTGCCGCGCGCCCTATCTCCCGCGACCAATGGGGGCGCACCATTCGATGCGTCGCGGTAGGGCCGCAGAGGAAGAGGAGATGCGGTGTTGCGTTGCCGTCCTCCCTATCCTCTGCGGCCGCTGGGCGTTTTGGCGGCGGAGTCCAACACCTTAATCCGTCGCCAGGGGGGTTTTGTTCGGGGCCCGCCTGACCATCTGGCGGGCCAATACCCGTCGGAGGGTGGCGACGAGTGCTTTGGTGATGCCCCACCCTCACACGGGTACATGGCGGCAGTCGAGGTGGTTTTAGTGGAAACACCACATACTCCGGCTCTTATTTCCCCCAAGAGTCGGAGATCCGAAGGGATTTTCCACCTCGTAAAGCAAAAAAAAAAGACTATAGGATACTACGTATATTAAAATGTCTATAAATAAGGTCTCTAAGTTTCAAATTAAGTTCTATTTAATTTTGACGGGTAATGTATGGCCATGCCACAAATGTTAGATTCTTTTAAATTACGATCTTGCTATTGTATCTATAAATGTTATAATCTAAGATGATTTATTACAACCTCAGATTTTTACTTGATCTGAGATTACAACATGTCAATATTAATATTAGTTTATTAGTCGAGTCGTAGATAATAAATTAAAGCAACGATACATATCAAGACAGTCGAGTAATCGACTAAGAATGAGAGCATTGACATCCCTCCCTACTAACCATAAACCATTACAAACTGATTCTGGCGGGAACCTTAAAAAAGCGCGGATAAGAAAATTTTTCAATTTTAATTTTTTACTAAATATTCGGTGGTTTTTGCTTAAAAGTTGATCCAAAACAATAGTGATAGGTGTGCAAACCCGTGGAAATGGTGGGAAATGAGGGGGGCGGGGATAACCCGCCCACCTCACATAAACGTCCTCGGCCTGAGGCTGGAGACGGCGGGACAGAGAAGGACTGTGGTAATGGCGGCGGCGGTGAGAATTATGACTACATACCTTATACAAAACCAGACTATAAAAGACTTTACCCAGAAAATGCAACTTGTACAGATTTTAAAGTGTTTATAGAAGCTACAAACAATAAAGATAGAATAGGCAATAAGAGCCCTATCTATCTCAATCACATATTTTCAAGTGAGATAAAAGGAGTGACGGCTATACAGAGAATCAACGGAAATAAAATAGCAGTCATATTTAAACAGTATAATACGGCCAATAACTTTATTAACAACAGTGCTTTTCATAACAAACATGGCTTGAAAGCATTTATTCCGGCTGCGCAAATAGAAAAAACAGGCATAATTAGATTTGTACCAGCAAACATTTCGAACAAAGAACTATACACAAAATTATCATCAATTTATGAAATAATAGCTATAAGAAGATTCACAAAGAAGGTAGGACAAGAGCGAGTACCATTACAAACAGTTAGCATTACTTTTCTATCGAATATTCTCCCAGACAATGTACAATACGATTTGTTTTCATACCGAGTTTTCGAATATATACCCCCATTACAGCAATGTTTCCGATGCTTTAAATTTAACCACTCCGCTAGGATATGTAATGGCAAACAAAGATGCTCCATTTGTGGAGGTGAGCATTTATATAAAGAATGTGATAGACCAACAGAGATCTGCTGTTGCAATTGCAGCGGGCCTCATCTTGCAATTTCGAGATTATGTCCAATTAAGTTAAATAAAATATTAGAAAAGAAAAATAAGATAACATATGCAAGTGCTACAATCACAAAACAACACTCAAGTGATAACATTGAATTTCCACCCTTGCCACCTCCAAAAATGAAACCAATTAACACTGTAAATAAATCTGTAAATAAGTCTGTACATACATCTGTAAATAAGTCTGTAAATACATCTGTAAATAATACTGTACATAGTGTAAATAACTCAAGAGATGTCTCTCCTAAAGTAGACATCAAAGCCCAAATAGTTGCCAACAACGATGTACTTAAGGCCCTGGTACAGACGTTGGTGGAACTGGGTAATAAGGGCGATAATACGCCTACCACTGTAAATACCATTAGAGAAACACTTATTAAAAACCTCAAGTAATGGATCCAAGTCATACAATGTCTAAGCTACGTATTGCTCAATATAACATTCAAAGTGCTAAAAATAAAAAACCCTTACTGATTCAATTCTTACAAAAACAAAATATTGACATTTGCTTACTTAACGAAACATGGTTTAAAGACAATAGTTTTAGAATACCTGGATATAATATTTATAATAAAAATTCTAAAAATACTCATAATGGTGTAGCAATACTAATTAAGCCATATTTAAAGTACAAAGTTTTAAACACTAGATTTTATGAAGAAATTCAAACTGTAGCTCTGTCCTTATCTACGGTGCATGGTAGCTTGACTATTCTTTGTGTATACTGTCCTCCTTCTAGTAGACACATACGGATCAATAGACTACGTAATATTATCAATGATCTTCCAAAGCCTATATTTGTAAGTGGTGACTTTAATGCACACCACATCGCTTTTGGTTGTCTATCCACTAAGAGCAGAGGTCAGGATTTATTTAATATCATTGATGACTTGGATTTATGTATATTAAATGATGGTAGTTTAACAACTGTTAACAACCCGAGACGAAATCCGTCTGCAATTGATGTAAGCTTTATTAGTGCTAACCTCGCATCAATATGCGAGTGGTCTGTACATGATGATGCCATGGGCAGCTATCACTACCCAACAATAACAGAGATTTCACTGCATATAGATAAATATTATATTAATCCTCCTGTTGATAGGTTTATATATAACAAAGCAGATTGGAAAAAGTTTAAAACTATTTCTAAAACAATATTTTATGATTTAGTTCTAAAATTATATGATCCTATTTCAACCTATAATGATTTTTGTTCTCGATTGGATAATTTAAAAGTTATGACAATTCCTAAACTTAATAAACCAAATAATTTCAAAAGTAGACCTCCAGCTCCTTGGTGGAATGACATTTGTGAAAAAAGTGTTATTGCCTCTTACAATGCATTGAAACTATATAGAAGTGATCCTACTATGGAGAACTATTTAGATTATAAAAGAAAGGATGCACTTAAAAAAAGAACCATATCAGAACAAAAGAGAATATGTTGGAATAGCTTATGTAACACTTTTAATAGAACTACTCCTATAAGTAAGATTTGGAATCTTCTAAAAATGTTCAAAGGTATAAGAGCTGGTAATAAATCATATAAAGATGAGTTTATTTCTCAATTTCTAGATAAATTATCTGACAATAGCAATCTAAATAATATTAATAGTTTAGGCAATATTTTCGAATTAAATAATGATAATCCAAATTCAAAATTTTTGCTAGATGCTTTTACATGGTCTGAATTTAAAATGAGTTTGTTATCTCGGAAAGACACTACACCTGGTTTAGATGATTTCCCCTATTGTACTATTAAAAATTTAGATGAATCAGCACAAAAAATATTTCTTAATATTCTTAATTTACTTTGGCATTGTAAATGTATTCCACAATCATGGAAAACACAATGTGTCATTCCGATACTCAAACCAGATAAACCTCTCGAGCTTGCCAGCTCTTATAGACCAATATCACTGTCTTCATGTCTAGGTAAACTATTTGAAAACATGATTAAAAATCGTTTGGATTGGTATATGGAATCTAACGGCATCATTCCGCATGTACAATATGGATTTCGTCGAGGACGAAGTTGTGCAGACAGCTTCACTTCCTTAATTTCAGACCTGAAACATGCAAAAGATAATAAGTTAAACACTGTTTGTGTATTTTTAGATGTTCAGGGTGCTTTTGACAGTCTAGATCCGGCTATACTTGTACAAGTTATGTCTAGGTTAGGTGTGCCTGGTCAACTATGTAAATGGATATATAATTTTTTGGATAGTAGAACACTTTATGTAAGGCATAATAATACATTGCATGGTCCAAAATGTGCATCTAAAGGTACAATGCAGGGTGCTACACTATCTCCTTTGTTGTACAATATATATACAAGTGAAATCTGTAAATTTGTAAATAGTAATGTAGATATTTTGCAGTTTGCTGATGATATTGTTTTGTACAGTAGTAATTATAATGTAGAAATTGCAATAGACAATATTAACAGAGCATTGTCCCAAATATTTCACTATTACAATGATGTGTTACATTTAAAAATTAATCCCTCCAAAAGTAGTGCCATGATATTTGGAAATGAGAACACATATTCAAAAGTAATATATAACGGAGAATTTATAAATCCAGTGAATGTTAAGAAATTTTTAGGCATAGTATTAGATAAGAAATTAACCTTTGAGGAACATATTAAAACCATATCAAAAAATGCTCTTAAAGGATTAAATATAATAAAATGTCTTGCAGGCGTTACATGGGGAGCTGACCCGAAAATATTGTCAACTTTGTATAAAAGTATAGTTAGAAGCCATTTTGATTATAGCTCATTAGTGTATATAAATAGTACTCATGTAAATAAACTAGATCTATTGCAGAACAGGGCTTTGAGAACAATTTCTGGTGCAATGTGCTCTACTCCCATAAGGGCCATGGAAGTGGAGACTAAAATAATGCCCCTAATTTTGAGACGCATTCTACTTGCAGAGAGATTCTGTCTTAAATTAATTGCTGCAGATAACAAGAAAATAATAAACAAAATAGTACCTTCTGTATGTAGAAATCCTGGACCTCTAACAACAGGCGAGATTCTCTTAAATGGTAAATCCCCAACATTGTCCAAAATATTGCTGGAAACAGAAAACAGTTTTACTGGTATTAGAAAACAATGCCCATGGCCATGTTACTCCTTCTCTTATCAGTGTATCACACATCCCGTCAAAGAATTGCAAAATCCCATCAATAACAATTTAGATATGTTACAGTTTATGGCAGATAATAAGAATTATTATGTTATTTACACTGATGGCAGTAAAGGAAGTGATTATGTGCGTGCTGCTATATATGATCCACAAATTCAATTCTCTCAAAGCTTTGTTCTACACAATACATGCACCATATTCACTGCAGAGGCATATGCGGTTTATCAGGCATTAAAACATATTCGCCAAATTAACAATAGCAAATACTTTTTGATTGTTTCTGATTCACTGAGTTTGATTAAAGCCTTAACTAACCTTACAGTTTCTTTTAAGACAAATTATATTCTATATTTCATCAAAGAAATAATTTATCAATATTACCTCAAGCACAAAAGCATTGCTTTTCTGTGGGTACCTTCACACCGAGGTATCTATGGCAATGAAATAGTTGATAAAACCGCATATGAAGGTAGTAATGCTATTGATGTTAGAAATGCAATGGACATTCCTATGACTGACTTCTTGCAATGTATTAATGAAAATGCTTGTAACTTATGGTTAGAATTGTGGAAGAAAGACCAAGACACTAAAGGAAAATTTTACGGCCGTATACAAGAAGAATTACCTGTTAGACCCTGGTACAATAGATTGAAGGAAGCCAGCCGAGACTTTATCACTACGATAAATAGATTGCGCTTTGGCCATAATACTGCTCCGTCACACCTTGCTAGACTTGGCATTATTACAAGCAATACATGCCCACATTGTGAATCTCAAGAAGGAACTCAAGGAACCGTTGCACATCTTATCTTTGACTGTCAAAACTTCCTGCTTGACAGATTAGTGTTGGCTAGTGAACTCAGTGAAGTGAACATTAAGTGCGATTCTTTCTCCCGCCCGCCGCCACTCGAAGAGTTATTGAAAGACAAAAATACTTACAAACCGATATATAAATACATTAAAAATACTGTTAAAACAATTTAAAAATTAAGTGAATGTGCAGTGTCCGTTAAAATAAAATAAGATTTGACCTAAAGGTCCAGTTACCAGGTCATAAAATCCCAAAAAAAAAAAAAAAAAACATTACAAACTCTGCTTTGCAAATTTGTAAATGTGATTATTTTATGTAAACTGTGTAGCGTACGTAGAATTTGATCTAAAAACCTGTACATGAGTGATAAATCATTGAAATATTGGTATTTTATATCCTTCTAATCTTATGTTGTAAAAATACAGTGAGAAGTAAAGATGTCTTCCGCAACATCTGCTGCTAAGTCGGATTCGTTTGACGAATTCTACACTGAGGTTTGACTTTGTGTTATGTATTACTTTTACTGTTTACTCGTTGATGTTTTGATAAATTGTGTGAATACCATCGCACTTATATTGTTTTGTGTGAATACCATCATAAACTACCTTTATTTCCATATTTATGATTGTTGGTCATGTCTTGTACACAATAATACCACGCTGATTGATATTTAATAATCCTTTCCAACAGGTGAAAGAAATTGAAAAGCGTGATTCAGTGCTGACTCCAGTACAGCAAATAGAGAGGCTACTGCGCCCAGGATCAACCTATTTCAATCTAAATCCTTTTGAGGTATTACAAGTTGATCCAGACTCTTCCCTAGATGAGATCAAGAAAAAATACAGAAGATTATCTATACTTGTGCATCCTGACAAAAATATGGTAAGTACAGCTTTCAGACAACATTCTCCGAACTATTTCTGACCTACAATGGCAACTTAGAAATACCCAAAATGATTTACATGAATTATCAAATATGTAAAAAATTTCTACCAAATTCTAAATCAATATTTCCATTTTTTAACTCTTACCAACCCTGGTTCATCATAAAATCTTTTGAAGGAGCACCTTTGACCTGCTTTAAATTCCCTATTATTATCAATAAATCCAGTTCTTTAGGATTCTTTTAGACGGTTGTGCCCGTCAACATTTCATTTTTATCCACAGATGGAATCGTACCGAGGGACGTCCTGATTCAGCCCATATTAGGTAAGGCTTAACAGTGGATCTACAGTGTGAACGAGTAATAAACAAAAAAAAATAAAGCTACAACAATTATTTCTTTGAAGCACTTACTTTAGCCAGTCGACAAGACTCATTTTAAGTTTTAATGTGACTTTATTATATGTTAATTTTCAGGATGATGCGGAAAGAGCGCAACAAGCTTTTGAAATTGTAAATAGAGCTTGGAAGACACTTGAGTGTGATGATACGAGAAAAAAATGTCTGGACATTTATGAAGAAGCTAAAGAAAGAACTGATCACATGGTAAATTTTGTGTTGTAATGTAATTTAAAAATGTATCTATCATATGTGTAGAACATTACTTTTATAACATTATAACTATAACAAGCCTGAAGTGATATGAATTTAATTTCTAATACTTGTCCATACTTTTGTTCTTTCACTTTTACTTTTTATTACTGCAGATTGACCAGAAAAGAAAAAAGCAAAAGAAGGACAACCGCTTGAGTGAAGGAATACCTGAAGATGATCCAGTCAAATATAAGCATGCTGTTTATGTCATGACTATGAAGGTTTGTTTTGATTAGTCTATTAGAAATCCACATTTGATTTGTTATTTTTTATTTTATTTTATAATAAAAGAGAGCTTACAGTTAGCTCCGTTTAAATAGTTACATGAATCAGATCAACATACTATTCGTTTCGTGAAACAAGAATGAGAGATATAACTCAAATAATAAAAAAAACTGTGACTAAGAATTATTGTTATTTGATGCAATCTTTCGTTTCCAAAAACAATAATAAGAGATATAACTCTAATAATAAAAAAAATTCTGTGACTAAGAATTATTGTTATTTGATGCAACATGATATTGTAAGAAACAGGATGTAGATTTAGAAACAATATTGTGACCACTTGTGTATTTAATTGGCGAATATAATTATTTTAATATGGCACATAAATATGAGTAGGTTGTAATACTTTTTATTTGTCATTGATTTCAGTTATTTGCTGACATGGAGCGCAAACGTCAACACCTCGAAGTCCGCGACATGGAGGAAAGGAAGAGAAAACGAGAAGCAGAAATTGAACAGGAGGAACAAAAGTCTCTTGAAAAGGAATGGGCCAAGAATTTCGAGGTTAGTTTAAACATTTAAACGCCACATACGTCACCAGTGCACTTGTGCAATGCAAGTTACAGCAGCAACTCGCATTGCTCCTTACATTTTTTGATGAGTGCAAATTGACATAGATTACATTATACTTGGAATGCAAAAAGAATAGGAACCTGCCTGAGTGTTTTGAGTTAACACAACATGATTTTTTTTCAAATATCTGTTGGAAAAAATCGTCTTGGTGTGAGACATTTTAAATTATGGAATGAGTATGGAATTTCTTTTGTGGTTGGTTAAGGTCATTAGTGTCTATGAGGGGTGGGTCCAAATGTTCCCATTTGTGTGCAAACTCGGATGAGGCCTTTTCGGATATTATACAAAGTTGTCTGTTTGTCAGTTTCTATTTAAAGGCGCAATTATGGCGATGGGTAAAACGATTTTTTTATTGATGCCACAATTAATTTCACTTGGTAGAAGAGTTGTCAGAAATAAGATAATCTTAAAATAATCAATTTCTAGAACCACATTGATGATTTTATTACTATACATTTTTACCATAATTAATATTAAAATGCATAACAGATTCAATTTGATGTTTTATTTCCATGCTGGTAACACTGCATGAAATAGCCTTCTATCAGGTGATGACAATTAAACTATTATACAAACAGCAAAAATATTTTTTACCAAGGCATCTAGCTTAAGCTTAGCCAAAACTGATGGTTCTATTTCAGATATGCCACCATAATTTTCTTTATTAAATTTTTGCCTGCTCTACACTTGTATAATGCATTGTTTTGTATTCTTTAGTAAATGTTTGTGCCCATAGTTATCAGAGCATTTCGTAGTCCCATGCTAGACTAGGCAAAAGCATTGTGAATCAACAGGAAGATATGGCCTCCTGTACCACTCTGGCCAGACGGGATTCTATGTCGAGTTTAACGTAAGAGAGTACTATTTGCTCCTGAGTACGTCGCCTCTTACGAGACCTACTAAATGGAATAGAGCTCTTGTCGACGGTTGAAAGGTAATAGGGTATAAGCAACAAAAACTAAATTGTCCAGGAGAGCAGTTTAAAGTTATAAATTGTAGAAAAATGGACATAACTTTTTTATTTATTTTCATATCGAGAAAATGGAAACACCTCTGGAATCAAGAAAAAATAAAGCATTTATTGGCACTTCTATTTATTTGATTAGACGTTAATTTATTTGATTTTATGTCGCTTAGATCATTTGACCTTATTTGCAACATGCGGTAATTTGGCATAAATTACATATACAAAGAAAACAACAAAGAGAAAAGAAGACTTAGCTACATTTGATCTCCTCATACCAAAAGGTAATAGGGCATAAGTCACATGTCTGTAGAATAACGAAAATGGGTAAAGGAGGATAAGTGACAATTCGCCTTATTATGCCGAAAAGTAATTTAGCATAAGATACACTGCTTAGCAAAACATCGTAAGGATGTAAGAGATTAGCGATAATGTATGTGGGTTAAAGAAAAGGTAACGTGGCACTTCCACAGATCAAGTTTTATCTATCAAGAAGAAAACGAGAACATCCAACACACAGTATTATCTGGACAAATGGTAACGTGCATTAAATGTCACGTCTTTAAAAAAATAATAATAACAACCAACGTGGTTCTCCTATAAAGTAAGACTTAAGGAATTGCACACATTTCAAGGGTTACCAGTTATCGGTCCTTAGGTCAAACGAAATCATAATTATTATGATTGGCCCTAATTGTTGGTGTGATTAAATAAAAACAAAATACGTTTTAACTATTTATTAAAAAAACAGTTACTTAAGACAAAGTTTTTTTTAAACTTACTACAACGAAAAATAACAGCCTTCAAGTAAATAATTATAAAAGTCTCTCAAAATATTTATTTTGACTTACAACTAAGCACTTGCAGTGTCAGGTGCAGCTAGTATATTTACCTCTTATTTAGCCACTATGACAAAAGCTTTTTTGGTAACAATAAATAAAGTGTCTTAAAAATATACAATAGTCAGTCACAAAGTGTGGTAGGTACCACATAAAAGTAGGGTAGCAATAATAGTTATGGAAGGAACTATAATATAATAATTAATGGGTTTTGAGAAGATACGTATCTTCGTTAAAGAGCAGCATTTAAGTTAAAAAAAAAAAATGCGTAATCATAGGTCAATTATTGTTGACAAATCTAACTAATCAGCTAATCGAGATCAATAATTAATTATCTAATCAGTCTTTAACTAAAAGTATCTTCTATAGATTAATCGAAGTACATCTCTAGATTGAAAAAACCTCAAGAAAAAGTAAACAACAAAAAAAGACTGCACAGTCATAAAAAATACTGTTAACGATAAGTTGACTATTGATCAACACTATCTTCGATATCAGTTTCTGGCAAAGTATCTTTCACCTTTTTGTTGAAAGTCAAAGCTAAGTACTCTGCCTGAAACTGTCGAGGTATAACTTGGTCTGAGCAAAGCTTCAATAAATCTTTGTATTTATTCTCATTAATCGGCAGGGCTGTAGGATAGCAGTCAGGTAACTCAAGAAACTTTGTTTTCGACGTGACTTCAATATGGGACACAGGTGTTTCCGGATCCATAGATAATTTGACCGTTGCTGATGTACGGTTCTTTTTGAAGGTGGCGACTCGTATTTTACTTATTTTGCCCGCAAGATTGCCCACAAAATACTTGTCTGCGAGTAGGTCCCATCTCTTGAAATCTTTGTAAGTTAACTGCTCTACATCAAAGGGCTTTGGATTTTGCCTTGCCGTTTGGAATACCGTATACCACTGAGAAGGAGCCCAGATAGTGGTATTTTTTATATGGTTTTCAATGGTCGCATGTGCCGAATCAACTGTCATATAGGTATGACCGGTTAGTAGAAAATTTATTTGAATGCATTCCATATTTCTACAGCGTCCCAGAGAATTGTGTAGCATTGCAAGTACAATTTTGTTTCGATTTTGACCGGGGCAGCAATCACAATAAAGAACAAGTCGTCTTATATTACCGCGTTCGTCAAGCTTCATTATATATTTGTTTAATACTGTAGCTATCTCATTAGCACCCCGGTTACCTTGGCTTTCATCCCAATAATAGCAGTAAACATTTCGTGTACCATTTTCATAGATAACTGCATTGTAAACGGCCAGCTTGCGTGTATAAAACAATAACATGCTATCACCATATGGAGTGTTCAACACTTTTTGCAAGTCAAAACTTATGCAAATAGATGCAGAGTCTTTTAAATGAATAGTTTTGTGCATCTTGTAGCGATTGTATGTGTGGTCTTTCTCAATAAGGTGTGCTTCGTGAGCTAGTCGTTCTTCTGGTGTAGGATCAGATTTATTTTCGTACTGACAACATTTCAGGCATTTGTCTTTTTTAGGGATGTGGAATGCTATATTAAAATTTGCGTTGAATACTTTTCGAAAAATGCTCTCCGAAACAAACTTCAGTCCTTGAGAGCAACAGTGTTCCTTATACTTTCTATATAAATTGGCCAAAGTTTTGTATTCTGCCGGTAGATATGTTCGGGTACTATCCTTCCTACAATAATGAGAAGGAACCGCCGGTAAACATTTTATGTAGTTTTCAACCGCTATAATTTCATCTTTGCTGGTTTTGTTGGGAGGTGCACTTTTACCTCTTTCTGATTCTTTAGCACTACCAAACTCATCAGCATTCGAAACCGTATAATAAATATACTTGTGTGACACATCAATCGTTCTGCACAAAAATTGCAGACATACTTGTCTATGAGCTTCACCATCCGTAATGTTGTACTTGTACGTTGTGGTGCGTTTTTCCGAGTCCTTACTCCTTTTTCTTTTAATATTAGTTTTATGGGTTAGGCTGATGATCCAATCCTTTCTTCTCTGTTCTGAAAGGCTCCAAAAATGCTTGAAAATGCTTAACCGTCTTTCTTCCGTTATATCGCCGCAGTTGTTTCCACATTTCTTTCCCGCGCACGGATTTGGATGTACTTTTTTTTCTGGTGCAACTTCTCCATTTGATTTAATGTAACTCTGACCAGATAATCGTTTTTCAGCAACTTGTTTTCTCTTATTTTTGGGAATCCTTTTCGCTGCTTTTTCACCCACAAACTCTTCTTCGACGTCAATAGTAATTTTCTTTCTCTTCTTCCCATTTATTTCCGGCTCCCACTCATCTGAGCTCCCTGCATCACCAAAGGCATTCAATAAGGCTACCTCGTCGTCTGACATATAGTCTAAATAAGACCTTATAGACTGTTTATTTCCTGGACGTGTGATTCTGTAGGCTGCATATGCAGCATCTGATGCAGAGCTTGCGAGGATGGCAGATACAGGGTCCGAAACGGAGCACGTGGTGATAGCAGAGACAGCGTCCGGTGCGGAGCTCGTGAGGTTTGCAGACGCAGCTTCTGGCGCTGGGCAAGTGAGAATGGCAGACGGAGCTTCCGGCGCGGGGCCCGTGAGGATGGCAGACGCAGCTTCTGGTGCGGGGCCCGTGAGGATGGCAGACGCAGCTTCTGGTGCGGGGCCCGTGAGGATGGCAGACGCAGCTTCTGGTGCGGGGCCCGTGAGGATGGCAGACGCAGCTTCTGGTGCGGGGCCCGTGAGGATGGCAGACGCAGCTTCTGGTGCGGGGCCCGTGAGGATGGCAGACGCAGCTTCTGGTGCGGGGCCCGTGAGGATGGCAGACGCAGCTTCTGGTGCGGGGCCCGTGAGGATGGCAGACGCAGCTTCTGGTGCGGGGCCCGTGAGGATGGCAGACACGCCGTCCGGTGCGGAGCTCATGAGGATGGTAGACACACCGTCTGGCGCAAAGCTCGTCATGATGTCAGACGCAACGTCCAGCGCGGAGCTCAAAAGATTGGTAGACGCAGCTCCTGGTGCGGGGCCCGTGGGGATATTAGACGCAACGTCCGACGCAGAGCTCGAAAGGTTGGCAGACATAACGTTTGGCGCAAAGCTCGTGAGGATGGCAGTAGTATTATCTGGACAGGGGCCCGTGAATATGGCGATAGTAGCATCCGAAGCTGGACTCGTGAGGATAGCAGTCCTAGTTTCCGAAGAATTCTGGAAAAAAGATAGGTATAAATATGTTTATAACGAGGGGTCATAATCTGCAAGTTGACTGAAATGTCGGGGAATAAATAGGAATTTATATTCCTCATTTACTTACACGATTACCACCCGATGTTATAAACACATGTTTATAACATCGGGTATTGTTTAAATATTAACATTAATAAACGAAATGGTCAAAACGTTTAAAAGGTTTTGAGATTTTAAAATTAAACAAAAAAAAAATTCTCGGTTTCGATCCCTAGGTACCCCGGGCATACACCTCTGACTTTTCGAAGTTATGTGTATATTAAAAATGTCAATTATCGCTCACTTAATAATGTGCTCGGTAGATAGCAATAGGTTCGCCCCCTATTACATTGGGACCGAAACATAACTACCCCTTCGGTGACAAAAGGCGTGAAGTTATGTATCTAGTTATGTTATGTTAAAATTAAACGTCGTCCTGCATGCGCTTGCGCCTGCATGCGTTTATAATACATTATGTGTTATAATACATTGTGTGTGGTGTACATAATACGTTTAGTGTAGGTCATGTGCTCATGATAATATCGCAATATCTTAACTCAGTAGCTAGTACTAGCATACACTACATTTATTGTTAACTTTAAGCCTCTAACTGCAGAGGTTTTGGCTCGACAATGATAAATCATTCATACAGTTAGGTAAAATTCATTAATAAGTAGCTTATTCTTTAAAAAGCTGTACATATTAATGAATTTTACCCACCTTTTGCACAAATAACTTACTATCGCAGCTACATGCATGCAATATTCCTAAATATTACAAATACCCTTTCAACTACTAAGCTAATGTAAACTGTACCTAAATATTATCGAATAAGGTACTTTGATATTAAAATAGTTAATTTCCTGATGAGACGCCATAGGCAACTTAATTTATGTCATACAAATTAAGTATATCCCTCTCGTTAACTACAGAGGACACTACGGTACTAAAATAATTAAATTTCCATTTCGATAATAAATTTCGATACATGATAGATACCTACGTATATACTATATGAAACATTCATCAACAGAAATACAAATAATAAATTATCTACCTTATCAAATTCAGAAAGAAGGCTTCTGCGACATTTCTTCTGATTTCGTAAACCCGTTGTTTTTAAAGCCATTTCCAAAATGTCTCGTTTTCGACCTTTTCTTTCCATTTTACCCTAAAACAATAGATACTATGTTAATACTAAATATCAGTTATAGGTACTTACCTTCTTGATATCAAGTAAGTAATCAATTATAAATACATTAATTGTATACCAAATAGATTAGAGAAATGACGAACATACCGTTGACACGAACTCCGGCGCACTTTTCGCAAAAAATGTAGGTACGCACAGGCGCGCGTGTTCTCGGTGCCACTGCACGCGGCCGACTGATTTTGGAATAAGCGACTCGCTAAATAGTTACTTGAGTACAACAAAGTCGAACAAATTGGCATAAGCACCACTTTATAAATAATAATTATAAAGTAATACGGCGTAACCGACGGAGTTATATTATAATAGTAACTGGTAGTAGGGTATAACCGACATTTCAATATTAAACATGATTTTAGTAGTTGCGTCTAAGCGACAACAGTATTGTAACTTGTAAATGGTAGTAAGGCACAACCGACAGTCATTGGCAAATTGGATTTTAGTAATTGCGTATAAGCAACAACTGCATTGTAAACATTTAAACAGTAGTAAGGTATAAACGACGCTTAATATTTTGGATGACAAAGGTAAAAAGACATAAATTCAACCTTACAAAACAGATGCTAATGGTAAAGAGCCCTTACCGCCTCAAATCGCTACGCCAATAAGAAGTTAAAGTATATTACCGACAATAAACCAAAAAGGGTGGTATCTTTACAGGGATATAAGCGCCTGTATGGTAATAAAAGGCCTAAAACTCCGTTGGTTATACCGAAATGACACTTCTAAAACGCAGTTTTTTACTAGGGCATAAGTGACAAAAAAGTCATCGTAGAGCAATGGGAGTAAGCGCATTCGAAAGAAAAATTTTTTTTTAATAGGATGGCATTTAAAAGTCATTTTTGGTAAAATTGTCGCTTATGCCCTATTACCTTTTAACCGTCGTTGTGTTCTTGATTTGTCATCGGATCGACGACAAAATTTTAATGATATTTATATAATATTATATGGTCTGTTCAAGATACGAAAAAAATAAAAGGTTAACAAAGAAACTAATGATTTTCAAACTTAATAAGTTAGCACGACAACGCAATTATCACGATTTGTATTGAAACCAAGCGTGCCGACTTTTTAATACCTACTGTGACGTTGCCTGTATCACGAAGTCGAAGCGATGCGCGACAGTATCGCTTGTGCGATATTCATCGTCTCCTAATACACAACGTCAGATCAAACGTCCGAAGCAAACGCGGCAACGTAATGTGAATAAAGTTTACTTAACGGTAAAACGGACGCGCGGGGACTGAAGTTAGTGGCGACCAACCTCGACGCTTGGTCGGAGTTCAGACACGCGAAGTGCATGCATTTGCGTTATCTATGTAGATCTATGTCTGTGGTCATTGGCTTTTTAGGTTCTTTATCATGTAAAATAGTTTTTAGCATAACTAATACATTAACACATTGACTGCTGGAAACGTATATGGTGTGTCCCAAGTGTCGGATCCTGCGATGCGGCTAGCCCACAATAGTCGTGTTTAGGGAAAAAATATACAAGCGTGCTGCCGAAACACGCGACGCGTGAATCATACCCATACCACACATGTGCTGACGACCACTCATGTGTGTTTTTTTTGTATAGCAACTCGTACGTCGCGTGTCGCGTCAGCACAGACACACGCTCGACCTGCACGCGCGTTGCGTGTCGTTAAGCACGAGAGGCTGGGCACGCTCTGCGGGTGCGGATACACGCAGGATATGCGTACTGGCCGCATAGCAAAAGGCCGTCTACGAATCTTAGGCCAGCAGTCAATGTGTTAAAAAAATATATTCGTTATAATAATTATGAATAATACAGGAAAAATAATAAATATGCTGTACCATGTTGCGAAGGCGACATTAAAAGAACCATTTTATGGTTTGTTTACATTTTATTTTTTCGTATCTTGAACAGACTTATAGTAATGTATTATTTTTTGTATTTCAGGAATCTCGACAAAATCGCGTTGAAAGTTGGAAAACCTTCCAATCCGGTGGCGGCAAAGAGAAAAAGAAGAAGAAAATCCAAGGTTTCAAGCCTCCTAAGCCAAAACCAGAGAGCAGATAACTCTAACTCATTATAAATATTATATATACGATAGTTCGTTTAGCGCTTTATTTTGAATCTACGATAGTTGTCGGATAGACTTAAAAGATCAGTTTTCCCTAAGGCAAATAGATATTGTTAAAACTATGGTCTATTCAGCGGGTCCCGAGAATATTAGTTTTATTGTATGTCCATTTTATTCGGATAAAAAATCACTAGAATACTAGAAATATAACATTATAGTACAGTCTTAAAAAATAATTTTAAATTATTCATCTTAAACGAAAATAAAGATTTTCTGACCAGTTTTACTTGGTTCAATTGAAGGAGAACGCCACCTTAGACTATCGACGTAAGATAGCAATAACTTCTTTATTTTGTTCAGTGTGTGGGTTTGCTAAAGCCATTTAACGTCTTTTCCCCCTTATATTCAGGTAAAGGTCAAAATCTAGTACTCTATCTACGCGTAGCTGGCCAGTTTATACAATTCGTGTCGTCAGTGCACCCTACAATAATTTATTAATTCAATTGAGCATGCGTGTAGCTTTATACCGCCTTGTAATTTTATAAACTGACTAGAGGACGCCAGCAGCTACGCCTGCATTTGTTTTTAATTTACCCGTTTTGGCCGATCCCGTGGGAATTTCGGAAAATCCCTCCTTAGTGCACCCCTACGGTCCCCAAGGAACATACATGCCAAATTTCAGTTTCCAGCGCCCATTAGTTTCGGCTGTAGCGTGTCTGTCAGTCAGTAAGTAACGCAAGGATTTTATATATTAAGATTGTGCTATGATTGATAAAATATTCGAATGTATATGTATCGAAGAATTCATTCAAATCCAAAAGTATAAAGTAGTAACCGTTAGATGAAAATCTATCGATTTTGTTATAGCAAACAATCATTTAGAAATTGATAATCAAATTGGTATGATTATTCGATTATGATTCGTTTCAAAGGCAGTGCCAATACGTAGGCAGTATTTGAGGATAGGCAGATTGATTGATTAGAGGTACTAATCATTCGAATACGAGATTACAAAATACTAGATTATTCGTCGTTCTAGTCAATCTTTCATAACCAAAAGAGAACAATGTTTCGCTACATATTGGATCGGAGGATTTAAAATCTATTTGTTGGATTAGCTGAATAGACCTTAGTAACTTTTCAGTTTAGTAGGAATTCGAATAATATAGTAACTCGGCTGTGTCAAGTACTAAACTGGAATATACTTATTTATCGCAACGATTTTTGTCAAGCAATAACTACAAAATATATTGTCCTATTAATGTGTGCAAAGTGATTAACGAATCGACTCAGTAAGATTAGGTATGCCGTATGCAACTAGTATAATAATTAATGTATTGACAAAATATTGTTTTACTTTGTATCATTCAAAATGGCGATCTCTTGTATCACAAGATAGTTTGAACTGAATTGGTTGAGCAAAAAATATAATACCAGGAATTTATACTGTTGGTATTCTTCGCGTTTTGTCCCGCCGTAACCCTATGATGCGTTTACGATACGCTTCTTTAAGATTGAAAACCGGTTGCCTACGTAGCGACACTAGCGACTAATGAATCTGTAATAATTTGAAGCACAACTTGCCTTGGAGTAGGCAACCAGTAGCCAATGCTAACTTTCATTTTATTTCCAGAAATATCAAGCGTCATTTACAAAAGGTATGAAAACGGTTGCGTTACCGTTGGCAACTGGTACTGTGGTCCTATGTTTCCATGTCAAAAAGCCTTGTACTTCCATGATGGCAATAATTTATAGGATACTGATTGTAAGAAAAGGCAAGCAAACTGCACCATAAGATTCATTTGGGTCTTGTCTGGGCTTAGCCACCGCGCGTCTTAAGGTGCATTTACGGGAATCGTGGCAGATCGCAGCCGCGCCGTTGTCGGGGACTTTGAAGAAACGGCGCCTTTCATTCTCATCATTTAATTATTGTAACATCAACCGATCGTGTTTGCCGCACGAGGTCAACCATGCGCAACTACAATCGGCCGCGATGTTCTAGGGGTTTACTCAGTCCGAGTCGACGAAAACCCAGCCTACTAGACGGCAGACTTAAGGCGAACACTTTTTGACAACACGTTAGACTTATACGTCTTACATTAGACCAATCCGAACAGTAGTTATGAATTATGACCTACCGCAAATTTGAACAAGCCAATTAGAATGCATTTTTGTAGCCCCCTTCGCCCCGCATACCTCACCGAACTGACAGAATTGTTTGTTTGTAGAAATGAAGACATTAGGCGTCTAGTAGGCTGGGTTGTCGTTGGTCCAAGTTTACACTCGATTGTCTCAAGTGACGAAAGTTGGGTATGGCAGAAGAGATTTGAAAGTAGAATAAATGCTGTAGAAATGAGAGCACTGAGAAGTATGTTTGATGTGTCTTTGACCGACAGAGTAAAGAATTGTGTGATACGAGAGTGGTGTGGGGTAAAAGAAGATGTAGTGACAAGCATTGAGAAAGGCATGTTAAGATGGTTTGGGCACATGGAGAGGATGGATGACGATAGACTGACAAGATATATCAGGCTAGTGTGAATGGGACAGGACAAAGGGGAAGACCTAGGAGAACGTTCTCTGACCAGCAGGCCGATTCAGAATGTCACGACAAGTAATCGTACGATATGTCAAATTATTGTCCTCGTCTTTTAGCCGCCTATCAGAGATATTTTGAACAAATATTCATTGAATTCGGTTTATTTATTAATTTACTTCATACTGAATGCATAAAATTGATAGGAAATGCGATAGTTTTGACAACAAATGAGGTAGCCCGTTCGACAATTAACGTAATCGAATGTCAAATGAGGTATCGAAAGATTCTGAATCGCCCCCCAGATTGGAGACATCCTGAAAAAAGGACAAGTCAGAAGTACCCTTAACAGAAGAGCATGCATGAGAAACTTGATGGGAGTGAGTGAAGCAAGTGAGGTATGTCAGGATCGTTGCAAATGGCGTTCCGTAGTCTCTGCCTACCCCTCCGGGAAACAGGCGTGAGTCGAGCGTCTATGTATGTATGTATGTATGTCTCAAGTGACTAGTCGATGGGAACTATTTTCATACATTTTGTAAATGTGCCCCCTGGCGGTCTCTGTTGACATTTCTATCCGCCAGGAACGCTTTTAAAATAATGTATGGAAACTGTTCCCGTCGACTAGTCACAATGACAATCGAGTGCGAAACTCAGACTATATCTATCGCCTGAAATGCACTTTTACTCGCGTCGAGATCTTCGTAAATATCTCCAACGTTCCTTTGAGCGAAGACTACCCACGAACGATTGAATTGTGCTAAATGTAGTATACATACGTTTTTTTATGTCATACCTCTGGTGTATGACAATTTTAGTGTTTTAAGATTTTCTGCTGAAAATGTTTCTCCACGTTTATTAAACCATATCTTTTAAATTTGATGCGACAGTTACGTTACTAGTAAGTCGTGGATTGTCAACGGCGAATATTGAGAGAGTGGCAATGAAGGTAAATACTCGGAATTGGAACATAATATCTAATATATTCTAATATTCTACCACATCACACATCACCATCTAGTCCCAAACTAAGCAGAAGCTTGTGCTATGAGTACTAGATAATGGATAAACATACATATATACTTCTTTTGTAAATACATACATATTATACATAGAAACACCCAGACCAACACAAACATCCATGTTCATGCACACAAATGTTTGACTTGAGCGGGAATCGAACCCGCGACCTTCGGCGTTGCAGTAGCTTACACTCCCGCGGCGCCAACCGGTCGTCAATAATAATATTTTGTATACTTTGTAGGAGGAGCTCGAAAAAGAGGAATATAGCGCAGTGACAGTGTCGAGATTGGTACAAGGTCTTGCGCTTGCCGATAGCAACAAACAACATTTTTCTGGACAAATGATTTTCGAGCTTATTCTAAAGTATTTAGCACTGATATGCCTTTATTTCAGTACTTAGAAATAGACCGAAATATACGTTGCTTTCTAAATGTCTTAAGAAATGTGAGTGATAACGATAAGTAACTAAAAGATTCAATATAGGCTGTTGCGACTTCAGTGATATGATAGAATATACAGGAATATCATTTTCTGAATAGGTATCAGTATAATCACAGACGCAAAAGAAAAGATGACGTCACATGATACTTTTCCATGTCGTGGGATGCTACAGGATCTTTCGGCTTGACCTGTCGCGCAATACTACGCCGTGCCATGCCATTCCGTCTCTCGCTTTCATGTAGGTACATTATTATCATGTGTATTTTTATGTACAAATAAATGCCCATTGTTCCCCCTTTGAATTTTTATGTAATTAGGTACATAGGTACATCATCTACATAAAAATTTCAAAGCTATCGCTATAGCCTAGTGCAGGGAGCGACGCACGGACTGCTACGCAGAAGGTCGCGGATTCGAATTCACGGCACGCATCGATGACTTTTCGAAGTTATGTGCGTATAAATTTGATAATTATCGCTTTTTAAACAGTGAAGGCAAACATCGTGAGGAAACCTGCATGCCTGCGAGTTCTCCATAATGTTCTCAAAATACATGTAAAGTCTGCCAGCCCGCACTTGGCCAGCGTGGTGGACTACGACTACTACCTCTTCTCATAGCGAGAAGAGGCCCGTGCCCAGCAGTGGGACAGTTTATATACAGGGCCTATAATGTTGAATGGATGAAAAGACCTACATAGGTAGGTACATATTTCATCAATGTATGAGCTCTATGGGTACTAACCATTATTATAAACATTAAAAAAATATAAATTATTTTCTATGAAATATATAATTATCATAAAGGCCGGCGCGCACTGACGTCGCGGCATGGCACGGCATGGCAAAGGATTTTATTACTGATCAAGTCATTTTCATTCTTATTTCAATGAGTATAGGATTCATATTACTTTGTTTCGATACAATCGTACCGCAGCCCGCCGCGGCACGTCGCGGCATACTTTGGGACGCCGCGGCATGCCACGGCGTCTTGCAGTGTGCCACGACGTAATCAGGAGGTAAATAAGTTCCTGAATTCACTTTTAGTAAATCTTGTTCTCATAAATAATGTATCCAGAATTGTTTTCTCTTCGACATATCAGTTACTTAGTATTTGCCGTTCTTCATCTTCAGCAAGAAGTGCTACTGATACTAAATTCCAGTCAATTGGACGCCGCGGCATGCCGCGACGTGCTGCGACGCGCCGCGGCATGCCGTGCCGTCAGTCGGCGCCGGCCATAAGCATAAGGGAAGAGGGCTTTCTTTCGCACAATATATTACTATATACGGCTATACTGATGGCCAGTATATTAAATGGCGGCGTGTGAGTATGTGAAATGGTGGGAATGTGAATACGCAAATAGGTATAGCTTATACCTTCCTTGCGTGTTAGAGAGTCAATGATAATTGGCTCAGACATACGAAGACTTGGTTGGCAAATAAGAGCGCGCTAATAAAAAAGTTCTGATTATACTGTAGATTCGCAACTTCTTAGAGTATAATTTGTCTGCTAGGAATAGAGCACAGAACTGGCCAAAACATATTGGTCATGTTAGCATAGTGTCGCTATGTCCCACTATCGATATCGTGTTTAATAAACGTGGAGAAAACTGCGATGTTGGTTTGAAATAATTATCTTCAATAGTATAATGTACAGTGTGTTCACTACAGACTAAATCCGTGAAAGCGTCCAACGCATTGTATTGTAGCTGTAATGTTTCATTCTTCTCTGTAGAAATAAATGAACATAATTTATATAACGGCTTTTTATTATTTATTTACTTACCTACTTACCCTAGGGTCTTATCTGAGTTTGATCGAGTTGAGAGTTGTTTCTCGATGGAAAAAGCTCCCTTTGCGAATAGTACCTAACCGTAAGTAGTGACCGCTAGAGGGCGTTTTTAGAAGTTTTAAGGAAATTTCCGTCGATAATTCACTAGTCATCCTATATAATATAAATATCGATAATTGAGTGCAAATCAGACTAGAACCCCTGAAGGTGAATACCTATGCGGCTGTCTTACCATAATAATTGGTAGTGATGGACTGACAAGCCATTAAAAGAGCGGTCATCAATGGACAAATCTAACAGAGCATGACCTAGGTATATTTATTATTATCATGTAACAGTGTCTCAATACTCAATTTATTTCATTTAATATATTGATGTACTTATCCTTCAACCATTGAGATAACAAAACTACTAGAGTAACAAACTACGATTGACGTTCGAATTAGCGTGGCAAGTGTGGCAACCACCAGCCGAGATAGACGAAGTAGCTTTGAAATGAAACCAATATGCACCTTAGAAAAACCCAAAGAAATATAACCTTATTAGTCTAAACCTAGTCCAACCTCTCTGGAAAAACCTATATCAATGAATACAAATTATATTAATCTCTTTCACTCATTCAAAAATGACGTTCCAAAACGTAAATTTGAATGAGACAACATCTAGCAACTGAACGTCAATCGTGACATGCGGTGTTCTCCAGTTGTAAAAATGTTTTCCCCAAAAACATAACGGAAAAAAGAAGCACCCATACATAGGTACGTTATATTATATTAAATACATTATATTAAATAAATGAACCCTAAAAATATAGGGGAAAGTGGTCACCATTCATACGCGGGGCACATTCGTACAGCTAGTTTATCAGAAAAACTAAAGGTCACACAAACACGCCGTTGCTTTTGTGCATAGACATACCGGCCACCATGTTGCTAACGGAGTGTTGCGCGAGTCGCATTACGGTTCCTCAGTTGACAAAACGTGACGTGTTTTCACGCGCGGTTAGTAAATTTTTTACCTACCTTCAGTTCACAATTGTAAGTAAAATTATTATGTTTTTGATAAAGTGGCGATGATTGATTAATGTTAACATTGTCTATTTTGAGCTTTTATTGTTATATTTCTCAAACTAAATTAGAATTTGTATAAAGTTGTATTTTAATTTTGAACAAAGGCATGGGGTACATTCGGACAGCCAGATAGGGGGCACATTCGTACGCGTACGAATGTGCCCCCGTTTAGATTTTAATAACCACCAGTACCTATACCAAAGTTACAATTCAGGATACAAAGATGAGATTCACCCTCTGAAGAGGAAGGACCGTAACAAACCTGAGGTGAGCAGCGTGCCGCCTTACATGCTTAATCCAAAAGGAGTAAAGGACAAAGTTGGAACAGTACTCAACAAATACTCCATCAAGACTGTATATACTTAGTCCGCTTTCCAAGATAGCACACAATCAGCGCAGCCCTAAGGATGCCATTCCTTTTCAAACACCTAGCGTCTACAACGTCGATTGCAGTTGTGGTAGTTCCTATATCGTACAGACCAAGCGAACAATTGCGGAAAGGGTCAAAGAGCATATCGTAGCTGTAAAATAACGACACCTAAATAAGTCCGCTATAGCTGAACATTTATTGGGGTCAAACCACTGGATAGAACTACATCAACCACAGGCCTTATCCGCCGAACGTCACTATTACTCCAGGATAGTACGTAAAGCGGGTGAAATTAATAAAACACAAAAATTTCAACTGGGCGGATGGATTTAGATTATCAACAACTTGGAATCCAGTCATAAATAAGTGTAAACACCGCCGCAATGAAACAACTCAACAGTGTGTAGACGTCATTAATACAGTGTGTCGAAGTACCGACACTCTATACGAAGTGCGGTTAAAAAAAATCTAGTGAGGGTAGGTGCCAAAACCTGCACCGCACAAGGAGGGGGCTGAGCTGAGCTCACCAGTCCCACCGCGACCACGGCTGGAGCAAATCGGCCGAAACGTTGGCAAATACCGAGATATTTATGCCTTAAATATATTATTTATCGCGAGTAAGACCCGCTGAATAACCTTTTAGAATTATCAATAAGTGAACTAAGGATGAAAGATTTTATTTTTAATTTTTCTAAAGAAAGTATAACGGCTATGAGTCAAGTCACATATTATTAAATTTCCTTGATAAATAAATATTTTTATAATAATTAATGAAAATTTAAGGACTTCAATTGGCTTTTTAATAACCCTGTATGAATCTAACCCATGGCGTACGAACGTACCCCATACATGGGGTACGTTCGTACAAATATCTTATCGTAGAAAAATGGCTATAACCCTTTAACCTTTTGACTTATTAGTTTCGGACTTTTTTGTAACAAACTACAATATATTTGTTACACTTAGGTACATAAACTAGATAAATTCGTCATTTCATTCCAAAGATAATAAAATCTAAAAAGTGTAGTGGAAAAATTTGTATTTTTGTTTGTAATGGTTAAACTCAAAAACTACTGGACCGATTTTAAAAATTCTTTCACCATTAGAAAGTTACATCATCTGCGAGTAACAAAGGCTATATTTTATTTTAGAAAAAATGGGGGTCCGTAAGATATTTGGGTTTTTCGGGTACGCGAAGTAGTTCTCTCAGGTCGCGGGTGAAACCGCGGGAAACGGCTAGTAGCAAAATAAAACGATAAAATATATTTTCACGAAACATTTATTTGACAACATTTCGCTATTCATCTTCGCATTCCTCGACCATGTCACTGGGCGGGCCTGGGTTCAGCGGTGGACCCCAGTTCAAGTAGATGCTGTCCGTGTACAGCATCATTCCCAATGAGAAGAGGAACCTGGAATACGAAGAGCATTCATATTTGATGGTACCTACCTAGTTAGTGATATGTTTTGTCCAAATCATTACGTGCGTCCAACTCGTATCATCCGTTTGGCAGCTATCATATGCCTCGGAGAGACGCACAGATATCTACTTAGGGTCAATTCACACCGAAACGCGACGCGACGCGACAATGCTTGAAGAGGACAGTGGTTTTGCGCTGCGCGGCGCGACGCCGCGAGATGCATCGCGGCGTCGCGAGGTGCATAGTGAACTCGATAACGGCGCGACGCCTTGCTGCGCAGCGAGACACCGCGAGGCGTAGCGAAACATGTCTACTCGCCCCGGCCGACCGCCGGGCGCCGCGCCCGCGCCACCCGCAGTCTGGCATTTGTAATAGCGATGGGACGAGTCGTCAATTTTCCAACTCGACCTACCTACTCAAGTTGAGTTATTGAATAACTCGAGTTGACTCGACTCGGTGCCAACTCGATAACAGTGCTAACCTCCGAGCTGCGGAGCGAGTTACCGAGTCACGGAGTTGGCGTCGACTCGGTGCCAACTCGATAACAGTTGTGTATAACCTCCGAGCTGCCGAGCGAATTACCATTATGTTTATCACTATCATTATGTTTTCACTTGAGCACTTGACCGAACTGCACCAATTCTAAACGAAGTCTGGACGGAAATAGTAGACAAGTAGCGACAGTGGCCTCAGGCTTCGCCTCGCGGCGTCGCGCGGCATCACGAGACGCAGCACCGCTCTTGCATGCCGGCCGTACCGGCGATTCACCGCTGCGGCGCGATACGTCGCGGTACGTCGCGAGGCATCTCGAGGCGCAGTGCTGCGTAGTGCAACGTATTCTGAATTCTCAAAATGAAATGTGTATGTTATCGCGTTGTAAATAAAGTATATTTTCAGTTGCTCTATTAAAATGTGCGCGCATCGTCGCGTCGCGTCGCGTTTCGGTGTGAATTGACCCTTAGGGGTCAACTCCTGTGTAACACAGATGGTTCTCACCGTAGGTAATGGTGACAACCATTACCTACGGAGAGAAGGTAGGTAGGCAAATAAGTAGGTCATCATCAGGCTTTAACAGTCCACTGCTGGACTAGGCCTTTCCTTTGAAAGGAGGAATTAGCCTACTATAGGTACCATGCTGGCCAAACGGGTTGGTAGGTATAGGGTTTGTTTCAAGTTTTCCTTCTCTTACAGTGCTGTGCTCTGCATAATACCTATGCTCCCTCTGTCGGCTTTTACGATACTCATGAGATGGTATGGGGTGGTGACGTTCCGTATTCTTAATCGGTCACCATACGGACGAAATAAGTAGGTACCTACTATTTACTCGTGCTTGCATTCTGAAAAGCGTCAGTCTTAAGAAATCGTCGTGGGTGGTTTATTCTGGCTCGGCATAAAGAAAACTAATAGTACCTAGGTAATGGAGTAGCTTAGGAGGAGTAATAAGTAATAAAAAGTACTTATGGACTTATAATATGTACCTACCCACCTAAGCAAGACTATCATAAAAATTGGGCAAGTGCGAGTCGAACTCGCGCACGAAAGGTACCATCATCTATTAAAGAAAATCACGTTCGTTGTATGTTTACTTAAATACTTTTGAAGTTTCTACCTGTTTATTAAGATTGAGTAACAAATTGCTTAAAAATTACGTTTGTTGTATGGGAGCCCCCCTTTATTATTTACTTTTTTTAAATTTAATTATTTATTTTGAAAGGTAATATAAAACTACATATTCTGTAATAATTTAAAGAGTCTACCTGTTACTGTTTTTTGTATGGGACCCCCCTTAATATTTTCATTTTTGAAGATTGAAGATGTTGAAAGGAGAGTGACTGCGGGCAATCGTGTCAATGGAGCACTCTATGCCTTTATGAACGGCCAGACTGTGCCGAAAGAGGCGCGATTGGCGGTTCATAATGGAGTGCTTGTCCCCACGTTGATGTATGGAAGTGAGAGTATGGTATGGCAGAAAAGGCATGAAAGTAGAATTAACGCAGTTGATATGCGATAACTGCGTAGTATGTGTGGGGTGAGACTGATCGATAGAATTCCGAACGTAACTATACGAGAGAGCAGTGCACAGTGGTCTGAAAGAAGATGTCGTGACTAGGATTGAGAAAGGAATGCTAAAGTGGTTTGGACACGTGGAGCGAATGAGTGAAGAAAGAATGACGAATAAGATTTATAAGGCAAGTGTGTGTGGGCAAGTCGGTCGCGGCAGACCTCGTCGGACATTCCTCGATCAAATTGGGGACGTCCTAAAAAACGGCCAGGTCCGAAGTACCCGAAACCGGCGAGCATGTATGAAAAGAGTAATGAGTGTAGAGGAAGCGCGTGAGGTTTGTAAGGATAGAAGCAAGTGGCGTTCTGTTGTCTCTGCCTACCCCGACGGGAAAAAGGCGTGAGTATATGTATGTATGTATGTTTTTTTATTTTTGGTATTTGTTGTTATAGCGGCAACCAAAATACATAATTTGTGAAAATTTCAGCTTTCTAGCTATCACGGTTTATGAGATACAGCCTGGTGACAGACAGACAGACAGACGGACAGACAGACAGACAGCGGAGGCTTAGTAATAGGATTCCGTTTTTTACCTTTTAGGTACGGAACCCTAAAAATGAGATCACTATAATCGTGGATCATCAAGAAAACTTATCAAAACCTACCTAATGTCGGGCTTCCTTATTTTGCACAAGCGTAACGTGCGTTCGAGCTGTATTGAGTCGCATTTCATATTCGTCGCGCAAGCGAAGCGCACATCAACTGTACTAATTTATAAAAAACGAAATATTTATAGTTTACCACAATATTCCACCTAACAAAATTTTATTGTAGATGCTCTGCTTGGCGGTGTACCACGGTTCCCATGGACCACAAGGTACGGGCAACTCATTCATATGCGCATCGCAGCGAGCTGGAATCATAAAATACAAATTATAATTTTGCTTTCTGTTTGTCTGGGTGGTGCATCTCTTAGAAACTGATGCAGAATTATTGAATGCACCGATTGCTTATGGGTCGTCTTGGGCCCCTTGCGCCATTAGTTGTGAATTCGATCCCTGACGGGCGAGAACGCGCGTTGTCCTAATCCAAAAAAAATCTTTAGGTAGGTACTATCTCTGTCTTAAATTTTCATTCATGAATACTTATCTCCAGGATAGGTTATTCCTTTACGTTTTGCTTCATCTTCGGTAGGTATATCAATTCGAAATAGCATTTTTTTTTTATTGCGTGTAGGTACCTACTAAGTGGGATTGAACGCAAACTCCGCCGTGGCAATGCACTGATCTCATCTCCAGCACACCTTTTTTTTAAGTGGAGGCACTCTCCTGGACTTCTTCTGTGCAGAGATCGGCAGAGGGGTGTGCCGGACTCCTACCGGCTAAACCATTACCTACTGAATTCCACTCTTTGTCTAGCCTTTGCATACCTACCTAAGCCATAGCCTAAGCTATGCAGCTGCTCAAGAAAGATAAGTAAAGTAAGTAGGTACCTAGGTACTTACCTACCTATAGGTAAAATTCCTACGGGGCTTCAAATATCCCGAAACTACTTACGTGGTTTCCCAAAATGCCTTCGGCTGATAGCAGCGGTTATATTATTCCGTAAACTCAACAATCTCGCTTTCATTATCAACTTTTGTATCGCTACAGTTGTTTGATTACTGACAATCTTGTCAGTTTGGCAGATTTCTCGAAAAATGTATTTTCTTTTTTATGTCAACATGTACTTACCTAACAACGTGGACAGTAATAAACATTGCTTGGAAATTAGTAGGTATTATACTAAACTCCATTTCTCTACGCTGAATGGTTGAAGAATTTCATGCTAGCAAATTCTAAATGAAGGACTATCTGGCTAAAGAGTCTGGCTCTATAATAACGGCATCGGAAGTAACTGCATTAATATAGGCTGTAGAGAAGTTATTAGAATTTAGCTTGCTAAATTTGCGCTAGACACGCTAACAAACAAAGTAACTGTGCTAATAACTTGAAAAGATATGAACCCACCATTGGTACCAACATCGAACACTAGCAGAAGTAGTTACGTACGTCAACATCATAGTGTCAGCGTTATCTCAGTTCAACCCGGGGTCCGCTTATTAGTCCAATCCGATTTGACAAATTTTTCACAGAGTGACTGACTGTCTGACCTCCGCAACTCAAAGGGACAGTGATATTCCGTAGTTTAGACTAGTGTCAGTTTATTCAGAAGTAGGCACTTACTGATTCCCTATAAAAATAGTCAAACATCTTGATGAGAGGCGGGACTTGAACTCTCTCCAAGATTCATAGCAAACACATTTAGCTCAGTTTGAAGCGTTTAGAAAAACAAAATAGGAAGGTAGGACTTGTTACATAAGTAGTAAGAAGATACCTTATCAAAATAGCAATCATTATAACAAATAAATTAGTAGTTTAAAAACACTAGAAAAGCAAGCTTTTATAAATGCAAGTAAAAACAAAAAATAAATTATGGACCGTTCAAGTTGTCTCTATTTCTGGGCTGAACTGTTACAGGAAAGACTTTATTGTTAACAAATGCTAATACTAACTTCCTGGTGGAAGTTACATGAGATCGCACAAGAGCATAACACTTATGCCGCCAAAAGGTTACCAAAGGGAACCAAAGATATCTCGTCCACGAACAAGAACTCTACATTTTGCCACTGTTGAAGCACTGAATAAAGTCTTTCCTGTTCCAGCGCTCCACGCTTTTACAATCAAATATTATAATTAAAAGCACATAGTTTACACTTCAGCCCAGAAATAGAGACAACTTGAATGATCCATAATATGTTTTGTTTTATGTGCATTTATAAAAGCGTGTTTTTCTAGTGTTTTTTTAAGCTATTAATTTATTTTATACTTTTTGGTCTTAGATAACGAAATATTTTTAACATTTATACATTTGTTTATGTAGGCGAATGAGCCCGCATCCTCTCCATCTCCGCCAGTGCGTCTGTATTGCATGATGTTTTATCTGTCAGCTTAGAACAATCTAGCTTTTCAATCTGGAGACCACCAAATTAATTTTCTCTACTTAGAGTCACATACTCCAGTCCAGCCGTAAAAGTACGGGACGCTAAGTACACCACTGCGTGGTCTACAATATATAATTGGTTTGTTATAATCTTGAAACCTGGTCGTGTTCAAAGTCCATTACGTGGCCTTTCTCTCAAGTGCAAACACGACTATGGTAGGATACTCCATCATGGAATGCCAGTGCCTATCTTCCGGCTTCATCATCAAAACTTGAAACCTAATCGTATTCAAAGTCCATTACGTGACCTTTCTCTCAAGTGCAAACACTACTATGATACGATATTCCATCATGGAATGCCAGTGCCTATCTTCCGGCTTCTACATCAGACCTTGAATAATCTAATCGTGGTCAAAGGTCATTACAAGATTTTTCTAAGAAATACAAAACAGCTATGATACGATTTCCCATCATGAAGTTCCAGTTCATATCTTCCGGCTCCATCATCAGATCAGTTCGACAATACCATATTATTATTATATTGTCATCAGAACTACATACAGCTGCCAATTTTCATTACCCTACGACCCTTGGAAGAAGGTTAAATTAGTTACCTTAGATTCCATTAGGTACATAGTTACATACATGTCGAGTTCCAGTTCATATCTTCCGACTCCATCATCAGATCAGTTCGACAGTACCATATTATTGTATTGTCATCAGAATTACATACCTACAGCTGCCAATTTTCATTACGCTACTTTAAGATGATTAAGATGGTAAAATTAGTTAGCTTAGATTCCATTATATAGTTACATACATGTTGACCTAATAAAAGCGTGTTAAAAAAGGCAAGATTGGATGCGCTTACAAGGAACACCATGATAGAACTTAGCAATGACATACCTATCGTTCTAGCCTACTGTAGCCAACTCTAGTAGCTTTCATAGCGTGACTTGGCTTGCCATTCGTTATGGTAATTCTTAGGTTGGCAGTCTAAGTGCACAGGCCACCACATGTGGCATTTACATCTGAACGCTAATGTGATTCGAAGGGCAAGGTACAATCAAACAAGTCGGCGCTGGACCAGTTTGAAAAAAAATCCCTTGGGTCGCTCATAGAGTCGAGGCACACTAGAAACTGGTTTTGTATACCTACGAGCGTCAATGTGCGTGTAATGTAGCACTGGAAGCGACTATGTCTTGCTGAGCGATTCTCACCCTTATGGTGGTCTAGCGGGAAGTTGTTCGACTGTACCTACAGCCGTCGGTCCAGGTTCTTGTCTCAGGACAAGAATCGTTAGACCAAGTCGAAGGCTTCTGGCGGTCTGAAAATTCCCAAAACCAGAGTTGGCCGCACTAACACGAGAAAGAAAGAAAGCTTACTGTATCGAAAGCAACTTATTCCTATCGTGACTATAAACACTCCTCAAATTTCGTGATAGGCAATCTCAGAAAGTTTATACCAGATTTGAAAATATGACTTAAATGGCAATGAAATTGATACAATTAGACCTCCTCTAGTTAAAGCAGGTGTAGGTACCTACTTATGCGTCTTTGTTCCCAATTTGAGATATTTCTAGTCTTTGTTGGCATACATTTTAAAAGCAAAAATTATAAAAATATGTTAATCACCAACTATAACATTGACATCGTGCAAAAGTTCGGCTATTTCAAGGATTACAATGGTGACATCATAATTTTATTTTATATTGTAACTTTATTATAAACTGATGACTCTGGTACTGCTAAAACAGACATAAAAATCTTTAGAAATAGCTCTCGGTATAATAAAAACTTCACCAAGTCGTAATAAAAAAATCTCCGTTACAAAGCGTTAAATATTCGGAAAGTTTAACAATAAAAGTGTCCCTAGGGAAACTAATGTGTTACTGCGGGTAGGCGTAGCGTGGTTATGGCTAAGAGCGTCACCGATGTACTTGGGACTGCGATGACGCTTTATCAATGGTTTTATTGCAGTAGCTAGGCGCGTGATCAAGATCAGTAGATGTTTAGGTAGGGTGAGAATCGCCCGCGTTTCGTTCGATTATAACCACAAGCCCTTTCAGAATTTTGGTTTGGGGGCGCTTGACTTTGGTGGTGGTAGCCTGGTAGGCTTTCTGCTTTCTTGCTGTAGGCAACCACAAAAAAAATACTAGTAGGTAACCGCGACGTACCTTCGCTGTGCACTTACCTAAAGCCGCTGACACTCGATTAGATAATATCTAGTATGAATGTTTTAACTCAGTATCTGAATTTCAGGGCAATACTTCATAACTTGGCTTCGAAGAGCAATATGGTGAATGGAAACAAATAGACGAAGTGGCCGCTGCCTCTCTGATCTGAACATGACATGATACTATTTTGTGTCATTTTACTCTTATGAAATGTGATAAGTTTAGTCTAAATAATGACCATGCAGCGGTCGCTCGATGGCATCTTACCGTTTCTGTTGCTGCGACCTAGCTCTACTGATTGCGTTCGCACGGTCAGTATTCCGTTCCAACGTCATATAATTATTTCTCACTCACCATATAAGAAAGAGAGTATGAGCAATCCAAGTTCCTTTCTTCGAACAGACTAAAGATATAAAAAGGGGTTGCACTTTCAAGCTTACCTAACGACATCGGTACCTAATAGTGTTGCCCAAATGCAAGAACAAGACGAGACTTAGCCAGTCTTGGTCTTGGTCTTGCGCCAATACACCTGGTCTTGGTCTTGGTATTGCGCTCCCAGTCTTGGTCTTGGTCTTGCAGCAAGAGTCTTGCAAGTCTTGCAATTACCTATCAGTCTATTACTATTTATTAAAGTTTTTAAATCTTAGAAAAACGTATTAGAATTGGAACATTGTGAGCTTGAATTAACACAGTCATAGTAAAGATCAAGCAGATTAATAAATAACTGAAGATTTGATAAGAAATTCGAAAAATCAACTGACCTATATGTCGTTTTCCATGGAAGTAACTGTTTCTTAATAAACATTTATGATTTATAAGCTTACATTTGCTAAAACATGTAAAAAAAACAAATTAATTACAATAACTTGAGAAGGGAGGCCAGCACTTCGAACCTTTTCTTTAATGCGTCGTGAGTAAAGAAAAGTAGGTAAACTAACGACCCGTCCGTTGTACGTAAAGTACATTGAAAGTAAAATGTTAATCGTAATTTTGTTACGAATAAATGTGAATAATAAACCAAAGTGTATGTAACAATAAACAAGCATTGATTAATTAATTAGTAATGGTATTTTTAATCACTCTCACTCCCTCGGTTTAGGTACCCTAAGGTAAGCAATGCACCTTGACATTATTTGGTGATATGATAGGTAAATAAATTTAGTATTGTATTTTAATTCAGATAATTAAATTTTTAGATTAGAATTAAGATAAGCGAATTACTTGTAATGTGTCAGGTTCTATCTAGGCACCTGTTACATTTCGATTTAAAATAATCGCAATTTATTTTCCTATTCATCAATAATTGTACCTAATCATAGGCAGGTAGGTTATCCAGTTAGGTTTAGTTAGATACTAATTAGACCACAGATAAGGTTAGGATGATGATAATAATTAAACTAGTTAAAATGTGTACCTATGCAAGTTATTACATCATGCGATTAATTGCATAACTTACAGAAAGTTTTTTTTAAGTAGGTGCACGTGCGCTGAACGTGGCGCGGGTGGCGTGGAGGAGCGGGGATGACGGGTGATAGTATACGTGTGTGCGTGCCACAACCACGACTATAGAGTTGTTAGGGTTGTCGAAAAAAACACAAAAAAATATTTTTTTTAGTTTTGTATGGAAAAAAAGTTTCGCTTTCATTATTAACATTTACGCATACGATTCCAAACTTGATATAGATAAACACCTTTAAATATTGTTGGGCCTAACTCGGACACCCTGTATACTTACTAGAATAAATTATTATGACATCTACTACCTATCCTTACCATTTTATCCTAATCATAATACTGCTTGCGTGATCAGTATAATGTATTCATTTTCATTCTAAGCACTCTGAAACTTATTTATTCTTTGGAACACCTGTAGGTACTCTTAAAATTCGAAATTATTTTGCATGAGTCTACCTACGCCCTGTGGCGGCAATCAAATAGTGTCAAATGTTGTGATTTCGGCGCGGCGGCAACGATTGTTGTATATGATTTCAAAAGAAGCCGCCGGCGCGTGTATCATAACCATGTACTTCGGAAAAGCGGCAAATTTCTTTGAGAAGTAAGTACAAAACCTTTGATGCCGCATTATCAAAGTGCCGATGGTTAAAACATAACTATGCATGCACTCAGTTTGATTTTAATGGATATTTTTTTATTCGCTATGTAGGCATGTTTATGGTACCTATTAGTCGTAATGCGCATAGGTCCAGTTTTTCATATTCTTTGATACAGTTTTTTGCGTCTCATAGAATTCCTAAGCGTACCTATACACCGAACTGTTACACCTAACTACTCCGTGAAATAGCGCTAAGTCCTAGCTGCAAGACGCAAGAGTCTTGCAGGCTTAGTCTTGTTCTTGCTCAAGTCTTGCACGATCAGTCTTGGTCTTGGTCTTGCTAAAAATACGCGGTCTTGTTCTTGGTCTTGGTCTTGCAAAAACGCAAGAACAAGACCAAGACTGCAAGACCAAGACTGAATTTGGGCAACACTAGTACCTAATCTTGTTTTATGTCAATCTTCTTATGAGATGCGTCTATAGTACTGTGTCGAGTAGTTACTCATTTCTAGCGTAGCTCAACCACTTGCATATGGGCGTTCAGTTCAACCGATAGTATAATGTAGCTGTAACTATAACTACACAGGTGCTACTTAGTTATTAACAGTTGATCACACTTTGTTTTCGACGCATGAAATCGTATGATTTAAAAAAAAACACTAGAAAAATACGCTTTTATAAATGCACGTAAAAACAAAAAATAAATTATGGATCGTTCAAGTTATTGTCTCTATTTCTAGGCTGAAGTGTAAACTATGTGCTTTTAATTAGGTATAAATTTGATTGTAAAAGCGTGGGGCGCTGGAACAGGAAAAACGTTCTTGTTTAACTTGTTCAAAAATCAATGTGTCGATGTTACGGGAAGCAGGTTACACAGATTGGCGCTCGAATTGGAGTTGCAGCATGACTAGTAGGTGGCTCTACATTAAAACAGTCTGTTCAAAGTACCAGTTTGTTGAACTTAGACAAAACATGCGCCTTCAGCGAGGAGAGATGACATAAACCAACATTTTTAACGCCGCTTCTTTCAGGAAATTAAGTACATAAGGGTAATGCGTCAACAGTGGCAAAATGTAGAGTTCTTGTTCGTGAACGTTCGAATCTTTGGGAACCCTTTGTCGGTATAAATGCTCTTGTGCGACCTCATGCAGCTTCCGCCAGGAAGTTAGTTGCCGCCAGAACCATTTGTGAACAATAAAGTCTTTGCTGTTCCAGCGCCCCACGCTTTTACAATCAAATATTATAATTAGGTAAAAGCACATAGTTTACACTCCAGCCCAGAAATAGAGACAACTTGAACGATCGATATACGTGCATTTATAAAAGCGTGTATTTCTAGTTTTTTTTACTATTTTTTTTTTTTAATATTTCGTTATCAAAGACTAAAAAGTTAGTCTTTGATAACGAAATATTTTTAACATTTATACATTTATTTTAAGTTGGTGAATGAGCCCGCATCCTCTCCATCTCCGCCAGTGCGTCTGTATTGGATTGTGTTTTATCTGTCAGCTTAGAACAATCTAGCTCTTCAATCTGGAGACCACTAAGTGATTTTACTCTACTTAGGGCCACATACGTCTGTCTAGCCGCAAAAGTACGGGACCCTAAGTACACCACTGCGTGGTCTACAATATATAATTAATTTGTTATAACTTTGAAACCTGATCGTGGTCAAAGTTCATTACAAGACTTTTCTAAGAAATCCATAACAGCTATGATACGATTTTCTGTCATGAAGTTCCAGTTCATATGTTTCGGCTATATCATCAGATCAGTTCGACAGTACCATATTATTGTATTGTCTGATGACAAAAACTATAAATGAACTACAAACAGCTGCCAATTTTCATTACGCTACGACCCTTGGAAGATGGTTAAATTAGTAAGCTTTGATTCCATTACATAGTTAGTTACCTACATACATGTCGACCATTTTTTTTTTACGAGGTGGAAAATCTCTTCGGATCTCCGACTCTTGGGGAAATGAGAGCTGGAGTATGTGGTGTAACCACTAAAAACCACCTCGACTTTCTCGTGTACCCGTGGGTCGGAGGGTAGGGAATCGCATAAGCATTCGTCGCTACCCCCCGACGGGTATTGGCCCGCCAGATGGTCAGGCGGGCCCCGAACAAAATCCCCTTGGTGGCGGAATAAGGTGTTGTGCTCCGCCGCCAAAACACCCAGCGGACCGCACCCGCACCTTTGGACGCATCCTGCGCAGGCCTCTCTAAGCCCACGCGGAGCGTCCACTCCTGGAATCTCTCTTAGCTTCACCGCGGGTGCCCAATCCACGGTTACTGAGCCCCCCCCACCACGACAAGGTGGAGATCCTACGGGGAGGACATACATGTCGACCTAATAAAAGCGTATTAAAAAGGTTCTGTAACTGGAGATAAAGCAGAGCCGACATGCAAGTCCAAGATTATAGACATTATTTTTAGTTTCGTCACCACACATTGGCATACTAAAAGCATGCTCAATAGTTGATATCGAATCGGATTAATGAGGTATCAGACAGCCACTCCCCTAGAATAAGTATTGCATTGAACGATAAGCGAAAACCGCATCGTTCTACGTCGATACGATGACGGCTTTAGATAGTAATCTAGAACAAATGATTATATATCTCATGCCTGTATTTCAATTTTTTTTTTTGCAATGTATTGTTTTAGTTTAGAAGATACAAGAGGATGCCCGCAGCTACGCCAGAACGTCCAGCCGGAACATCATATTGCATACCTATGCCAATTTTTCTTCTTGCGCGCAATAGTTGGCTGTGCTATGTCTGTCAGTCAGTCAGTAGTACAAGAAGTTTATTTTTGTTTTATTTATAGTCTCACGCCTGTTTCGGCAGAGGTGTAAATATTACACCCACATTTCGCCAAATTTAGTTGGTACGTAATAGGGGGCGAGCCTATTGCCGTACCGGGCACATTACCAGACTCCGTGCTGTTACTGAGAATTTCCTAGCGGAAAAACCCAATAACACTTTGCCCGATCCGGGAATCGAACCCGAGACCTCCCAATCCCATGCGCACATTTATGCCGCGAGACCAACGAGGCAGTCTCGTCAAGTTTTATATATACAGATAATAGCTGTTAAGGCATCGGTCCAAACTATCATGAAGATTTTTTACAGTAGTTAGATATACTTAATAGGGTGTCGATATTCTATATCGATATGATATATATATCGGTTGGCGATATTCCTTGGTTTAGGCAGTTGCTCTGAGGAAAAGCCAATATTCAGTCAAATTTGGGTAGACGCTAGGAAGATGATGAAGCATAAAATAATCTAAATTATGAACCTACGTATGTACAGAGGAAAACAAATTTGGGATCCTTTGGGAAATCCATGGTCTTGATGGCCACGGAGCACCATTTCCAAAAGAAACGGCCTTCGTGTGTAAGGCTACACTACGCCTCGGTGTATGGAAAGTGTGGAGCTTTGGATAAGACTGGCAGCAGATACAGGTGAATAAAACAACCAGTTAAATTTTGAAAACAATATCAAATTTAATACATAAATAAGATTTATGTACTTCTACATACATGTTCGTCTATATATTTACACTGAAACACATAATTTCATTCTAATTCATCTAGATTTTTCACATTTTTGTCGTACAGTAATTATAATAATAGTAAGCAACTGAAAAAAAAAATCAACAAAATTAATATACCTAGTAAAAGTTACGCCATAAAAATAATGATGCAAACATAGATTTTTTAAACATTGTACAAAATAATTTACACAGAACGATTTCTGCAATGGGACGCACACCCATGTCCTATAAATATATGATTACCAACAATGCAATAACCATGGTCTAATATTAAAATATATTATCTATTACGAACTAATGACAATTCCCATCGGCATCAACTAATGGGAGATTGTATGCGCCTACATGCGTTTACGCTTTACGCATAATCATATTACGTACAAATCCGATCTACTTAGATCAAATTGTTTCTACCGATTGACGTACACCTAACCACACAAGTAGCGACACCATCCACAATATATACCATACATTTATTGGTTAACTGTTCGGACGTTTGTATCTAATGATACCAATACACGTATTACACAGAGCTAACCCCTTTGTGCCTCTAGATGGAATTTTCAGCGATTTTTATCAAAGACATCTGCATTTTTCAACGTAAAAACATCAATTTAAATTGCGCATTGTCTACATTACATTCACTTTCTGCTTGAATGTGAAATATGTTGGCTGTAAAATTTATTAACTTTGACACCGTATTAAAAAGTTTGTTCTGTTGCCACAGATTAGCTACGTAAAGCTATTCAGCGAACCGAATCTAAAAGCACAACATCAAACTACTGTCCACTCATTCACATTAACGCTAGGCCTTAATGGAACAGACTTTAATTCGGTCCATACTTAATTGACCACATGGATTGACATGAAATACGTCTCGTCACATTGTAAAATTACCGTAATATTACTTTTCAACAACCAGGAGATAATATTAACTAACATCCTTAACTAGTTCATGAGATACCTCCGCAGAGTCTAATCATTCGTCTAAAACACTCATAATACAAACTATCGATTTAATATCGATTACACATAATCGATTTGTTATTGGATTTTACGTATTTATTTATATTTGGCAAATGGTTACTATCAGAAACCCATCACCTATTTGGGTCGATGTTGAACATCCTCCACTGACCACAGGATTGACTTAAAGTCACACACCAAAACTATATTTAAACATTACCTATCTACATATTTATAGAAATTACAATGTGTGCTTGTTCGCGTCGCTATCCAGTATTACAATAATATGTACCAATAAATATAAGGTTATCTAAATACCTCGTCAAATCTGTACAATACACTCAGTACTAAGTCGCTCTCACATATTTCCATACATTTATTTTAGTATGTTCGCATACTTTCTTCAGGTTTTCATCATATACATTACTAGAAATTGAAATGATTGGAAATAAATGATAGAGCTCTGTAAGGTTTTGTATAAACTATCCATAAAATTGTACTAGAGGTACAATAATAGTACTTATCTCATTAATATTAGAGAAAAGAGTTCAAAAAGGGGTAATCATTTCTTCATTTCCTTGTATTGTTTAAGTTTTGCAACTACGCCTATTTTCCTCTTTTAAACCAAAAGTTCAAAAGCCTTTTTCTGGACTCCTTTCTATATTATTTCTTAAGTGTCCCGATCGTTTGATTAGGTATTTAGACAAAATCCATTTTCCGTGAAACATTTTTATGTTCACAAAATTTTATACAATTTGTACGTCATTTACACATGTATTCATTTATGTAACTAAAACCATTAAAATGCGCTATTAAAATATTATCTATAGCACCAATGTCAGCTGCAAATATACGCAATAAAGTATAAAAGCAGTGATTTTTTTAATAAATGGCATGCGTAAATAAACGTTTCAAGAAACGATGCAAGAACCAAATATTGACTTTAAAATATATATATAAATGGACGCCAAAAAGTACAAGAATTGACTTATACGATACACGTACTATAATGAACACTTATTGGCTAAAACTATCACACACAGTCCACTGAGGTAATTCACAAAATGAACTCATTTCTGCTACGAAGAGTTAACGGGCTAGCTCCCAACACTGCTTATCTATGAGTAAAGTTCTGCTTATATCTGACGAAGTAGCTTATTGAACAAAATAATATCTGGGACTAGATATTTGACTATAACGGATTTTGTTTGTGCGTCTGTTCAGACACGATTCCAACGTTTCCTGGACTTCACTGTGAATCTGAGTAATGACCATAGATAGACAGACAGCAAGCACGAAGTTTGGAGCGATATTGTTTAACTTGTGTTTCATTATCTTAAACATATGAAGCTACTGCTTTACCGACATTCGAACTCATCGGATCCGTTCCGATTTCAGAGTCTAGATGTTGAGCAATTACAAGAACGGTAGGTATTTGGTTAAAAATGGCGCAGTTAATGTAAAATGTAACTATAAAATAAATCTATGTACATTATGGCATGGCTGATAACAAATAATGTTCGCATAATAAAACATCATATTTTACAGAAATAATATGGATAAAAGGAGGCATTATGGGTCTCAGAGATATATTAATTGGTAAATTTGCTGTCTGATTTATCATTAGGTATTTACAAGATTTGATGCGCGATATACCGGCGTGGATTACTGTAATACGTTAAGGAGATACGATATCTAGTTTTTACACATGTGCTGCATTGGGCTATACCACAACTCGTAATGTTCGATAGCTCGCACAGATCTAACAAATTGCTAGACGTAATTAGATTCGCTAAATGCCGAATAACATGCAACCTTATGTAAAACGACTTTACATTTTGGTCAAGATCAGAGATTTCTCCTTTGGGTTCAGATATCGTACTCCAACACAGCATTAAAAATATTGCAGACCCAAAGAAGCAATTCTGCCAACTAATATATCTCGAGGTACAATACTTAGACATTAACACTTGTATTTCCGCACAAAATTGGCCCACAGTTTAATGTACAATTTGGCCAAATATTCATCATAAAATTTCATAGCAAATCCAATTACATGAACTCATAATTTATCTACAATTTAAGCATAGATTCAATTCAGACATAGAATAAACTCTCGGTACAATACATTCGGAAATAATTCATTATCAGTCAGATGTGCCTCCTGACACTGAGATGTGGTGTGAACTTAATTTACTAAACACTAAGTTGTTAGAAAATGGAGGGGGCGATCTTGTAGCACCCGGCTCCGTAGTCCATTCATACACAGTCGATGTCGCCGTGGAACATTGAACTACACATCGAATAACGCGAGGTCACATTTACCTTAAAAATTTAATTTCAATGTCTAAAATATCACGAAGAAAACGTCACTTTTAATCGTCAATTTTGCTTGCCAATAACAGTTTTAGAACACTTATCAGTCTCCACGATTGAACTGGTTTTCAGTTTTGGTTCATAATTGTGATGAATCGTTGTATTTGAATCGTTCTCCCAGGCGTGTGACCCTCGTCAGGGTCGCATCTTGCGACTGCCGTGATAAGATGCTGACCGGATAGGAAACGACAACACCTATGATTGCCGACGTTTTATACTCTGGAACAAACAAAATTAATATAAGTAAAGATCGTAGGTGTTTTATAGATCGTGTTCTCCTATATTACGTAGTATCTCATCTACCTATGCCCTGCCCGGAACATAGATAATAACGTACAGTTGCCAAAAGTCTACAATATTAAGAATAAATCTGTAGATATAAAATTCTTGCTTTACAGACTGACTGACAGAAAACGTTCAGCCGAAACTATTGGGCGCGTGAAGCTGTTTGGCATGTATGTTCCTTGGGGACCGTAGGGGTGCACAAGAAGGGATTGCCCGAAATTGCCACAAAATTGAAAAAAGACAGTTAATTTCAGATAAAATGTGCTGGCGTAACTGCGGGCATTTAATAATTTAACATAAAATTGTTGTATAATTTTATTATCAACTAGCTGACTCGGCAAACTTCGTACCGCATAACGGTCGTTTTTTTTTTTGGTATTTTTAAATTTTACTTTCCGTAAAAACCATTCTCTTTCATCATCAGCCTTTAACACTCCACTGCTGGACTAGGCCTCTCCTTTGAAAGGAGGAATTAGCCTACTATACCACGCTGGCCAAACGGGTTGGTACAGGGTTTGTATCAAGGTTTCCTTCTCTTACAGTGCTGTTCTCTGCATAATATGCTCCCTCTGTCGGCTCTTACGACACCCATGGGATGATATGAGGTGGTGACATTCCGTATTCTTAATCCGAAATGAAAAAAAAATCCTGGGAAATTACTGGTTCAGGAGATATTGAGGCTCAAAGTTACTATGGAAGTTTTGTAATTTAGTACAAAATCGATGCATTTACCCCGCTAACCTGTTCTATAGATGTCCTATGCACCCAAAGATTAGTAGCTATTTCGAAAATTGCACGCGCGCATTTTTTATAGCGGCTTGAAAAAAGTGAAAACTTAAAAAAAAGTCGTTTCCCAGGTTTTATTTTTGGTTAGTATGACTTGGCATGATGTCCAAAACGCGTAGACTTCGGCTTGGTGATGGGTCTTGTGACACCCTGTATATTAGTCGTATACAATCAAGTACAATTTTTGTTAAAAGTAGATTGACCGAGTACGTTCTCACAGCAGACATCAACGAAGAAAATCACAGATACCTATAAGTGTTTTGATTGAGATAATTTCAGAGTGTGTGTGTCTTTGCCAAAAAATATTAAATTTATAATGAATTGATGATATTAAAAACTTGAAATGGTAAAATTCCATGAGATGAAAGTTATATATCGTTGAAATATATATATGTAATATCTCAGGATCTTCTAAAGCATTTCCATGAGTTACCTAATTCTCGTAAGCATGATAGGCATACTATGTTGCTTGTATTCAAACCACAGGTAAGTTAATATCAGGGATTTATTTTTAGTTTTATACAAATGTAATTAGGTAGGTACTTATAATATTTTTAGCTATCTGATTTTCTATTTGCCATCATCATGAAACCAACAAAAACAGCGCTTACAGTGAATATTTGAGCTACAATTCTCCATCTCATCATTTTCTGGGATGTTCGCGTATTACCCATTTTGGCACTCCATATTCCATAGGACAACGCACCTACAGCTGCAAGGAAACCAATAGGTACGAAAGGATTTTCAGCAAATTTTCTAGCAAATTTTTCTTGATATGTTTCTCGGGGCTTTCGATGCTCTATTTCGTACATAAATGTATCTGTTTCAGGCATGTTGCTGTTATTTTTATTCATGCTGAGGATTTTACAGACTACATTTAAATTTATTAGGAACAATTTTTACATTGTTTTTTGGATTCTTAGTAAGGGTCTGATGTATCATCTATGGGTCTGACTGATATTATTAAGGTAATGAACTGTTCTGATAAATATCTAGGACATGGTTTATTTATTTACAATACAGTGACAAGATCATCGGGCTGTCACACAGGCTGTCAAAATTTGAAGCACAGATAAGGCACAAAATTGTGTTTCTTATATACTTTTTGCCTTTTTGCCGTTTATTGCATGCAGCTATGAATGAGCTATGATGCAAAGAAATATAACCGTCCAACCTCTCTGCTATGATGATTGTTTATTATTTTTATCGTTGATTGCGAAGTCGCCATCTGCTGAATCATTGACATTTTCTACAAGAACATTTTTGACATCAGTGGTTACGAACGTAGGTTTTTATTAAATTTATCGCTAAAAAATTTATGACACGTAATAAGTGGAACTTGTACACAGGCGAGTGACTTGGGATCTCAAGACTTATCCCTGCTTCTAAAAGCATATGTATTCATTGTACATAAAATAGAATATATATCTGCCTCTTCGGAAATATGCAGGCATAAATCACTTTGCCATGTTAATAAAAAAAATGCACGTGCTATTGTAAGTTAATTTAAAGTACGTTTGTATTCTGAATAAAGATTGACATGCCCTTAGTAGGGCCATTCATGACTTCAATAATAGATTTCCTTGTATCAATGAATCGATTGATTAAAGTCAATCAAAGATCACGATCACTAGTAGTCTCTCAATTAGCGGCTCAACTAGATGGTATCGTGATATAACAGAAGGAATATGGCACTAGAGACACATTCCATGTCACTGGAAAGTAGGTCAATGGGGAACACAGATTTTATCAAATTTCACTTACATTATGGACAAAAGAAATTGCTTGTGTAGTAGATGCATGTTAGTAGTAATGCAATACCCATCCAATATTGAAATCGTAACCAATTTCTGCAACTAAAATATTTTAAGCTATTACAGAATCAATAATAATTTTGGTAAAATACTTAAGTGACTTTTACACTTCTAGGTATTAATAATAAAATTCTGCATTATTTACTAGATCCGGAAAACGCTTTTGTCTAACAATACCTATACAAATTGCAAAGCATACGGATACTTCACGAATATGAGCAGATTTTTGTCTGAAAAAGTTAAAAATGCATGTTAAAGTTAAAAGAGTAGGTAGTCTTAATTAGGACTAGTTATCAGACTACTTAGTAAACCTCCAACTTAGTCACAAATCAAAATAAAGTAACTCAAAAAACCCAGTACATATTAATTAAACGTATAGTTACAATAAAAACGTCCCAAGTCGTGGTATCATAGTAATCTCGATCTAATTCACGCGGAGCGTCTGTGGATGTGGATTATCAGCATTTCTCGTTCGGGCAGAGTTTCTGCTGAGTTGGTGGAGTGTAAATCGTAACCTGCCCGACAGAGCGACGCCAAGTCTGCGGCACCCCGCGCCCCGCGCCGCGCAGGTGACGGCCCTTAGTGCTGCACTCGTATCGATTACAATTTCCCGTTTTGGATTTTGTTTAGGAAGTAAAAAAATGGCACTACTGATTTCACACTTTACAAATGATAATTTTAGCCTAATCTGCCTAATTGATTCCTGTTTAACTAGTAGTAAATATTCTTAAATGAATGCGATGGATGGATGCGGTTGGTTCAAGATCGGTCCGCTTCGGGGGAGGCCTATGTCCAACAGTGGACTTCTTCCCGCTGATATGATGATGAAGTAGTCTTCAGTTAAATTGGACTTATCTAAAAAGCACGCCCACTCACGAGATAAAAAGCATAAGCTGTAGTTATTTGAACGAAATTGCGCACTAGACGTGGCACGTGTATTTCAGACAATAGATTATTTAAAGGAACTGCACAGTCAACAATAGTACCGCGAGAGAAATATACGAGAAACTTCGTAATGCAAAATGACAGGAGATAAAATTATTGCCCGCGAATTATTGTTCTGGCCAATATTGTGGATTTGATTTGCACGCAATGTCAAATTTACGTGCATTTTGAAAATTATCTTGGGGAGAAAATTGGAAATAACTCAGGAATATTTAACTATTGACTGGACCAATTAAGTATTTGGATTTGACACCGATTTATTAACTAATAATCCATTTTTAGAGGAAGACGAACAATTGTCAATCTTTTGCGATAAGTTTGCGTGTCTTGTGGTAATAAGTATATTGGTTTGAAAATATTTGGATTGACGCGCAATTAATATTTAGTGGAAGACGAGTCTTACGTCAACATTTGTCATTTTACAGTGGAAACTGCCGCGTGCGTCAGTGCTGAGATATTATGTGCGAATAAATCATAATTCTACGAGAATCTCAATATTTTTTGTACAATTTTGATACCGATGCGGTTTGTGTACGTCTATTGTATTAACCAAGATAATATCACAAAAGGTTATTTTATACTGTACCTATAATATTTTTATTAATTCACACATACTAATTTATAATGCCGAAGTGAGCTATCCTTCTTAAAACTAAATTGGAACATCGACAAATTTGTATAGACAAGAGGCCATCACTACAAAACCACGATAAATCTGTCGCATATTCAGCGATGTAACTGACTTTCTCTCAGTGTGACTCATTGCTCAGAATAAGTGCGTTCTTAATATGTGATGTGGATAATTGGCATACTATCCCGAAATAAGACCCGCATAGAATAAGCTTGAATTAACAGTTTCAGATTGTACCTCGGGATTATCTCGTGCATTTCGCATTTTGCGTGATACGTTTTTTAACTGATCATAGTAAAATATTGATGCCAGAGATCTTATTAAGATAGCTGGGACCGATTTTTTTGGTATAGAAGTATAGACAAATATTAGAAGTTTTATTACGCAATGGAGAAATTTGATTAAATGGATATCAGATTTTTGTAGAGAAAGTATTTATCGTTTCATTTTTTTTTATTTAGATTGGTATTTCTGATGTGTTACTTTGACACATAAATTATCACATATTTGCAAGATTAACTTCATTAAATACTAAAATATTATCTCTGAATGATAGTTATAATTTGTTAACGCAATTTATTGTATAAACATGACTTAGAAATGACGTTTGTTAAATAGCCCTCCGAGGCCCTTCAAGACCTTGACCTCCTTTAAATGTAAACCTTTTTGGTGACGCGATAAATTTTTGATAAACTTAGCTATAAGTTGTCAATAACTTATTTAATAACGCGGAAAGATAGTGAAGTATTGACCTGTGATAAGAAAAGCGATAATGCCGATATTATGAGAAAATTAGACAGACCATGTAGGTAGCTGTTATGTTCTTCCATTCTGAATAAAACTGTGAGACAAGATTTAAGATATCGTAATATTCTCGATTTGAAATTTGCAATTGCAGCCTGTTTTCTTTTATAATACGAGTGCTTCTATTATGGATGATTATTTTAAAATAGATTAGGTAAGCATGCAATAATTGGTTGATTTAATTGGTCACTTAAACAAGGTACACACATACTTAAATTTTATTGATTTAGCTGCAAGTACATTCAATGTGTAATTGGGCTTGGTTGCGTATGAAATACCTACTTAATTGATTTCAGAAATACTGTATGCGGAACAGATTATTAACCTTTGGGAGATTATGCCATTTTTCCTGTCGTCGTTTGGCATTTTGTTCATTATAAAAGTTTTGGCATTGAAATTTTCAAAACGCCTGATTTGCTTAACAGCTATATTGGAGCACTAGACCACTTGCTTCTACCTGCTATTCTTTCATCATCAGCTTTCAACAGTCCACTGCTGGACTAGGCCTCTCCTTTGAAAGGAGGAATTGGCCTACTAGTACTAAACCACGCTGGCCAAACGGGTTGGTATAGGGTTTGTATCAAGTTTTCCTTCTCTTACAGTGCTGTTCTCTGTATAATAATTATGCTCCCTCTGTCGGCTCTTACGACACCCATGGGATGATATGGGGTGGTGACATTCCGTATTCATAATCCGTCACCACACGGACGCTGCTATTCTTTACTACTTAATATATAAATCAGTGAAGAGCCACCAGCATATAATTTTGTATTATTATCTTATTCTGTATTATTAACGGCCGGTTTCAATTTCCGATCTATCCATTGATTTGGTTAAGAGAGATACATAATTATTTAACATAAGCTCCACACAAAATATGTCAAATATACCGTAAATGCAGCAATTTAAACTTTCGTAGTAATTTGAAAATATTTTAAATTGTCTTTCGGGATATATACCACGTACCTTTGCGCTTGCAACAGTGCCGAAATATCGGTTACTCTAAACAAAGGTACAGTCGAACAACTTCTCGCTCGACCACCATAAGGGCGAGAATCGCTCAGCAAGACGTCGCGTCGTCGCTTCCAGTGCTACTTTACACGCACATTGACACTCGTATACAAAAGCAGTTTCTAGTGTACCTCGACTCTATGAGCGAGCCAAGGGATTTATTTTCAAACTGGTCCAGCGCCGAATTGTTTGATTATACGTGGTATATATCCCGAAAGCCAATTTAAAATACCGTAAATGTGTTAGGTACTACTCAACTCATATAGTCAAACTGCTCTAGAATTTTACCTACTTAAGATAGTGTTAGTAAGCTGTTAATTAATACATGAGTCACGTATTATAATTGTCTCTGGCTAACCTTGCAGTCGTCAGCTTTGAATGTCAATTGGCGTCTGGCGTTTGACTTTAGTTCACAGTATGATCTGATATCAGATAATGGAATGTGCGATAAAACTACTAGTATTAGTCACGTTTCGCCCCTCACTTCTATTTGTTTCCCCTTTGTTTTAATATTGTGGGTAGAGATTTTGTCAGTTGCTGGGAATTTTGTAGTCGCTTGCAGCCGTTTTGCTTAGGTATACTGGTAATTTTGAGAGCAATTATACAACTATAACAAATAAAAATTGTGAGAATTTGATATCTACAATGGTTTTAGATTTTATTCTATGTTTAACTTTCACATTCTATCTAGTTACCTACTGTATAATTTTGTTTAGGACATTATCCTTTTTAGCGCCTTCGAGTGGATTGATATCCACCGCTGAAAATAATATTTGAGAGGATTGCAAAGTAATCTATTTCACGATAGTTATTTTTTTATTTTCAATATTAGTTTCTTGTTTTTAATTGTACTTCAATTATCAAACCTCGAATAGAAATAATACTATTTTCGCGGCATTTCAATTAATTTATGTCCTATACATATATTGATCTTGATTGTCACAGATTGATTTTTTTTGGAATCTACTCGTATTTCCGAATGTGTCACTGGTGTCACTCTAGCCTTATCCAGGTTACATTCTAGACTTTCGCCTTGGCCGAGGTTGGCTAGTCTAATCAGATTTCATAAAATATCAGCTTTATATCTTACAATGTCTACAATATCAGTATGTATTCCATATTCTACTCGCAATCTATCCAAGGTCTTTTCAAATCAACATCATATTATTCGAGATCACATGTTCAAGTGCATGTTAGAAGCATTAACAGCGCACACGTTTTGCAACAATGTTAATTCATCTTCTTTTGATCAATATACCTAATGAAGCTGCCATATGTATATATATATCTGTATCTATACTTTTTTGTATTAGTGACTGACTGACAGTCAACGCATAGGTAAAACTATTCGGCGCAAGAAGCTAAAATAGGGCATGTACCTATGTATGTTCCTTGGAGGCCGTAGAGGTGCACTAAGAAGGGATTTCCTGAAACTCCCACGAGATCGGGCAGAAGCGGTAAAATAAAAAAAATATGCAGGCGTAGCTGCGAACATCCTCTAGTAGGTTAACTAAATGAAAAGAAAGATGAAATACCTTTCTATTTGCCCCGACGTTTCGGCATGGGTTACACCAGCCGTGGTCACGGGATGACTGATGTCCGTCAGGTATTTCATCTTTCTTTTCGTTTAGTTAACACGATTCAGACCCGTTACATAATCATTAGTATGTGTACAAATCGTGGTAGTTTAAAAGTAGGTATCCTCTAGTAGTCTAGTAGGTATTTATATAATTAACTTACCCGTGGAATCTAGTAGCCTGTCATTGTTACGGAAAATGTTGATGCCCGCATTAAAATGCTGATCTATTCGTTGTCAGTAATAATTATCATTCGAATTCTGATCGCTATTCGAATCACGATTTGATGACACATTGATAAGACCGCATTAAATTTTAATGTTTTATGTTCTTGCTATAGGATGGGAGAAACAATTCCACTAGGGGTATGTAATTTTTGCTATAGCACTTCCAAATAAAATGAGCAATGATGAATTATTGAAATGCTGATATTTGAATTGATTGTTTTAAAAATAATATTCATCATAGTCAAGAAAATAATTGGAACGGGGAAAATACTTAATAAGCATAATGGAAGTGATATTAAATTGCAGCGATTAAAAACTGTGTCTCCGTTCTTGCATTGCAACAAGGCATTAAATAAAAAGTAAGTGTAGAGTAAATTATTAATCTATAAGCGTCACACGCTGTGACCTTAGTAGAAAAAGGATAACTTAGGCGAACAAAATAACCGGCATCTTAAGCGGATGATGATGAGTGGCTCGGGAGTTTTACGATATCCAATAGGTTTTAAAAGAGATCTTACTCTTTAACGAATATTTTCAATATTCGAACTATAGATAGATCTGTAGATTTTAGATTCGTGTTTGACATATTTTGTATGGAGCTTATGTCAAAAACGAGTCTAAAGATCTATCTAAAGTTCGAATATTGAATTTCGTAGTAAGTCTTGGTTTGCCGCCCAGCAAATTTTTGTCGCTGCCGATTTTCGAAGCGCTATGTCGAAGTTGGCGGGATTTTTTCCACCATGACAGGGTGATAATAAATCGAGTTTCGGATGTCACGGGTTATAAAGCATAGGCGTCGTCGGTTATCGAGTGATTCCGGTGAGGCGGGTCTCGCAGTTCTTTGGCGCAAATTTATTCATACGGGGGACCGACCTCTTAGCTCGCCTGTTATTTAGGGCACACTTCCTTTACGATTGTTGGCCATTTATTATTAGATGCGTAGTGCTATTTTAAATAGTATTTAGTTAGGATTTGGAAAGAAAAAGAAAATACATTTTACTTTTTATAGCTTCATGCGAAGGAATTCTTTTTATCCAAAGGGAGATAAAGACATTGTATTGCCTGTTTTTAAATTTAATGTGTACTGGCTGTCGTTTGGATCGTCTGGATACTGCTACGTTACGTTTTAATGAAAAATCAATACAAATAATTAAAATTAAAGCATCTACTTAATATTTTGTTATGTATTTGTACCATGTTTTGATTAACTCTATGAATGATTCCTGTCCCCGAAAGAGAAATCTAGATTTATTCTTTCTTATTTACCGGCTAATCTTCGAAGTAAGTATTTAGACCGATTTGACGTATTTGTCATTAGCATAACTGATAAATGACGCGGTTGAAGCCACGGACGGAGCCACATCTTAATACGACAGTAGGATAAGATTTTTTGTTCTTTTCATTGCACTTCTTTATAGAATACCTAGTAGAATCTAATATCATGTTATTTAGTTTATAGTAGGGGAGCCCACGATGCTAAATTGGGATTTACTCGAGCGTCAAAGAGACCTATTGGGTTGCAAAGCTTAGATGATAAAAATTTAAATAATATATAAATTTTCATTGGTGTGGGGAGCGGCTACAGACTTTCAAAATTTTTAAAAAGCTATTGCCTTTGTACCTCCAGATAATCGTCAGGTTAGTAAGCACGTCTTAGACGTTAGAATAAAGCATATATTATATCTTAATCTGACGCACTTGAGTGTTTCAAAAGGGCGATTCACTAATTCACCTTTTGTAGGTTCACTTAACATCCCCTTAGAAAATCTGACACGCTCGATTAATTTTATTTTTTTGCATTTTGATATCTTACCTCCATTATGCAAATGATCAGATTAACATTCCTACTTTATTAAAATACGTAGGACATGGATGCTATCAATATCTGACGCGCTCGAGTAAATCCCGAAATCCTTTCTTGGGCTCCCCTACTATGTTGTGGTATGATAATTACTCTCCATGCTATGTTTTAAAACCCGTTAAACATATGTCCCCTCCTAAGGCTTAGATAGGTATAGATACCTTAATAAATAATTACGTTAGATGCATAAATTAACAAAGTGGGAATTTAAAGAAAAACATGTTATTCATGTAATTCCCGCTTTATTATGATAACGGAGAGGGAAGGATCAAGGAAGTCTTGAGTTCGATCACCTCGATTACTTTAGCAAGAATTAATAATATACATAACATAACTTCACGCCTGTAATCTCCAAAGGGGTAGGCAGGGGCATATTACACACCCACACTTCGCCAGTTATGTTTCGGTCCTAATGTAACAGGGGGCGAGCCATCTACCGGGTACATTGTTAAGCGAGCGTTAGTTAACATTTTTAATACCCACATAACTTCGAAAAGTCAGAGGTGTGTGGGGCAACTGGGTATCGAACCCGAGACCATCGTTGCGGCAGTCCATTACGTACACCACTGGGCTATCGCCGATTAAGTAATACAATAAAACACAAACTTGTGTTTAGATTGTTTGTGTTTACACCTATGGAGTTGTGGTTTAAGATAATTGTTTGATTCGAGTCTGAGACTTCTTCGTGTCGATCGCGATACAAGAATTATTCTTAGCACGGAAGAAAAATACTGAAAGTCAAGAAAGGCTTGTCTTTGGTATCGTAGTTGTGTGCTAGTAGGTTTTCATGTGCTCGGCAATTACTAGTAGCAGAACTGATGGGAATATAGACGGTGGAAGGGGACGCCTGCGGTCGTTTCAGAACTGGCTGATTCAATGTTTTTCTCTGTTTAGGTACGTGAACGTCAAAAGCTAAGACAGCAAAATTCCTGCTCACCTCTATGTTGATATGCAGATGATAGACCGCTTTTTGTTTGATTAATTGTTTGTACTTAAGTTTATTTGCATCTCAACTCACCGATTTATGATAGTTTACGACTTATTTCGAAAATGGCGTGATGGCTGTTAATTACAGAGAAATGAAACTAAATAGTACTAATTATATTCTATTCAAAGTTAAGAAAATATTTTTAGCCTGTGCTCAGTGGCCGTAAAAAGGTTTGAAGCTCGAATATTCAAATTTAAAAATAGAATTCTGATATTGGCCGCTGATTAAACGAATTCAGTTACGGCCTTCCAGCCAATGACTGAAAGATTTCGGTTCGTGCAATATCTTTGTCTGAAGTAATATTGCAGTGGATAGGGTATAAAAAATGGGTTTGCCTTGCGACGGCTGGTGTGAGGGGCAGAGAGGCGCGGGGGACGAGGCACTTGTTGCATGAAGGCGGGGCGGCACGCCCAACGCCCATTCAACCACGTGTGTCAATGAAGTTTTCATAACCAACATGTGATCCCAGACTCGGCGTACGTACAGAGCAATATCAGGTATTGCTTTCGGCTAAGTACGCTGAATAAAGTAGGGGATTCTTATGAAACTGCCTAAGAAAATTAAATCAAATATCATCCTTTCTGTTACTTATTGTACTGAGATTTTCATGAAAAAATATAAGCTTTCATATTTATTGTTCCAGAAGTTTTTTCTGACACCTATGAAGAAATGTTTACAACGTTTGTTTTTACGTAGTTTCATATGGTAATTGGTTAATAAATAAAACATCGTCATGCGACCCGAAAGGCCCTATTCGAAAGTTAAAATATCGATGACTCTATAGAGTTGTTACTCTATATACCTAATAGGAACGTAATCTCTACAATTACAAAATTTTAATAAAACGTTGCTTGCACATAAGTAGTATAAATGCCGGCAAACTTCTTGAACACTACGATAGACCAAAAGAGCTGCGCAGTAGCAATTTTACGTACAAAAATGTCTCCTGCGCATGCATATTCCTCTATGGTAGTGTTCAAGAAGTTTGCCGGCGTTTATATCAAAAAGATACCTTATGTAATAGATATGATGTAATGAATTCCGATGAATATAAAACGAAACGGAATAGATTAACAATAAGTTATGCCAGACAGCAGTTGTCCGTGTGGTGACAGATTAAGAATACGGAATGTCACTACCCCACATACGACACCCATGGGATGCCATGGGTGTCGTAAGAGCTGACAGAGGGAGCATATCATGCAGAGAACAGCACTGTAAGAGAAGGAAAACTTGATACAAACCCTATACAAACCCGTTGGCCAGCGTGGTATAGTAGGCCAATTCCTCCTTTCAAAGGAGAGGCTTAGTCCAGCAGTGGACTGTTAAAGGTTGATGACGATGCCAGACAGCAATGAATCATGAGTTTTGCCGATTCGTACCTCTTACTAAGACGATAACTGACATATGAAGTCTCATTTCTTACTAAACCGCGATTAGTCTCACTACTATTGTAAACGCGATAATCTGTAAGAATGAATGGATGGATACTTGTAACTCTTGCACTCAAAAAGTACCAACCACATTTTGATGAAACTCTGAATTAATATAGCCTACAATTTAGAATAGCGCTTAGACCTTTTGACGTGATACAGTAATCCCGTCAAAACGTAGATATCTTGAAATTGAAAAATACAAAAATTTATTACATGAAAACATTTTCAAAGATTTTGCTTATCAATAAGGCTGTCTATAGAGACATTTAACTAGGGACCTTTTCATGTACAAACATCTATCGTAGTTTTAATCACTTTATAGTGTTCTGAACAATGTGCCAGGTCCGTGTGGTGACGTATTAAGAATACGGAATGTCAACACCCTATATCATCCCATGGGTGTCGTAAGAGCCGACAGAGCATATTATGCAGAGAACAGCACTGTAAGAGAAGGAAAACTTGATACAAACCCTATAACAACCCGTTTGGCCAGCGTGGAATAGTAGGCCGATTCCTCCGTTCAAAGGAGATGCCCAGTCCAGCAGTGGACTGTTAAAGGCTGATGATGATGATGATAACTGGCAAAAACGTTCTATTTCTAGAATTCACAATGGAAAAACCCAGATCCTTTTCCTAAATCAGCTTATAATAACGAAACTGCAAATACGAAAGGTCTTACTGAATTTCTACTTAAAACCACGGCCCAACCCTATCAACAAATCATCTCAACTACCCAGATTCCCTAAAGTACTAAATAAACAAATAAAACTCATCAGAAATCAAACGACATCTCACTATAGCGAGCGCTATAAACGCACAAAATATAAGCTGTTCTAATTTGTATCGTCATAATCGCTCCGCATTTGGGGATACGCAATAAAATCATAAAATCGTTAGGGGCGTGCTTCGGTCGACAGTTAACAAGTAATCCAATTTCGTCGGCCGACATCGACATGAATGCTAAAAGCTCTACAAAATTACTGTACACATTCTGAAGAGTATTTTTTGTCGGACTTAAGATTTTGGTGGTGAGATAAGTGAGTTGGAGTGCTATTCTTGTCTTCTGTAGACGTTCTTTGATCATAAAGTTCAGGTTTATAGTAGTACTATATTAAGGTACGAATACTTTGGACGTACCTACATGTTTTATATTCAAACCGGTACTTGAAATTTGCAAAAACATTGTTGAAAAGGGAACATTTCAAGAATATTTAAAATTAATTCTAGAATTTGCAATATATTAAGTATGTCCGGTACTTTAAGCTCAACGTAAGTAATAAAATGCCAATTGCTATCAACCAAATAGACTGCTACTTATCTTTAACTGTAGCACTGATAATTTTGACACACAAGAGACCCTGTCAAGCATCATTCAAACCTCTTTATCAGGTGCTAGTTTAAGCGACTTGCCTCGTTTCTCACAACATTCGGCGCAACCGAGTGGTGTGGGATCGATCACTAAGCCGTATAACATTTTGTATGATTTATAAATTACCTTATACTTGTATTGCTGAGTTCTGTACGTTGCTTGAATATTTGTAAATTTACTCACGCTACAGGATTTATTTTTAGTTAAGGAGTTGCCTTTTACTTTTAAAATATCAAAATCGGTTAATCCATTGTAGGATAATTATTATAAAGGAATACATACATCCTAATAGTTGTAATAAATGCGTTTAATTGTTTAACCTTCTTTCACCGACGATATTATCGTAAGATTTCAGTGTGTAGAAATAGGTATGAAGATAAAGAGTGACCCAGACAAGCTATTCCCACGATATCTGACACCCACGCGGGTAGGGCCTTGGACGAAGTCTAGTAATATTTTTTATTTAAAAAAAAAGGAACTACCGCACTAGGACTAAATCCTGTGTCGCGGGAGACTTTACAAACATACAACTAACGGACACAATGAACACCCAGACTCGAAACAACAGTTTATGAATCACACAAAGTGTTGTCTCGTCTGGTGATCGAACCCTCAACACTCGGCGCAGTGTCAAGCGGCGAGGCGGACGTTTAAACCACTACGCCAACCGTGTAGTCAATATTTAAGTAACAGTAACTTTTGCAATAGGAGCGATCAAATTAGGTAAAGGTCATTACTAAATATAAATTTTTTCCTCAAATGAAATTTCCAACCACTTAATCGTCCATACACGTGGCGGCACATCTTTACGTAACTAATTAACGTCTACTATTATCCAGTTACAAGGTCTTTAGCATAATATTGAACTGTAATTAGTTTTAATGTTTTAATACGTCAATCAGTAAATTGTTTCCCTGTTCATTTCGGTTGATATTTTGAGTAATCTGGTAGTATTGACTGCAATGATTGTGCATTAGGGTTTTAATGATAAACTAGTTGCTAATTTTGCCACGCATAACACTTTGATTGAAAATTATTTGCTCGATGTAAGTACCTACTTAACACGAAAAAAATTGTGAGACCTACAGACAGTTGTTTCTATGGTTTTGTGAGGCTGTCTACAAAGCTTCCTACTTCAGGGGCATTTGTGATATACTCGTAATATTTAATAGATCGCATTTATTCAAAGAAGTTTCGCTGCCCGTTACTTTTCCAAAATATGTAGTACAAAAATTATAATTATTACAAGTAAGCCATTGAATTTCTAGTATAGCAGGAGAACCAAAGTCACCGACATAGCTCTCCGAATAGCCAGGCTGAAGTGGCAATGGGCAGGGCACATAGCTCAAAGATCCGATGGCCGTTGGGGCAGCCGTGTTCTAGAGTGGCGACCAAGTACCGGACGACGCAGCAGGGGTAGGCCTCCCACAAGGTGGACCGACGATCTGGTTAAGATCGCGGGAAGCGGTTGGACGCCGGCGGCTCAAAATCGGTCTGTGTGGAGAACCTTGGGGGAGGCCTATGTCCAGCAGTGGACGTCTCTAGGCTGACATGATGAAGCCTATAGTTCCCCGAATAAAATATTAAAAATCTTCATTATTTTTTATTCAAAGAATATTCCATATTCAAAGTCATGGTAACAAAAAACTTGGAAAGTGTCCTGAACTTAACGGTTTGACTTTAATAAGACAGGATAAATATTCTAAGAAGGGGCGGCAGTCACGTAAATCTCAAGAAAATTGACATCCCTAATTATGTTGGCACTCATTTAAATAACTGATCAAACTCTCTACCAAGCTGTCAAACAATAAAGAGCTACGAAGTACTAGCAACTTATTGGATATGCGCCGTTCATCCAACCGACTTATATTGGACGCGAAAATTCTGCCGCAACTTTTTAAATTGATAGCATTTCATTTTTTTGCCCACAAATTGAGATTCAACAAGCCAATTCGAGAAGAACTATAAGATTGACAAAACTTTAAGGTGACGAAATAATATTGGATGGTTTGTTGAATCTTCGGTGAGCTGAATAATGCGAAACACGAAAGCTTAATATCAAATAATCGAGTTAATATTCGATTGTTTGATATTTGTTTCTAACTTTAATAAATTAATTCGTTGTGTTTTAGGTTGGTTTTTATTATTATTACGCATATAAATGTTGATACGTCTGAGATATTATCATTGTAGGTACCTACCTAATTATTTATGTGTAATATTAAAATGAGAATTAGTAAATTTACATTCAATAACATTCTTATATAATAAAAAACTTTAATAATATTTACTATTTTTTGCTATATGTAATATTATGTAAACATATTCCATTTTGCTTTTTATCTTTTAATAAATTGTGCGATGTAATTTTCCTACTATTGTAATTAAGGATGCGAGTGAAGTTAAAAATCGTTAAGCACAAGGCATTTAAGATTACGAGGTTGTAGATACTTTTTATTGCAGTTGATAGTTGCATTAAAATAATGAACCATTGTCGCGAGTCAATTCAGTTATGGAAATGTAAATCTTAATACTGTAATAAAAATTCAGAAATAAATGTATAATTCATCACTCATCAGAGAGGCCATGCGGCAAATATTTAAAGTATTTACCTATAAGGCAACACCGAGAGGTGGATATAAAAAAAGAGCAAAGGAGCTTTTTATTAAGTAGAAGGGCGGGGAAGAATATAATGAATAAATTCCGTGTAAGGACCCTCCTAACGCAATTGAAAACTTTTAACAAGTGCCGGGAAATCGTGTGTAAAGGTGGGTCCCGTACCTAATTACGTAGCTAGCCGAACGGAATACCGGATGAGTTCAGAAATTTAAACGATGTCTGTTGGCGCCCGCTGCCCGCCCGCCGTCGCCCTCACACTTTATGAAAATCAGCTTGTTAATACAATCGGCCGCTGTTGACCGATGAGTTCCGACGGCGCGGGGTTTACTCGCTACGAGCCGAATATAAAATTAACGAAGTGTGCATTTGTCCTCCCAATCGTATTATAATAATAAAAATATCTCACTCGATTTGCACAACACTCCGTGAAATAAAACCCCCATTACGTAATTGCGCGCCAAATGAACAGTTAAATCACGTTTCGGTACTTTTTAAATCGAGTTTCTCGATCCAAGATTTTTACCCCCCATTAACTTTCTTTCGTGTCCGAGTATTAAAAAATTAACAAGATTTTTTCCACCGCCATCTCACCGTCTGCGTAGGACGTATTCATTCTTTTGTAACCCTAAAAAACAAGTCATTACCGAAGCGGGTTTAATTCAGCATCGTGTTCTGGAGATTTTTTCGTGATATTTTATTATTCGGAGGCGATCGTTCGTCGCGGCGCGACGGGCACCGTTTACGCTAAAATGATATGATTAATTACTAGCTCCGGTCTCCCTCATTAGCGCACAAATACGATCGCTCAATGGTGAAATTGAATCACGAGCCCGAACCACGCTCAATCGGACTCTAATTATGATTATTATTCATATATGAATAAGCGCCACCAGTTTTGTGCTATACTTTTTTATTATGGCTTTTCCTGAGCGAATTGAATTTGACAATGATTTTTAAATATAAATTTATTTTGAAAGTTATGAACATTAAATATTTTTGCTAAAGGAGAGGATACATATATTGCGCTACCAATACTAAATATGGTAGGACAAAGGTCAGTTAACTTAAGGTTAATAAGCAACTTGCTTTTTGTACCACTGAAAATGTGTACTTATCTAAAATTTTATGACGATCGGTTTAGTAGGCAATTAACGTTTAAGGCGTTAGAAATAAACTAAATATTATTTAAGTATTCATTTGAACTTTTTTTTAGTAAATAGCGTATCACAAAATATAGATTACGAGTAACGAGGTTGAAATTAAAAAAAATATATCTCGTTTTAAAAATACAACCAGCTCGTTTTTATAAAATAACTTAGAATATATGAGATGAAATCACATTGTCATCGGTAGGTATAAGATATCTTAATACAATTCCAGTAATACGTCGTGTGAAAGGTTCGAAAAAATGTCACGCGTATCAAATTCTGTGGTTTACAGTAGCGAGAAATTATTCATAGGCTAATATAATTTGCAAACAAACGATATGGGTGTACACCTAAGACTTTTTTCTGCTCTTACATAAATAAAGAAGGCATCACGTCTCATAATCCACGTACAGAGACACGTAAACATGAGTGATGTACTTATCTTTTGTAATACCTAATGTCGTAAATATGAATGTCACAAGAGCTCCCGCCTTTACTGCAGATTTTCGGGGCCCCATCGAATATACAGAAACTACATTTTTTGTGGTTCTGTTTTTAGGTACAGTCGTAAAAGGGAGAATTCATTTACGCTCTGATTTTTCTTCATATTATTTGGCTTATGAATAGAGAAAAGTTGGCATTGCTAGTACCACTCCATTTTATATTCCGAGTACCCCACTCGATATAAAAATGTATACACATCAGACAAAAGGAAAATTATGCAAGAACAAATACGATTGCGTCAAGTACTGCCTAATAAAACGCACTTTCGCCCGCACTATGCTGATTTATTAAAAATATACGTCGAGCGACCACCCTAAGCCGGGGTAGGCGAGCGATCTGGTAACCCACATTGTCAAGAATATGGAATATAAATAATACAAAAGTATATCTATTTAAGATTTTCTAGGAACCAAGCAATTAGTAATATTTTTTGATAATTCAATTTAAGAATCTACTTACCTACTTACTATTTTTCTAAGTACTGGCAACATTTTACGATTTTAAATAAAGAATGCCTCAGGAACTACAACTAAAATATACGTAAAGACTAAAGACAAGTAGATTTCTTTGTATTACCAGTACAGCTATATAAAAGTTCGATTGGCCTCATCTTGGCCACTTATCCGCAGAACCCGCTAAACTTCGGCTAGATTACAACTGATACACACGATTTATTACTCGTTGTTAAATTGTTTGCTTATGTATCTATGTACCTATGTCCGTGTAATTTTCTTTGTTTATAGTTTTACGAGGTCTTTGCTAGTCGTATATTAATTTTATTCGCATTTAAGTCAATGATTTTCTCTCTATATTTACTTTTACGAAGTAAAATATATTGAATGGTATCTATATACCTATTTCAATCTGAAATGATTAGTATTTTATTTTACTTTTTACAATTGCACAAAATTCTTATAAAAATATAATTCTTCTAGGTAATAATAACACTGCCGGATGAAAAAGGGGGTAAACAGAAGCGTTGTGGACCCCCTCATAACGAGGTCGTGGAGCTACGTGCCCCAAAACAGAAGACATGCGACGAGGACGGTTTCATCAGGGTGGGGAAAAAGAAGAAGAAACCAACTTGTCGTAACCTTTGTGGTACCGGGTTAGTGGGACAGAACATGCTGCTGCGTCCCGCCGTACCAACCACGCAGTTGTACGTGTCGCGGCTGCATCACTCCACAATGGACGAGGAGGTCGTAGAATACCCACGCCTGAAGACCAAGTGGGCTTTGAGAGATTGGACAAGGCATAACACCAACTTCAAGTCGTATGTGGTGCGGGTGCCGACTCAACATCTCGAGACTTACCTCAAGGAAGAGTTTTGGCCGAAGGGTGTCGTGTATCGGCGTTTTCATGGGAGGTTACGCAATACCATTCAGCGTAACACGAAGCCGTGAACACACTGTTTGTTTTGTAATATTATGTTATTTTATGTATGTTAGTCTATAATCTATGGGTTGTTATTACCTGAAAGTAAATGATTATAATAATAATACAAACCACGTACAGAATCTCTATCTCTATCTATAACGTCACGCCTGTCTCCCATTGGGGTAGGCAGAGACTATGGAACGCCACAATCGCCACATGCTTCGGTTCAAACATACCTCTTTCGCTTCATCGACATTCATTAACCTCGTCATGCATGCGCGTCGGTTATAGGTACTTTTTATTTTGCCCTTTATCAGTAGATCACCTATTTGGTCGGCGTACGTGCGCCTAGGGCGTCCCCTACCGACATTTCCATTTATTCTCGCACGATACACTCCTTTCGTATTTCTTCTTTCATCCATCCGCTCCAGATGTCCAAACCAACGTAACATTCCTTTTTCAATTTTTGTCACTACATCTTCTTTTAGACCACACTTTTCCCGTATCACACTGTTACGCACTTTATCTTTCAAACTTATTCCGCACATACTCCTTAAAGCTCTCATCTCCACAGCATTGATTCTACTTTCATGCTTCGTCTGCCATACCCATGATTCGCTACCATACATCAGTGTTGGCGCCAAAACTCCCTGCAGTACAGCAAGACGAGCCTTACTTGGTATAATTTCGCTACTGATGATGGACTTTAAGGCGCCATTCACACTATTTCCTGCTTTCACTCTCCTTTCAACATCTCCCTCACATTTCCCATCTCTCGTAAACAAAGACCCTAAATACACAAACTCATTCACTTGTTCCACTTTTTCATCTCCTATCATTATGTTATATTCAGTTATACTGTCTTCCCTCTCTATGAGCATGACCTTAGTCTTGCTTACAATCACTTTCATGCCCTTCTTCTTATACGCCTCATTCATTACGGTGACCATCTGCTGTAAATCAGACGCTGACGACGCAAAAAGAACCTGATCGTCAGCGTAGAGCAGGGTCTTAAACACAGATTCACCCATTCTTAATCCACATTCAGACCCTTTCAGATCGGTCAAACAACTGTCCATGAATAGATTGAACAGCCAAGGAGACGCTACACATCCCTGTCTAACACCACGATCAATGTTAAACCAGTCCGTGTAGGCCCCGTTTATTCTGACACAGGCACTTGAATCCCTATATAAGGATTCAAGTGCCCGTATCAGACTGCTGCTCACTCCATACACAGAAAGTGTTGACCAAAGTTCATCCCTCACCACTAGATCGTAAGCCTTTTCCAGGTCAATAAAGGTGCAGAAAACCTTCTGGTGTTTACTTAAGGTTTTCTCTGAAATGCACCTTAAGGAAAAGACTTGATCCGTACATCCCATTCCCTTTCTGAATCGCGCTTGCACATCCCAAATTTTACTATCCGTTTCAGAGATCACTCTTTCAATCAGTATCTTTGCATACAATTTGCCAACAACACTCAGGAGGCTTATACCGCGATAATTTTTGCATTCCTGCTGTGACCCTTTTCCCTTGTACAGTGGCACAATTACGGCCTTGTTCCAGTCACCTGGTACACGACCGGACCGCCAACATTTATTGAAAAGTAGGTACAGCAGGCTTGCGGTGACGCCTTCGCCTACTTTGAGCATTTCAGCAAATATTCTGTCATATCCCGCAGCTTTACCCGCTTTCAAACTTTATACACGGCTCAATTCTCAGCTGAGCAGAACGGTCAGCTTAATGGGCTAAAATAACAAAGAAAATATAATTACCTTTCATATGTATCCATCGGCGGCCCATTCCACCCCCTCCAGGGTCCAAACAATCCGGATTACCCTATCTATATCACAAGCTTCCACCTAGCTTAGCACTAAAGCCTACACTAACACAATTGACTGCAACAACGATCGGTAACCGTCCTTAACACTAAATAAAACTCTAACATTAGTTAACATGATAAAAGAAACAAAAAAAATCTCTACAATGCGAAGTAACAAATAGTAGAAAAAGTGGGGGAAAGAGTGACACCGTTGTGGTGAAGTAAGTAGGTAACTGGTCCAGGGGAGGTGTTGTAGGTCTCAGTGGACCCAGGAGGGGGCGACGGAGTATGGGGTCCTTGGGGCCCCGCCCCCGGAGAGCGTGGTGGGGACTGGTGGCGCCGGCGCCGCGAAATGAGCCCCCGCGCCCTCAGCCTCCGCCGCTAGGGCTCCGTGCTGCTGTTGCTGGGGAAAGTTGAAGTCCAGCGTACCCTCCATACTCAGCTCGTGTTTGATCACCTGTTCAATAAACAATATCTGTTATAAAATAAAAACTGCTTGTAACTTTGCTGGGTGGGACATGGATTTACCCTCTATAGCTACAATAACGAAAACGAAATACTTATCCAATTAATACACTATACTCTGGATAAAAATAATACTAAATACGTATATCACTACGTGTTACAAATATTGTTGCACCTACATCATAACAGTAAAAAGAAATCATCATCATCGTCATCAGCCTTTAACAGTCCAATGCTGGACTAGGCCTCTCCTTTGAAAAGAGGAATTAGCCTACTATACCACGCTGGCCAAACGGGTTGGTACAGGGTGGTCCGTCCGCGTGGTGGCGGATTAAGAATAAGGATTGTCACCACCCCATATCATCCCATGGGTATCGTAAGAGCCGACAGAGGGAGCATATTATGCATAGAACAGCACTGTAAGAGAAGGAAAACTTGATACAAACCCTAAAAAGAAATAAGCAATCAATAATCGAACGAGACGGAATAATTCGAATAATCGTGCGGAGCTAATCGAAATTAGTTGCAGTGGATATCACAGTTGAAACATAATAATATTTTTTTATAATATTAGACTCTGTACTTGTACACAAAATAGTAATAATTATCTTGTCGTGGTATAGATTAAGGAGCATTTAATATTCTGCCGAATTTGCTTAGAACAGAAAGCGAACCTGGGGCTCCAAGGTGAAAGACTTGGATGCAAGCGGGATAAAGCTAGCACGATCATGATCGACCATTTTACGATAAGTATAAACACACATACGATAAGTATAAATACTGCCTCAGTGGTCCAGTGGATAGCGTATGCGACTGCTGATCGGAGGTCCCGGGTTCGATTCTCGGGTCGGGCAAAAGTGTGACTGGGTTTTTCCGAATACCCAGTAGCAGCCCGGAGTCTGGTGATACATACATACACATACATATCGTCACGCCTTTTATCCCCGAAGGGGTAGGCAGAGGTGTATTTCTACACCCACTTTTCGCCAGAAATACTTTAGTCCCACGTAATAAGGGGCGAGCCTATTGCCGTACCGGGCACATTACCAGACTCCGTGCTGCTACTGAGAATTTCGTGACAGAAAAACCCAATAACACTGCCCGACCCAGGAATCGAACCCGGGACCTCCCGATCCCACGCGCACATTTATGCCGCGAGACCAACGAGGCAGTCGTATAGGGTTTGATGTCGAGTTTTCCGTCTCTACGCAAAGATGGTATTTGCATCGTGTTATCCCTTAGTCGCCTCTTACGACACCCACGGGAAGATAGGGGGTGGTGACACTTGTATTCTATGCCGTCAACCACACGGAGTCTGGTGATGTGCCCGGTAATTGCAATAGGCTCGCCCCCTATTACGTGGGACCTAAAAATTCATGGCGAAATGTGCGTGTAATATTTACACCTCTGCCTACCCCTTCGGGGATACTGCGTGAGACTATAAATAAAATAAAAAATAAATAAAACATATAAAATTTACTTAATTTACGATCGTCGACATTTGATCACAATAATCACATCATGTCTGACCCAGAAAAATTTGTGAAGCCATAATATATTCTTTAAAGTTACATACAGGGAAAATGTTGAATAACTTCTGACGACCTGAATACGTCAGTTTGTTACATAAAATTTAAGTAAAATATTTATATAGATATTAGTTACTATCGACATAAGTAACGATTCTATAGCTTGTGTTTAAGTAAGTAATTTAAAGCAATATAACCTTCATCCTTTATATACATACATACACTCACGCCTGTTTCCCCGAAGGGGTAGGTAGAGGCATATTAAACGCCCACTTTTCGGCAGTGTTTTGATCCCACGTAATAGGTGGCGAGCCTGTTGCCGCTTATCGGGATATTTTGTTTGCCAGAGCCTCGTCCGTTGATCGGCAGGTGCACCACTTGCAGGTGAGGTTGGCTTGGGACCCTAAGTTCTTGGTGGGAACCCTATGCACCTTTATATATGAAATGCATATTATTTAATATAACCGTCTATAAAATTAATATGGTGCAAACTGCATAAATCCTGAGATTAGATCTTGTCGTAAAAAATCTAGTAATATTATGTTATAAAACAATAAATAAATAACAAAATACTAGCTAAGTAAATATAGCATTGTCTTATTTTGTTCACACGATTGCTGCACTTTTGGATTTAGGACCCTTGTTTTACACTTATTTGTTTCATTTATATCGAAAGATCAAGAAATATAATTCACTTATAAGACGTAAGTGGATGCTCCTGTTACACAATTCACATTGGAAGGCTAACTAAAGCACTTAATTTAGTAATTAATTAATTGCTTAAGTATTATGTCTGTCTCTAATTACTATTTACAAGTAATTAAGTACAATGTGTAACAGTTGCAGCTCCTTACAAAAATAAAAATATGTACCATTATATTGGCGATTTAAAAGTGTGGCCACGAGTTTTATTGCCCGTTCTTTCTCGTGGTTCTACCTATTGCTTTGCGAACGAGGCAGTAAATGTAAATGTAGAAGCATTAAGTAATTAAATTTTAAAATTGACGATCATAAGCGTCACCTTGTGACCTAGATGAATAAATGATTTTGACTTTGACTTTGGCCTTGAATTTGACTACGAAGTACACGATATTTCAATCACTGTGCGAATCCAATTTTACACCTACAAATTACAAATACTTTGATCGATGTTTTTTAACAGTTTTACCCTATAATATTTTTCTAATTAGGCTTCTAAGAAGTAAGTCTACCCGGAAGTATTATAAAAATTGTAAACAAAATAAGCCATGTTAAAATCCACTTGTTTAAATTGGTACTTGTTTTGTTTATGTATTATTTTTACTAAATATTATGTTTACTTGTTCCTGATCTCTTTATTGAGATACTTTTCTTGTAATTTACTCCAATGAGCTAAGTACGTAACTGCGTATTATTTATTGTATTTGTTTTTAAGCCAACCTACGCTTTTCTATACAAATATGTTTAGCTATAAATACTCTCTTATATCCGTCTTATGGAATGGTCTACTTGTAATGTAAACATGTACATTATACAACCTGAAAGGTTACTTTATAAGTTGCAGTGGTTGCGTCTCGTATGTACAAACAAAATGAGCCCAAACTCGGCATGCCTAGCTCTACTCACATATAAGTACCAGCAAGAGTCATCGAATAACCCTGGAAGGTTACTTCATAAGTTCCAGTGGTAGGCTTACTTATGTACTAACAAAATGAACCCAAACTCGGCATGCCTAGCTCTACTGACATATGAGTACCAGTAAGAGTCATCGAATAACCCTGGAAGGTTACTTCATAAGTTGCAGTGGTTGGGTCTCTCATGTACAAACAAAATGAGCCCAAACTCGGCATGCCTAGCTCTACTCACATATGAGTACCAGCAAGAGTCATCGAATAACCCTGGAAGGTTACTTCATAAGTTCCAGTGGTAGGCTTACTTATGTACTAACAAAATGAACCCAAACTCGGCATGCCTAGCTCTACTGACATATGAGTACCAGTAAGAGTCATCGAATAACCCTGGAAGGTTACTTCATAAGTTGCAGTGGTTGGGTCTCGTATGTACAAACAAAATGAGCCCAAACTCGGCATGCCTAGCTCTACTCACATATGAGTACCAGCAAGAGTCATCTAATAACCCTGGAAGGTTACTTCATAAGTTTCAGTGGTAGGGTCTCTCATGTACAAACAAAATGAGCCCAAACTCGGCATGCCTAGCTCTACTCACATATGAGTACCAGCAAGTGTCATTGAATAACCCTGGAAGGTTACTTCATAAGTTCCAGTGGTAGGGTCTCTTATGTACAAACAAAATGAGCCCAAACTCGGCATGCCTAGCTCTACTCACACATGAGTACTAGCAAGAGTCATTGAATAACCCTGGAAGGTTACTTCATAAGTTCCAGTGGTAGGGTCTCTTATGTACTAACAAAATGAGCCCAAACTCGGCAAGTCTAGCTCTACTTACATATGAGTACCAGTAAGAGTCATCGAATAACCCTGGAAGGTTACTTCATAAGTGCCAGTGGTAGGGTCTCTTATGTACAAACAAAATGAGCCCAAACTCGGCATGCCTAGCTCTACTCACACATGAGTACCAGCAAGAGTCATTGAATAACCCTGGTAGGTTACTTCATAAGTTCCTGTGGTAGGGTCTCTTATGTACAAACAAAATGAGCCCAAACTCGGCATGCCTAGCTCTACTCACATATGAGTACCAGCAAGTGTCATCTAATAACCCTGGAAGGTTACTTCATAAGTTCCAGTGGTAGGGTCTCTTATGCACAAACAAAGTGAGCCCAAACTCGGCATTCCTAGCTCTACTCACATAAGAGTACCAGTAAGACTCATCGAATAACCTTGGAAGGTTACTTCACTAGTACCAGTGGTAGGGTCTCACTAAAACAAATAAAATGAGCCCCAACCTGGCATAACTAGGTCTACTCTTTTATGAGTTCCAGTCGCAACACTTGAATGGGATGGTATACCATCAGTCCTCATAATCTTACCAGAATTCAACGCAAGAAACAAAATAATATCTAAATACCGAAATATATCCTGAATCAACATAATGGAAAAAATAAAGTAATAATGTCCATTTACGTATATAAAAATAAGAAACTTATTTGTACGTAATTCGCACAGCCAGGCCTATAACACATAGATACATATCACAAAAAATTCTAGTCTCAAAGTTATTTAGTTGAACTACATTTCCGCAAGTTACCGTACGTAGTACGTACTGTTGCCGCCGTGTCGCTGTAGTGACGCGATTTTGTACCTACTAATTTTGTAAACGCGTCCTTAAAAGCCAGCGCAATTGTAAGTTAAGATGAGCGTGAGGTTGACTGACTTTTTAATCAACTGTCAAAGTCAAAATCATTTACTCATCTAGGCCACAAAGTGGCGCTTATGAACGTCAAGATTTAAGTTAATTACTTAATGATTCTACATTTACATTTACTGCCACGTTCGCAATGCAATAGGTAGAACCACGAGAAAGAATGGTCACTATATAATATACCACAAATCATCCTAGTGTTATTTTGGAGGTATCCAAGATGTCATACAAAATAAATTAGAGGGTCTTAATCGCGTACAATTAATTTATTTAAGGTATAAATACCTATTTGTTTCCGACGTTTCGCTAGTCTTGCACCGAGCGTTAATCGAACTTAAATAAAGACCAAGTGAGAGTAGGTGCCAAAACCCGCACTTCCACAAGACGGCGCTGAGCTCTCATCAGTCTCTCCGCGACCACGCTCGGTGCAAGACGAGCGAAACGTCGGAAACAAATAGGTATTTATACCTTAAATAAATTAATTGTACGCGATTAAGACCCGCTAATTTATTTTGTATGATGTATACAAATCGCGAAAGTTTAAAATCGATTATCCAAGACGTTTAATGTTGGAGCCTGAGACCCTGTCTATCCTGATTTGATGAAATATTAGCTGTTCCATAGAGCAACTGCCGTCTGACCACCGCAAGCCATACGAATAGCAATATTCCTTGGTTTCGACCAGTGTCAATATTTTCAATATACCGACTCCCCGTAACCACTTTCAAAGATCTTCATGACAGTCAGGACCGACGGCTTAAGGTGTCTCGGAAGCATAGGACAAGCGACGACTACTTTTCTTACCTATCTACTTATCAAATAATGAACCATCCATCTCTCTTACTTCATCCACGTTGCAGTCGAAGCCGTGGTCTAAGGTCTCTATATTGAGGTCCTCCGCGAGGCCCGTGTTTAGGGCTCCCATGATTTGCCCCATGACGGTTGTGGGGCCCATAGCTCCTGTCTGCACCATCATGCCGCCGTTCATCAGCGCTGCGTCCGATGTCGTCACCATCTGCGTCTGACTGTTCTCCACTAGAATAAAAAATGTAAATGTAAGTGAATTTAATTCTAAAGTGATAAACAGTATTAAATATTATCGGGACTTAGGACGCTTTCAGATTAGGCAGTTGGGTACTGCAGCCGGATTGCTGACCAGTACCGTAACTAAGGCTGTGCCTGTGCGCAGTCAGGGCTGACCCTGAATTGGTGCATAAGTAGCCCTCTTATCACTTATTATAGGGTGCAGTTATTGAGGCTCGCAGCGGGCATAACTATAGATGATGGTAATGATTGGCCATACAAAAATTATTGCGCTTGAGGAGTGCGGTGCTCGTCTATAACTGGACTGCTTCAATATGATCTTGCGTCGAGTATCGCGAAAGAATATACGTAAATTGTGCATAGTCGTACGGCAGCATTAGGCCGCGAGCACTTTGGACACGTTTTCGTACGAATTTTACTCGTGCGTACACGTACGAACACATACAAATGATCCCGATATTTCAAACTTACTATAGGAGCTTATATGTAGTTCAGACGTCCGAAAACAATCCGAACTTGTTGGGATTTCAAAACACATTCGTACGTTTTAACATAAGAAATGGATGTAGAAAAGTGAATTAAACCTGATTCACGAACATAAATGTTTGTGGGACCAAAGTGATTCTATAAGTAATGTTATAAGTCTTCCAAGATATGATGAAATTCACCAAAATCGTGTCTTTTTAAATATATTTCACGCACCAATTCGGTTCTACGATAGCGACGACGCCACCGCAGTCTTCAGGTGATAAGAGAATTGTCGTGAAGATACAGATTATTCATCGCGCTCCAACCAAAGCAGACTTCACGAATCCGATACCTATCACTAGAACACTGCTCATTTGACTAATAAAAACGTATACAGTGTGCGCACTCAATTCGTACGTCTACGATCGTACGTATACTGTACGATGCGAATTCGTGTCCAAAGTGTGCGCGGCCATACGGCTGTTATTCGGCACCAACCGTCTTATATGAAAGAGCCGTTACTCTGCATGTTACGCTTTCGCGACTAACAATTCAAATACTTTGATTTTTGCTACAGAAGAATTTTACGAACATAAGTGATTTCTTATAAATGTTACTAATGCTTCGGGATAATCCCTGTGTCGCGGGACATTTTAAGTTGCGCGTTAAAGAATGATGCATTTTGCTTCATGGTTTTACCTCATACTGCGGGGAACTTTGTGAATGAAAAGCGAATTTTTATATAGGTTATTCTTGCTTTTGGGGTTAAACCCTGTATCGTGAGGGACTTTATGAAAGAATAAAATAATTTTCTGATAAGTATCTTAGATATATGTATATCTTAATTTAGGTATAATTTGTGGCAACAAACTGACGGATTGGCTCTAGTAGGTGCCCTATAATATAAAATTTTACTTTTCTTATCATTTCAACATAGCTTACGCGTACATTTCTAGATCCGGCTCGAAGGACCAGAAGTGTGGTTAGCTGCATTGAAATGATACGACAAAAGAAAAGGGAGTTACTTATTCGAGCATTACATATGTAGTGACCTATGGTTCGAATTAGTGGTTAACTAATTCCAATTTTTTTAAGGTTGGGGTTAAATAGTTATTTGGCTTATAAGTTACCATTGGTTTGCTATGGTCTTCGTCAGGACAATTTGTGTCTACGGAGACAACTGGTCGAACAGATTACCTGTTTGCATGATATCAGCGGGGTCTGCGGGCGGCGGCGGCCTGAAGTGGTCGAGCGCGTGCGGGTGCGTGGGGTGCGCTGGGTGCGCGGGGTGCGAGTACAGCGACGCGCATGCGCAGCCGCCCGGCGGGTGCCGCGGGCACGCGTACCCGCTGTAGCGGTAGCTGCCGCCCGACGACGACGTCGTGGGAACGTACCTGGTGGAATTACATCGATTAGATCACCTTTTCTTTCTTATTTGTCGTATGAGTGTGTGGGGAACTCCAGTGCCGGAGATTTTAGACTGCCTAAAGTCTTCCGACATGACCTAATGATTCCTATCCTAAGACAAGAACCGTAACCGGGTTTACGTGCCCATCATAGCACGTAAAGGCCCCTCTCTGTTATAAATGGGACACAAGCGCGGTCACCCATTCAGGTGGTGTGCTCTGAGAAAGTTGCTTAACTTTTCTGATCTATCATGATCGGCAAGTCAAGTCCAGCGCATGCGTTCGATGAACATATGCGTGGCGCAGACGCTGTGCTAGCGCAGCGCACTTTTACTGCAGAGGAAACACCGCAAAAACGAAGGCCCACGCTTTCGGCATGTCCACGAGAGCTTTCCATTTTTTTTATTGTTCTTGGAGAATAAAAATGTTCTCGAAAGCAAATGACTCGCTCCGATCCGATATAACGATAATATTCTAGAAAACTAAAATAACAACTCTTTGTTAACGAGTTCCCTCATTCATTATTGTAATTGAGGCATCAGTGCGGATTTTCAAATGTCGACTTCGTTCCGTTGATTCTTCAATGATGTGGACTTGCGAGATTATTTAATCTAAGGAGTTCTAAATAAAGCAAGCGTACTCTAGGGCGAAGGCGTTTACGACAACTGTTTCAATAGAGTCGAGGTCAGATTTTTGGATAACAACCAAAATTCCAGCGTCGACGCGAAGCGTACTACAAAATGCTTACGTGCTGAGGAATGGATCTGTTCCGGCCAATTTCATGGAATCTGCGAGTGAACCGGCCAATTCTTCTTGTCCGAAGTCAGATTGTTGATAGTCGCTGGTCGATGTGTAGTCACCAGCAGGAGTGTAATCCCCCCAGTCCGGCTCTGTGGTGATCATAGACGGGATCGGAGACAGCCGCCCGCACGATGACGCATTCGATGACGCCCTCTGACGGAAGTCCGGCGACAACTGGAAACTGCTACGCGCAAGCAAAGAAGCGTCAAAATAACAATACTATCTCGACTGATGATGGATGTTATGTGACTCTTTATAGATACAAAGTAGCGAATAAAAACCATTACTGTCACATAATTGCCCCATCAACGGTCAAGATGCAAAAAATTAAAATATCAGCAGAAAGAAATCTTAAAGCTAGTTGGTCTATTGGAGCCTCTAAGAATCGTAACATGAAGTGTAATGGGGAGCATGCAAATCTAATGTCTATGTCGTCCACTAACATATAAATTTGTATGCTAAATGAAGCGATCACTATAACGGGTTCAGTGGTCATCTCAGATATATCTTTATTACTACAAATAATGACAAAAACGTTGTATAAGATACGGGCTATAGCAGTTATGGGCTGGCCCTTCGAGCGCCCATCGAGCAATCCAAAATATATGTCTATGACGCTCGTAATCCACATAAAATAAATCGGCAATAAAAATGTTAAATATTGGCGAAATGACGAGATTCAGCAACGACATAACTCATCATCTAATGGTTCTGAATGATTTAAAACCTTTTATCATAAAGTAGCAGAGTTGCAATAACTCAATTTTATTAGTCTGGTCAACGCAGCTTTATGCCGATGCTTTTATTATAGAGTGGGCATATCATGCGTTTTCACTTTGTTTCTAACACTCGTTAAATTTCAATATTCCAAGGAGGCTGCGTTATTTAGTAATAATGTACTGTTAGATATTTGTGGTTTTGGCAAACTCGCCGCTGCATTACCGGTGTAGGTAAAGTATGGTGCCTTTAAAGTCAAATTAGTATCGTAAAACAGCCTCCGAGACCGTTTCCATTATTGGCTTGATGCCACAACTCTTTTGGACTTTCCTCTACTTTAATCTACCTGTATCGCGGCGGATAGTACGCTACGTTTCTATTGTAAGCTCGGTACATTTCGCTAAGATATGGTGTAGAAAGATGTACTGTTAATGTTATTACCTGGGCATGGGTGAGTCTGGGAACATGTCGAGACTTTCCGACACTGAACTACTGGGACTTGGCGTCGCGTCGGCGGTCACTCCGTTTCTTAATACTTCTGCCTAAAATACAAATAAATCCTGTAATGTATAGTAGATCGCCTCGTTAGTACTTGTTTTAGAAATGCCCTAGCTGTTAGTTGCGTAATTTTAATGGCAGTGTCCAAATAGTTTTGCAATCGTTTACATAGTATGTATGCTCTTGACACAACTGCAGTGCCTACTCGAGCATATTTTAGTGTTAGCTTTAAACCCTAAAATTGATAAGGAAATTGTTCACCCAGTACTTCAGTAATTGGCATGCACAGGAGTCATCGATGAAAAATGTTCGTACGACATTCAGCATTTTAATTAAACATTATTCACTTGAACAAATTAAAACTGTCCCAGTATCAGTCGCATCAGGATCACTGCTGCAAAAAGCCCTTAATAATGATTACCTTCTTCTTTACCCTGCCTCTCCGTTTCTCGAATTTCGACGTCTCCATGGACGCAGCCCGTCGTCTGACTGACTTGCCGGGCTTGGCGTCAGGGTTGATCATCCACCACGATGATTTGCCGGTCCCCTCGTTTTGCACCCGCATGAACCGATTGTGAAGAGACAGGTTATGCCGGATTGAGTTCTGCAATAGAAAAGCTATAGTTAGAAAAAGTTTCGATCAGCGTTGTGCAACATCTCTCATCATCATCATCTTATCTCTAGAGACTTGGTCATCAATAGAGTTATGATATTTAGAAGAAAATAGATGCCTACCCTTACTACAATAGATCTAGATAATACTACGAATAGGAATATTCTACCATAAGCCTAATATCGAAGCAATGCGGTTGTCAAAAATGTTCGAGCATAATTATCTTGGTTCAGACTGAACTTGGTCAGCGTAGCAGCTCGTTATTTCTTAATACTAAACTTCAGTTTGTTGCTATCCGAATAATTGGCTGAAGAATGCTATTAAGCCATTGCAAACGGAAACGAAATAAAACCGTCATTAATCGATTTGACGCAAATTATTTGATAAACTTTTTTACCATTTTACTCATACAGAAATTTTACGATTCATTAAATCACAATGAATTAAATAATTGTACAAATTATGTTATGATAAATAAAAATATATTGGGGCTATTCCTTTCTCCTTATATCTTTAACAATTAGCAAATATTAAATTTTAATAACAACTAATTCTTTTGAAAACTTTCTAAGTGTGTTAATTTCTGTAATAGGTTCATAAAACTAATTGGGATAACTGGTTTGATATGAAATGGCATAGAAACAAGAATGTTAACATATACTTTCCGGTGTGCGATCGTGACGATATTTATCACTAGAGATGTACTGCGGCGATAGTACCTCACCAACTACATATAAGTCATGTAACTAATAACTCGCAGTCAACTAAAAAGTGTCCACCACAGACGGGCGTTTTGTGGGCACTGACCACGAAAAAAAACTATTTTTTAATCCCCGCTACCGTTAAAAGTTAGTGCAATAACGTGTCCTATCTCACACCGGCAATAAAATCTCGCAACTTTTTCCCGTCAAAGGAATAAAAGCGACCACAGCAACGAATGAAGTTTAGCTATAAAACAGTCCATAAATAATTTTTGCGTGCCCTGTGAGAACTGCCACTTATGGCGGTACACTCGCCTCCATACAAATATGTACACTTTGCAAACTTAATTTATGAAACAAAAAGAGTAATGTCGCTGGAAAATTGTAAAATTTTTCAACGAGAGTTTTTCACGGATAATTTACCAGGAATGTCAGATCACAACGCTTCAGTTCAGATGCATAAATTTTGAATACCTTTATCTACTATGTAAATCACTCAGATTTTATGTATGCATCGATCCAAGAAACCGTTTCTTCTATTTGCGCATCAAAAACGTAGATAACATGTTTGGTAGGTACCCTTGCTATTCATACATACCATGGTACATACAACGCCGCCAGTGTCCCGTTCGATTATGGAAACTTTAGTGCGCGATCCGACTTTTAAACGACGACATATAAAATTCATGGCATAGGTACCCAACGTTCTGTTTGTATAATTATTCTTATCAGTATGAGGATTTTTTTTTTTAGTATTTTTGCAAAGGAATATGGAACTGCAGTCACTTGTCTTTTAAAAAAACAGTGTAAAGCAGAGCAAGGGATATGTGAATGAAATAAATCCTTACTCACTTTTTCGGTCTTAAGGCCGTAACTTTATGCATCATTTCGTTAGAAGACAATAAGATCCAATAAGCATATAATGTAATTACATAACTGTCAGCATCGTAGGTATTTATTAAGTACGCTCAATTAAGTTTATGTGATGTTTAACAATTGGTCATGTACATAAATCCAGTAAATGTGGACAACTCCCGCGATTTATCAAGCGTGAAAACACACGCAACAAATGGCCTGTCGACGCTTTGATGGATTTGTCGCCAAGAGCCCTTACCATGAATTACGTGCGCTATAAAAGTGACAAGCCCGCGTTGATCTTCAAGCGCTGTCACGGATGTATAAAATCTCGACCCATTCGCGCGCTCAACTTTAGTATCGAGTTTCAAAAGCGAGTGGAACGTGAAAATCCGTGATAAGTTATGGATTGGATTTGCTGAGCACATACACTTTAGTGCGAAAATCTTTTGATACGATACGATAAGTAATAAATTTAATATAAAAATGGACACTGCACGAACTTACAAGAGTTATTGTGACGTCGCGTTGAATGTTTTAAGTATTTTATAATAGTGGGAATGATTTGCGAGCGACTTTATTTTTCTTGGCAAAGTTATTTATAGGGTTCGGTATTGGGCTATATTTATAGGGCTCTGATATTAATGTATCCGATATAATAATTTCAGAAATATAATTTATGGGTAGTAAAGATATATAGTTTGCTGACAAGCAACTAAGTTAATCGAATTTTCTGCTACTGTGCCATCACGTGCGTACGGTTTTCATGTAATTTACCTGTTTTTTTTGGGCGGTATATATTATGGTTTATACGGCCGTATTTCTCCGCGCTCCACTGGAGATTGAACGGGTACCGAATGCGGCACTTCGTACACAGAATGCGAGGAATATAATCTGACGGGAGGCGACGTATCTTGTTCACTACTGTACTATAAATCTAGAGGTTGTGTCTGTACATCTATAATATTTATGAAAGAATAATATCAGCACATATTACGGATAAGTGGAACACAGAAATGGGATTATAACATGTACTTTATTACGTGCCTCTCTTTGCTTTTTGTTATCTTTATTCTAGAATATACGAATTAAGTCTTTGAAAGAATTCTAGAATATATCAATACATAATCTTTTCAAATTCTCAATTTCCATTCAAAGGATACTGCTTTATGTAATTGATGAAATAATCAATGCATAATGAAGACGAAAGTAATTATATAAAGGCGCAATAAATCGTTAGAACTGTAAGATAGTCGTTGTTCCAAATTCCAGCACTTTATGGAATGAAGATCGCTGCGAGCGGGTCGCAGCCGGAGCGGCAAGACATCGTACTTAGAATTTTGTCTACCGTAGGATCCTTGGCGCCACACCGACCCTTATGGGGTGAATTAACTGTCTACGCTGTCTACGGTCCCCTTTAATGCTTCACCGACTTAAATTTTACCGAATTTCCACAGCTATTATATAGTGTTACGCAATCTTAGAAGCGAATGGCTTATGATTTCCGCTCTTTATAACCCTCGGTTGTTTTCTCAAGGCGATAGCGACGATTGACGAGCCGTTTGATTACTCACGGTATAGTTATAACTCACATTTGAAGTGGCCCTATAAACGGGAATTTTCGATGCTGTAAAATAAATTCGTTCGCTATAACTGCCAGGTATTAATTAGTCTGACTGTATTGTGATACAGTTCGCCGATAAACGTCCAATATACTGATACATTTTGTTGTCCGTATCTCGCATTCGCATTTTTTGTTGCCGAAAATAATGTTAAATATTTTTTTTCGCTTACGTAAAACTAAATGTTGGTTGGGATAAACGTGGAAACGAAACAACGGAATAAGCGATTGTTGAATTATTCAGCGCGATTATTCTCTTAGGTTGACATACTGAGCGCACACACTATGGACCTTCAAAATGAATTTTAATGCGTTAGAGAAATATACATTGTTTTCGATATTATCAAAGGGAATAATAATTTCATAGTAACGGTTCTCAGCGTTTTGATCAGCGTGGATACAGAATATATTTCATCGCAGTTGGGTTGCATCTGGTTGCGTAAGAACCAAAATTTAATTGAAATCTTGAGACGTTCTCATCCATCATTATTAGTGTCTAATGATATTCAGGTATTATAAAGAGTTTAATTTTTGAAAATTGAACTAAAATTTATGAAAGTATTTTAATCAGCGAAAAGTTCTAAACTAAAGAAAATTAGATTGATAGCACAAAATATTTTTCTGTGAACTTTAAATAAAATATGCTTAACGCTACGTGATAAATTAGGATTATTAGCTTATGAAATTATGGCATGCTATTACGTTGATGCTTCCAGAAAATATATTTTAATCCTTTTTCGGCTCAGTAGTCGCATTTCGACTATTCTTCCACTACGTAAATCTAGTAACATTCGGCGGCATTTTTGGAACAATACCTATGTAGATTTGAAAACTTGTCTAATATATTTGTAGTTATCACAATATAAGTGTAAGACAGTTCCCCCCTATGTCCTTCGGTACTCAGACAATGCGTCACTACCGAATGTATGCGCATATAAAAATTTAGTGCTGTTATTAGATGAATGAAATTATGGAACCTACCGAGCGGCATACTATAGAATATTTTACGTAACGTACGCCTTTGTAAATCTATCGTTTTGTGTATATTTTGCTAATAAGTAGGTGAGTATTGCGTAGGAACTGAAGCCGTTGATCCCAAAGTTACATTGCTTCCTTGAAAGTTACGAGGCCTTGTGGACTTAGCAACTTAGTTATATAATACATCCGTATGGAATTATTGTTTCAAGTCGACATAAAAATAAATTTCGTATAGATTGTTGTGGACGAAACCTTAGAAAAAAATTAAAAGATCAATTTGCCATGTGATTTTTATTGGCATGGACATGTGAATATAATTCGATAATTATTTCCAAAATGTGACTTTTTGTTTTATTTTATGTTGTTACGTTACATGTAAGAATAAGGTTAAGGTTTTGACGTAGGTTTTTGAAGTAGTCACGCCAATACACAGGAAATGTCCCAAGAGATTAATATTTAAAAAAAGAATTCGCTAGCTAAATCCAACGCTGACCAACTACCTTATTTGTGTTTAAAAAACAGTGGCTCGAATACTAACCGGGTCGAACAGATCAGTCAATAAAAATTGAATATACCTATTTGCTCAGCCAATTCCTACGTATTAACTTCAAACAGCCAAACAAACTCTCATTATAGTCACGAAAATCAATATCAAGTACAAAGAAATCAAAGTCGCCATTCATGGAATCGCAAAAGAAAAAAAGAAAGCGCTCGAATAATTCAGAAGTGTGAAATCAAATAATAAATAATTCAAATTATAGAATCGGGATTACACAATAGGGGGCGGAGGCATCGGCCTCGGGGGGAGCCGCAAACGTGACGGCCCGACAAATTTGGAAGAAAATCCGGTGACGTGTCAACCGCCACTGACAAATTTAATTATTCAACTTACCGAAACGTTAGCAAGATGACTTTTCCCGAGCCGATAACTAAGTAGGAATAAATTCACTTAGAGCTGCCGAAGCAAAGTTTAACTTAATAAAACATTGGAATTTTCGTAATTTGATTGTACTGAGGTCGGATCCCACTCGGCCTGATTTGAATACGTCATTACGAATCATTTGTCGCGCCCACCTGGATCGTCTCTATGAAACGTTCAACATTCTGTCAATCCATCCTAATTAATCTAGTCGACGCCATTTCGTAAGAAGGAAATGTTCTATTTAAAAGCTACGCGCTTACTCCATAGTATAACTCTTAAAAAGCTGATTATTATATTTTTACGTTCGAATTAAGAATGCTCTTCAAACAGTCATTTTCAATGAAGGATATTTAGAAAAAAAGCTAATGCTTTTATTTTTATAGAAAAAGCTATCGTATTAAAAGTAACGATTAGGCAGATTACTCTCGCAAAACAGGAAAACGTCATTGCACTTTTTACAATTCGAACAACGATCAATATAATTTTGACTCTAGCAGTAAAATGAAATCCAACGTTATTGATACGCCACTGCGTATCTTATTTGAGCAAGTGAAGCCAGAAGTCAAAGCCATAGCTTTGTCCATAATCAAGTTACGAATTAACCTAACAAGCTTGATTCGTATCTTCAGAAGTAAATCTTTACAAAATTAATTCATCATAACTTTTGGTAAATTGTTTTGAATTTTGAGTAAGTAAAATTAATATGATTGTTCTTGTATCATACCTACTTGGGATGTTTAACCTCCTTGCACCAATGATGAATGCTTAAAAAACAGATTGTGTTAAAGATGGTATCTCTGTAAAAAAAATTAGGATGACATTTATATGTTCGCGATTTCGTCAAGTCATGCAGATTTACAATAAGTAGGTAGGTACATGTCTTTCGGACCATCTGAGATTAATCACTAAATAAAAATAGGTAAGTACCTATACAATATAAAGGTAAAGATATTATTATTCTCGTTTAAATGTTTCGTAGTGTGGCTTGTTTCCGCTGGGGTGGCTCAAAGACCGTTTCTTATGCTAGCAGCAATTTGAATTAATCCTTTTTCCGTGTGGTGACGGATCGTCCGTGTGGTGACGGATTAAGAATACGGATTTTCACCACCCCATATCATCCCATGGGTGTCGTAGGAGCCGGCAGAGGGAGCATATAATGCAGAGAACAGCACTGTAAGAGAAGGAAAACTTGATACAAACCCTATACCAACTCGTTTGGCCAGCGTGGTACCTATAGTAGGCCAATTCCTCCTTTCAAAGGAGAGGCCTAGTCCAGCAGTGGACTGTTAAAGGCTGATGATGATGATGATGATGATGAAAAATAAATAACACTAATCTATAATTTTATTAAACCACAGCCTACTTGTGTGGTGTGTAATATTCACACTTTAGATCATCTATAGTAGTACCTCCCAAAATATTCAATAAGATAGTTTCATCAACTAATACCGCGTAAATATCAATTCATTCATTACGCAAAGAATAAGAGAAATTCGGCAGGCGTGCCGGAGTGCGGCCACTCCTGGATTTATATCTGTGTTCTGTATAAATCACTGTAATGTCCCGGCTAATGTCCCCCTCCCCAGCTGAGGTGTAGACATACGCAGAATACACGCTTACCAACTATGACTTGCGAAATAGTACTCAATTTATGAACTGAGTTTTAATGTATGTATTTTATAAAAAAAAATTGTAATATTTCTGATAGGTATAGTACCTACCTACAAGAAATATAACAAAAAAAAAGTAAAAACAAAAATTTGTACGAGTGGCAAATGGTCCAGTAGTTTTGGAGAAAATGGCTGTTATCGTAGGATGGACGAACACACGAGTACTCCTATAAGTTTTTTTTTATATTCCGTTCGAAGGCCTTAAATAAAAAAAAAACTTACATAATTTTCTCCAGCCAGTCATCATATTCTATAATATACTCGTATTTAGAATGTAAGCTAAAGTGATACATTTTTATTTATTTATAGACTCACGCCTGTATCCCTGAAGGGCTAGGCAGAGGTGTAAATATTACACCCACATTTCGCCATCAATTTTTAGGTCCCACGTAAGAGGGGGCGAGCCTATTGCCGTTACCGGGCACATCACCAGACTCCGTGCTGCTACTGCGAATTCGAAAAAACCCAGTAACATTTTTACCCGGCCCGGGAATCGAACCCGGGACCTCCGACCAGCAGTCGCATATATCCACTGGACCACGGAGTGATACATCAATTTGTAATAATAATCCATAAATCGTTATCATTATCTTAGATTTGTCCCGGTTACATCTAAGGCTTTCTCCTTGGAGCCTGGGCTTTCTAGACTAACCAGATTTGCCAGTGTGTCAGCTTTTCTTCGTAGTGACTGCCGTCTGACCTCCAAAGAGATCGTTATATATTATGCTACAACATAGACCAGTGTCGGGATATGATAAGCTCCGTACTCACATACAGTTTTACTCGATCGAGTCAGACTCGAAGGCTCGCTTAGAGTAAAATTACAGTGTATTTGCAGTCCACACTTTGAGTTTTACTCGTGTTCGTGTAAAACTTTCGAGTATAACTGTGTGTCAGTGTAACGTAATACTATACGTATTACGTTATAATATCTCGCAGGCGCTTAACGCCAGCTTATTCCGAAGAGCGTTTCGCTAGGAATTGTTACCATATATGGTCATAGACAGAGCCACAGGCAGTCTGTGACTCGTTGGTCTATGACTATATAAGATGGGTGCGCGATCTAAATCGGTCACTTTCCCTAGACGTCGCCTTGCTGATGGTTGTAGTGACAACCAAATATTATTCTTCTAGTTTCCTATATACTGTCCCGCTGGGGTTCTCCCTACGGGCCTGATATTCTCCCTACGGGCCACGATCCTCCCTACGGGCTGTCTTCTAGCTACGGGCTACAAGCAACGAGCTGCTGGCGCCGTGCTGTTACTAGCCGCCGCCTAAGCATCCGCTCCTGCCTACGAGCTTCCACAGCCAGGCAACTGGTGCCTGACTGCACCGGCTTACGCCCGAGCATTACCGCTCGGCTCACATCGGCTGCACCGCCTGAGCCTCCACTCAGCCTGCACCTTAACCACCGAGCTGCCTACACAACGTGCACTTTGGGCAGCTCACCGGCGACCCTACGAGCAGCTACCCTGCAAGCGTCGGAGAGCCTTCAGGCCAGTGCTTACCTATTTCGGTTATACTGTATGAAAGCGGTAGTGACACGAAATAAAAAAAACCTGTTCAGTCAGTCAGCAGTGTTTCTTTCGAACCCCGACAATCCTACCTGAGACCCCGTCTCATCAGTACTGAGCATAAGAATTTGCTTTTTATTGTTTGTCAATCGTTCAAATGAATTGGTAGCAACCGTAATGACTACTAAAGACTTCATGACAGCAGTGGCCGACGCAGCGACGCGCGGTACTGCCATGCAAGCGGCAAGTACGGTCATTAAAAATGTAGCATAATACGCATACAAGTAGTGTCAAATAAGTATGTATGTGATGGTTTGAGCTCAAGGCCTTTTGTGTGGAATTTGATTTCTACTCAGAAACCAATAGATATCCACGCAAAAAAGAAATCGGTAAATATAGAATTAACTGACGTCAATTGCATACTCTAATGAACTCTAATCTAATACTAATGTATAAAGCTGAAGAGTTTTGTTTGCTTGAACGCGCTAACCTCAGGAACTACTGGTCCGATTTGAAAAATTCTTTCAGTGTTAGATTGCTCATTTATCGAGGAAGGCTATAGGCTATATAACACCACGCTATGATGATCTCCACGGGAGTGGAGCAGTAGCTTAAATAACGCGGGTGTAACCACGGGCTCATCAAGTAGATAAATAAATATCTAGGTATTGCCTTTTAGGTAAAGGACCTAAAGTACCTTAGGACAATGAAAATGGATAGATATGGTAGTTAGATACATATTCATTATTATAGTTATAGGTCTTAGTGATAACGTAATTAAATTGATCAACACGGATGCTCCCGATAACTTCCTATCGTCCTAGTCCTACGGATCACGGTCTTTGATAGTAAGATATTTCCTTTATCTACAAGCGTTATAAATCAGTAAAAGGGTCATATCTTGCATATAACACCAATTATTACAATATCAGTAACGTATTTCTACAAAGATAACCGGCTATTCGGATTTGGAATGTTCTCTACGACAAATTATATATTTGAACTGTGGCAACCCTTGACCCTATAAGGTTAAATTGGTATAAAAATAAATCTTATCTCTGGCAACAATTTCTACTATAGAACACTCAATTTAGAAATGAGGTTCCAAAGTTTAATTTAATCTTTTAGTGCGGATCTCTAATACGTGAAATGATAGACAATATATTTCTAGTACTTGTGTTATGACTAAAGAGTGGATTGAAGGCGCCAGGCGTTTTGGAAACTACCGTAGTAGGTATCTAAATGTTGATAAAATGGAATCAAACATGGTGAAAATATGTGATATTGAATGTCTGCCTTTTTCAAAAATTTAATAGTTACGTTTATATTTGTGCAAAGCCTATTATTGTACCTAGGACTTAAAATGCAGTATGCGAGGATAAAAGATAAAATTAAAAATATAACACCCTTTGCTTGTGAACGAAGTAGGTCATAATGTTATGGCTAACGTAAATTCTCAGTAAAACAAAGCTTAGAAATTAAACGTGTAGGCAGCCAGCGAAGTAACTCTTATCATTGGCCTCGGCCGAGCGACCGAGCACAAACGATATCAAATTATAATTACGACCAATGAGTTCACACTGTGAGCCACATCACTATAACGAACGAATGAAACCACAAATACCGGGGGATACGCCTTGCGGGTGTAAAACGTGCAGTTTATACGCAAATATTGTCTCTAAATACCACCGCTTTATATGGTTGCTTAGCAACCGAACCTGTTAGGTGTAATTTTAAAATATTGGCCGGCGATGATAATATACCTACGCAGTGAAGCCATTTCTCTCAGATATCTATAGATGAAACAAACAATGCACTCGGAATTCAAATTAAGGAATTTCAAATAGCGAAATTCTTCGCAGGTAGGTGTTTAAGAAAAAGAAAATAAATTCTTTAACAGCTAAAATGACGTGGGTGTAAGATTGCGCTTTCATCGTTAAATCGTCTGAATTTAAATGTCTCTTGAGAAACAGATTCTGTTAATCTTTGTAAGATAAATACCTGGGTTTCTCTAGTGGCTACACATAAATGTATCACATTCTTACGTTTCAGATGAATAGTGAAAAATAATATATTTGGCTTTAAATAACAAGAATTTACGGACCGAACAACAGTTTATATACACTACGATTGGTAATATTTACTTTATAAATAAACATAATAATGATAAATATTAAAGGCGACACAGTGACAACTGCAGTTCTCATACTAAACAAAATTTACAAAAACCAATAGTGCGGATTACTTGGTTTATAGATCATAAGAAAATTTTATGCTTGGTAGTGAATGGTAATTTAAAAAATGCAAAAGCGGAAATAATATTCAGAAAGTACTAAGTATCAAAACAAAAGTGCGCGTATTAATATGACATGTACCAACTCCCTGGAATTTTAGTTCTTAATAATATAAAATAAACACATAGGCAACTAAACATTAGAGCACGTGTAGTTCTAACTAAACATTAGAGCACGTGTAGTTAGAACGTTAACTCAAAATAGCACAGGCCGAAATTAGCAATAGGCGAGCGAATAAAAATAAATGTTCAGACACTAGCTAATGACCAAACTATTTATAACATGATGTTTGTTTTCATATGCACTTTAGTATTAAACATAATGTAATTATAATAATATTCTACCACATTCACACAACACCATCTAGTCCCAAACTAAGCAGAAGCTTGTACTATGGGTACTAGACAATGGATAAACATACATAATTATATACTTTTTTTTTTGTAAATACATACAAATCATACATAGAAACACCCAGACCAAGACAAACACCCATGTTCATGCACACAAATGTTTGACTTGAGCGGGAATCGAACCCGCGACCTTCGGCGTTGCAGTCGCTTACACTCCCGCGGCGCCAACCGGTCGTCAAATTGCATTTTATTAAAATAAAAAAAGAAATTAATTTATGTAAGACCACCGAACGAAGCCGGAACAGTTGGCGAGTGCCCAGATCTATATTCGACGTCTGCTCATCATGCTCTTGACCCCACCTAAGACACTTCGCGGTGTGATTTTATTATAACTGCATAACATTTATTACACACATTTAATAACAACGCAGTTTTATCGTTCAACAAAGCTCCACAAAGACCTGCATCAAAACCGATCCCCGAAAAATCTACTGAAAAGAATCTTTCAATTGAACGAACAAGGAATGACTGTATAAAATTTTCCCGAGAGCCATTGTTACCGAATGACTAAGGAGGATTAAAACATTTCTTTCCAACGGATAATAACTATCGAAGCCTAAGTGATCCCGAGATAACGTTTTAAAAACCGAGGGTGAAACCTATTTTGCCGCAGAAACGCAAACATCTTTTCAATCCTTCAATGGGCCTAACGATGAGACGGTGGGAAGAGCCACGTAGTACCAACTAGCGGTGGCAGTTTCTTAATGGTATTGTAAGACAGAAAAAATACCGGGATCGCGGTACAATGGTGCAAAGAGAAAGATTAATCGTCCGTTCGGTAGACGCATTCGGGAACGTACTGGCGCTCGCCGCTTCTACAAAAATTAATCATTTTAACGCGTCATTGTCGCTCGGTCGCCTCCCACGCGTGAAAACTTCCCCGCTAATTAAATTAGAATTAGGGAGCCGTTTGACAGATTGCGTAACAATTTTTCACTCGCTCTTCGATCCAAAAGACGTTTCTACAAGTGCCATAAAATCTGTCTTCTTGATTAATAGACGAATGTGAACACTCGGATAAGTGGAAAATTTTATTCCACTACCTATCGTGCGAGATAACGAAGAAAGAAGAATTACATAAAGCTTTCAGAAAGTGTGATGTAATCTCGACCGTCGTTTCCATAAACTTAATGGCGAAGTATCACAGAACTTACATATCGCTGTTATAACAACCCAAGTTGGCATATTTGTTACCCCCTCAGTCAGCATATTCGCGTCGAATGACCGCCAATTTATGTGAAAACTTCCACCGGTTAGAGCATGACCTATCTATATGAATAAAAGTTTTCACTCGTCAAGGAGCTATCGGTATGTTTCGAGAAGAATACCTTAAGTAAATATGCCAGGTTGAAGTTTTCGCACGGAACTTTGCGTTGCGAGAGAGCTATGTGTCAATTCACCGATTGAAATATGGCGTCGGAATTGCCGTGCATGGGTGGCGGCGACGCCACTGTTTCCGTGAGCTATAACTCGGTGCACATGCATGCTTTATGCCACCATACAAATTTCGTACCAAGTGGAAAAGAGCTCGTATTTCACGCGGGGAATGGACGATAACTTAGCGTCGATTTTATTTGCACGAAAATCGGTCACCTTGACAGATAACGTGGCACTTCACACATGCACACCTCATGCGCTATACGCGCACGTTGTCAAAACGCCACCTTCTAGTCACACATTACACATTAATATCGGCGTGTACAGTAATGAATGCGAGCGATACATCTCAATGTATAAGCTGTAGGTAGCCGTGCCTTGCGGAACGCCTCGAGGATAAGTAAAATACACCACTTAGTGAATTGCGCTCGGTAAATTGCCACAATTATCATACCGTTTTACCGGAGCTACATTCGTAGAACTGCTTTTATTTCTAAAAGAAAGTAACGAATCAAAAAATATAGAAACATTCCAACTTGTAAGTTTGTCGTCGGATTTTATTGATGCGTAGAGGGTCTACGAGATTTCGTAGTAGCGAAATGATGTCTCATTAACCTAGTAGCAAGGCCGGGGTTCGCATTGATGTGAGACAGTTGTAGTACGTATGAGCAATAAATATACGGAAAGTCTTACCCGGAATTATATCCGGAATCACTGTCGAAGTAGCGCAGCGGTACTTAGGAGCTCGCTACTACGCCTGGAGGAGTAATAACCGAGATACGTCATGTCATTTCACTGACTTTATATTTATAGTAAGGGATGAATTGTTTTAGTATGGTATTATGTTGATCTTATTTAAGTATATTGGAAAAGTTGAGCATTCACCTACCTAGTTACTTATAACGTCATTTAGATAGATGATAGTTTAGTAAAAAGTAACGCATTTGTTTCACTGCATTATTTAATGAAATGTGGAATTAGAAATGATTTGAGTTACAAAATGTAATCCACAGATTAAATCTTATACTAATTGTCACTAACCCTAAAAGAAGAGATTAACCAGTATCAATAAAAGTGTGATCAAATCGCGAGTATAAAATGTCCCCGCGAGCATAGAGTGCGGTGGCACTCAATAAATTTTTATTTGATACATATTTGCACATGTTGAAAATGTACGATCTGTGTCGTTAGGTAGGCGTCCGTGCGTCGCGTCGCAGGTACGTCGGCGGCGCCACATGGGCTTCTGCCAGATTAATGGATCATTGCCCCCTCCCCGCGCCCCGGCGACCCCCACACACCCGCAGATGCGAAACTACTGTTCGACGACATCGCTCCTTCCTTCACTAGATATATAGCCTTCGCTGTACCACTTAACACTATTTTAGATTACGAATTCGCCCGCCCGACCGTTTCGTTTTCTCTCTCGGACATCTTAATACCGCTGAATAGAGTACTCTCGGAACATACGAAAATAGAGGTGGAACGCATTGAGCAGCCTATAAAAGAGTGACCCACTAATGCGGAGATCATAACCCGGTCCGACCTTCAGTCTCAACAAGTAGCGAACTTACATTTATGCTCGATAAAACACTTCGAAACGGCTCGTCGTAAATCACGAAGACATCGAAAGTTAGCCGCCAAGCACTTAAAGTTTAACAGACAATAATAACTGGCGATGAAAAAACGGCCTTCTTCGGTGGGGGAATAAAAAGTAATGTGGCAATAGTGGTGGGGTAAAGTACTAAAGGGCTAAGTTGGTGAGTGGGTAAGTTTTGAGGAATGTTGTAATGAGGCGGAGGACAATCGATAAATTTGAATGTTCGCCGGCGCCGCCCTGCGACTTGCAACTTTTTTCGGCAGCGGGGGAACGCGCGCCACCGCGACGCCACTCCGACGGCGTGCGCTTTCCACTAGCCTAGCTATGCTATACTATTATAATAATATGTGACTTGAATATTATCTGTCCCACTGCTGGGCATAAGCCTTTTCTCACTTCGGTTAGGACACACTCTTGGAAATAATATAGTATATTATACCATACTATGCATATCCAAAAAAAATCGCTTACGCTTTATAAATGCTATTTGTTGTGTACATATAGCAAGTGAGACGGCAGCAGCCTCTTTACATTTTTATCCAGACACAGTTCCAAAAATTTTTCTGTTACCTCTGAGATAAAGGCTTATTATACCTATTTATATTATCCTTAGGTTCATCAATTCATGAAATAAAATCAGTTTATATCTTTTTTATTATCAATTTATCAATATCTATGTAAATACAAGATCGAACTACATAGTTTTTAAGTAATACATAAGTAGTTTCATTTTGAAAATATTTGTAGGTTTTATTTAAATTAACAGCTGTTATACAAGATTTGTACGTCAAGCTGAAGGAAAATACCAGACCGAATGGGTAATTACTTCAGTATTTCCTCGATACACAAATAGATATTTATATCGATGCTTATAAATAGACATCTAATTAAGTTATCGAACCCGCGATTTGGCTGTTACAACATCTTTCAGTGGATAATTACGCATGTTACGCAATCACATCGGTTTATATCCTATACTTGTGATAAATCCTACTATTGTTATACCGCGAAAGTTGTTGAGGGTGGATGGTTCTCGAATATACAAATTTGCCAAAAATATCTTAACCTATAATATATGTATCATTAAATAAATGTAAATATTTGCCTCTGTTTACCCCTAACATGCACCTATATGTGCATCACATAATATATCTGTGTATGACGTGCGATTAGATAGCGTAGCATTTGACCAATGGACGGCGACCTTATATGCAGGGCTGTCGACGTCGCATATTTGATGCGATTGATCCCATACTGCGAACACCTCGTAAATACACAAACCATATGTAGGACATCATCTGTCAATCTAAGTTAATTCATACACAGAGTTAATAATCAATTTATCTGACATTAGAAAACAATTTTTGTAAAACACATGCTTTTAGAGAAACTCAAAAAAATGGAACTAGAGCGAAAGGTTTTATCGCATTTTAATTTACATAAACATATTATATACTATTTTTTCTCCAATGTGTTACTGTTTGTTTGTCCTCAATAAAAAAATAATCCAATTTCACCTAACCACAGGCTGCGAGATATTTACCCTATAACTGAGAGGTATATTCATAACTACGTACTTGAGGTACCCACTCCATAAGTATGTCATAAAGTGTGAACTTTCCTTAAGTAGAGAAAGGTAATAAATAAAGTAATGGAAATAAACATTGGTATAGGCATGCCCTTATTTTTATAGATAATACCAAAGTTAGAAGAGTTTATAGCTTGTTTTACATCACATCTGTGTTTAAGCAGAGACTACCCATTAGTCCCTAGATTCTGTGTTCGTAGACTTGACATACTGTCACAAAGCCCCAAGTTGAAAGATTCTCTATTCGGTGTTCTCTTATCTAAAATTATGACTGAAACGTTATAAATAAGTGTTAGCAATGGCAAGACAACCACGAAAGCAAACATCTTTCACGGGAAAAAACTTTCAAAGCGCATCAAAGCCTTTTTTAGGGTATGTCAGTCTTCACATAACAAATTACTTTTTAGGGTTTACCTTGACTAAACATTTCTTCGCCAAGATCAAGCCCAACTCCTTAAAACCAAAATCCTGACTACGTCACCATTAATCATAAAAGAGAGAAATGAGGAGATCCGCAGGAGAACCAAAGTCACCGACATAGCTATCCGAATAGCCAGGCTGAAGTGGCAATGGGAAGGCCATATAGCGCGAAGAAGGCAGGCGGATTCTGGAGTGGCGACCACGAATCGGACGACGCAGCAGGGGTAGGCCTAGGTGGACCGACGATCTGTTAAGATCGCGGGAAGCGGTTGGATGCGGGCGGATCAAAATCGGTCTGTGTGGAGAACTTTGGGGGAGGCCTATATCTAGCAGTGGATGTCTCTAGGCTGACATGATGAACCATAAAAGAAGAACAAAAATCAACCGCATATAATTTAATAAAATAATCAAAATTAATTTGTGTACAACCCTATATACAAGCAGGTAAGACACCGTGTAGGCGAATGCGGAAGTGATAATCTTAAAAGTTAGATTGACATAGTTCTGTAGTATAAAAGTGTAGCGAAGTTACAATGTCAGACAGGAATATGTAGGTACCGTGTCTGATTTATCGGCCTGGCACTCTTTCAACTGGGACTTTCATAATTGGTTACGAAATACGTACAATTTTGTGGAGTAGCTCTACTTTACGGTAAACCCTTTGACGTATCTAAAATTTTGCTTTCGATTAAGTACTTGTATACTCTGTGCATCATCAGCCTTTAACATTCCATTGCTGGACTAGGCCTCTCCTTTTAAAGGAGGAATTGGCCTACTATAACACGCTGGCCAAATGGGTTGGTATAGGGTTTCTATCAAGTTTTCCTTCTCTTTCAGTGCTGTTCTCTGCATAATATGCTCCCTCTGTCGGCTCTTACGACACCCATGGGATGATAAGGGGTGGTGACATTCCGTGTTCTTAATCCGTCACCACACGGACTATGATGATGATACTTTGTGCTAAATATGTATTTTAATTTATTACGCTACTGTAAGGGCGTTCTGTCGTGGGTTTGAGTCTCGTTGGGACAACACTTTGTGATCCATAATTAGTAGTATGGCTGTCCTTTGTCTCTGTTGTTTGTATAGCACCAATTTTTTTTGTTAAAACAAAGAAGTGCTTTGATTTCTTGCGCAGTGCATAATCTATATCTCGGGCTTTCGTCTGGGACGTTATAAGAGACATCTAATAATTGGCACAAAAAGACCTACTCAATTATTTTGTCTTTCTTATTTTAATTCTGGCTTACACATTTTTTTGTCCTGAGCAATGTCAGTCTTAGTGATGAAATCATTCTTATAAATCCCTATATCAAGAGTCAAATACTCCAACCGCAATATAGTTATATCAAAGAGAATAAACATAATAATAGACGTCTGTCTAACACTTCGCCATACTGACGTGATGTGTAGATACAGGTGCATCCACTACTTACATAATGTGATAGATCCATTAAGTTTTATTACATTAAAATGCAAATTAATACCATAATAGTATTATTAGTTCTTATTATTCGTACAGAAATAGCTTAGTTGCATATGTTTATTATATTGCAAACAAAAGGTATATGAGCCTTTATTCACACATTCGCATGAGTTAAGTAAGTATCGGTATATCGGTGTAGCCAACACAAAGGCCAAAGGAGACGCGCTGTCAATGACAGCCTGCCATAGACACTTGCTTAGCAGAAAAGAGTATGTAATATCCTCTTGTCATCGATTAAATGAAGTATTATTACGGTGAAGGTGCGGCTTAATCTAAGAATAGATGACCCATAATGTAGCTCTTGAAAAATTATGTCAGATGAACGGACAAAGCTTAGATTTATTTATAAGTTGTTTGATGATAATTTTTCTGTGCAGATTTTTCTTTATTACATTCGAGACTATGTGTGTCAAAAGGATAGTCAAAACGGCTCGAATTCATATCACGATTTTCTCACTCAAAAGGCAACTTGTAAGATTTGTACCATCAATAAGAAATTTGGTGTACTAGATTCTACCCACGCCTTATACCGTGTCTTTCGTAGCGTGCGTGCTTCTAGGTAATGAGCTAAATTTCATCATAATCGATTCAGTAGACTTGCATATAAGTATGAAAGCCATTCATCCATCCCTCCTCACTAATTTTCGCGTAGTAGAATATCACAATACAAGCCCAGTGAGTCCTTAGGCACAAATTAGTCAGATAAAAAAATCCCTGCAGCGATATGAAATTCAGATGCTTATCAGACACGTCACAGTTAATCAGTCATTGCATTGTAGACAGCGAGCAGAGGATTCGAACTGATGTCGACTTTTACTTACTGACGACTCGATGTGATAACGAATAATTGAGTATTTTTTTCCTGTATGAATATACGAGCGACACCTGGCCAATAAAGACGGTCTAGCAGACACAATACATCAAAAATATTTTAGTGTCAGCTCTTTCAATATTGCAATGCAGTTTCGACAGTAACATAAATTAAATAAAAAATAAAATCTCTATTCAAGAATAGAATTCTATATCCTTAACTCTTCTAAAACGCTATAAAAACCTATTTAGCTAAAACAGTCGCCACAACCGAACCCTATCGATTTAATTTCAGATAAAACGGTTACATCACCGTAGGTGAATCCGTTGCAAAGTTCTGTATAGAGAATAGTCGTACCGAACTTAGCACTCACAATAAATTAGAAGTTCCCTTCAAAGGAGAATGGATTAAAACTAGTTCGTGAAGTGTGGGCCCTGGGAGCGAGGAAACTTTCAATTTTTATGACAAATTCAATTAGGACAAGATTTATGCGTCTTTGTCACACCAAACGCTTTTTTCATTGGAGCGAGGGAGAGGTAGTATACTAAGCCTTTGATGGTTAAGTTTGGGCCGTAATTTGTAAATGCATTTGTTTGACTAAGTGACATTAACGTCGTTTTTACTTTTGTAATTCATAATGGAGGCAAATTTATGTTCTGGTTTACTTTAATGGATTGTGCTTTTTATGACTATCAAGTTAGTGATTGTTCGTATTACAAAGTTTAATGTTAAAAGGATTCCAAGCGAAATAACCAAGTTATCGTCATGCATTTAATTCAATTCACGTTGAATTAAATTGTACAAAAGATAGTCTAAGCTAGCTGTGCAAACTTTATGCAAAATGTTAGTAGGTACTTAGTCAGCGAAGCTTGTCGTTATAGTAGGTACAATGTAGCTGACTAGCAGTTCGCAAGTTGGCTAACGTTTTAAATCTGCCGAACTGGTGTCCGATAGCGTAGCAGAACTCACGACACCAAATCCCATTACCGATAGGAATCTCGCGACATCGGTGGACAATAAAATTGTTCCATCATATCTGAAAGTTTGCCCCATAATGAAGCGTATGGGGCGAATGGTTTACGACAGTCGTCGGCGAATCTTTATTGGTAGCGGACCAATTTAGATAAAAGGAAAGAGCTTTCGCCCTGAAACACCAGAGATAGCAGTCTTAACTATCGCCAAGTTAGCGGTAGTTAATTCAGTCGGTTCGCAGATAAATCAACAGTCGAAAGCGATAAATTTCGGCCGCCCGCGGTAATAGGTGAAAACTATTAGGTCCACGATAATTTAGGTGTTGAACAGAAAAAATATGAAAGCCGCTTAGGCGCCTGCTCCTACTAAGTGAATGATTAATTGCAAAAACTAAACATAATATTCGTTGTGAAATAATTCGTAAAAATGCGCAAGATTTTAAAAATGGATCAGGCTGGATAACGGTGACACATAGTTAGAAGAAATAGTTTTATAGATATAATGCTCGACTCCATTTTAATAGGTCTTTAAAGTTGTTGGCTTGGCGACAGAAGTTTGCGGCCAATTTAAATCTTGAGTGAGGCACATATAAAGCGATTGGGTTTTTATTTTAGGGCATTTCCTAGTACCAGTAAATGACTACTGTCATTTCTTTTTTGATATAGAACATATAGACTAGGTAAACCTAAAATAACTTTACTCTACTTTCATTTCGAGGATGTACAGACACGAATCTTTATAGGTATAGGCACAATAAACTTTGCCATATAATTGTGTTTCGGTTTTCTTTTATTTTATACAAACGTGGTCCCCAAACCGGCTGAGGCGAAAATAATTCGTATTCTTTATACGAAACAAAGTATCGTATCACAAAAACCACTAAGCAAATTCAATCGCTCGGATGGAAATATGGAGAAATCATGAAAATTAAGTTGTCAACCGACTTAGGGTAGGGGATTGTGGGAATAAAACTATTGTGGGGAGAAATCTCCCCGGAACAATATATACCCGTTTCCTACAAGCATTTGTATTCAAAAATCAAATATGTGACGCGAAGAACAAAGATAGAAAACTTGGAAGCGATTATCTATCTCTATTTATGCTCGTAATAAAATCGAATACATTGTGGATGTTCACTACCCGCCTAGGCATTTGTGTATGCTAATCTCTTAAACGGTTAAACTTATTTGGATGTGGTTTTCGGTAATTTACTGTTTTAATTTTGGGCACTAAGCTTAAATTTAGTACTGGCTCCAAAAAGTGGGCGATCGATTTGATATTAGCCAACGGCCTTTCAAAGCTTATGTCCAGGGTGTCTCTGAAATTGGCTTTTGGTCAAGTAACATATTTAAACTGTAGTTTAATTTCAATGTGTAACATTCGCATAAACCCAAGAAGATACTATGTAACATATTTCAGGTTGGATACAACGTACATTTCGTCGAAATCACTTCAGGAGTTTTAAGATATTGTCCTAAATTTAATGTTACTTAGGAGTAACCTCAGTTTATAGGTATATAAGTTACCTAAGATACGACGCATTTTGCTTGATCCAGTTTCAACATACACATTACAATGTTATACTTACAAATTTCAAAGTTTTTTTTTATAGACTCACGCCTGTATCATCGCAGGGGTAGGCAGAGATGTAATATTACACCCACATTTCACCATTAATTTTTAGGACCCACGTAATAGGGGGCGAGCCTTTTGCCGTTACCGGGCACATCACCAGACCCCGTGCTGCTACTGAGAATTTTGAAAAACCCAGTAACAGTTTTGCCCGACCCAAGAATCGAACCCGGGACCTCCGATCAGCAGTCGCATACGCTGTCCACTGGACCACAAAGTAAATTCAAAATTTCGTAAATTTCAAAGTATTTCATATAAATATTGAGACTTGGTGTTTCCAAGTCAGATTTATCTGGAAAACTGCTCAATTATTCTAGGGCATATTTCATTCATAATGCTGAAGCAGAAAAGGCTTCTTGACTAATTTAATTGGCTTGTCAGATAAAGGTTGATATAGGTCTAATTATAATGGATACAGATTGCAAGGGCTGCACGAAACTTAAATAGAACCATGGGAAACAAACTCGAAACGAATTAGGCAGATTTTATGTAAAGCACCTGTGCAATATTTTATAGAGAGACTAGGTTTTGCCCGCGGCTTCGCTCGCGTAAATTCGGGGTTCTCTAGTTATAGTACATCATCTATGTTCGGGGTAACACAATATCTCCTTTATTGGGCGGATACTTCTATAATGGTAGTTTTAACTGTTTAAGAAATATAACTACAAAAAGTATTTACACATACAAACTACTTAGTACTAAGACTTAGTAGTACTCAAAATGTTATCCGGTATCAGTGACGTTTTGTTAGAGTGGCCAATATGGCGACTGCGATTTGTCTGTCAGAACCTAATGGTTCTTCTTCGGATTGTCAAATATTTTGTTAAATTCTAATGAATTTAACAAAATATTTGACAATCCGAATTTTGCGGATATATTTTAATGTTTTATTATTCAGGTAAGGTTTCGATCTACTCCTTGACGAAATTATTAATATAAGATTTGACACTGCGATAGCAGCGCTGTCCATCGGTTCCAATGTGAAACATTCCAAAATCCACAACTACTTATAAATTAAAAATTAAGTAAAAAAACATTTTCCAGTAGACTAAATTGTGAATCTAAACCATTCTCAAGCCCCCTTGAATACACACAAAAAAATTCATCAAGATCGGTCCAGTCGTTTAGGAGGAGTTCAGTGACATACACACGCACACAAGAAATATATACATTAAGATTATACGATTAGCGAAGATATTTTGGTGGTTGTATTACCACTATTGGATAATTATTTGTCTTGTAGCGCGTTTAGTTGCACAGGACAAATTATTTTGGTGATTCCAAATCGTTGCTTCGAGACAATAATTGTATTTGCATCGGTTCTTTGTGTATTCAGTCTCAAAAGCGACACTTGATTTCATTGTGGGTCGATCTCTAATGTTTTACAAGAAGTGGTAACATTAAAGAATAAGCATTATTATTATTACACATACATTTCTGTGTTATTTGTTTGACGCTAATGTTATAGAGTACATGTTAGGCTAACTACGAATCTTCTGATTCTATCAGAAACATTGCAACAAAAAATAAACCTTTTTACCCGACTACGGCGAAGCCAAAAGGGAGGGTAAGGTTTTTGGCAGTCTATGTATGTATGTTCCACCGTAGCGCCTAAACTACTGAACCGATTTTAATAAATGGGGTGTCAATAGATTCGTTATAATGGCCCGGGTGACATAGGTTACATCAATTTTAAACAAACTTTTTATTACGGAATTAATACCTCAGATAACAACCTCAAAAAAAATTAAACTGAGATAATCATTAGTTTTTTGTTTGGTATCAAAAGAAAGGTGAGCACATTACAAATATGTACATATATTATACTGTTTGAGTCAAAATTTAAGTTTAAAACGATGTTGTACTTACAAATTGCGCGTAGTATAGTTACTTACTATTCGAGTTACCTATTTGTTCTTTCTAAAAATGTGACAATGTAAAAAATGCACGATTACTTTAAATTAAATAATATAAGGATTAAACAAAAAATATAAGTTTAAAAACTATGACTATAATAAGTTTAAAAAACGACGAAATAAGAAAATACCTCATTCCTCATGGGTGCCTCAAACCTGTAGGAAGGTAACTACATGTACAATGTACACTGGTATACAATAGGTGCGACCACGGCTCTACTTTTCTGGATTTATATTTGAATGAGCTATTTTCTTATTTCGTCCTTTTTAGACCCCCTTTTTTACGTACTTAGTCGGGTTATAGTTTTCAAACTTATTATTTGTATTCCCATTCTAGAACTGGATTCTGCAACTCACAGTCGGCTCTTTACGCTATTTTCCCTGGGTTGATAAGGCAACTCGACAGATTCCTTTAAAGTAAATATCGAACGGCGGAGAATTAACGTGAGTTTGATCACCTTAGTTGTCCACAGAACCTTCGCTTATTCATTCGGTCGTCGGCAGCCGTCGGCGCCTGGCGTCTCGCCCCAAGTACTTCGGAATTTTTCGTGGAAAACTTCGAGAAATTTCGACGACTTACTTTCTTAGGAGATATAACAAAATGGAGACGTTTGGCTTTAGACGGAAGGCTCGCAGATCGCTGGCCCGTAAATGTTTTACAAGATAATTATTTATTTACTTTAGATGGTTGATAAATTTCAAGTTAGGGAGCGGAAATTATCTTTATAATATAAATAACTATTATACCAGTGGATGCGTCCATTTTAATGAACAAAGGCTAATATCTGATGAACGGAATGACCTACTTACTAATAACATCAAACAGCAGCATGATTAACTGGATTTTAAAATTGTATCATGCTAGAACGTCTCGATATAATTTATTGTACAAACCCTAAGTTCTTTACCAGATAGTAATCCAGTAAAAGTTTAATGTCAAAATCATAAGTTTGTATAAGAGTTTTCTAACAATATTAAAACAAGCTTTTATCCAAAAGAAAAGATTTTCCAATTCACCGAAGGCAACAACGTAATCCACTGAGATCTTAAAGTGGACTTAGCCAAATCGGCGTCTCCCTTTCTTAGCTTGTTATCTCATATCCTAAAAGTTTAAAACGTAGGAGCCATCGAAACGGGAACTTATTAACTCGATGTGATCGCCCCCGTGGAAACTGCTCTACGGTAAAATGTTACAGGAAGGAAAACTTTCGACAAACTGCAAAAAGAAACTGAGTAAAGTTTAAAAAGAGAACGCTAAATGCGATCCGTACTTAGCGAAGTAAAGCCTCGGACACACAAGCTGGCCGAAATCACAAACGGCAATAAATGGAATTAGCCAGTGACGAACGAGACGAATGCTAAACGAGATTGGAATCGGTAAACGGTGAGCCGCGGGAGTTGAGATGTCTTGTCGCCCGGCACAACACGTACTCCAGTGAAACACGTTTAAAATTAATCGCGCAAAACTTTCGACTTATTATATTTGTAAGAGCTTTATTGACGGAGTTTACTGCGACGTTACAGAAGCGCGATTTAAAAGTTTACACAATCACATCGCGCGTTTCACATCGGAGATCGCATTCTACCTTCTGATCATAACAAGTTGGAACTCGGCGAAATATGGCAACTCTTTTTATTGTGCTCAACCCCGGGTAAATGCGTGCACGGTTTTATTCCAGTTTCGTGTAAATTTTTATGTTAACTCCCGATTTTATTCGACTGTCATTCTCTCATATAAAAGTTAAAACTGTAGATATGAGCAAACTTAAATTGAACGAATTTATAGTTGATAGTAAAATCTAGAAAAACATTACTTATAAAAATATAGGTGTATTAATAACAGACCGGCTCGATGTGAATATTAATGAAATTACGTGTATACCTGTTCATCCTGTATTGAAAAGTCAAGTGAGCGAGAAGACAGTTAACATTTTATTCCTTAATGCGATGATTTCGAAGATACGGATCTTTGTTAGCCGCCATAAAAGTGCAGTTTAGGTGCAAGGGTAAAATGGCGGATTTTTAAGATCCGGGCGCATATCCTATTCGTTTATAGTCTAGTAGCACTTAAAGATTTCCGCGGTACCTGCACCACCAGACGATTTGCATACATTGCGATCGACTAGCCACTGTTAGACTCGCAACTATAAATAGGAGTGAACATTCGCGGATGTGGCATCCAATACGGAAAATGTTCAATTATATATTATTATATAGCTCTAATTCGAGTGATAACGGGACGGCAGAAAATAGAATAACGTGAGGACTTTGCGTGTTTTACCGCTTGGCACGAGCCATATTGTATTGTTTTTTATATATACCTATAGTATAATTGAACAATACGTATTATACAACAATAGAATAACTATGTCATGTAAATCGGATATTATTATAAATACATGGGAAACAAGATTTTATGTGAATTTTATAAATCAAACAATGTCGAACATTTGACAATATTACAGCCAATACACTCTTATTGATATGGTTAAGATAATTGTAAAGAAAATATTTAGTATCTGAAGTGTCAAATTGAATCAAACGCATTTGTAAAATCTAAGTATTAAATAGCAGCGTCCCCTGCGATATCCTTATCCATTGCTCACTATCTTTATGAATTGCGGCAAATGCAAATGGGGGCTAGCTCGCTCTGCATGTTGCATGAGGATGCATTCGTAACCGACGTCTTCATGTTAATTGTGGAAATTATCCATGCCCGCCGCCATTTCAATAAAACCTCCCTTTCAAATAAATTATTTTAACCGGCAAGTAGTTAACTACAGTCGACGAGCAGTCGACTAGTTCTTGGTTGTTTAATGAGCTGCCGAAGGGCACCGCCAGTTTTGTATGTAAATTTCAATTGTAAATTTTTTGCTGTACTTATTTCAAAATAAACCGGTCAAGTGCGAGTCGGACTCGCGCACCGAGGGTTCCGTACAAACCTTTAGGTATATACAATTATTTAAAAAAATATGTGATGTAACTAAAAATTTAAAGTTTTCGAAATTTTTCCTATGTGCTATAAAAAAAATGTGCAAAACGTTGCTTTATGCCAAATTTCAAGATTCTAGAGCGACTGGCAGTACCCTTTAGGTTTGACTTGAGTCAAAGTCAAAGTCAAAATCCTTTATTGATTTAGATCACAAAGTGACACTTATGAACGTCAAATTTAAAACATTATTATTAGCATGAGCAATTGATATGAATTTAAATTTTATACCTCTACGGGTTCATGAGGAAAGGGGTACTTAGTACCTTTAAAATTATTTTAATTATATGATATAACTAAAAATTTACGGTTTTCGGAATTTTCCCTTTATCTGTGCTATAAGTCGTTGCTTCGTGCCAATTTCAAGGTTCTGAGTTCACGGGAAGTACCCTGTAGGTTTTGATTCCTTTGCGAGTAGTTGCGAGTTTGAAAATATGCTTAAATTGCTGTTTCTGTTGATTGAGTTGACATAGAAGTTTGATTTTATTACAGCTTAACGGTGGTACAGATCTAGGAATTTGATATGAATTTAATAACTTTACGCGTTCATGAGGAAAGAGGTAGTTACTTTAAAAAAATTAAAATGTTTTTATTATATGATGTACGTAACTTAAAATTTACATTTTTGGATTTTTTTCTTAATTTATGCTATAAGATGTTGTCTCGTACCAAATTTCTAGATTTTAAGTTCGCGGGAGTCGGGAAGTACCCTGTAGGTTTTGATTCCCTTGTAAGTTTCGAAAATTTGCGAGAATTTGTGGCATAAACAGCTGTATCTTTGATTGCGTTGGCTTAGAAGTTTGATTTTGTTACAGCTTAAAGATATTATAGAATCGAGTATTTAATATGAATTTCAATTTAATAACTTTCCACGTTCATGAGGCAAGGAGCAGTAACTTTAAAATTAATACAAATATTTTTTTATTATGATGTAACTAAAAATTTACAGTTTTCGGATTTTTTTCTTTATCTGTGCTATAAGACATTGCTTCGTACCAAATTTCAAGATTCTGAGTTAATAGGAAGTACCCTGAAGGTTTTGATTCCCTTGCGAGTTTTTAAATTTACGTATATTTGCAGCATAAACGGCTTTATCTTTTGATTGCGTTGGCTTAGAAGTTTGAATTTTTCACAGCTTCAAGGGACAGTAGTCTTGACTATTTGATATGAATTTCCGTTTGATACCTCCACGCGTTTCTGAAAAAAAAGGTCTTGACAGACGGACGGACAACAAAGTGATCCTATAAGGGTTCCGTTTTTTCACTTCGAGGTACGGAACCCTAAATATAACTCATCGATCAACAGATTCCTAATAGGATTTAATTTCATTTGTTATGGTTGGGTATTAAATTATTCGTATCTATTAAGATGCAGTTACCTATATTCATAAAACCTGTACTTTGTACGTCAGAGGTTTCGTTGTTTACTTCGTTTTTGAATGGCAGACTATGCTTAGAACTATTATATTCGACTCGTACGTTCAAGTACCTATAATGGCGCCGAAAATTCAAATCAATCAGGTAGCTCGTATTCTATATGCATATAGATATTTTTATCATACGCACTATATTATTACCTGCCATTTGCTTCGATGCGTACTTGATTTAATATCGGTAGAAGGTAATAAAAGAGTAATTTAGTTACATATAATGGTGTTGAATTAATACGGTAGCAGTTAGCAACCGATCCTCGAATTATACTACAGAGCGAACGGCCTTGACTGGAGTGATGGCGATGCGCGCAAAAAATCAGACGCGAACGCTACATTGCTAATCTTATTAAACATTTATAACACTTCGGAATAAATACTTGAAGATGTAGATGAAGCGTTTCATTTTCCATGTCTTGGTCAACCTAATGTTAGTTAAGACACTGAATTTAAATACAGTTCAAATATGCGGAGTATTTTGTCAGTGACATCATCATCATCATCATCATTATCAGCCTTTAACATTTCACTGCTGGACTAGGCCTCTCCTTAGAAAGGAGGAATTGGCCTAGTATACCACGCTGGCCAAGCGGGTTGGTATAGGGTTTGTATCAAGTTTTCCTTCTCTTACAGTGCTGTTCTCTGCATAATCTGCTCCCTATGTCGGCTCTTACGACACCCATGGGATGATATGGGGTGGTGACAATCCGTATTCTTAATCCGTCACCACACGGACGATCCGTCACCACACGGACGGACAGTGACAATGAATATTAATGCGTAAAGATAGATATTATAAAGAAGAGAATATTTACATTACTGATAATAAAACCATACGGATTCTTATCAAAGAGAGATTCAAGTTCGCATTAGATCAAATACATTTTTTTGTAAATTGTGATGATGCTCATCCTTATAGTACCGAAGAGTAGAAATGCTTAGGAAAGGTAATGTGAGAATTGAATGTAGGTAACAATAGATACTTAGGAAGCATTAAGTTTAAAAATAATTCTCGGAATGCAATAATAGACCGCAAAAAATAGTGCCTATAGCAAATGACACCCACACACTAACATTCCGATGATGGATATAAGATATTAGAATCAGAATCAGAATATTTATTTGCAAATCTTAATATATAAAATCCTTGCGTGAAATTTGGCATGTATGTTCCTTGGGGACCGTAGGGGTGCACTAAGAAGGGATTTTTCGAAATACCCACGGGATCAGTCAAAACAGATAAATTAAAAAAAATGTGCAGGCGTAGCTGCTGGCGCCCTCTAGTTAAAATATAGGTACTATCGCGATTTGGTTGAAGCAGTTGCAGAAATGGTTCACGTCCTGTGAAAATGAATATCAATTGTATTCGATAAACTGCCTCGTTGGTCACGCGGCATAGATGTGCGCGTGGGATTGGGAGGTCTCGGGTTCGATCCCCGGGTCGGGCAAAGTGTTTTTCCGTTAGGAAATTCTCAGTAGCAGCACGGAGTCTGGTAATGTGCCCGGTACGGCAATAGGCACGCCCTCTATTATGTGGGACTAAAATAAATCTGGCGAAAAGTGGATGTAGCAATATACCTCTGCCTACTTCTTCGGGGATATAGGCGTGAGACTATGTATGTATGTATTCAATAAAGTTATTTGTAAGTTTGTTAATTTATTGCTTTAGAAAGATTTAAAACAAAGTGATCGATAAAAATATCTATGCGTGAAAGATGACAATTTGTTTTTGTCTACAGTTAGGTAATGTCAAATGAAACCGAGAATCATTGTCTATGAGAATTGACGTTTAATTCTGTTTCCGTCGTAAGATGAGTTACACATTGAACTTGTCGGAGACGATCACCTTGATACTCCTTTTTACATTTAGCCGCATCACGTCCGTGCACGTCATTGGTGTTAATTGTCAAGGAGATTCTCATCGCTTGCATTCTGAAGGTGACGGCATTATGAATAATTATTTTAGTCTCAAAATTTGTCTAAAATGATGCCAAATTGAATTTGCAATCCTGCTAAAGTTTTTAGTCCAAAATTATAATGTTACAGGTACGAATCCGACTTTTTCTTTTAATTTTGCAAGTGCTGGTCGATGTTTTACGCATCAGGTTTAGGACATCTCCGTAAATGGTTTGTAACCTATACACATTAGGTACTTAATCTATAAAAAACGGTCAATAACCTAAAGATTAACCTAACGTGCCAAGGTTGGGGTGACATTGGAACCAGTAGTGCGCGGGCGGCGACGTACCGACAATGAACACACGCACACAAGTTCGTAGTTAATCGCACACACACATGCATATATTATGCTCATCATCTGCATACGAACTGGAAAATTAATAGCTGAGTATTATATTTTCATATGACATATCCTTTAGGCATGCGTCTCTTTATCTTTATTTCTATCGTTTAATATGAGATTTCTTTCAGTATTGCTTCAATCACTTTAAGCACGTGTCAGTCATTGCACCCAATGTGATCGCAGCGTCGTGATTGATCATCAATATCTGTCTTCAGATTTAAATCAATTTATAAACTAAACGAAAAAATGAATTTGAAGATATGTATACAAGAGCATAAATCATTTTATTACCAGTTAGCAAAACGTTCATTTCATTAGTATTGTATTCTTGGCTGATAAAACCAGTGTTATTTGCAAAATATTTTACGTTCGCACATCTTTTATTTAACGTTTATGACTTTACGCTAAACACATCAAACGGGGGTGATTTTTATCCAATTATGCGAGCCCTATAAGTGTTTAATAGTAAAATAAACATAACGAGCATAAATACAAAACTTTATATCGAATTATAATGTAAATGTAAACTTTATTGCGTAAAATTTACGATATGTAACCGTTAACGGGATGTCTAAAGGGCATAAACATGTAAAAATATAAGAGAGAAATGTTGGAAAATCATCATAAATCTTTGGGGTAAGATAGTAATGTGATATAAACGGTAGGGAGTGATAAAGAATCATAAGAATCACGGTCGAAAGCCCGTTTTAGATTTAGTCGCGGGTTCTAAAAATCCTTGGAACGTCAAGGGATCGGTTTTATAGCTTTAGCTGCATAATGTCGGCAGGTAATGTATGCGGTTGGCATTCGCGGGTACCGTACCTAGGACACAAGTTACCACGTGTCGTTGAACTCTATAAAGACAGCGAAACGCATTTTTTTAATACCACAGATATAAAATATCTATAAACTGACTTTACTGCCTTGAAATTCGTAACTTAAATCAACATCTAAGTAGAAAAATCAACGTTTATATTTGATCGTTTGGAAAATCAGTTTTCGTATTGTAATAAAAGTGGGATATTCATCGATGAATAGAAATAGAAATAAATGACTTGGTAGAGACACACAATATAATATTAATAAATAATAATGTGTGTGTCCGTATAGTCCTAGCTGATAACACTATCGGTAGGAATTATAAGCAATGATTTAACCATTGACCTCTGTAATCTGTTGTGTGGTCAAACAAATATAATCTGATAATAAGGACATCAGTCAACGTGTTTGTATATCATTATGTTGTAGTTCGCTTACTTTACCATGTTTGAATTATTACATTAGATCTAACACACATTTTGCTCTAGATAAATTAGAACAATCTCGTGAAGGCGTGAATTTTTTACATGTATCTATGTAATATGTAAGTTCATGTATATTTTGTATTTAAAATGTTCTAATACCTCCGATATGTAAAGTATGCAGATATTACATTATTATGACATCACAGTGTGGTTGACGGCATAGAATACAAGTGTCACCACCCCCTATCTTCCCGTGGGTGTCGTAAGAGGCGACTAAGGGATAACACGATGCAAGTACCATCTTTGCGTAGAGACGGAAAACTCGACATCAAACCCTATACGACTGCCTCATTGGTCTCGCGGCATAAATGTGCGCGTGGGATCGGGAGGTCCCGGGTTCGATTCCTGGGTCGGGCAGTGTCATTGGGTTTTTCTGTCACGAAATTCTCAGTAGCAGCACGGAGTCTGGAAATGTGTCCGGTACGGCAATAGGCTCGCCCCTTTAATAAGGGGCGAGCCTATTGCCGTATAGATATACTTTAGTCCCACGTAATCGTGGGACTAAAGTATATCTGGCGAAAAGTGGGTGTAGAAATACACCTCTGCCTACCCCTTTGGGGATAAAAGGCGTGACGATATGTATGTATGTGACTTTGATTAAAAGACTATTTGAAGACTTTGTAACTATACAATTTGTAGCATGTCTTTGACATTACGGTTACGGACGATGTTGTTGTATATTTTATTGATTCGTATGTAAAGACTTTTGGTATAAAGTCAGTACATGATGACACTTGCCAGATGATGGAGGGTGATGGATTATGATGGAGTAGTGAGAGTGACTGTTGTTCGACCACTGGGAACTGGTTCTCCTATCCCTACATGTTACCGTTAGAATCATTTGGTTTATGGGTCTAACGGTGCTGTACATTCTGTGGTACTTAGGCAATTAAGATAAATCCTACAGCCGCTGTGTTTACTTGTAAAGTGTTTTTTTCTATCACATTACACATTTTTTCGTAGGACGGTATCATCCCACAACATACATAAATATCTATCTATAAAAATACAGGAAGGCAATGTATTAATTCACATAATCGCAGCGAAAAAAGACTCAATATTTTTTCTTGACTATCTGAGAAAAAATACTGTCTGTACCTATACACGGCCGTCACGTCATAATACAATTTATGTTTTTTATGTTATATTTATATGATTATACCGGTTTTCTGGCCCTTTGACTGGTCACTAAGATCCTTGAAGGTTTTTGTTACCTTAAAACACTTCCGCGTGTGCGACCATTGTCTCAATAAAAACTGATCAAGTTCTCTTTGACTGACATGACGTCAGTTTTGAAACATACAAGTTGGTACCACGAGAAGATAGACTTTTAGGAAACACACATTCAGGGCTTTACAACCTTTGTTTCAAACAGTTGTGTTTGAGATTTTATGCTTTAGTGAACTTTTATACTTTTCTAACAGTCGATTTTTTTTTCGATGCTCAATTATGCTACTTTGTATTCTAATTTATATTTTATTATCTATGAATGCCTGTCGTGACCAAACATGTTCTATTTTTACAAAAATAAATATATTTTATTTTGTCTTTGAGTAGTCTAATTTCTTGGAAGTATTTTCATGAGTTTGCCGATTTTTAGTAGGTTTTTACACGTCAGTATGTCTGGAAATGTAAGACAATACCTAATAGAAAACGATGTATGTCAATGATAGAGTAGCTACAAACATGTTACTCTATTACTGACTAGTATTTTTCTAATCATAGGCAAGACAAATAGCTAAGTTATACTAAAGTATTAAAACATTACCACAAATGAATAATATTACATACCACAAGCTTGAACATTGCATTAAAATTTCTAGGCATGGAGATTTTACGTTGTATATGAAAGAAAACGTCAGAATGAACTTAAACAAACTCCATTAAAAAGTTACAGTAAAATAACATTTAGAGTTATTTTCGTCAGAAGAAGATATTTATTTTATTAGGTGTAAAGAATATTCTGTGCGACTAAAAGTTTGCCATCTGCAATTCTCCACCCGCTTTACCGTGATGCCGGCCGCAGGACGGGCGTTGCGACACCATAAACTTGCATTCAACTTTAAACTAACCTCTTCTTAACATCCAAAAAATGCCCGCTAAGCCCAACAATGTAACATTTCAATGGATTAACGCAAAATGTTGACTTTCCAAGCGTCTGACATGTTCCAGTACCACAAAATACTGTTGACAGCGCATACAATCGATAAAATCCGATCAATTGACAGATTACATTGTAATGACACATATCAAAAGTACCATCGCGCTCATTGGATTTAATATTATTTGTTTTTGACAGAACTGTCGCTATGTTCCTTAGTAGAAATTCTTGGTTTACAAAAAGTCTATGTTCTCGTGGCATGACTATAGTTCTTATCATAATTCAATTTTACTCGCACTTATGATGTTTAAAATTGACATTTGCAAGTGCTTAACTGCAATACGTTGTTGCAATACGTAACTGAAAGAATTGTCAAAGTAAAGAATGTGTGTTTTTATGATACATTTGTGTGCGTAAAAAGGTAAGTACCTACGATCAGGTCACGTAGGCAAATTATGTAATGCTTTATAATTTAAAACGGATTTATAGGCACTTCGATAGAAGGATGAGGAACGATTTCATTATAATCGTCCCAATATTTGGCATTTCAGTGAAATCGGCAGTAGGAATTACTTCCGACTTTAGAAAAGCTCAGTTGAAGTACACTCTTTAGTGAGAGATAATCCTCGATCTTTTTAATTCCTCTTATCTTGAGGACGCTTATTAACGATTCCCTATAAGGCGAACACTAATCCGATTTGGAGAAGCGTCCGTACCCCTATTATACTCGGAGCGGGTTTTCCGGAAAAATGGATATAATTTTTACCGGCCAGATTCATTTTTTTCTCGGCTGCAGAACGGCGAAGGCAAATTGAATTTTTTGCCACGCCTCACTGGACTAATTCGACTAATGCATTTACATGCATGTTCCGTGTCCGCGTATACCTCCGACGTAGCATTTTTAGCAGAAATTTGACTGCACTCCAAATTTGTAATAATTTTAAAATTAGATATTAGCAATCAGTACAGTCGCTGAAAATTTTACAGCGTGAAAATGGTTTCTAAAGTTATCGACTATTGAATCGGTGTTGCCTAAAGAACTACCTACTGTCATTGCTGTAGGTACATTATGCAAGTATTTAAAAAAAACTGAGACGAAACCGTGTTTAAGTTTTAAAATAAACAGTTGTAAAGCTGTATTATTTATAAGTTTTGGAATAATTATGTTCGATACTCATACACACTTCATACTATAAATTTTATTATGCTATTATTAACCACAAAGCGGATAAATTCCTGACGCCCATAATTAACCTTTGTTTGGTTGTTTTAGAGCTAAATTAAGAACAGTCAGAATTAAAATATGCATATTTAATAAATCTCGATATAATTTATACACAAGAATAGATCAATTCTTACCTAAAGCTTATGGAATTCAATAATTTATCAAATTATAATATTTGATCATCTGCTCATTAATAAAGAATGTCTTAGAATGATTTATAAACAACATCTGGATAAATTAGACACTGATATCTTTTATCGAAGGATAAGCAAATGTATCTTTTTTTATACATATTAAAAGGCGGCAAACGAGCAGACGCATCGCCTGATGTTAAGCAATTGCCGCCGCCCTTGGACACAAGCAACACCACAGGAGTCAAAAATGCGTTGCCGCCCCTTAGGGTTCGGAAAAGAGGTAGGAAGAGGAATGGGATGAGGAAGAAGGAATAGGGGATAAGGCTCCAGCACTCTCACTCACCGAACTCTTCCTATAACGGCACAAAAACAGTATGTATGTTACATACCTGTCTGCTAAGAGTATGTCTACTTTAAAGAAGTCTGCTGGCCGTAGGAGAAAATATATATGAATAATAAAATATCCAAAGACATTATAACGCTACTAGTCTTTAAGATAATTTATTTACTTATTGTCATTCATTGCAAACCGTCTAATTTTAAAAATGACATCGGCATAAGTATTGTAGTGGTTTTAGAATCGATACTCAATAAAAGTTGAACGGTTTACTGTGAATTAACACAAGAGTTTTTCATGCAAAATTCAGAATAATTCTACTTTTCAAAATCATATAATGTGCTAGTAACGCACAGTAACCGTTGAATGTATTATCTAACTCAAATATAACAAAGGATTTGTCAGATCAAGTCTTTTAGAATACGTACAACTATCCGTCTTGATAGTTTGACGGTATATGTATATATTGTATACTTATAAAGTACATACAATTGACTGTATCTTCCCTATTTGTGGTCAAATTTGACCTAAATACCTTTTTTAAAAATAATGGCGGTGCACGTGCTACAGTTCGCCTGATAGTTAGCGGCTTACCCTATCCAATGATGCCAACAGTAGGTAGTAGACATTGCTTGCGGTTGATCAGACATTAGGTACCTATGTATACAAACAATATAACAAACATTGCCCCGCCAATTCATCGCGATATTTACCAACTTAATAGGTAAACGATTGAATTCATCACCACCATCAGACTTTCGTAGCCCACATATTAAACGTAGGCTTCGACTAGTTCGATTGAACTATACCTGCTGTTATAAATATGACGGTTATTAATGAGATTTTTTTCCGATTCTCAGGAAGTGTTTCAAAGGCCGGTTTAAGGAGGTTTATAGTTATGCAGGTTGTAGCGGCAAAAAATATTTGAATTTTCCTCATACATTGTAGCTATAAAAATCTTCAAAGCTTTTGTAAAATCATTGCGCGGGATACCCTAGCTTCCCATAGATAACACACAACATAATGTAAACTTGCCAAACTTGCAGCAAGTTTAAATCAAACTTCCTAGTTTCACTGTGACAAATTTGCATGAAGTTTGTTTTTCAAAGGATTTGGATGACGACGAGCAGTTTGGTGGTCGGTCGACCTCCTAGATACAGCAGGAGGTGCTCGACGACCAACTGTTGTCGGACCACCAACCTGTGCTCGTCGTCATCCAAATCCTTTGAAAAACAAACTTCATGCAAGTTTGATGCAAGTTTGTCACAATGAAGCTAGGAATTTTGATTTAAACTTGCTGCAAGTTTATTGTTATCTAGGTTACTAATTTGAACCTTACGATTGAATTAGGTAAGTTCTATCAATGGCTGTGGAAATCTTTATAATTATTTACCTATTATTCATCATACACTATAGGTATATGACTGTGATGACGCATTGCCATCAGTATATTAACACGTACATTGAACTCTCAACTATATACAAGTCTGAACAACATAGAGTTCATATTCTACTGGTCAATACGCTGACCACTAAGTTCAGACGACCGAGGACGCAGCTATCAGCTAGTCAGTCAATATAATTAATTTAAATACTTCTGTGACAGGTCTCGGCATGTAGGAAAATGTCTATAAACCTACATACATACATAGACTCACGCCTGTTTCCCCGAAGGGGTAGGCAGAGGCATATTAAACGCCCACTTTTCGCCAGTGATTTGATCCCACGTAATAGGTGGCGAGCCTATTGCCGCTTATCGGGATATTTTGTTTGCCAGAGCCTCGTACGTTGATCGGCAGGTGCACCACTTGCAGGTGAGGTTGGCTTAGGACCCTAACTTCTTGGTGGGAACCCTATGCACCCTATAAAACTACATATACATACATATGTATAATAAAACATATGAGTTTTCATACATTATTAGGTATGTCAATTTGTAATTAATCGCCAATTTTTCCCTGTATTAATAATAGTAACTGCGAGATTAATGTTATATTGCGGTATTGTAAGTGGATTATTTTATTGACCAACCTTGTTGAAAAATTCTTTGGTTAAGTGAAGGTGAGAACTGAACCTAGTAAACCTAGTAAATAATAATAAATAGTATTCTACCACATTCACACAACACCATCTAGTCCCAAACTAAGCAGAGCTTGTACTATGGGTACTAGACAATGGATAAACATACATATATACATTTTTTTTTTTGTAAATACATACATATTATACATAGAAACACCCAGACCAAGACAAACATCCATGGTCACGCACACAAATGTTTGACTTGAGCGGGAATCGAACCCGCGACCTTCGGCGTGGCAGTCGCTTACACTACCGCTGCGCCAACCGGTCGTCTTAATAATAAAAAATCTTATCTATATTTTCAGATAGGTTTTAAGAATACGTTCCCTTAAGAGCATTAAAATTTACCTTGATCAGTTATATGTCTAATTTCTCTAGTAAAGTCAGCATACAGAGAAAAAGTGTGCGGTTCGGTTTACCTGCAAACTATAGCTTTGAGATCCTAACAGTTTACTGGATAGGGCACTTCGATAACTTTAACTCAAAAGATATGACTAATTTGGTCAAAATTGAATTTGTTAACTCTATTTTAGTTAATTGACAGTAAGATCAAAGTAAGGTAAGCTGCGCACCAAGCAGTGTAATCTAAAATTTGTATAACATTTCAGAGTATTATAGTATTTTAAATTCTCAGTGTAGCTTCTTTATATGTAGTAGGTAGTTGTTCTCTTGTTGTATGATTGTATAACGACATTGATTTTCGTTTAATTATGGCTCACAGTGGTAAATTTTTGCGTACATTTTTGTACAGCAATCTATATTTGTCACTATTCTAAAGGTATTATCAGACGCCAAGACAGGCGTGTTTAGTCTACCCAGCTAAACGATAAATAAAACCTAATACGTTCTATAAGTGCTAGCACATATAATAGCACCTGTAATATGTAGGCAGTGAGGTTTTAATAACGACGAGTAGGCCGTAATAACAGTGCTATCTGCGATATCGGCACAATTGTTGGCACACCGACCACCTGTTAAGTCTCACGCTACTCGGACTAAGCTCGCACTGACGGTCACGCAGGTATAACTATACACAACTACAACTATATGCCTACGGTTTATGGAACACGTGAAACTACACATGCCTAGTACGGGATGATCAGTCTTAGTATTGTCTTAGTTGTTATAGGTAATGTTAGACTGTCTGTGACTACAGCTGATGAAAAGTGTCCGAAACGTCAGGTTTAAGTTATTTTCTTTTTCAGTGACAGTTAAATGATAGGTCACCTAAATAAAACGGTCTGACATTAAGCTAGATATAGGCCAGTTGGTATATGAAAATCTGTACTAGAATCACAAGTCTTCATAATGACAGATCCGCTACGGCGTACCGCACAAACCCAGCATTATTTAATTCAGCAATACAAAGAGTAACAATTTGAATGAAACGTGGTATACATACTTACATTTTGTAAAGAGTCTGTCCATATTAAGATTTATACGATTTTAAAATACCTACACATTCTAAATTGGAAAATATGTTTGGAAAATATTTTCAACTTAATCCTCATTTTTGCTTATGCGCCTACCTACATGTAATATTTTTATTTATACAAATACGTACTTGAATCAGATCTTTTATCCAATCCATTATCTTTTAACCAAAATTATTTTGGTCAAAGGTCATAGAGCATGTAGGAATGCTACCTACTTAAAAATGAAACAATTTACTATACCTACAAGTTATATCAGATGTTTAGTTGTATACTCATCTCAAACAATCGCTCTTTATTGTACAATCTAAAGCTATTGCGAGTTATAGTTGGAATGGAACTGATACTAGTAATTGTCGGTCAACAGTAGTAGCTGTCTAGTCGTAAAAGATCTGATTGTTTATGTCACGAAGTCACACTATCGTATGAGAATCGATATTTATAAGTATTTATTTTCTAAAAAGTGCTCTACTGAACTGTGACTTCATAAGTCAATATATGTATATCTAGCCTAAATAGTTATACATTTTTATTTAAAAAAATGTTGCAATTAAACTACATATATCTTGTATGTTTGATGAACACTGTTCAATAAAAAAATTGACATGTCACATATCAATTTGAATAATTGCTGCGTTTCATTACTTTGCAATCTAATTATAATTATTTATTTATCTCCGAGTCAGTTGTGACAACTGATAAATGAGAATATTCCTTAGCACAGCTGACTATATTTTAGTATTAAAACAAAACGCATAAAATATGGACCTAATTTAGCTTGTAGCCATATAGGTACTAATATGTTGCGTGTTAGAGGTGCAGCTGGTTGGTAGGTAGTACTTACAGTTTCATAAAACTTCCATTATTTAGCACCTTTATGAACTCGGAGATAATTACCTGAAACAAAAAAAAATAATTAATTATTATTATCACAGAAATTGTTTCATAAGCTAGCCTTTAGTTTAAAAGCCAAGGACTAGGTGGCGTTGTAAAATTAAATGAAACGTGCATTACATAAAGGCGATACACTTATATTTCCAGGACCTCTAAAAGACACAGTAAAATATATTTAGTAAATAAAATGACTAAATTGTAGAGTAGTATGATAACTATAAAAGTTTAACATTCAATCAAGTCCATCACAGTTGGACAATAGCCAAGATGGCGCAGACGTAGACGTTCGCAAGTTTTGCATAAAACTAGATTCCGAACGCATTTGATGAATAAAATGTCACACTGGAGTGCAATTTTTTATTTCCACTTCGGAATTTATTGGTGCAATGTATATTTACAGTGGATTTACAGCAATGCCGACGAGTGCCAAATCACTAACCACATTTGGACGGAATAAAATGTGGTTCTTGTGATTTGTTTATTTTTTTGGATTCACTTTCAATTCTACTGAGTTGGTTTATTTTATGAATATTGAAGCAAAGGATAGGTATGAAGAAGACCCAAACTTGAAACAATTGTATCTGAGTTATATTTTTGGCCTTATGCTGCAGCAGTAGAGATATGGCCACTTAAACCAATCCATCAATGCACTCATTGTCAGCTAGGTATATGATTTTGGTCATCGTAATTATATATCTACTAGGTAATGAGTCTTCAAACACATACTAAACCGGTTCCAATAATGTGTTACAATATTTTCTATTCTGTGAATTCTTTGTTTTATCGGTCATTAGATATTAGACAGATGACATTTGTAAAATTAATCGTACGACATTTTTAGATTAGTGTTATCTTATCGGCGGCTCCCTGGGCTATCGTTCAATGGAGGCCAATGATATAAAATAAAGATACCTCTCTATTCTGTTTAAGGCACTGACAGTCGCTATTGAGTTGAGCTGTTGCTGTCACTGTCGGATTGTATACATAAGAAAGAGAAGAACGACGACGACGGGACGTTCAGATCTGTTTACAAACCATAAAATAAATTAATTACTTAAAAATAAGTTGAGTAGTGAAAAATGAAAAACAACCAAGTTCTGTATTTAAATATGATACGTTATTGTTATAAATTTTACCAACATACGTTGATAAGTAATACAGATATTTTTGTTAGAAGATCATTTTAAGAGGCTAGTTTACTGTTTTTTTGTATCGAGAAAACAAGGTTCTCAAAAATATGTTCAAGATTAACATATATTTTTTCCACCGTTACAAACTTTATAGATTTAGCAAAAAAATTGTTTGAGACAACCCTTTTTTGCCATTTGGCTGTTGTCAGCATCGTCTTAGTACAAAGTTCAATTCATATACGGCTCCTGTCTAATGCGTTATAAAGGTTTTTTTTTTCAGTATCGGTTGGAATATGACGGATTTGTAGACACAATGTTTAAAGAATATTGATGAACTTTTTACATTCATCGAGTGGTTATAAACCGCAAATGAAACGAAATGTACCTAATATATAAATTGCACTTTAACCTTACATTGTGTCGATAACGATTAAATTTGCCTTATGCAAATTTTGTATGTTATTACGTTTACGCGAATGCTACAGATTGTTTTGTCATGCTTTGTAAATTTATTACTAACGTTTTCTCTAATCTTTCCAGTAAATAATAATATTTAGACGTGTATACATGTAAATATTATTATTTATATTTGTAAAACAAAACAAAATACGGAAATTTTCTGAAATAACATAACACTTATTAACGTAGTTTCCCAAACGAAATAAATATCTGTAATATTAAGACTTTCAAAAATAAAGCGTAAACCTACTAAGCAAAAACGTCGTATGTGTACATATGACCTTTTAAATTTAATGGAATGAAGTATAACACTAGCGTGTCGAACAGTCGACGCATATAAATTATACATGTAGATAGGATTCCATACGGAAGTCATTAACGTTTTGTGACCTTCGCTCGCCACGGGACCGAGTAGGAATTACTACGCCCTATTTCCCTGATGATGTAATAGAACGAACCTAATAATCATGTATGCCACACCGTACACTAGATTAGTTCACGATTTCACGCCTACGGTAATTGGTGACCTCATTTTAAAAAAGCTTATCTGAGTAGGTATGTCCTTACTTCAATTTTATTTATATTATAGTTAAACCCTTACGTACCCATGCGTTATAAAAACTATGCATTAAAGAGTTAAACGCATACACGTGTAGGAAAACATAGTTCTCTGAACTTTATAATATAACTCTACTATAATGCGTAGTACGTCTAGGTACAACCGATACACCTACATTTGGCCAAGTACATATAAAGAATTTAAAAAATATCGTTGCATGTTCAGCACACTAATACCACGTTAAATATCAACAAACCGAGATACAATTTGCGAGTGTCTCGTGAAATTACTGATTTTTTTCAGGTGATACACGGCACTTATTGCATTATTTACATGCAAATAAAAAGACAGATATTCGCTGAAACTTATAAATACTAATAAAGCCATGTTTCGTTACATAAATCGAGCGGTTTGGTGTAAGTGATTAGATGTTGTTATCTAAAAAAGGCGCGAAGCTTCCACGGCAGTGGCAAGGCCGTTTAGCACGTGGCTGAGGCGCCTGTTGCTAGTTGCCCCGTCCCGCGCGCCCGCCATCTTGCGGCCACGGCGTGCGACGTTGCCGCTCCGACTACGCTCTCCGGAATGGCACGAGAATTTGGCTGTAATGTCAAGTCGACGGCCTATCATAACGAAATGTGTGCGTATGAATTTAGAATATACATGTCATAATCGCGTAATTTGTTAAATTAACTGACTTTTACAGATTAGGTATATTCTAGTTTCATCGATACTAATTATAATGATACAAACTACAATTATTTAAACACGTGTGTAGCTGTTACTGTAATTGAACAATTGAACTGCTAGCTTGATGATGAAGTAAAGAATTTGACCTTGACGATAAAATCCATGCATGTTACATACAAGCAGGTAACACACTCGGCTATAATAAGGTAAGTACTTACATTTTTCAAAATGTAAGATGTTAAGTTGATACTTTAGTAACAAAGGCAAAGCTTGCTTACAAGTGATTATTACATTAAACTAAGAAAGTAAGAATATTTTACAATCAAGTACCTGATAGAAACCTGCGTATCTTATAAAGTTTTATTTAATTTTCTATTGCCTAAAAAGGTTTTAGTAAGCATATCGGGAGGGACAGCAACTTTCACCATGCGCTAAAGCCTGATTTGAGTTTACGGTTATTTAGTTTCTGAGGGCGTCCCAGTTTACTGGTAACCGTTCCAATTGCAGATCTTTTTGATACTTTGAACATACAGTTTAAATAGCAACCAATATATATATGTACCTAAGTAGGTACATACGGCGACCAGTGGTTGGAATATTTATTCAAAGATTACCCACAGCTCTATTCAGACGAAGGCTAAAGGCCGTCATAGTTATCAGCAATCATAAAGCCATTTCATGCTGCTGTGATTGCACAAATTGTTACTGATAAATGCAAAAATATTAAAGATACTAGATTATTGTGATCAGCTTTTATCTAAATCGTTTTTTTAGCTGCTGATAAAAATGACATTATATGCCATATTACCGACATTTTGTTTAAACTATACCTCTATTTATTTGCTTCTATTTTCCCTTAGACATCATAACACACTATCTTTAACGCAAAAGATCGTAAGTAAACGAATTTAGGTCATAGGAAAAAACCAAGTCCGCAGATATTAAAGGCATTATTCTACGCAAAGGAGAGTCGTGCCTATATTAAATATTTATGTGTAGGAAGAATTGAATTCAAACTCAGGTCAAATAATAAAACGACGTATCTACGCACACAACAATTTAATACTATAAATATAGATCGGCCGTTATCGTCCAAACGACTGTTTGTAAACATTCATGACGTAATTTGTACACCTTTCAAATGACATTTTCTGCGAACTAACACACTAGATACCACTAGTATACTCATATAACTATACATTTTTGATACTCGAGATTTTCCTTATTATATTCCAAGAATAATATCAAGGAAGATATGGTTAAAGTGTCTCAACTGTCAGATAGGCCTGTGTAATTTTTGTTACGTTAATAAGCTTGTTATAGCGTGAAATCCCCACAGAGTAAGGGCACCAAATATTTTTGCAAAAGTCATGGAGATATTTGAAATACGAATGTTCAGTTACCGCTTTTTTATTTTGGAATGTTGTGAATTGCTCTCGTTGCTATGGGTAACTTTTTTGTCCGTACCTTTTCTATAGGCACGAGCTCTTGCATCATAAGTCTGATGATAAAAAGTGTGAAACAAGAAATCTAATACGGCGGACCGTTGTTCGATCAGACAAGCACGAGTGCCGCGTAAACTTGTCTGCCGACATCCGAAAATTGCTAGACAAGCTAACATTTACTAAAAATATTTTAATCTATCAAGACTAAAAAACAAATTAAGTAGGTATTAGTCATGATAGAAAAATAGGAATCTAATTTTATTTTCGGACATTTTTTACAAAAATATAGGAAGGCGTTCCATTCGCAGTTAATACTCGCTGTATTGGCTAATGCGCCCTGACAGGTGTCAACGGTCTTTGCCGATGGCCGGACCAAAGAAAGACCATAGTCATTTGAACGACAAAAATATGGAAAAATATCTATATAATAACGCTTACAAATAAACAGTTTGATAAAAGTAATATATTTTATTGTATTCAAATGACGATGATAAAAATAACCAATAATATTTCCATCCAAAGGTTGCCTGGTAGAAATCGCTTTCAGCGATAAGGCCGCCCTTTGTACTCTACTTAGTTATAAGATTTCTAATAATGTTTTTAATGTGTACAATAAAGTGTAAAATAAATAAATAACCTCCATTAAAATTAGAAGTACATAGTACATTTTTCTTTTAAACTTATTTATCTTGTAAGGCGACTATAGTAATGTAACAATTGCTATTCGTCACGACCATTCAACAAAACATTTGTCTTAGGAGAATACTTCGCGGAAATGAAACTTAACACGACACCTGAATAGGCAGTTAGATGGCATGTTTTGCATGCTTCAGTCTTTTAGAAAAATAAATCGCCAGAGTGAGAGCCCAGAGCGAATTCTCACGTAAAAATATTAGTAAATTACTTCGTGGAATATGTGCGGTACTTCAAAGTTCATTCTTAGTACATAAACATTTAGCTTGTATCTAACACTTGTTTTTTTACTACAATTCCTATAATTTCTTGAAGGTTGTACCTATATCAAGTTATCAACTAAGGTTCTGTAGCTTTTCTTAGTTTTTAAATATTATTGTTATTTTTTGTCTTTGATTATATTTTGCACTGGTCCATTATAGAGGAGTTTTCTTCCACGTAGATAATACGTAAAATACATAAAAAACATTTTCCAAATAAAATGTCAAAACGCATTGACGTGCAAATCAAACATTAAGTACCTGTGAACACTAACCTCCAATACTCGCATTAAAATTCAAAATTTATTATAATCTACTAGAAATTTCATAGATATATCAAAGTTAATATCTTGTCAACATTAGCGGCCAATCAGGGCAACTGAATGGGACCGTTTTAGGTACGATGCCTATCGATAAATTTGTCATGATCGTCGACAAACACGCGATAGCTACATCACTAGCGATTGTGATAAAAACTACTCATAATTAAAGGTTAGGAAAATTAATGATAATACTGATAACACGAAGTGCAGTCGGGCTCTGTTATTGTGTATCACTTTCCTATTGTGTTTATAAAATACTAGAATACTAGATGACAGATGCCCGCAGTTATGCTCGCGCATTTTTATTTTAAAACGCACTGTGTAATATGAGATAATTTATTAAATTGTAGGTATTTCATAATTTATAGAAGTGACAGAAATAAGTCTTCTATATTCATATTTTCACTGTTATGCTCCTATCGAAGTATGTTTTTGAGATATCTTTTTGAAATTCGCAATCAATTGCCAGTTATCACATATAAGTTATGAATACATACGGATATAATTTTTATATTTTAGGCTGTTAATTAATATCCCATTATGTATAATTATGAATTTAATTAATTTGCCCCCGCGAGCCCAATAACCTACACAAAACGGATACAACCGTGGTATAATTTAACAGTAAATTGTAATAAAAATAGCTCGCGGAGACCGCCCAAACGCCTTCGACAGTTATCAAATAATGTCTAAAAATAAACTGTCTTAAGCCTGCCTTAGTCTGGCTAGATATTTTATGTATAAAACCTGAGGTATTTACTTTATATTTATAAAAAGTTGGCGGCAAGTAGGTACTAGAAGATATTAGTAGATATCATATATATAAAATTCTCGTGTCACAGTTTTCGTTCCCATACTCCTCCGAAACGGCTTGACCGATTTTGATGAAATTTTTTGTGCTTATCCGGTATCTATGAGAATAGGCCAACATCTATTTTTCAAAAAAAAAAAAAAATTTGCAAAACAACGTTTGCCGGGTCAGCTAGTCATACATATATAATAGTTTGTGACCGCGGCTTCACTCACGTGACTGTCGCTTATCGTGTCAAAATTCATATTTTTGTATTACTAAGTAAGTAGTAAGTAAGTATTTGTGTAAGCTATTTTACTGTAAAATTTCATCAAAATCTATCCAGTTGTTTTGCCTAAAAGAGTAACAAACGACCAGCTATATATCCAATCTTTTGAATTTAAAATAATAGTCAGATGGAACTTTAGCATAGCCGAGAAATTCTTGGCCAAAGCTCAAAAGGTCTATTGCGCATTCGTGGATTTGGAAAAGGCTTACGATAAAGTGGTGAGGAATGAAATGTGGTCGGTACTGTTGATGTATGGGGTGAACAGCAGCCTCATACGAGCTCTGAAATCCCTTTATGAACATTCTAGAGCTTGTGTGAGGATAAATGGGTCGTACTCTGATTGGTTTACCATCGAGACAGGTGTTAGACAGGGATGTGTAGCGTCGCCGTGGCTGTTCAACCTCTTCATGGACAGTTGTTTGCACGATTTGAAAAATAGTGACTGTGGATTAAGGATGAATGAGTTACTTGTCAAATGCCTCCTTTATGCTGATGATCAGGTAATACTTGCGTCTTCAGCGGAGGAGTTGCAGGAGATGGTAGCAATCATGCATGGTGCTTTAGGGAGGAAAGGAATGAAAGTTAATGTGAGCAAGACGAAAGTTATGGTTTTTGAAAAGGAGGAATGTTTTACGACTTGTAATGTTATGATCGATGGATAACGAGTGGAGCAAGCGAATGGTTTTGTATATTTAGGTACGCAGTTTACTAGGAATGGTAAGAATGAAGAAGATATTGAAAGAAGAGTTAATGCAGGGAATAGGGTGAATGGAGCTTTGAAGGCCTTTATGAACAGTCAAAATGTGTCCAAAAAGACACGCTGTGCATAGAGGAGTGTTAGTGCCTACACTTATGTATGGTAGTGAAAGTTGGGTATGGCAGAATAGACATGAAAGCAGAATAAATGCTGTAGAAATGAGAGCACTGAGAAGTATGTGTGGTGTGTCATTGAATGACAGAGTAAAGAATTGTGTGATAAGAGAGTGTTGTGGTATAAAAGTAGATGTAGTGACAAGTATCGAGAAAGGAATGCTAAGGTGGTTTGGGCACATGGAGAGGATGGATGACGAAAGACTGACCAAGCAGACATATAAGGCAAGTGTGAATGGGACAGCACGAAGGGGAAGACCAAGACGGACGTTCTCTGACCAGATCGGAGACAAGAGCATGCATGAGGAACTTGATGGGAGTGAATGAAGCAAGAGAGATATGTCAGGATCGTTGCAAGTGGCGTTCCGTAGTCTCTGCCTACAACTCCGGGAAACAGGCACGAGTCTATATATGTATGTATGGATGGAACTTTTTTAGGATTCATGAGTGCAAATGTGAGCCTACATAAATAACGATTTAATCGTAAAATATAAATCCGAACATCTTTAAGGGGCAAAGTTCAAACTTAATTTATACATACATACATACATAACATATACTCACGCCTTTTTCCCGTCGGGGTAGGCAGAGACAACGGAACGCCACTGCATTCGGAATTCTATCAATCAGTCTCACCCCACACATACTACGCTCTGGAACTTAATTTATGTCAAGTCAAAAAAGGCTGAACAGAAACAATTAGCGGCTAACCATTTAAATAAATACATTAGTAACAACAATATAGTATTTTTAAATTATTTACTACTGTATGAAATATTAAATACAGATAAAAATAGAACAGAATGAAAAAATTTCGTCTGCTACGGTAACTTTAGCCCGAGTGCGATGTCTGACCACATAAAGTGTCCATAATTATTACACTTTTTCTGCATACATGTTATATTCTAGCATCTGTGAGTACAAAATAATTAAAGCTGATTATAACTTTTATAAATAAGTTAAACACGTAAAATCTGTTTGAATGTAAATTCGTTAATAACCGTGAGAAATATCGTGATGTGGAAGTATCTATTATTATAATTATCGACCGTGTTTACGCGGTACACGTGCCGACTTATTTTTGTCGAAGCGAAGCAGTTAAAATTTTTTTTCGTAAATGCCGTAGTTAGGAGCCTTGGCGAACCCTATGGTTTTGATGATAATCTGGAGTTATAGCGGGCATCAACAGAGGAGTTCGATATTCAAAAATGTACCTAGTTATGTTTTAAAGACTGGCAATCTGACCAGAAATACTTGTTTCTGTTCTTTTTTAATGAAACAAAAATAAAAAAGTATATTGCCTTTTTTTGGAAACTACAGAACGCAGTTTCATAGAGCCTCCGAAAAAAGTAATTAAGTACCTAATTGAAAATATGTTGTGTAATGTTTTCTAAATGAGTATCTAAGAAAATCATTGTATCGACTTCACGTGTAGTTCTGGTAGCAATAGTGTACTTTTAGTACTTTTGAGCATCTTTCAGTATACAAAGGTACCAACTTAGGTACCTACTTAATGGATTTCACACATGTTTATGACTCGCTAACCCAGCATACCTATATTGATCTGCTACGTTTTGCGGATAATTTGATGATGGTTAATATCGCTGATATCAGTTCTTTTATTTAATAAATGTACGTAACTAATAAATGTACCATAATTATGCAGAAGGCTCGGGCATAAATGGGCATGTAGAATGGAGGAAGGAAAGTACAAAAGTGGTCAGAGCAGATGATGAATACATTACAATGTAAGTAGGTACCTAAATAAATCGTAAATTATTTCATTACCTACTTTATTTAATTCAATTATATTTGGTAAATAGTTAACATTTTAAGAATCTCTGTTAATTATCGAGTGCAAAGGTTGTAACTGTATTAAATAGGTTTTTAAAAGAGATAGGGCAATTCGACAATTTCTAAAAAATTGGTTGCCTGTAAAGTCGGTATACGGGCGAAAGTTTTACGTGACAACGACTTTGAGTGGTAAAATAATTTTAATGTGAATATTCATTCGTATAGTAGGAAGAAGGATGAAAGACGCGTGCCTTTCACTTTTTATGTCTGTCTCTCTCGCTCTTAGGCGGGACGCGTGCCTCTCACTCGCTCTCATTGTGAGCGCATAACGTGAGCGGAGCGTAACGCAGTTTCTTGAAGTGTCCCCCGGCAAACCAATTTATAAGACGTTGTCACGTCAAAAATAACTATTTAATTATATAAAGTACAACAAAAAAATCCAATCATAACATTGCTATCTAAAATAGAAACCTATACCAAACCATTGGAGCAAAAACGGAGAGTAAACCTCCAAATAATTTGTACAATACATTCAAGTGCGTCTTAAAATGTTAGTAGAATTATCATCATAATGAAGAGGAAATATTTCGTATAATTTTAGAAACATGTAGCCCTAGTAGGGCCGTTGCCAGGCAACGCGCCGACGCCACGCTCGACGCCTCCGCGGCCGTCCTACCATTTGACATCCACCGAATTTTCTAAGCGGAACTCTGCCTCATGAATCAATTTAGCCCCTATAAAACGTGTATTTACGATCTACCGTTTTGATTTATAGAAATTCTAAATGTCAACGAATGTTTGAGGGTTGATGGCTTATTAGCAGGTATACGTAGGTAGGTAGGTACCTATTCATATTTATTGATTATATTTATCCGAGTTAATTTGACCGAAAAATAACTATTAAGTACGACATCTGATCATGAGCTAATAATATTATTAACTCATGATACATACTAAGTAGATACATACTTCTTAATAATTTTCAGTTTTAAACATTACTTGACTGACATTCCTATAGTCGGTTTTTCATTTGATTATATTGAATAAGATTTAGACACACAAAACTAAGAAAACAAAAGACATTTCTATGTAGTTTCAAGTTGCAATCTTTTATAGAAATACACCCTTTTAAAATCGTGACAATCACTTTTCTCTCGAATTCAGAAGTTATTTTACTTCATTGATTCTCTTTGTATAATAAAACATTTTGAAAAATTCCATTCAGTCTGACCTTTTCGGCTACAATTCAGCTCAGCCTTGAATAACAGTAATATACGTGTAAAAACGTTATACATATAAACGCTAACAACTTCCTCTTAATGCATTTAAATTGTAAGCAAATACATATTTTACCACACGACGCGACCCTTTTATTAATAACAGTCATAAAAACACTAAGCTTTCTGCATCAAGCAATTTTTCGTGTATAGTAAGCATTATTATGCATGTATTTCATGTAAAGGTAAGCACTCATTGGCTCTACTTCTTCCGCGAAAACACTGCAAACGAACATAATTTGCATACAGGTGAAAACAATTGCATTGCTTCGGATGTCAGTAAATGTTTTATAAATATGGTCTAAACATTTTTAGCACACCAGTAGCACATTATAATGTAATACTTATTTTGAGCCCATTATTCGAAGAAGAGTTCTCAAAGATTCGGTTTTGTTGGTATGTTTTATAATAGACGCGAAAATTGAGGTGAAAAATAAAGACAATAGAACTATCGTCATTGTTATAATAAAGGAATGAGTGCACCCAGACTAAGAACAAATATAACATAATTATTATATTTATAAATTATTGTTATCACCTTAATTAGGTACATTAATTAGCTCACGATTGTTATGAAACCACACAAACATAGCTGGAAGATGCAACAATCGATAAACACATCTAATTATATTAAGTGTAGGTACTATTAATTTGTGCCCGAAGCTCTGTCTTCATGGGTGTCAGATATCGCAGTTGTCTATGGCTGATGTATACCTATTACTGCGAATTTTAACCAAGTCCTTTACTTTAGATTTTAACATCGATCCATAGGGCTTAAGGCCTCCGCACAAACCCTTGCGTTTATAATAGTACCTATGATTTTATTCATATTTATCATCTCAATTAGGCAAGTCGACCGACTATATTATTGTTATGATCCTAATCAAAAATAGCTGTAAGCAGTGACATTCGATATACCCAATTAACGACATAACAATATAATGTTTACGAATTTATTGGCGAATACGAACACGTGGTTCGTCCACATGGACACCCACCTTTACCAGACGGTGTTGAATTGAGCAGCTTAATTACGCGTTTGCGAAGTTTACGCGCGGTTGCGTAATCGTCTAGTAATCGCAGCGTAATTGCCGGATCGGCTGACATACAGTTTCAATGGTTTAGACAACAATTGAATCGGTAATCGCGTTCGATTCTTAAGCAGTATGTTTCGTTTAGAATTCCCTGGATTAAGGCGATTTGTAGAGACGTCTTGTGTGATTAGAATGTAGGCCTTGCCGTTTTTGAACGAGAGCGGTGGGTCACATCTGAATTTCGTTTAACCAACCACGTAGAATGTTAGTGAAAAAGGAAATTTTATTACAGTTGCTTATAATATATAATCTAAATGTGCCTCTTTCTGAAACAATTCTGTGTTGCCTCCGCTTCAAATCATAGCAAATCTTGCAAAAAGTTTTCGACTAAGTATTTAGTTACCATTAATTAATGACTTTATTATCCAATCATTTGATAAGAAAACTTCTAAGAATGTTTTGTTTTCTGAAGATCATAATAAAATTATACTTAGCTCGGAGGTTTATTGGACTATTTTTAAGTGGCAAAATTGGTTGACCTCTTACTGGCATGCTTCCACGTAGCATTGGGCATTCTACTTAAAATGGACATCTGTAACTTGTATAGCTGATCCCTCGCTGAATGGCACAGCTATATCATGGGGGGGTCATGGTACGTTGGTCTTTTTGCTGAAATTATATTTGATGGAAAAGTTGGAAGGAAAATCATTCAGTATACTTACCAATGCGGTTAAATTAATCATGAAGTTATAGTATTTGATAAATAGCCTATCTTTTATATTTTCCCTTATCAATAATCCTATACACAACTTAAATTAATCTTTCAGCTACTACTTGCCGGATTGAATTAGGTACACCTTAGTGTAATTCAATCCGGCCAAGCATTATTGACTGCGAGACCCTGGATTCGATTCGTTATACTTACTTATAAAAATGTCCTATTTCGTATTACTAGAGTAACAGCATGGCTTTAAGAAGGACCAAGAATACACACCATAACAAAAATGGTTTCAATAGAAGAACTATATAAAACTAGTGTTCAAGAGAATTCCTGATAACGGAGCCAGTCAGCCAGCTGAGAGTAACTGAAAACTATCATAAAACTAGCTACAAACCGCACGAAAATAATACATCTAATTTATTCGAGAAACACTCTTCCACAGTCCAATTAGCACAATTCCAACACAAAAAATTGATATAGAACATTTTCTCAGTGGAAAAATACAGTAGTGGTTTGGTTTCTTGAGGTGGATGTAGGAGGGGTTAGTGCGCATGCGCGGTACCCCACTTGTTGCATCCACGTGGTCCGGGGGCGCTCACACTTCGAGGGTGTGGGAATACTGGCATGCCGGTCACCTGACTGTCAAATGGAAGCTTAACCTTACGTTACACACACACGCGCTCATAATGAGTGAGTGAGTGCTAACCCTACGATGTCAAAGGCACGCACACGAGCATAGGAGTTAGTGTCTAGATGTGTGTGTTGATGACAATACAATGTATGTGTAAACAATGAGTGGGATGAACGAAGTTTACGTTGAGGTGTTTGGGGATGTATCCCACGTACGTTTTGTGGTTGTTTTGAAGTTATTTAGTGGGTGTGATAAATTAATATTCATATTGTAGGGGACTATCAATTGTTTTTTGATTGCGAATCCATTGTTTATAGCCTCCACGAGTTTCATTTACACGTACTTAAATGTCATTTCGTTTAAATATTGATACGCTGAGTCTATATTGAACTATTTCCAGACGTTTAAATTCTGCCTCGTTGGTCTCGCGGCATAAATGTGCGCGTGGGATTGGGAGGTCTCGGGTTCGATTCCCGGGTCGGGCAAAGTGTTATTGGGTTTTCCGTTAGGAAATTCTCAGTAGCAGCACGGAGTCTGGTAATGTGCCCGGTACGGCAATAGGCTCGCCCCCTATTACGTGGGACCTAAAAATTCATGGCGAAATGTGGGTGTAATATTACACCTCTGCCTACCCCTTCGGGGATACAGGCGTAAGTCTATAAATAAAATAAAAAAAATAAATTTAAATTTGGATGGGACGAATTATTAACCTTCATAAAAATTCGGTAGGTATAAGTTAATTAACTTCTTCAGTCTAGTGTCACTAAAATTTTAACACAATTAATGTTTCCAGTTATATCCAGTTTAGTCAAAGCAACCAATGGTCAGGTGAAAACCGGTACACCTTAAATAAGGACGGCTGTTCAAGGCATTCTATTATTAAACCTCTATTTTTAAATTCGACACATCTAAGCAGCCTTAAAGATGTGCTTGTAAAAAAGTTAAAGTGATTGTCACGGTTGAGCAGGGGACCTATAAAAACTGCAAGTATTTATAACTTCGTCAAGTACGTATCAACGATCATTCATTGAACTTAAATCCAACTTTTTAAAGGTGCCTCTCGGAATAAATTATAAAATAAAATAAATTATATATTTTTTGTATTTGGGTACTTGGATTTAAGTTAATAGGTCAATGTCTGAATCGGAATTCATTTCATTTTAAATATTTAATTAAATTGGTTTTTCTCTTAATTATACAGCGAGACTAAATATAACTTTTATTTAATTATGTAAGTAACTAACACATTAAATTGTGCATATATTTACTATTTAAATTCAGTAAGTAATTAACGTGAGAGACCGACGGACTGCTACGCAGAGGGTCTCGGGTTCGGATCCACGGCACGCACCAATGACTTTTCCAAGTTAAGTGCGTATTAAATTGGTAATTATCGCTTGCTTATCGGTGAAGGAAAACATCATGAGGAAACCTGCATGTCTGTTTTCCATAATGTTCTCCAAAAGACATGTGAAGACTGCCAACCCGCACTTGGCCAGCGTGGTGGCACTATGGCCTTACCCTTCTCATAGCGAGATGAGGCCCGTGCCCAGCAGTGGGACAGTATAAAGGGCTGATGAGAAAGTAATTAACTACACTGTTAATACGATTTTAAAATAATAAGCATTATATTAAAATTGTAGATGTCTTTACTGCCACTTGTTATTACTTGATAAATATAATTAATTTATTGTTAGTTTGAAACACATCGCCCTTACTCTAATTATAGTCTTCTATAATTACATGTTGGCTAATTAGGTAGGTATTAAGCTCTAAGAGTTCTTAAAGAGATTGTAAGTATTCATAATTGTACCAATGTATTAACACAACATACAAGAAATATTTTGTAAAAATGCCAGAGCTCAACTAAAAAGTGATTAGAAAAGCAGCATTTCCTCGAAGAGTACAATATAAAACAAAAACTATTTTTAAATTTATAAACAATTAAAAATAACTGTTTGTTTACTAAACGCGACCTTGAGGAACAGCACATAAATTTTTATCTTAGTCAGGTCTTTAACTTTAGCGAATATGAACTTGCAACTTTATTGGTCTTGATCTTGACTAAAGCTTACGTCAATAGACAGACAGTAGTAAACATAGATACCTACGCCATATTTGACAGACGTACAAATTTGGAACCAATTTAAACCGTCATAATTTAAAATGCACTATTGCGCATTCGATTTCTCGTAACGACAATATTAATAGAAAATGCCCATGAATGATTCCTAACTCCTTGACATGAAGACCGGCTGCGATGTAAAAAGGCCTGGCACCGTCATCCAAGGTTGCGATTGTCACAAAGTCGGCGTCCGCGCACCGATCTCGCCTGTAACTGTGCGGTTCAATAACCTCTCCTTGCGAGTGCGTCAGCTAGCTCTTTATAAAGAGCAAAGCGAGAAAATAAACTCGCGATAACCGCATCTGTACTATATTCCTCACAATGTAAGTACAACGGTGAACGAACCATGTCAAATAGGTCAAAAACCGGTCATGTATACACGCAAGGGTATTACTACACCGGCTAATTGAAGGTTAACATGACTAATCAATCGTGAATTTATAGGAAAAATATTCGCGTATACTGCGCAGGACACCGTTGGTATAGAGTAGTAAAAACGTACTTATTAGATAGTTGTGATAAAACTGTGAATTTATAAGCTCGTATACACGCTGTATAAGTCTAGTTCTATACAAGGTTGGTGCAGGTTTAAATGTCAAACGAGCGATACAAGCGCAATGTCAGTAAAATGTCACTGTTTACGATTGAATGCTCTTGCGTTGAGTTCACGGACGAAGACGGAGGCGGACACAGGCGGACGAGTGGGCTGCTGTATTAGCTAGTTTTACGTTATGCCTGGACTACTTCAAACCTCATACACTACATTTACATAGGCTGCCATATTGCCATCAGTTATGCGGTAAATATCAGCAACAGAATAAACCAGGTAATATCTTTATAATTTAAGAGACAACTTGCTTATGCCGAGATAACAGAGTTCGATAGTATTGTCATGATCCCAAAATGCAATTTATTCACCATAACAATTTTATGAAATAAAGATGAAGAGAGACGTAATGGTTTTGATATTCACATAAAAGTAACAACATATTGCAACATTGGGTTCGAGAACTTTCGTCGATATTCCCTGTTACATATTCTTACGGTACACTACATAATATGAGTCCATTCATGTCCAGGAAAGGCATTAAGATTGTATAACGGGCTTAAAAGTGTTCGCTAACCTGAACAGGCATTCAGAAATTATATTATTATACAGTACTAAGTACCCAGTGATTTGCAATTAAATCATTATTTAAGTCCTTTCAGTGTCAATCTCATGGTTGCTTTACATACTTATGTTTTAAGATTTAAGGATGGTTTGCGTCAAACTTTCCAACTAATATCAACCAATACGTTAAGCGTACAACGTGATGGAAAACAATAATAATTATGACCTAAAATATATCTACTTTATCTTTTAATTCACTTTTCACTTTACTCGAAACTTCTTGGGTAGGTATCAGTAGGTAATTTAATTTGCACTCGAAGTTTTCAGCTAATAATTCAATTCAATACTCAGCATTAGATGAAATACAGGGTGTAAAAAGACCCTTAACGAAAACTGAAATCCCATGTTGTACCAATCACTACGAACATTTTTTACTTCGGCACCATACCTGGGAAATTACTGGTTCAGGAGATATTGAGGCTCAAAGTTAGTATGGATTTTTTCTATTTAGGTACAAAATCGATGCATTTACCCCACCAATATGTTCTTTAGATGCCCTATGACCCCATGGATAAGTAGGTATTTCAAGCATTGCACGCGGTTTAAAAAATGTGAAATCTAAAAATAATCGTTTCCCAAGTATAATTTTGGTTAGTATGACTTGGCATGATATCCATAACGAGTAGACTTCGGCTTGGTGATGGGTCTTGTGACACCCTGTATAGTCATGCACGTAGTTTACAGACGGCAACCTTATGATCTAAGTTAATAAAATATTCATAATATTAATATACAGACACGATCATGAAAATTCCTTAACGCCCCTTACGACACCCGCGGGGTATGATGAAGCAACATATTCCTTACGAAACTATGAATCAATTAAAACCACATACATGATATGAGTTTTATATGGACTTTATTAACTTTAACGCTGCGCTTGCAAGACTCATTACAATAACATAATATACGTATATATTAATTAAATCTGGAACAATTGCCGCCTTGTTTCATTTCTGGCATCAAGGCTATACAGTTACCGATTTATGTGAAACAGTATTCGAAAGGAAAACGAGTTATTGACATGATTTTATTTGTTCATATTTACGATCACAAATTGGGTAAAATGGACCGGAAGTGCATGAAATAAGGTTAGTAAGTATTGAGAGACATTTCACCTTTCAAGTCGGATATCAAAGTTTTGTGGTTTTCCATTTTGTTTATATATAAAGTGATTAATAAATTAAATACGAAGGTCTTAAGTAATTATAACTACAATGAAAATAATCGTTATCAACTTTCGAATTTAGGACCGCACACTCAGCTTCCAAATGGTTTGTCACCAAAAGTCTTATATTTTAAACATTGAACGGATACTAAGTACATTCTATATAAAAATAACCGTTACATAATTTGAAATATTTCGAACTCTATAAATAGCACAGTTGCAGCATCTCGATGCTGTATCAGTTTGCTGACCATTAATTTATTTGTTACATGTATTTTCTGCTTCTGGTTTCCTTTGCCTTTAAGCAATAATAGGTATATGATTTTATCTACACAGTTTTGTTAATTTATCTTGGCTGTGTGGTAATAAATAGATTTATTTCTTACAATAATTTTTACTACCTTTGTAAGAAGATATTATCAATATTTGCCGACTGTATTTTCAATCGCTTTTTTGTCGCCTAATCAGACATGTATCGATAAAAAAGCGCATTCTAAAAATAGACTTATTCTTTCAATCATTGATATATTATGCTTAGGATATCGTTAATCAATTTTTTTTTATATTTGGCGCCAAATTAGAACAAACAAAAGGTTAATTCTAAAAATGGCGTCGTGTTCTCTGAAACCCAGGTCAGGTGTTTCAATGTTTATTTTATAGCATGTCCTATCAAGTCGCGCCACTTCGAATAGGGGGCAAGGCGCAAGATAACGTCACAAATACATTGATAACACACGATTTAGCGTGACGTGCCAATGAAACATAAAAATAGATGTACAGAAATGTCCAAGTTAAAGAAGGTAAACTGTGTAAACGGCTTCGAGTAATGAAGTAAATCTTGGTACATTGATATGAATATAGTAGGTATATGCCTTAGGTTTACGCGAATGTTCCACATTGAAATCTAACTTTTTTTTTTTGACTCATGGTGGAAACCAAACAATTTACGGGCTGACCCCCCTAGGCACAGGCACCACACTCTCCCTAGACAGAGCCCCTATAGGGGCTCTGTCTAGGGAGAGTGTGGTGACTCCCCGACGCGAAGCGCCGGGACTACCCACTAAACCACCATGGTGTTCCTCTATCCGATCCCATTGAATGGCGGGGTCACGGGATCTACATTAGCATGACTGCCGCGACCCCGCCTGACATTGAAATCTAACTATGGTTTACGAATTCTATTACGATGTATTGGTTTTAGTAAAATTACATTTAAACCGAATGATCTAGAACTACATTTTTTAATTATTACTATCTGAAATGTAATTTAAAAGTAAAACCAATATATCGCAATAGAATATGTAACCGTAGCTTGATTTCGAGGTGAATACATATATAAATTACTTATAACATTTAATATTTTTAACATTCGGATCAACGACGTTCAGGTAGGTAGTAAATAAAAGGTAAGCATCGATCACACCTACCTACCTGACAATTTAACTTAGAAATGACGTTTTATGTAAGTTAAAACATCAAATATATATACAGTAATATATCTATTCTCGTATATGGTATCTAATTGGGATAAAAGTGACACAATTGGTGAAATGAGCACTTAATAAAAAATCAGCGGGGAACATAATTAAGTTTAATTAGAAGAATTAGTATCATAGAGACTATCGCTGTTGTGAAGACGAGGATAAAAATTATTCCTTCAAGCTTAGTAGGTACTTATTACATACTAGAGGACGCCCGCAGCTACGCCTGCAATTTTTTTCAATTTACCCGTTCCCGTGGGAATTTCAGAAAATCCCTTCTTAGTGCACCCCTACGGTTCCCAAGGATCATACATGCCCAATTTCAGCTTCCTGCGCCCAATAGTTTCGGCTGTAGCGTGTCTGTCAGTCAGTCAGTAACGCAAGGATTTGATATATTAAGATTGATACTGCTCTTAAACATGGTCTCTCGTACTGCTCTTAAAGGATGGTCATATGCTGGGCTTCTTATTATAACACTCAATACTGTTTATAAGTTACGCGTCTGCTGAGTAAGAACTACTTCTCACCATGAGGATGGTTAAGGTCATAGGCCACCAAGAAAGCCAGGTGCATGTTGATAAACTTTCTCCATACACATTATATACTTAATCTTATTAATTTTGAATAGCGATCTCTAGATTTGGCATAGAAATGCAAATGCATTTAATAAGATCCATCTTGGTCAGTTTATTTATATATCTGTACACGTGGAGCACATATCAGAGTTCTCCAACCGAACTAAGGAGAACGCGTGGTAATCTAAAGTTTGAAGAGTTAAAAATCATTTGTCAGGTTTCTCGCTACTGTAAACCGCCTACTTAGCGGTATAACAATACCGCACGAGTCCTGTGTAATATGAATGTTTTATATCTGCTATAAGCTGCCATATAATATGATGTTAATTTTAAAACTTGTGTGTAGTGTAGAACCACTATTTTGGTACAAATAATAATAGTGAGAAAAAATAGGTACTGGCAACAATAATAATTCTAAAATTAAAAACATTCAATTTATATATCAGCGGAAAAATTCTAAATTCGAACTCAAATTCAATCGAAATTCGAACGCTAACTGTCAACCGGTTGGATTATGTAATACGGGTTGTTTGTTACGTAAGGCGACCTTGAACGGTGCTTTAATGCGGTCGTTCAACACTGCAAGGGTATCAAATTGTTCTCACATTTTTAACAAATCTTACTGTTGGCCACTTATTGGAAATCATACAATCTACGCATCACATTACACGCCTTTCTTCAAATAATAGTTACCTACCTATAGAAGATTTGAGTGTAGTTCTGAATAGGTACCTATATTTTTCTTATTTTTCAAAAATAAGTAAATCAGTACTTGAATGACAAATAAAACTACTTGTAGCCTCGTAATGTCTGACAATGTGCCCTTTATATCAGTTAAAAACTTACAAGCCGTTCGGTAAAAAAAAACTGAAATAAAAAGAAGTAGGTAGCATTCCTACCATTCCTACATTATTTCACGTTAAACTGTTATGAAAAATCAACGAGAATATTTTTTCTATAGTCGATATCTCGTCTATTTTTACTCTGGTCTAAAAGTCGCAAAGAACTAATATGTTGACATAATGCCAACCTATTTTACGCACTAGCTACTACCGTTTGAAGTTCGCTGCTTAAACTAATAATGATACATATGAGTTTAATATTTATTTTTATATAAATAATATTTATCTTTAGTAAAATTGTTATACTTAGATATTAACCGAATTTTATTTTTAAGAAGACAATTTGAATTGTATTGATAATGCGATGATAAAAATTATAATATTTAGAAACTGCTTCATTAAAAGCGATTATTTAGCAGGTATTTTAAAGGTATTATATTGTGAGGTACGCAAACAGTCAATCGCATTCCTAGTACAGTGTACTAGGAAATCCTCCTGTAATCGGAGGTTTATTGGTTTTCTAAGAATAAGATTAACTCTGACATAGAATGGCAAATAGAAGGCTTTCAGTCCACCTCCTTGGCACTTTCTAGGTTCTTCGTTGCATGTAAATACGTCTTCAAATCTTCACCATTAAAATAATTTGGTCTTGGTACCGCACACTAAGCGATAAGGAATAGTTTCGACCATGAGAAGTAATTCTGGAATAACTAGTTTGCCATATAGCTTTATTTCCTCATTTCATTAATGACAATAACCCTTGTTTATGTTTCAATACAAAGTACATCATCGAACAACTAAAATTGACGTAGACACTACCAACTAGAAAATACGAATGGTGTCCTTCGAAGCAAGGATACATCCTGTTACCTATTTATCGAGTACAACGATAAAGTAATATTAAACATAATTATTTAATTCTGGCAATCCAACATCTGTTTGTATACGCAATTTTAATGTACGACTATCTGTGTAGTAAAATATTGGTAATGCTTCATGTGTTAATACATTTTTCCTTTTCATTAGGCCAGCCGTCCCCGTACGACGTTAGAAGATACGGGCCCCTGCGGTTTTCCTGCCACATCATTTGACCAGAACGTGACAATTAATTGTAACCTTAATGAATTCATACCAATAAAGTGTACAATACCCCAAAGTTACATAAAAAAAAACCGGCCAAGTGCGTGTCGGGCCACGCGCAATGTAGGGTTCCGTAGTTGCCCATAGTGGCCATTATTGATAATAACTTCTGTTTCACATGGGACTAAAACTCTAAGATTTAGCCAGCGCTCCCAATGTAAACTCACGGAAATAGGTATTTATAAGTTAACCGACGATTACTGGTAAACTAGTGATGTCTACTAAGCCGTGATAGTTTTCCTTTTAAATTCGTTATATGTACTACATTTGTGATTTTTTTCACCTCTTCCAAATTTATAGTTTAGCTGTCAGAGGGGGGGGACACTTAAGTCTAACAATTTTTTTCACTTCAAAGCTTGATATTTGACAAACCAATCACTTGATCGAAAAATGATTTTAACAAACTAATAATATTTTTGTAAAACCTATCCAATGATACCCCACACAATGGGGTACTCAACCAAAAAAAAATTCAACCTCACTATATTTGTAGGGGAGATACCCTTAAAAAAAATATTTTCCTAAATTTTATTCTACAGTTCTGTTGCAATATCGTATGTCTATACTCATGTCAAATATCAGCTTTCTAGCACCAGGCGTCTTTGAGCTAGGCTGCGGACGGACAGACGGACGGACATGACGAAACTATAAGGGTTCCTTGTGGACTACGGAACCCTAAAAATAGACTCACGCCTGTATCCCCGAAGGGGTAGGCAGAGGTGTAATATTACACCCACATTTCGCCATGAATTTTTAGGTCCCACCTAATAGGGAGTGAGTCTATTGCCGCACCGGGCACATTACCAGACACCGTGCTGCTACTGAGAATTTCCTAACAGAAAAACCCAATAACACTTTGCCTGACCCGGGAATCGAACCCGAGACCTCCCAATCCCACGCGGACATTTATGCCGCGAGACCAACGAGGCAGTCAAAAAAACAAAAAATAAATAATGTCATAAAATCCCACCAAAATGTCTCACTTGACATTTAATTATCTGTGAACGAATTTCATAAAGATAATCTCTTTATAAATCATAATAATGGTAATGACGAAGTATGTTCTTATTTTAAAACTCATTCACATAAAAAATTATAAAGCCCTACGCACAGATTACTGAATTATCTACGATAGGAAGTTTTAAGTTTTTTAAAACTTCAATCAGCCTCAGATCAAAAAACCGGCATCCTATGAAAAAGAATTAATAGATTAACGCCTCAAGAATTACGCAATTGTAATTCAATAGACAGCTCTAAAACCATCGACCTTGTCCTTGAAAGATGTCTGTTATGTAGTCATTTAAGTGAGTTAATTTATCTCACACACACATTTTGTGTCTTTTGCTGTGTACAATTATTAAAATTTATGCTATTAAGACGCTTTTTAGTTTCCAAATCGTGCTGAAATCAGGATCATTTAAAGACTATAACGTGAATTTATTAACCACTAGCTTATTTTATCTTAACGTGCATGAATACAATCATATCTATGCAGCGATCAGCGTTTTAAAATGGCGGGAAAATAAATATGTTTTGATAAAGTGTAAGGATGCGGAAAATACTTTACGCTATTGTATTATATAGGAGTAATTTCTTTATAAATAGTTGGGAAAATACAATCCTCACAATATTGACTGGAGTAATTGTAATATCACGTAACGGTGTTTTCAATAACAACACAATATAGATAAGTTTTATATGCGTAACTACTACGTCACATACTTAGAACAGTTAGAACATCGTGTAAAGTACTTACCCGAGATTGTTATACTCATTAAGTGCAAATATGCTGCGTATTAAAAGGCAGCCACAAATACTTGCCAGCTATGCAAGCTATGTAGTATAGTAGGTATAGTCTATGAATGTAGACAAGAGTCAAATCTATGCATACTTTATTAACTCTGTAAGAAAAAAAGAAGCAGTGATATTGGTAGTCACTTTACTATGATGAGCATTGAGGGTTTTTTTTATAGTAATAGGCGGCAAACTAGCAGACGGATTGCCTGATGGTAAGCAATTACCGCCGCCCATGGACACAAGCAACATCGCAGGAGTCACAAGTGCGTTGTCGCCCCTTGGGGTTTGAAAAGGGATAGGATAAGGAGTGGGATGATGGATAAGGAATAGGAGACAGGGCCTCCGGCACTCTCACTCACCTAACGAAACGCAACAGTTTAGGTACTTTTACTTTACGTCGATTTTCTGTAAGAGGGTAGTACTTCCCCGGTCGAGCCAGCCCATTCATGCTGAAATCAGCAAGGCTCTACTACCTATAATGTGTATTTCATAGGACGAAAAATTGTAACCTATTTTCCAAGACTGAGTCATTCCGTCCAAAATACTTATTTTAAAATCTACTCAGACTGTTCCTGAAAATTTGCCACCAGGAGTTCGTTTTGTCCCGTAATGGACCTCGGCTACTGCGACAATACTAAAATTTTAGAAATCAATTGTAGCCGAGACTTTGCTAGCCTCTATTTCAGATAGAGTTAGATAGGTACCGCTGACCGCTGGTCCTCTGATGTCCCGGGACTCAGTTATACTTTTAGCCACATATGTATCAAATCGTTTCAAGAGACAAACAAAATATTTGAACCTAATGGAAGGAAAGAGGAACCCACCACGCACCCTCGGATTGACGACCCCAACTATTGAAATAGAAAAAGGTTGACAATACCGAACTTCTCTAAAAGGATTAGGGATAAAGGAATAGTATGGGTTCCAGGAATATACCTGACTTGCAGTATCCCGCTGTATGCGCCGACTATTCTTCGACACGTGTTTCGCCTCTGCACGAGGCATCCTCAGGAGCGATGGGCAACGACTGAGCTCAGTCGTTGCCAACCAACCCATACCATTCCTATATCCCTTATCCTTTTAGAGGAGTTCGGTATTGTCAACCTTTTTCTATTGCAATAGTTAGGGTTGTCAACCCGAGGGTGCGTGGTGGGTTACTCTTTCCTTCCATTAGGTTACAATGGAGTTCCGCCAAGTAACGCCTGATTCAAACAACTATAAAATATTTGAACGCAATATTATTGTAAACGGGATTGCGTTGAAGCCTGTATTGTAACCTACTTGTGAAGAATTGGTGGTATGGAGATTCATACAAGTCTAGGAAAAGAGAAACCCTCGGGAAATAATGGTAAATTCCTATGATTACATGTGGGATTACCATCATAATATTTTTATGAGATAAAACAATAATAACACGTAGACGAATAACTTCCGAGTTCAACTGAAATGTATTTATTACAATGATGAGATAACAGCACGAAAACAATTAATTTTAAAAACATTATCCGACGCCATTTTCGCGATATTTCACAAGCATTTATCTATGGTACCTACCTAAGCTGATGGCAGCTTCCTGAAAAAAAAACTGAATGTTTCAGTTGAAGCGATTTGATTCTAAGTACCTACCTAGGTACGTGTTATTGCTTGTAATCAGTGAGGCTTATATTGAGGGTCAGATGTGAAGTTTGTACTTTTGAGTACCTATTACCTATTACAAAGTACTCAAAACTGTAGCAGTGACGAGATGTGATGAGAAATGTGGATAAGAACTATGCATAAGTACATTTTTTTTTTTACCCTAAGAAACATTGCCCAAAAAATACAAATACTGGCTTCTCGTTTTTGGACACTTATTTCTACTTCCATAGCGCGATATTTCTATCTTACTTACACACTTAGACAGACAATAAAACGATACAGATAAGAATATGTAAGAATACAGCAGGCGAGAACTAAATACGCAGTGCGAATTCTATTAAATTAATGTGTTCGCGAACACGAGTATCAAGCTGTGAACTTTATCATATTGTGGTCGTGTATGTCATGTACACACACTTACTAACACATACACATTCACACACAGCTTACGCTACGCTACACAATCGTACTATGAGGATGTAGTAGTAATGGCGGCGCACGGATCCGAAACGACGTAAGTCACCGGAACGAACTCACGTTCTGTTTTGTTATGATCTTGGCAGTGAATGTTGAGGTATTTTTATGATATGTCTATTAGAAACTTTAGATATCAAAGCCACAACACGACTGACATGAGGCACTTGCTGAGGCAAAGTGCTACGCAGCATGAAGTTTTCAACTAATCTTGTTGTAAAAGTTGTCCAAAATAGACAACATCAATGCCTTTTCAGTGTGTTCCAAAATACCTAGATTCAATATTAACGCATGTCATCATATTCGGAGGGGCGTGGTTAAGAATTTCTTGCCGTCAGAGGCAACGTGGCAGGTTTCCATGCTAACACTTCTTCGATGCAGCTACTGTACTGTCAACTAGTTGGTAGTAGTATTTGCAAAAACCCGTGGAATGGCAGATTCAGGCGTTTACCATAAAAGTGCGTTACAAATAATTGACAAGTTTGTACACAATGATCCACTTTATCGCCAGTAGTACGCCACGACGCCTCACAAGGTCGGCCGCCTTTCGACTCGCGTTGAATTAACATAATATAACAAATTATAAATAGTTATGTTGAATGACTATGAGGTCGGAATGCCAAGTGACGTTTGCTTCTACCGTCATATAACTAGCCGTAGACAATTTTACTATCGTTTCTACGCAGCACAGCTTACAAAGTTGATACAAATTATCTAATTGGTTTCTAGAAAATTAGCCACAGTGGAAACCAGCAACGGGCAAGTGTAATGGAACAACAAAATCATTGGAAAATTATGGCAGTAACTAATCCAATAACTTAGAGCTATTCGTTTACTTATTATCACTCGACTCGAAACATAAACGACCATTCAACACAGTTTAATAATGATAGGCCGCGATGACACTTTTTTTGTTGTGTACGATTTAAAAATAAATTAAATTTTACATAAATGTGTGTACCTATCTCTACCTAAGTACCTAGCCTACCTACTCGTAATACCTAAATAATATTTAACCAACGAAAATCAATATTTTTTTATTATACAACTAATAATCATGCAAAATTTATTCGATATTAACGCGTCATTCCTAGACACTAGGTACTTTTTATATTTAAATGGTTTACGTAATTACTTACCAACATAAGTAATAGGTATTATGTCATAGCAGCATTTCCTCGAAGAACGTGTACATAATTGTCAATTTTCTTAGAATACAACCTGGTTCGACTTTGGCCCAAGGTGACTACCAAGCTTAAGAGCCCATGTTCGTAATATAACTTGTACTGACCTTTATAATATGTTCCTAAAGACGCAATAAGACCCGAGCGCGGGAAGATATTATAATCTTTAACTACCAATGCCACGCTTTAAATAAAACGTTATTTATAACTAAAACATTAATCACAAAACGGCAATTATTTGGACGGTTAAGCACTTTGAAATATATTTGATCGCCGAACGCATTTGGAAATCGTCGTTCGTTTCCTAAAATAAAATTTAAATAAACTGAAGGCTGGCCTTACCACAGACAAAGTATGTTGACCTTGGTTAGGTACTAAGATGGCCGGCATCTCTTTAATTAGGAGATTTAAAAATTTGCACCGAGATGCTGGCTGCTCACTGAATTGTCACATTTACGCGGATGACTCACATTTCAATAAAGACGACGATTCGAACACTTTTCAAGATTTAAATTTAGAATACACATTTAAATATTTTAGATCTGACGGCTATATAGATTAGAATCTGTGGTGGTAGTCGAGTTGAATTGTTTTTCTTTCGATGTTATAATCATAATAATACAGTACACACGTCGACTATGACGTATTTCTCGCCTACCATTACGGATTTCAGGACTTAGTAAATGTTTTTGTTTAGGAACGAACATCAGTCGTTGATCAGTGACGTAAGTAGTTATTACTGCTATGAAAAATTGAGAGAATGATTATTGCCATTGTGAGTTCACTTTTAATACCTACTGTTCAATTGGTTACAGATTTCGGTTTTAGATCTCTAATATTAACGCGATGGCGTGATGACCTAGACTAGACCATTCTGAGGCAGACTTTTCAGACCGTGGCTATACAGCTAGGTATATTGGCAGGCGAAAATAACTTTGAACACAGTTTAATTTTCTAATGTGTCGTATCAAATATCTAATTAGTTGAAACATGATTACTTAAAGCTGTTACTTTGAAACTATGTTGTTATTTTTTTTTTATAGTAATAGGCGGCAAACGAGCGAACCGATTGCCTGATGGTAAGAAATTACCGTCGCACATGGACACAAGCAACACCACAGGAGTCACAAGTGCGTTGCCGCCCCTTGGGATTAGGAAAAGGGATAGGATGAGGAGTGGGATGAGGGAGAAGGAATAGAGGATAGGGCCTCCGGAACTCTCACTCACCGAACGAAACTGTTACTTTACGTCGATTATCTGTGAGAGGGTAGTACTTCCCCGGTCGAGCCGGCCCATTCATGCTAAAATCAGCAAGGCTCTACTACCTGTGAGACAAAAACGATAAGAATAGGACTACGGAAGCCATTTAAGAAAACAGACTACCTTCATCTGTGCTGCTAAACATTTACATAGTTGAAAAACAAATAAAGATACATTTCGAGCCGATCTCTACCGTTTTGGATAGGCATTATCATCCACAGAAATTAAAAATTAATGAATTGCCATGATCGTTTCCGCTAGTAATTTTTCAGGAACATATCGGAGGGTTTTGTAACTGGCCCTTAACCATTTAAACGTAATATCATTTATGACTTGTTTTATGACGATGTTTAAGAGCACATTGTGTAAATGATCGGCATCATGACACGATTATCATAATTATGATATATCAGCGCAGAAGAAAATTTTCTGTAACTTATCATAATGACGTATGATAATAAAGCAGTGTGATAAGATGAAAGGTCCATGATAGTACAAATGAAAGTTATCAGTAGGTATTTAATTTAACATAATTATTTTTAAGATAGCTGTCGAATTCGAAAGTGTTGATTAGTCAATCTTCAACAAATATTGAAATCCAATACAAGAACACGGTAGTGCATAAAGGCTTTTGCCCACGGCACGGTTTTTACTACAGTACGTACCTAAAGCTATCACTGCGCCGGCCGTCTTAAAAATGCCCACGACACGTTTTACATTGTGACTTTCACAGTTTTCACAGTACGGACTCTAGTCAGCCCTAAAATACCTAAAAAATGGGTAATTTTACTAAGGTGTTTCCCTCAATGATTGAAAGCGCTAGTGGTAAATACTCATTTGTCATACCTAGTTCATATAGCCCATTGCACATAATATGATAGTAACACATCTTACATAGCAACTAAGGCGTACTTTGGTCGTGATAAACGAAACCCACGCGAAAAAACATGCATGCTTCCAGGCAATGACCTTCCAAAAATTGTCCGTCACAATGTTCGTATTGTCTAGCTTGTACTGTCATAGACGCACGTAGAACCACTCGCTATTATTTACTGCCTATATGGCTCGCCATGAATGATAACCAACTAATTATCTTTCCTACATTGCCGGTATAAAATGTCGCTGCCTTTTGTCAAATAAACGGCGCGCGGCGTTTGTAAAAACATCATACCTAATTGTTGATAGACAGGAGAATGTAGAGCGCGCATTAACTATACACGACAAATGTCTGTAAGGCTCAGCGCAGACAGAACGGAGCGCAGCGGAGAGGATTTTATTAACGCACTTGAAAATAAACTTTAAAATTATTAAAATAAAGCGCATAAACGGATTCCCGCGTATCTTCGAGGACGCGCGAGCATTTTTTGTCAGGTTCAAGCATTTATGCACTTCATTTTAATAAATTTAAAGTTTATTTTCAAGTGAGTTTATAAAATCCTCTCCGCTGCGCTCCGTTCTGTCTGCGCTGACCCTAAGGGTTAGGTACTTAAGGATGTCTTTTATCCAGACCTAATGTTGGGCGAAATAGGTACAATTTAATAATTTAACTGCCTTTAGCTACTGAGACTTAAAAGCCTTTAAGATGGTACCTATTCTTTAAGGCTTGCTATGGTAATACCAACATTTTGCTTGACCAGGAATCTATGACGGAAATGAAAAATAATTTATATTAAGGGATAGATAGACTAATCCTACGTGGCTGGCCCATGTCTTAATTTTTATTGTTTTAGGACTAATCAGATTTTCAGAGGACGTAGTTATTTCTGGAGTTAGTGTGCGGTTCGATATATCAAAGGGCTAGGTAAAATTATTATATTAGGTATAAACTTGAATAAAATTACATACTTAAAAAAACTCAGCTACAACTCGGCAAGCTACTGTAACGCAGTACAGATAAATAATTTAGTAGTGTGCGATAAGATATCACGATACTGTCCAAAATAATCAAGAAATGCTCGCGTGACTTTTTACATGTAGAGCAATGATTCTTAACTTTATTGGTTGAAAATGCAAATTCAGACTGAACTAAGCATCCAAAGCAATGGAGAAGAAAATGAGGAAATATAAAGAACAATAATTTCCGTTAGGACAGTAGCAGCACGGAGTCTGGTAATGTGCCCGGTACGGCAATAGGCTGGCCCCCTATTACGTAGGACCTAAAAATTCATGGCGAAATGTGGGTGTAATATTACGCCACTGCCTACCCATTCGGGGATACAGGCGTGAGTCAATAAAAAGAACAAGAAAATAATTCTAATATCTGGTCGCTTCAGTGACTATTTGAATTTCCATTCTTAGCAAAAATGGAAGAAGTGTCCATTACTATTGCCCAATTGCATGAAAAAGTGGCTAAGAAAATAGAAACATCCGTGATCTTGTAGGTATACTTACCTATTTTAATGCTTTCTGTGATGAGTGACTTTTTGTGATCTAAGTGTTCACCAAAGGAGAATTATCTCGGTTGCATCCGAGAATTTCCGTCTTAGAGCCTGGGGCAGGGTAGGCGAACCTTTATGGATCAACGTGCCATTTTTTCTAAAAATTGTTTAATCGGGTCATTAACGTGCCATCAAATAATTTTGACTTTCAGATTATTTGGAAAATAATAAACATAAATACTATCAAAACTCTTTATTAAATAAAGTAAACAAAAGAGAGTACATTATGGAATGTTTTTATTACACGCATAAATTAAATTACTGTAAAATTAGTGTGACTTCTGTTGCTGCAGGTTAGATGACGAACATAATTTATGTAGGGTTGTAAGATATTACTTTTAGCAAAATGCATGCTGAACTGGATTCATCTGTCAAACGGTTTCAAACCCAGTTTTTAATTTTATTCATCTCTGAAAATTATGACTCGCAGGCATAGGTAGATGAAAACATTGTTAAAATAGTATGAGCCAGCTTCGTCAAACAGTTCTTTTTAATTTTTTACACATGTTTTATGATCGGCGACGTGCCCAAAATATTGTGTCGCGTGCCATCAATGGCACGTGTGCCATTGGTTCGCCTACCCAGTACCCTGGCCTAGGGTCAGCTTACTGCTCAAACCAGAAGTAACAAAATTTCACAAAGCGACTGCTGTCGGCCATCCGCAGACCATAAGGATCGAAATATTGCATGCCTTTGGCACTATAGATAATGTGAACAAAATCGTTTCAACAATTTAATTGACCTGAATACGTAGCTGTATGTGTATGTACATATGCAAACGAAAGATATAAATAGCCGCAAGAAATGTATGACACAACAAATTGTAGCAATACTTAAAATTATCTTTATTACTGCCTCGTTGGTCTCGCGACATAAATGTGCGAGTGGGATTGGGAGGTCTCGGGTTCGATTCCCGGGTCGGGCAAAGTGTTATTGGGTTTTTCCGTTAGGAAATTCTCAGTAGCAGCAAGGAGTCTGGTAATGTGCCCGGTACGGCAATAGGCTCGCCCCCTATTACGTGGGACCTAAAAATTCATGGCGAAATGTGGGTGTAATATTACGCCTACCCCTTCGGGGATACAGGCGTGAGTCTATAAAAAATAAAAAAAATCTTTATTATCTTTTACAGAAAATTTAATGGGTATAATAACAGTTATCGCTCTCGATACTTTCCTTAACTGAGGCCTATCAAGTGCGATATATGCTTTAATTATATTCAAGTGGACTGAACTAGAGATGTCCTTAAACAATATACGCTGATGAATTCATTGATACGTCTATGAGATTGCGATTTAGGTACTATTATCAAATTACTTGTGGAAGCAATGGCGGAAGATGAACCTCTTTTTTATGGAATAGGGGGCAAACGAGCAGACCGATAGCCTGATGTTAAGCGATTACCGCCGCCCATGGACACCCGCAACACCAGAGGAGTCACAAGTGCGTTGCCGGCCTTTTAAAAAGGAATACGCTCTTTTCTTGAAGGTTTGAAGGTCGTATTGGTTCGGAAAAACCGCAGGCGACAGATCATTCCACAGTTTAGGGAGAGAGGTGCGAGGCAGAAAGTTTCTAGAGAAACGCACCGTTGTGGATTGCCAACCATCTAAATGATGGGGATGGAAATGCTGTCGCGTAGACCGATGGCGGAAAGAGGCGGCAGGGATTAATCTGAACAATTTCTCTGAGCACTCCCCATAGTAGTAGCGATAAAAGTTGCATAGTAATCAGTAATCTTTTGAGTTGTAAAGTCCAATAATTTATCTGCGTGTGATCTAGGATTCGAACCCCGTAAAGACACTTTACGATTGTTTGCATGCGCAGGTACCTATAATGATTTGAGTAAGTAAGCTTGTCCCGGTGCTAATGGAAAAGTTGAATAATCATATCTAATAAATATATACGTATTATCTCAAAATGTCTCCCACACAATTTATTATTTCGTATTCGTCATTTTATAGAACGCAAAACCATTAAATTTTCCACGAAACCTTCAAATTTATTATTAAAGATCGTGTGTTATTAGCATTCATTAGATATTCACGTAATCGCATACTAACGGTGTCAAAAAAAAACGTTATTCTGTATTATGATCACGGCCCGCGATTGTTAGATACATACTTAATAACTTATTATGGCACAGCATTCAATGCAAAGTATGCGTACTTGATCCGCGACCAAAATTAAATAGAGAGCTTGACTCTTGCTATTTTGATTCGCACTACGCAATACCGGATCTTTTATTTTTAGTTTACGCGTTCCTATCTTCCAATTTTTATGAAATAATCGGTACACATGTGCTATAATTGGTTGGAACGTAAAGAACAAACAAAAAAACCTCGCGGTGTTACAATTTGCAATTAAAGAGACGCAATAGAACAGGATTGGCCGGCAAGTGGCGTCGCGCGACCCGTCATGGCGGCGAACGGCGCTTGGAGCGCGGCCGGCGAGGCGCGCGGAGGCGTGTGACGCGAGGTGACGCGCCGTGACGCCTGCACCGCGTTATGTCAGTCGAGTAAACAATTTACTGTTTGTAAACACCCGCCGCAACCCGCCACCGAACGTAAACATCACCACGCTGCTTAGAAATGTCAATGGCGAACGATTCTCAGAAGTGTTAGTCGGTTTGCGATTAACAATCGCCTCGCCACTGCAGACGCCGAACACGCCGTCATCGTTACCGAGAAATCACATTAAAATCGCGGCGCTAGCTCAGCGCAGGACGAAGCTATTTAGTTAACAGCCTACACATGTCGTATTTAGTACTACGTCGAATGTTTCACGAAAGTAGTGCGTCCCGCACAAAAATATCTAAAAAAATTAAATTGCGCAATTACGATAAGCAAAAAGCCATACACACATACAACGAATTCCGCAATTTTTTGCACGAGTTTGTTTTGAAGTTCAAGCGCTGATAAGGTGTTATTCGATGGCCTCGTTGTGGGTGCCTAAGTGTTGAATTGAAAAACGACGTATCTTTTGTGATTATTATCATGTTAATTATTTAAGCCATACTCACAACTTTGAATTAAGTTGTTGGTAGATTGCGACGTATGATGTCATATGAAATTAGTAGCGCAGGAAATGGATAAACGGTTTGAAATATAAGTATGTACCGATAATTATGTTGTAATGAATAAAATACGCTTGTGGTCTGGCTACATTATAGTTTAATACACAATTTGTTCACTCAAATGTAGCACCTATTAAATAAGTGGGCAGTAAATTTAAAGCGTAGAAAACACGCCGAGGGCAGAGTCCGTCCGGCTGGTATAAATTTAGCCTCTGCATAAATACAGTAATGTCGTAAAATATTCAAGATAGTTTTCGCGCTAATAATTAATCTAAATTTAAACCTGTCATTACGTCCACCCACGACATTCTTGCTTTCACATATACGTCGAAGACGGAGAAATTCGTCTATACCCTGCGTTTATAGTAAACTACCGTTTTGCGTCGATAGAATTAAACCGATTTAAACGTCAAAGAAAATACCAAGAACGCGAGATCGCAGAGAGATTACGACGCATACCTGTTCCGGTTCTACAACTATTCAACTTTTCCTGATCCTACTCTGTCGTGTATTCAACAACCGACTATATTAATAAGGTATGAAATGAACGAAGAACAAGTCCGTAAGTAGACTTAATATTATTTTACTCTTATTAAATTTAGAATACTTTTCCTTTCTTTCTGATAGTACATTGTTCTGTACACTCTTCGATTTAAACGAACATATTTAAGAGGTGCCACTAAATGGGCATGGTCGATCGATCAACTTTCACTTGACGTTAAGATGCCAAATTGCTACCGGAATGTAGTGACCTCAAAATATTACTGTAATAAAACTAATAGAAGATATTAAACCACCGTCATTAATCATCAACATTAATTTAGAACTCGTAGGTAGTTTAGTTAATTCGTATTTTAAACTTGATTTGGACTTTTCCTTGATGGCATTGATTCCTATTCAAGAGTATAAAATATTAATTTAATTATATTGTACAGCATCCATAGGTATATATTTTACGTGTTAAGCGTATAACCATATTTGATTAATTAATGTAAGTAGTTGCTATGGGAATATATTTTACTTTGTAGTCCTATTACGTTTTCGATTTATCTATGGTGCTTTTAGGTATTAGAATTCATAAAAAGTTTCTGCAAAAGTTTGCAATAAGTAGGCTATGTAATGTTTATCGATATAATACTAAACTAAGAGAGCTTTTATCCCAATAAACTATAAATCGAACAAATCATATTTCAATCAATGACAACTACGAAAAAACTCATATAGAAAGGATGAGCCATCTTAAATCCTTGGACTGGGGTAAATATTAGGTCATAAAAATATTTGTCCTGCGCGGAAATCATAACCGCGATCCCTGAGAAGGTCGCAGTACAGAATCCAATAAATCTATAACTGTTAAGACTTCTACCAATACTATTTATGATATAAGAAAGAATATACATATATTCGCTGATCTTTTCATGGACATTTATGTACACGTTTATTAGTTGTGGTTACAATACAACACTAGAAGCAGATGGGTGCCCACTAAATATTAAATTTAATTACTGCCAATACCAGCTACATAACCGGTTGTAATTTTTATGCTACGGGGACTTCAGTTTCTTGACACAGCAGCAAAGTAATATAGATATCATTTCATCAAGCAAAATGCATTACAAGTGTTGCTCATAGCGTGTTAGTAGTTTATTATATACCAATCCGTGATCATCAAGCCCATCATCTTGCAACTTTGATTAAACTAAAAACACGTGCTTCAAATCTTAAGATTTCCACTGTCTGACGAGCTATACTAGTCAAGGCGCCACCGTATATAATCATTCTAAGCACTTATACAAGTATCTTATGTTACTGTTGTAAGAATGTGCGCCGACTATGACTGGTCATTTTACTACGCTTACGATATTGTTTTTTGCGACGAATTTTTTTGCGTCGGACTTAGGTATTAGTCACCGAGTTGATAGTGCGTAGATCGAACGAAGCCATCAAATCTCCGTCAATAACATCCACTAAGACAGTTATAAATTATAGTTTTGTATAATTAAGTCTATTGCTCGATGCCATTTGGCGCCGTCTGCATATTTTTTAATTTGTAAATGAGTTTTACTTTGAGAAAAGACAATAAAAAGAAGTATACGCTATAGAAGTGTTATGTTTTTCAAAGGTCTTTTCAATGCTAATGATACGTCCTTCTTGTAGGCAATCAAGTACAAAGGTGTTATATTATAGCAAAAGCAGGTTCAATAAAATAGATATTTTACTTACAATATGCTCTTTATACCGAGAGATGTAATTAGCATAATCGCTTCTTGGCACGACCGGTTATGTTAATCGTGCTCCAATCGCATTGTAGTAGTACACTTAAGTGCACAAGTATAAATATAACTAATTTTTAATCCCGTCGAAAACCTTGTAGATAAGTTTACAAAATGTACACCGTGGAACAATTATCTGGATTAAGGGTGCTATATTGATTTTCATTTTTCTTATGAGTGTGTGACTATCTCAATATATCAATATTCTGATGTATAAGCAATATTACTGCAAAGTTATATGCAAATCCCTTCAGTAGTTTTTGCGTGAAAGAGAAACAAACATCCATCCCTAAATACATCTTCACAAACTGTCGCGTATAATAAAAGAAGTATTTGAACAGAAGAAGAACATGCAATTTTTTTACATACACGTGGAACAACAGTCTACGTACCATCCAATATATTGTTCCATGTTGGGTCTGAATTCACAACACGTTGCGCATTGCTAATATCAACTGATTATTAATCAGCGCGATCCATGCACTCAAATACTATGCCTTATTAAATTCAATACGGCGTACGTAATTTCTAAAATTAAATTGATCATAGAGGTTACGCTGACTTATCTCCGATTTATAATTTAGGCCAATGACACTACGTCTAAATAAAATTAACTAGAGGACGACCGTAGCTACTTCGGCACATTTTTTACATATTTATCCTTTAACCTAAGAGGAACCCACCACGCACCCTCGGATTGATGGGCGGATGGGCAACGACTTAGGCTCAGTCGTTGCCCATCGCTCCTGAGGATGCCTCGTGCAGAGGCGAAACACGTGTCGAAGAATAGTCGGCGCATACAGCAGGATACTGCAAGTCAGGTATCTTCCTGGAACCCATACCATTCCTATATCCCTTATCCTTTTAGAGGAGTTCGGTATTGTCAACCTTTTTCTGTTGCAATAGTTGGGGTGGTCAATCCGAGGGTGCGTGGTGGGTTCCTCTTTCCTTCCATTAGGTTACAATGGAGTTCCGCCAAGTAACGCCTGATTCAATCAACAATTTATCCTTTTTTGTCCAATCCCGTGGGAATTTCGTAAAATACCTTCTTAGTGAAACCCTACGGTCCCCAAGCAACATACATGCCAAATTTCAGCTTCTTGCGACCAATAGTTTTAGCTGTGGCTGGTCCGTCAGTCAGAATTACGAGACTTAATAAGTTGTGTGATGGATTGTACGTAGCCCACAGAGGTCGGCGGGTACCAAGTGTTGGCATACTCTCGGAAATCGACAATCTTCGTATTAGTAATATCATGATTAACGCGATTATTAGACTCTTGCTCTAATTGGGGTCGTGGCCCTACAATTATGTACATTGGATTAAACCTCTCGTATGTATGGTAATAAGAGTGGAGAGGATTGCCATGAGACGATTGTGTTATCAATGACGAGTACCTATGATCTGTACTTGAACAAATATTGTTTGTTTGGACTTCTAGTTATCTGTCGTACTGAGCACCGGCTCGTACGGATTTCTAATATATATTATATTTATAGTTCTAAGCTTTGTCAGTACTAAATAAAATATACTATAACCGTGTTAATTTTTTTTAATATTATGCTTTTGCACAACTTTCAATATTAGCTATGGCTGCAGCGTCTAATAGAATAAGTGTAGAAAGGTGTCTTACATAATATTATAATAAAAGCCATCAGGAAACATTATGAATTAATTCATCTCCTTTCTACACCATATAATACGTCATATCCCCTTAGCAAATATGTCTCTGCAAGTAGAAAAGATTAACAAAACCAACTATCACCACTACCACACGTTGTAAATTTCATAGCAATAATCTCCACCAACGTGTTCTTAAACACATTAAGTTATCTTCACTAACCCAAAATACAATTAAGAAAGAATACTTAGTTATCTAAATAATCAATTATTAAGTACCTTATTTAACTTAACAGTCTGCGGCTTCTTAACAACCACGCATTTCATTACTCGGGCTTTGAAAATTGAATTTAATAATATCGATTTTCATATCAACGTTTTATGATCAACAGTTTATAAGAACCTTATGCTAAAACTTAGTGGTTTTTAATTTAGCACCAAGAAGATTTTTATTAAACACTCGCCGAGCATTTAAGTCGAAACGGCTACCAGTTTAGTTGAAAATGAGCCATCGTTGTGCGAACGCATTGGCGAAGCGACGATGTAGCAGTAATTTATGTAGTTTAAAACTTCAAACCGGTTCTACTAGATACGATGCTCGTAGTGGAATTTTTTCGCTCAAGCGCGCCTTCATTGCTATCGTTGCTTAACCCTTTACCGTTGTGCGCACTACGTCGGCTTCGGCCAAGAATGTCCGCTAAAACGTGTATTTTAATAACACGGTAAAAACACTTACGCGATTGTTCGATTGTGTCAATTACAAAGATGACAGGACGGCGGGTTAAACAAACTGACGTCTTTTTACCGACGACAAAGTTTTATAGTCACTGTTTAAACATTTGAATATCGAAGGCAGTACAATAAACAGCCAGTATGCATCGCTCAGGTTTTATTTCAGCAACACGTGAACTATTTCCCCCCAATAAAAGAATGACAGTACTTGGTTGGTTGCATTAAACGGCAGTAAATGTTATGCTATACCCAATTCCTGAGCTGCTCAGTTAATAGCTCCCGGTTTACGACTGTGAGAGTTTTTCGGCTTCCCAGTATCATCGTTCGGAACTTAGCTGCCAAATCGCGTGTTCCCAGCAAATACGAATAGTGTGCGATCAAACTAAACCAGTAATCCGAAACATTTTATATTTCCGCAATAGGCATTTCGGGCGGCAACACTGTAAACGCTCGGCGATCGCGCGAGTCATTTCACTAAATCCAATACATTTTTTATTCATGAAACGATTGACGTTTGTATGTTAATTCACAGCGTAGGTCCCGGACCGAAGGATGAAATATTGAATTATTGCCCAAAGTCGGGAATATATCGCGGGGGTCTGTTCGATATTAATCCGTTGGCTGCCCGGGGCTCTGGCAGGAATTCAAATAAATCGGCTCTGTGACAAACAAGATGTATAAATCAATCATGGCAAGGTGGTGTGCAGGCTCTATTGCAGGCGCCCCTTCTCAGCCGTCGGCAGGCCGCCGCCGCGCGTCGCTACACCGCCGACGCCGCGTGCCCGTATCACAACTTCAACTAATTTGTATCGGTAAATTTATGGCCAAGGTTAAACTAAACTCGTTATGAGTTTTCAAGTCCAGAACATTTTATTTACACGTTTTCTTTTTGATTTATATTTCGAACAAAGTTTTTTGTATAATATTTAATACTGTCAAAGTAACTTTCATATTTGCTCAGACTACTATTGATATCTGACTTTCTTCAACTTGAGATAAGGTTATCGTACTTGTACATACTTATTTTAAAATTAATCTTATCAGTGTTACGTCTACTGTATTATACCTACTTGATTAAAAGTATCTCTGTAAAGTGTGGTTCTGTTTTATGAACTATTTTTTCCATCGGTCTTTTACAGAAAGGTTTGTATATTATGTCATTTTTGCTACTAAATGCCACCTGTGTTATTTCGGTGCGCATGTCTGCGCACATGATATCTAATAAATAATATACTTCATTGAATTTTCGGACACCTTAAAACTCTTGAAAACAGGAAGTGAGTTATGATAAGCCTAAGAACGCAAGCTTTGTGTGTTTGGCGGTGGCGGCTAATGCCGGGACATTAATACGTTTATGTATTTTAGAGAATAATATTTAATTGTGGTATACTGAGACGTAACATGATATATGCGTATACAGATCAATAGATGTACTATTGGTAACCTAATGGAAATAAAGGCAGATGTAAAACACTTTGGTAAGTACTTATGTATGTGGATACAATTTTAAGAATGTTGTTACATTGTATCATAGGTGTCGGGTTATTTAAATAGGTAGGTCCCTTGCGTTAAAACGAATTAAAGGTTACACGACTGGAGAACATGGTGATAAATACAGTTGGGCAGTTTGTTTAAAAGTCAAAAAAATAAATACTTACTTATTTATTTGTACCTTCCTACAACATGTATATTTATTACCGACTTCTAAAACAAAAGAAGAGGATCTCAATTCTACTGTATTTTTAGATACATATACATATACTCACGCCATTTTTCCCGTCGGGGTAGGCAGAGACAACAGAACGCCACTTGCTCCTCTCCTTACAAACCTCACGCGCTTCCTCTACACTCATTACTCTTTTCATACATGCTCGCCGGTTGCGGGTACTTCGGACCTTGCCGTTTCTTAGGATGTCTCCAATTTGGTCGACGAATGTCCGCCGAGGTCTGCCGCGACCGACTTGCCCACTTGTATTTTTAGATCTTAGGTAAATAGATGACAAAGTTATTAGCATGGATGAAATAACAAGTTACAGATAGGAGAATATATTCTTCCCATCTATAAAATAACACTCAGATAACTTCAGTTCTTAGCCCTATCGTGCCACAGGTATGTACTTAACTGCTAAGCACTATTGTACTAAATGTACTTAAAAGATATATCTACTCAGTTTGTATTATAATTTATTCAATGTACAACATAATAAAATCACACAAGCGCATATTATTATGCCGTCACGTTTTACAAACACACGCCGCGCCGTACACTATAGTACTCGTACAATCTCCAATAAATATTCGTATATATTATAATAATCGACCCAAATTACTTACTATATCTATAACTAAACAAAATGACTAAAACTTTCCCGAGTTCCGAACTCAATTTAGGCCTATATCGTTTAAATAAGCGATACCAAGGCCAGTCGAAGTAACACACCTCTACCACAAACACGCCTATTTATTAAACAACTTGAACGAACGGCTTATGAAACTTACACCGTCCGCTCAGTATCAGTTCAGCTGCAAGTCAGCCATGCGAACGCCGCAATGTAGATAATACACCGAATTGTGTGTGAAGTGATAACACAAATCACAGAGGAGCTACTATCGGCCCACGTCACTCGTTGCTAAGACCCGTTGATAAGATACGGAGAAGTATTTATTTCGACTTAGTTGAAAGATTGGAATTGTACAACGAATAAGATGATTCTCGCCTTCGATTTAAATTATTGAATTTGTATACAGATACATTGAATTAAATGCGTAATAATTCAGTTTTATCTTGCAATATGTAAAATGTAAGGGCTAATAAAGAAACACATGTCGACATAATAGCTGCGTAAAAAAGACAATTAGAACGCTCTTCACACGCACAACGAAATAAATAAAACACAGTAGGTACAGATGTTAAACGTTAATAAAAATAGTAAATTATCATGCTTCATACAAGGTGCGTTGTGCAAATCGATTAACATAATTAAAACTCCTACATAGTACTTGCACTGTACCGCATATGGAATAAAAAACCCCTACAGATAGATATGAAAACGAATATCTCAATTTAAAAGTATCGTACACTTATCTAAAAATGGCTGGACGACACTAATATTCGAAAAGTATATTTTAATTCAAAATGCTTTGGAAATAATATTATATAAAATGCATACTAAGTACTACTATATTCATAGTCACGATATAATTGAAAAGAATAAAATTTATGATTAATATTTATTGCTAGATAAAAAAGATGAATTAAAAACACAAATGTGCATAAAGATTACGATCACATAATTATCAGCATTTAAATAAAATAACTGTCCTGGTCTGGGTGTTTCTATGTATAATATGTATTTATTTACAAAAAAATGTATATAATATTTAATTTTTTGTAAATAAATACATATTATACATAGAAACATACATATTATGTATGTTTATTCATTATCTAGTACCCATAGTACAAGCTCTGCATAGTTTGGGACTGGTGCTGTGTGAATGTGGTAGAATATAATATTATTATTAACTTGGAAAATATATTTTATGGGACATAATTTCATAAAATATGTATTCGGTATCTTAATCTACTCAAAACAACAATTCTAGTTTCTCTTGTTCTCTACTAGAATTGTAAATTAAATGAGAATTCAATAATTCATCAGTTGGCTTTTCTCTATCAGTCCTACTACCTTTTTAATGGCGTTTTGTTATTAATTACGGTGTTGCACGCTTTGGAAAGTTGGTCGTATCCATATCCTTTGAATTTATAAACAATTGTGTAATTAAAATTTTAAAAATATATTTAAACATTGTGCTCGGGTCTCTATGTACACGATGCCAAGAAAATTCAAACATGGAATTACTCGGACTGTACTACAGCTAAAAAATACTTCCAAAGTTTACCCGTTCTGGTACGTAGCGTCTTATTTGCAATCGTATTAACAGCAAATTTTGGTCGGGTCACTAAAAATAGAGTCGTTTACACAATGCTTCCACGTTATTTGCAGTTCTAACTTATCTCAATTGCAAATAGATTACAAATACTAAACGTTAAATGACTTTACAACTTAATAGTTTGAATTATTTTATTATTGCTCACTATCTTGATAATATAATAGTGAGGGGAATACCGAGGAAGTTTCAGTTTTAGCTATACTTTCATTTCCTATCTCTAAATTAGGTAAGTTCATTGTGATTTTCAGATTTTGCTGTTTGTATAGGGACCTGTTTTGTTATGTCTAGTGATAGTGTTGACTAGGTACAATTGCAAGTGTTTTACTAATGCTGTTTAGCTGCTAGTTTCACTATATTAATTAGTTGCTCGGTTACCCGCGCAAATGACACTTGTACCTGCAGCTGCTAGAACCTTTTTCATTTAAACTTTATTAACGGGTCATTATTTTATAAAAAAAATGACGGATTGAATAATGTTTCTGTTATTATCCATTTATCATTAAATAAAAATCCTAAGGGTAGCGTGAATAGGCAATAATAATTTAGCATAGTATTAAACATAATACAATAATGCTGTTTTGGTGACAATATTTTGTAAATTCGTCATTCACGTTCTGAAGGAATTACACGTTTCATTCATTTCACGATTCTTCAATTTTCAAAACAAAATGGTTTTTTTTATTATTATTGAGCCATAAAAGATATAACAATTCTCTTGGACCAATATTCATACATATGTTTACTAATATTTGAGCTCCGGCTTTGTATTACCTTCATTACACCAAGCAATCAGCGAAAGAGAAAACCATAACACTAACCAGTGGCAACAAGGTAACAAATATTCAAAGCATTGTTTACAAATCGAACTAGCAACTAGCGTTCAGGATCCATGACACATGACAAGCAGTGAGCGCCACGTGAACATTAAAAGCTATACATGAACTTAACCGAGGAACACCGATACTCGTACGACCCACCTTATACAATTAGGTAGTTAATGAACTGGGGAATGACCACCTGATTGTAATACTACGCCGTGCTTTGTTTAGTATTCTGAGAAAGATCAGTACACTAACACAAGCTACTATCGCTGCACGTGTTAGTTATTCATACATTACCCATTCATATGTCAACCGTACACCCGTGCGCTGCCCTACTGTTTTTCCTACATAAATCGTGCTAATGCATCCTGAATCGGACATCTATCATGTTTGCGTATTGCATCTCACGTTTCTTGATAATATATGTTTAATATGTAGTATTATTCGTTTATATAACTATAATAGTCTTAGATAATAAATTACTTAAGGCAGATGACGCGATGACGGTTTCATTAAGAAAACTCTGACTTTTAAATGAATAATCTTAGGCTAATACTTACTCAAACTATAACAAAACTCATAGTAATAGGATGACTATAAAATTCAGTCATTATTAATTTAAAAGAGAAATAATTGATTTTTATCAATAATCCCAGTTCTAGGCATAATCACATAAATCTTACAAGTTCCTTTCTATCAAAGACAAGGAATGCGTTTCTCATTTGATTGCACAAACGCGTTCATAATAAATCGCATCAAGTCCCTTTAACTAATAAGCGATATACGTCAAAGCGTATTAAATAAATTCCCCGTCTACACTGAGAAGTGAACGCCGTAAAGAAATATATTTATGAACCAATGTGTAAAATTATGCTTCGTTTTATTTTAGTCCCGGCCAAGTGGGTCACACGTACCAGGGAATTTTAATTTTATACAGATAATGTATAGCCGTGATATACTTTGCAATAATATGTCAATGTCATAATATTATATCTTATCAATAATGTCAATGATAATGTTATTTGAGCTCGGCTGCTGGTGGCTACTAAAATAAGAAAGGCTCCCGATAATACCGATAAATGCTCAGCCAGTCATTCGACGTGGGCTTTAAGATAGATCTACGCTTATTTCTTATACATTATGCGCACGGACGAATTTTATCATCGTGACTGTTTTATTACTTTGAAAATGTAAAAGAAAGTCGATAACGTTTTCTTTAAAATGTTGATCTGCATTTAATTTGTGACGTGTGTAGTTTAGCGGTGAGTGAGCCAAATGTACAAATAATGTTCATTGTTGGTATACACAATACTAAGTGTAAATAATTATGCTCATTCTGGAAATAAGTGTTTTCATCATCGTGATATCAATCCGCGACATATTTCAACATCAACTAGGTAAAGATGACGACCAAACTCAACGTACTGCGTCAAATAATATTTCAATAAATATTCAATTACTGGAGGACGCCAGCAGCTACGCCTGCATTTTTTTTAATTTACCCGTTTTGGCCGATCCCGTGGGAAATTCGGGAAATCCCTTCTTAGTGCATACTACCCTACGGTCCCCAAGGAACATACATGTCAAATTTCAGCTTCCTGCGCCCAATAGTTTCGGATGTAGCATGTCTATCAGTCAGTAAGTAACGCAAGGATTTTACATATTAAGATTTTTAATCTGTAAAAATCCTGATATACGATATCTATGTTTTGTGTTTGTTTATTTTCCGAGAGTATGTATGTTTTGATGTGTATTTTCTTGGTAATTGAGCAAAAATAAATGAGTCACGGAGGGATTTCTGTACACAATTTCTATGGACGTCTTTGCCTTGTTATTATTTAACAATTTATACGAATTATTACTAATGCAATTGGCGTTATATTATTACTTAATTATGGCGTAATCTGCTACTTATTCTATTGTGATTTGTACATTAATACAATTTCTTATGTTTATTAGTGTCACGTAAAGTGAAACTGAAGTGATTTTCCTATGACTTCTACGAGCTTGTAGCTACCTGTTTGTAAACAAGGAGTCTGTTCGAAAACGATTTCGAGATGACTTTAACATCCTAGCGTTTGCCCGGCTGTAGCCAAGACTTTTGTTCACTTTCTATTACATACAGATCCTCACGCCTGTTTCTCGGAGGGGTAGGCAGAGACTACGGAACGCCATTTGCAACGATCCTGACATATCTCTCTTGCTTCATACACTCCCTATTCACATTCTAGTAAAATCAGAATATTAACTTTAGCACAGAGTGCCTTCTGGCATCAGCAACCCAAAAGGATAGCGATATTTCATGGTTTTACTCTGACCTCAAAAGGTTTACATGATTATATAAATCTATTTGGTTAAACCCGCAACGACTACTTAATATTTAAAAAAAATATCCACTTTGATAATGTATTGATAGTGTAGTGTATGACATCTATCAGGCTAACTAATGTTTTTGGCTATGAGTATATAAATTGCACTAATGATATGGTAAATAATACAATATTGTTACAAAATAATAACTACGAAATTAGGTTTAAAAAAACTTAAATAGTTGTTAACGCCTGCAGCTAAGTTCTCAACTATGTTATAATAGTTTTCAATCGAATCTCTGTAGTAAAAAATCAGAAAAATATTTATTTTTTATACATTGTATAGTATAGTATCCGTTTATAAATAAGTTACAATAATTATGTAAGTTGTTGATGAAATTATTAACTGTGCGTTTTATTGTAGGGTAGCACGATTGTGTATATTGTTTACATATCTTATAGTAGAGAATGCGGAGATATTAAATTAATGAATAGTGGGGCCCCTTGTTAATTGGCTACTGCGCACTCGGCATACAAATCTGTAGTTCTGCGACGTAGAACTACCGACACCGACTTCTAATGTTGTCTGTATGCTTCTAGTAAGTTCTAAGGATATTGGTTGGATGTTGAATGTATTTGCAGTTTGCAATTTGACCCAGTAGTACCTGCACTGCTTAGAAGACTTGAAAAACTATCCTAATCGATAAGTGGCCACCAACAAAGGTGGTCATTTTTTTTACTTTTGTCTTAAGTACAAGTTATGCATCTTGGGATAATTTTGGTTATAAATTGCAGCAGTAAAATAGTCTCCTGCTTCGCGCACAGACTACGAACAGTAAAACATCATAAATTATCAGAAATGAACACTTCACCATCTATGCTATCAATAAGAGCTCAAAAATGCTGGACACGATTACAAAAAACACGCATCCACAAACAATACAATTTTCCCTGAACCCGCTGCGAACGACATTGAGCAAACCACTTAATCCAAAACGCTATTCGTGCAGGTTTATTATTACCTAATCATAGGAAAATTCCAACCGAGACCTTTCTTAATAAGTAATTGAGGTTACATTGATTTACACACCGCCATCTTGCGTAGATAACGCTGAATGTTATATTTGCACAGTGGTATACGAGACCGATAACAGAACCATATGACGTTCATTCATACATTATAATTATTGTTCTGCGTTCTCTGGAACTAATGCGAATTGAGTTTTTATGATATCTAATGATTCTGTAGCAGGAGTGCATTCATGAGTAATCCCTCTCATTCAAACGCATCTGTGTTCTCCCATGACAATTTAATTTTTAGTCTTTCTCGCGAAAAACCTACCGGGGTTAAAATTTCTAACTAAGTAAATTAAAATATTTGTTTCAACAGCAACTGTATCAGTAGTGTGTCATTTTAATTTATTCGCAAGTATTGATAGATGGGGCCGCAGAGGAAGAGGAGATGCGGTGTTGCGTTGCCGTCCTCCCTATCCTCTGCGGCCGCTTGGTGTTTTGGCGGCGGAGCCCAACACCATCATCCGCCGCCAAGGGGGTTTTGTTCGGGGCCCGCCGGACCATCTGGAGGGCCAATACCCGTCGGGGGGTTGCGACGTATGCTTGGGCGAAACTCGACCCTCCGACACACGGGTACATGAGGCACACGGGTTGGTTTTTAGTCAGTAAGAGTCTGACAGTCCCCTTTGCCCATCTCCCAGGGCGGAGGGACTCCATGAGGATTTTCCAACCCGACCAAAAAAAAAAAAAACGTATTGATAGGTACTCTTTATATTAATCTGTTATACAGTGAAGGCATACTCCTCTCATATTCTGTTCTCATTTTGTTTTCTGGAGGCATATCGAATTATGAGCTTAGTTGCCGCAGTGAGCAAGACTTCCAGGCGCTAGAAAACTATCATGCGGCAAAGGCATATCCACGATATCTATGCTGGAGAAACGCCGAGTTTTCTATTTAATTTGAGCAGTTTAATTTTCGTTTTCTTTTGAACTGGCAGAAAAATAATGGTACAACAGACAACGATGTTAAAGATTGCCTTACACTATATGCCTATATCTGCCCGCCTCTGTGGTCCTGCGGTAGTGTTAGCAACTGCGGATCAAGAGATCTCGGGTTCGATTCCCGAGTCAAACAAAAAGTGATATTGGGTTTTTCTGTTAGGAATTATCCAATAGAAAGTTCGGAGTCAGGGAGTTGGCGGTATTACACCCCCGAGCCTCGGAAACCACGTTAAGCCGTTGGTCCTGCGCCCAATCTTTCTTCAGTCGTGTTGCTTGTGCGTCCCATCGGACTGTGAGAGTAGGGTGCACTATAATATGTCCCGCGCAGTTGGCAAGTCTCATATATAGATAAGCTACCGTGGCCGGTTGAAATCGGTCGGGAGGACATCATTATCATCATCATCATGCCTATATCATTCACACTGACACAGCTGACAGTAGGATGACGCGAAGTAAGGAGAAGAGAGTCAACTGGACAGAGACGACGATTTTACAACGGGCAATTTTAGAACGGAAATAGAAAATTAACAACAATTAATTTAAATTGACAAGCAAATTTATCGATGCCTTTTTTATTTGTTACGCGATTATTCCTATAGCGCTTGTATCTAACTTTTGACTGATGTTACTTAGTGTACCTATCTACAATGCCCTACTCATAGACAAGTAAAATCTATGTCTTCTTCATCTTCATCAGCCTTTAACAGTCCACTGCTGGACTAGGCCTCTCCTTTGAAAGGAGGAATTGGCCTACTATACCACGCTGGCCAAACTGGTTGGTATAGGGTTTGTATCGAGTTTTCCTTCTCTTACAGTGCTGTTCTCTGCATAATATGCTCCCTCTGTCGGCTCTTACGACACCCATGAGATGACATGGGGTGGTGACAATTCGTATTCTTAATCCGTCACCACACGGACAAAACATGTATGTGGCTGCTTTAATTTACAGGATAGAGATGTGAAACACTTCTTCAAAAAGTTTTGTAACCAGAAAAATATGATTCTTTTCAAGCTCGCATCATCAGCAGCGTAGGTCACTGACTGGTCGACTGTGTGACGTCACCTTGTTATTGAATAATAATAGTTAAAATAACTCTGGTCTGTTTTATTAATATTATGATAAGACAAGATCTTAATAGCAATATTGTAAGGAATACTGGTAAATAGTTACTTTGTAATATGTACATCAGTCTTTACAGCAATGATTGTTGGTAATGCCAGTGTGCATATTTCCATACTAATACCGTAAATGCGAAAGTAAAGTATTTGTTACGTGTTTTGTATTTTTGAACTACTAAACTGATATAAGTACATGAACTTCGGAATGCAGATATCTTATCTTAATATATAAAATTCTTGCGTTACTGACTGACTGACAGACACGCTCCAGCCGAAACTATTGGGCGCAGGAAGCTGAAATTTGGCACGTATGTTCCTTGGGGACCGTAGGGGTGCACTAAGAAGGGATTTCCCGAAATTTCCACGGGATCGGCCAAAACGGGAAAATTAAAAAAAATGCAGGCGTAGCTGCTGGCGTCCTCTAGTACTAATATATAAAGCTGAAGAGTTTGTTTGTTTGTTTGTTTGAACGCGCTAATCTCAGGAATTACTGGTCCGATTTGAAAAATTCTTTCAGTGTTAGATAGCCCATTTATCGAGGAAGGCTATAGACTATATAACATTACGCTATGAGCGACGGGAGCAGAGCAGTAGCCTTAAATAACGCGGGTGTAACCGCGGGCGTTCTCTAGTAGCTAAATAAAATGACATGGGGAAACTTGGGGGTGACAAATCTAACTTTATTTTCCTAAGACCTTTTCGAAAGTTATTTTTACCTACATTGATTATAAAAAAATTAAAGACTTGGTAGTAGTTTATGGCCTAGAGCAAATTGTAAAGAAAGCCCCGTGGCCAGTATAGTTAAGCATTGTATTACTATGGATCACCTAGCAAGGATACGACACGAGATTTTGCGAAGGCGTGCTAACGGTCTCGGGTAACGGTAGCGTTCATTTGCTATTCAAGAGAACCCACCTCGACATCAATACGGCGAATACGAATTTTTGTTCCAAAAACCCGCTGCTATTCGTACATCCAGCCAGGATTTACAGCTAATAAGTCCATTTTTAAAATGGAATACGGAATTTAAAACTGAATCTTATTCCCAATCCGGAAAAATCTGGTTAAGAATCTAAGAATACAACTTACTCATTTAAAAATCGAAATAGAATACGTATTTATTTATTTTTCAGGTGACTGAATAAAACATTTTGATCTTCGGAGTGCAAAATACGAAATCCCAAAATTCAAAACTGAATCTTGGGTTATCGGGTATTTTAAAGTCAGTAAACTATTTTGTAGAATGTTTCCATATTAAATAGTCTGCAATGAATATCTAAGTCGATATTTTACTATGTTGCATTGGACTGCGGCGAGCAATTGATTGATTCATTGATTCAAGTGTGAGCGTATGCTACAAAATTTATAGATTGAGGTCCATTTGCTGATCACCAACGATAAGACTTACTAGTTTATAAGAAATGTTGAGACAATAGTAGAATTTTGATACATATTCTATCTCTTCTGTACACACTAAGTATGATAAGTCAGTAAAAGAGGAAAAGCCAGTATCATTAATTGTAAGTTCAACGGTAATGTCTTCAACCGCACTGACTAACCCCTGAGTCACTGCTCGATTTTCTACTTATTAATTGAATAATATAATCTAAATAAACAATAATGTCCGTTTACGGCACTAGATATTTATTATAAGAACATTTCGATAACCATACCTAAATAGGTGCCACATAATTTAAAAGAAATAGTGTCATTCGATCGCAGACTAATATGCATTAATTTATCTACTTCACTCTTAATCGATTGTACAAATGGTGCATTTACAGGCACAATTTACTTAATAAGTTTAGATGCAGGCTTATAAGTGACTATTTATATTATGCTATCAATAAGCATTCTTTCGTTTAGGACAAAATCTTTGAAAATTTGGCAGTGTATGTACATAACTCTAGTTGTAAAATATTATCTATAGTCTTTGCGCAGCCCAATACAGATTTCGTTTTGCTCAAATTAATTATGGTAAGAACATTATAAAGTTGCTTTACAAAATAAAATAAAATTTTAATAACCATTGCACATGAATTGATTGTTTCACGCACAATAAATGAAAAATCAGATAATAAAATCACATGTAGGTACTTAAAACTGTTTAATGAGTAATTATTATACCAAACCAGACGATAAATTCTTCGTACTTTACTTGCTAGTGAGTGACGGTCAAATCAGTTAAAGGTTTACAATCTTATTAAAAAAAAAACAAAAAGCCGCAACACACGAAGCGAAAGTAAGTTGTACAGAGTATCGTAAAGATCAAATCAGTGTTGCGTTTTCGGACGACAACGTGAGGGGCATGCCTAACGAATGCAGTGTTCGATTTACGAACGACTCAGAACCAACTAGAATGCGACAACTTTTTTTAAATTCATTTGGTAAAAGTGTAAGGCTGAATATTAAAATAGTCGATTTATATTAAAAATATTTCTATTTATTCATTCATTATTGAATAGGAATTTATATGCAAATATCTAAAAGTATCAGTATAAGAATATTTCTGTAAAATAGTAAAAAACTTGTCATTAATACAAACTTTTATGACAAAATCTCTACCTTTTGGCGAGTTTTATATAGTTCCGACAAAGGTGGTCGTCAGTTACTAACCCGTAACACCCGTAGGAATGTTTAATTCTATAGGTATATTATGTACTGGCTGTAATTAATATGTCCATAAGTAGTAGTAAGAACTTCTTACTAAGAAGACTAGTAAATGATAAAAATCTCCCTAAACTTCCCAGTCTGCCTGTGTAATCTGGTCTGGTCTACGTAATAGCAGCTCTGCGTAATTAAACCATTGTCTAATTAGTGACCAACATCTTATTTCAATAAATAATGCGGTTTATAGCCTTTAACCACACGATTCGTTAGTATAGAATGCAATAATGAATTAATTTAAATTACACAAAAGTTAGGTATGATATGCATAAATGAATTTGTGTAAATAAATGCAATAATCATTATTTTACATTACCATGTTTTATTTTCAAGGATTTCCCGGGTAAGCAATACTCACTTGAAAAATTCCATTACGTTTTCGATTTATAAAGCACGAAGAACACTATGCATCTAATTAACATAAGATTAGAAATAAAATATACTAAGAATCTAATTATGAAAGTATTTACTTTATTCCTAAACGAGCCCGGTGCAGAAATAAACGGCAAATTAATTACTGCAGTTGAATTTTGAGACTTTGAATTCTGTGTCGTCATAAACTGGCCACTCTAGCCGACTTTGCAACAGTAAAGTTATTTTTGTCGAAGTGTAAAAGTATATCGGAATGCGCAACTCGAAAACCGCTTTCAAATTGTGCTTTACTACGTGTGTTCCCACTTAACGAATAATTTTCTTTCAGTGTTTTCGTTCAACCATATCATAATTGCAATTAATGACCAAAATGTGTGCGCTAAATTGATAATATCGTTTTAATCAATCTAAAATTTCCTAAACAGCTGAAATAAGCGAGCGCGTGTCAGTAATTCACGATTCATTCACCTTACTAGGTGTGATATCATTTGTCTCTTTCATTTTTCGTCAATCGTATCATGTAAGAATGTGACGCATGACTTCAACAGTTTGCTAATTAACTGAGCTCACAATGACACGGGCCATCCCAGCGCGATTTTCGTCTCTATTGCTCTAGCTCTAATTATTATAATTGCCCGAGACGCGTGCAGCGCTTGAATGGGCATTGTATGCGTAAACATTAATCAATGCCATGGGTACGCTCGTGAAGGTCACCGAGTTCGTGGTGCGCTACGCAAATCTTCGATGGGCGAATTGATTCATTGGACCTAAAATAATGAATATATCTACAAATACGAGTGAGACGGAATATTTAATGTCTTATACTTTTTATTCAACATCGCAGCGAGGGCGTGTCAACGTCATGTGACCGCGACATAGACTCGAAACTAAAATTATACGCGGCAAACGATTTCCATCGATGCGTTACTTTCGGTGGTTCGTGGAAGCGGACATTGCATAACAGCGATGTATACGAGCTATGAGAGTACGTCGTTATAAAATCGTGGATTGAGCATGTAATAGTGTTTTTTATTATCATTTATATCGGTCGTGTCACAGCCGATTGAGATAACGTGTGCCACTGCGCAGTTCGATCAAAAATGCGTAGAGCTTTGGAAATATTTTATGGAGTCACGAAGGCTGCTTTGTGCGACACCTAAATACATAGTTATGTTTTCCTGTTCGCTGTTTGTGGATACAATTTAATATTGTAGCCTTTACAAATGCAGCCACTTAAATGAATAAACGTTTACTTAGCGGTTTAAGTAGATACGATACAGAGGTGTACTGCTGTAAAGTTAAAGAAGTCATCTTACGGTTTATTTGTCAATGCTCAATTGGCATAGTGCTTATATGCGAATAATTTAAATAATGAAAGCCGCTAGAATAGGTTTAGGCCTCAAGAATTACCGCCTTGCAGTAAAGGCCAAATAAAGTGGCTCGATATATTTGGTAGAAATGCGTTGTCTACATGGTGGCCGCCCTGTCTGGACATGAACATGTACTCTTCGTCAAAATTCCACTACAAAATTATAAAATAGGAGTAATGGTATTGGCGATAGTCTTAAGAGGCTGAAATTGACAAAAACTTGACTAACGAATTTTGAAAGTATAAAATTAAGAAATGTAGAGCTCAGCAGAGGATCTCTACGTAGACGTTTTGCTGTATCAAAGTAGCAGATCATGGATATATCCCTTGTTTTGCAAGTCTTTCTGGACTTAGAGTGCCGGAGGGCCTATCCCGTATCCCTTCTCCCTGATCCCACTCCTCATCCTATCCCTTTTCCCAACCCCAAGGGGCGGCAACGCATTTGTGACTCCTGTGGGTTTCCTTGTGTCCATGGGCGGCGGTAATTGCTTACCATCAGGCAATCCGTCTGCTCGTTTGCCGCCTATTACCATAAAAAAAAAGCATTTAAATCTGCTGTGTGTTACAACTCAAGTATCCATCGTATATGTCTATAAACGTTTATCAGCAGGCAGGCCGTATGCTAGCTGCCTTGCTATTATTATTTTAATACATGCAGCCTAACCTGTCCCACTGTAGGGCAAAGGCCTTCCTACCCTCATTCCACCACTTTCAATCGAGAGATGTTGTTATCCACTTCTCATTATCAAGTTTTAAATCATTTTGCCACCTAGCGTTTGGACTGCCGCGAGACCTCTTTCGATTTGGTACCCACAAAGTGGTAGTTAGTCAAAAGATCGTCAGACCGCCTTGTAGGTTTGAAAAATACAGTGACACGTTTTAAATATTTTTTCGGGAATTACCCAAGAATGTTTAAATTCCTATAAAGTTACACGCAAAATGTGATAGTTATCCTATTAAGCTTTTTTTTTCGGTATTATATTACACACATTCGTACACAATTGTGCTGCGTGTGTTCAAGTGACCGAGTCTAAGGTATTTGCTAGTCAGCTAGTGCCTTCGGTAACCTAAGCTGCTTAAATGTCAACTAATCAAAAGTACCCTACCTAAGTACTAATATTTGAATTGTCGCTTGCTCATTATGGTATGTGCAAAGTTTAGAAAGAGAGTTTATTGGTATGAAATATGTTTTGTCTTTACTACCAGGATCCTTAGATCATCTAATAATCATCTATTTTAAACTTTCGCGATTTGTATATATCATACAAAATAATTTAGCGGGTCTTGCCAGAGACGAGGTCTCTCCGCGACCACGCTCGGTGCAAGACGAGCGAAACGTCGGCAACAAATAGATTATATTATTTTGTATAATAATCATCTGCCAGATATTTTTCGGTTGTTCTATGAAGTCAAACGTTTATTCTCCAGTTCAGTGTTAATAGGCTTCGGAGGCCTCAAAACCTTTTAATTTTATAGCACTCTACACTAATCAAATCGTTACAAAAAAGTTGGTTGTTGGGTTTGAAGATAAATATAGCTATGCCGATAGTGGAAGACGAAGCTTAGATTTTTTTTAAAAACAAGTACCGCACTAGGAATAAATCCGATGTCCATATTGATACGTAATATCGATGTCAGTAAGAAAGAAAATCGAAGTCAATGTCTGCCCGAGACATGACGTCGTGACCCTTACGTTACAGAACCAACGAGGCGTATATCTTTCTAAACATGTAGGTAAGTACTTTAATACTCTTCCTGATATTCGAAGCAAAGTTCGTTTGAAATAATTATTGTTTAATATAATTGGCATGAGGTAACGCGGAAAACGGTTCATGGCATGATTTCTGTCAATCTAGCGGTTAGAGCCAACGCCTCCTGCTCGATACCACACACATAGACACTATTGGATGTATGTGTGCGTCCCTATATCAACAACAGTCGTTAAATTAACTATGCGTTGCAAAAGCTTTTTCATACAACATGGTACATATTATTTTTGTATATAAACCGAATTTTTATTTTCACCTTTCTGATTGTTTTATTTGAAAAAGTTTTTTAATAATGCTTATTGTGATGAGTCGTCAACTCGTCATACAATCTCTCCAACAGAAAATGATGTCAGAAAACTGTTTATTCTGAAAATTAATAAGATTACACACAAACTCATAATATCGTCGGAAATTTATTTAAATCTTCACAGGCTAATTTTATTTTATTTTTTTAATCAATAATACAGGATTGTTTATCATTTTGGTAACTCAAAATAACTCGATCATGATGATAACAATGCGACCAGAGGAAATAAAAAGCATCTTAAAAGAAACATAGTTCTCAAGCGGCCTCGTTACAGGACAAATTGTATCATGTTCATATCTGCATGACTTTAATTTTGAAACTATATATACAAAAGTAATTTATAAAACCAAATAGGGAAGATCATGAAACGTTCTCAAGTACCTATAGTAGGTATGTGACGTATGCCTGAACCTACTAAGACTTTGCATGCGGTTTCACCTGCGGCTCTATGCGCGGCGGGCGGGCGTCATTTACCGCGCTAAAAAGCAGACCGCGGCACTCTCCAGCCCCTTATTTATCTTCAGACACTACAGTCGTATCATAATATTGCTATGTTGCGACTTGAGTGAAAGACAAACAAACAAAAACACTTTCGCATTTATAATATTAGCATTAAAGTACAGATGTGATGAGTATAATTCTATCACGTTCGCCGTCTAATTGAACAAAATGTACGTATTAACTAAGTTCAATTCTGTAATACATTGTAGCCGAAATAAATTCACTATCAAGATGTTGAGATGGCATGATGCCACCTTCTTGCATTAACACAACTTGATGGACACACGCCAAATGATTCATATTGAGGAATGCCCTTAAAAACATTTTCTAAATCACTTTCAGTGGTTCGCGGAAAATCGTCGGGATAGATACTAAACATTCAATGCGTCGAAAATGTTTACTTAGTAATTGAGTCTTGGGTATAAAACGTAGCTGTTTGTGTGATTCACATTTATAAGAAATGTCTGATCACGTAGCCATGTAAATAAATATTTTTGGATAATTATAGTGGAGTTGCTTGTTAATATGTAACTCACTGAAAAGTGAGTTCCGTTTTGTGCCTGCTATCTTATGAGGTTCAAAAGACTTGTATTTTTTATTATTAATCCATGCTCTTGTAAATCATTAGATAATTTTATTGTCGTTAGTGATTTGAGTGAATCAAAATAAATTCTATAAACAATCTGGCATACCTACTTAATATATTTCTATAAAGTGCTGGTTTCAGTATAAATATTGCGACTACCGTTAGCCGCAATATTGGTTTGGTGTTTGTACGGGTTGACGAATTGTAATTAATTTTTTACGAACATAAATAAAAAGGCTAACAAGAAAAAAAACCACGTCGCTGTACCTAATTGCAATCTATAGTAAAATAGATATTTTTAACAAAATTCTCTTACCTTCCATCCAGCGGACGAATTACTATCCCCCTTATCTTTAAAATATGGCACATTCTGAACCATCCACTCGTAAATCTGTGACAACGTGAGTCTGTTGTCTGGAGCCGAAGTGATGGCCTGCGTTATGAGATCAGCGTAGGAGAGGTTGCCCCAAGCATTGCGACGGGACGAATTCTTCTTAGTAGATACAGAAGTGGGCAGTGGAGGCGCACCTAGAATAATAAAACCTTATTAAATCTGGTGGATCAAAGCTACTTAGCACAATCATGGCAGTTTACCAAATCATATATTGGACCATTTAAAAAAGGAGCGGCAGTTTCAAATTTCGAACGCACTTAAGTGAAATCTAATTTTCAGGGTTGCTGCATTATCATATACAAATTATTACAATACATCATAAATACGTAAATTGCAAAGACTTGCGTCATTTATTGTATTGAATCTACTATGGAACAAAATAAAGAATACCTACCCATTATAATTAACCATTTAATAGTTAATAACTATTGTTCCTTTTTGCATAATAAAGGAAGTTGTGGTCGATTCGGAAAAATGTGATTCTTAATACTTAATTCGTTAATTGCTGTTAATGTTATCTGATTCTAAAAAAATAATTTATATTGCTACAAATTGATAGTTTTTTGTTATTCTGTGTTATATATGTATATTATTTTATGTAAATTATAGCTAAATCCGATAAGTGTGATTGGTCAACTGACAAAAAATAAAATGGAGGACGGAAAAAGAATATTTAAATATTTTTTTCAATTAAATACTTTAATTGCCAATGTATCTACTTATTTTTAAAAATATATGTGGTATCTAAATTTAGATTGAGGAAATTGTTTTCATCTCCAGTTATTCTATTTATAAATTACTTACTAATATTATTTAAAAATGAACATACGAGTATAACGATAGGTAACTATGTATTGTTTATTTTTAGACATTTTTGTTTGTTTTGCTTCGTAATGGTATTTAGTATTAGTAATGGTTATCAACAATTGGAAATCCAATTCATGATAATATTATTGAACCAAATAACCGCAGTGTTTAAAATGAGACCAACAATCTTTTAAGCCACTATCATCAATGACGTAGTATTAAAAACAAAAATATTTACAAAATATTTAGTAGGTATGGTGAAAACCCTAGTTTCAAAATAAGCAGCGTTCGCGCAGATTACTGTACATACCTTCTGCGTTTAAAATATTCTAGGGTTGACCGCAAAATGATAGCTTGAATTGTTTCGTATACACTCATACATATTTAAATGCCATGATATGCTATATGTTTAATGATTCTTAACGCGTAAGGCTATTACAGTCAAATGAGTAACCGATATGTCATGAGGGACTTTACAAATTTACAAACAAAAAAGTTATGTCATGATATACATAACATTTATTATGGTAAACATATAAAACATGTGCTTTTTTTCTAAGTTAATTAAATAGGAAACAGCGGCTTTTTATTTTCAGTCAGCAGGCTATTCAGCTAAGGCCTTGAGTTCGTGTACAGATAAAATATGGATTTGATTCGGAGTTCGGCGCCCGTATTGGCAGGCTCTTAATTCTACAACGATTAGGCTAATAGCGCTGGTTTGTGTCGATTACTAGTTAGTTTTTGGGCACAGCGGCGAAGATTGTCTACACTAATATTATAAAGAGAAAAATTTTTTTTCACCATTAGAAAGCCACATTAACTGCGAGTGACATAGGCTATATTTTATTTTAGAAAAATAAGGGTCCGTAAGATATTTGGGTTTTTCGGGTACGCGAAGTAGTTTCCTCAGGACGCAGGTGAAACCGCGGGAAACGGCTAGTAGTCTATATAGCTGTAACTTAAACTAGTAACTTAAATTTTAATTTTTATTGTGGAACAGACTGATTAAGAAGCGGACTCAATTTGGGATTAATAAGCAATTAACCACAAATACGATGTTGTTACATACATTGTGTCAGAAAGCATCTTTGATTTGATTAATTATTATTAATGAATTATCAATTATCATTTTTTTTAAACCATGTGTTAAGATTAACATTTAAATAATATTATCAATAGATACTCGATAGATTGCAGTTATAAAGCATACCTATGTTTATGTGTTTTAATTGATAAAGTATATTTAACATGCTATTTAAAATCTTAATGCATTCATTTTATTTGCATGTTTATTATAATATTGTTATTATTATACATTACTAGAGGACGCCCGTGGTTACACCCGCGTTATTAAAGGCTACTGCTCTGCTCCAGTCACTCATAGCGTTAAGTTATATAGCCTATAGCCTTCCTCGATAAATGGGCTATCTAACGCTGAAAGTTTTTTTCAAATCGGACCAGTAGTTCCTGAGAATAGCGGGTTCAACCAAACAAAAAAACAAACAAGCTCTTCAGCTTTATATATTAGTAAGTATAAGATTTGTATACTAAATAGCATACTTTGGTAAAGTTCCTGGCGGAATTCTAATATAGGTAGTTAAGCTAGCTACATGAGAACAGCATTCAAATCTGTGCAATATTTATTTAGTTTATATACATATATATAGTAACACGTATGGCTATCAGATCGTTTATTCTGACGCCCATATCATTATACAGTATTTTTAAGGAAGGAAAATATAATGCACTTCTATACAATTCAGTGGTGACGTTAAAAGCGCATTCATGCAGTGGCTTATACTATATTTTGCCCTTTTATTGTTTCACGTATTACATAGTTGATAGTATCAGAATTTGATGCGTAACTATTCTTTTATGAGATGGAAATTATATTAATTAAAATGATTAGGTATATATACCTATACTGCATTAGGGGCAATGTTAGCCGAGTGGACATACCAACACCCAAAATACATAGGGTGTCGGGTTCGATTCCACCGCTCGCACCACTGACTTTTCAAAGTGATCTTTCTTTCTCTTAGCGTTATCCCAGTTTCAATCTGGGGTCCGCTTTCTAGTCTAACCGGATTTGGCTGAATATTAGCTTTTCCACGAGCGACTGCCTGTCTGACCTCCGCAACCCGAAAGGATAGCGATATTCCACGGTTGAGACTAGTGTCAGTTTATTTAGAAGGTACTGACGCCCTGTAACTACTGTCAAAGATCTTCATGACAACCGGGACCCACGGCTTAACGTGCTCTCCGAGGCACGGGACAAGCGATAATTAACAATTCAATACGCACATAACTCCGAAAAGTCATTGGTGCGCGCCGTGGATTCGAACCCGATACCCTCTGCATGGCAGTCTGTTGGTAGGTATATCCACTCGGCTAAGTATCGCTGTGCATATTAAATTGCCAATTATCGCTTGGCCCGTGCGTCGGAGAGCAGGTTTAACCGTCGCTGTCGGTCTCGGCTGTTACGAAGATCTTTGACAGTCTTTTTAGGGAGTCAGAACTGATAACCATGGAATATCGCTATACTTTTTGGTTGCGGATGTCAGACGGCAGTTCTCTGTGGTAAAGCTGATATTGTATCAAATCTGGTTTAACTAGTAAACGAACCTCGGGCTCCTAGGCCAAATTCCTCGATGCAGCCGGGATAAGGCTAGGGCGATGACAATGATGATGACTATGTATTTAATTGTTATGTATATTTTAATACCAGCATTTTTTTTGCTGTCCGTGTGGTGACGGATTAAGAATACGGAATGTCACCACCCCATATCATCCCATGGGTGTCGTAAGAGCCGACAGAGGGAGCATATTATGCAGAGAACAGCACTGTAAGAGAAGGAAAACTTGATACAAGCCATATACCAACCCGTTTGGCCAGCGTGGTATAGTAGGCCGATTCCTCCTTTCAAAGGAGAGGCCTAGTCCAGCAGTGGACTGTTAAAGGCTGATGATGATGATGATTTTTTTAGTCACCCAGATGCATCCAAAACTTTTTGCCTTAGAGCTCACGGTTTTCTTGTATGTTACTAGCCGGACACCTTTTGACGTGTACGTTAACGTCATTTCTGGAAGAGTTCTTCATGAATCGTTAGGCGTTTAAAATTTTGATTTATATAGGTATTACTTGCAGATAATATTTCATAATTAACAGGCCATCAAAGTAATGGAGTGCGTCTCTATTTGCCATGTTTGATTGCAGGAATAACAAATGACAATAACCATAGCTAATGCGATTATTTGTCCTTATCTTTTTAGGTACCGTTTACTAATAGTCAAATAAAACTATCGGTATCAAAGAGCTGATTAGTGGCGTTTAGGCTAATTACTATCTAGTAGTCAAAACATTAAGTTTTAGACCGTTATTTTTCATCTGTGGTCGATTTGGTTGTGTTTTAGCTGCGTAGGTAATTTTATATGACTAAAAAGGTTGTATCGAGTCTTAGGGTTTTCTAAATATTTAAAAAATGGTTTTGTTTAAGTATGTTTTGCACAATATAAAAATATTATTTATTTAGACAAAGTCTCAAAAGCGGATTTATTTTGTTTTTAGTGGCTTGAGCTGTTAGGCTGTTACTCACAATGCAAGCCTGCAAGCCTCACGGCATTACATTTTTAAATAGAATAATACATAATAGGTATATGTTATGCAGTAGGTTTTAAATGTGTACACGTACATAAAGACATGAGCAAAAATGATGAGCAGTATTAAGTATATAACATACTTAATGTTTGCAATTACATAAAATACCACAAGTAGGTATGTTTATTTATATTAATATGTGTAGTTCTCGTTAAGTAGGTTGATAGTGTGTGGTTCTCTTAAATATAGATGTCTCAATTAATTTATTACCACATTGTTGGTAGTTAAACAGTTTACAAGTACTTGCGAGCTGTTATGCAACTATGCAAATAACTATTAATATTTTCGAACAGAGTAAGTAGGTTTAATATACATATAATGGTTAGTTATCGGATTAAAATTAAAACCGCTTCATATTCATATTTCATCTAATTAAAAATCTTAATTGGGTAATTAATTTTGTATTATAATTCTTAAGTCAAAGCTATGTTATTTTTTTAATATCAGATAAATGTGTTCAAGCAACAGTTTTCTTATTGGAGCTCGCAACACTTGCGAGGCGGTCAGCATGAAAAAGATAGGGCATCGGGTTATCGCTCCTATAGAGGTGCATCCAGTGGGTTATTTTCTTAGGGTTCCGTAGTTTTATACTAAGCACACAACAGGAGCGCACAAACTTTTATTTTATATAATAAAACAATGATGTAATTTATGGTTCTGAAAGAATCAACTTAATGTTTTGTGAAAGACAATAATTCTGCCATCTTAAAGGACATTTAAAGATGAACTGATAAGATCCGAATTTTAAGAACCGATTTTTAATTTAGCACTTTTGATTTTATTATTATGCGCCTCTTCAAGCATATTTTAATATGTGTGAGATTGTGAGATAAATAAAAGTCAGTAAGTAAGTATACCGTTAAAATAAGCTGATTTTTTATAACTTTTTTATGTTAGTTTATTCGTTTTGATCTCGTTTCAGTATCGTTTATTGTCGATTCAAAGGTTTTGAGGGGCTTTGGTATCTTTCAGATTCATATAGTTACTGTCACTGTCAGCAAACTAATGATAACCGACATATATATTCGCACATTGTAAACGTCATTAATGTTTTCCTTTTGCTACGTATTCGTGACTAAACCACTGAGTAAATTTTCAGGTAATTTCAAAGTAATTTCTTTAATTATCAGAAAATAAATTGCTTACAAAATCGCCTTTCTTTGGCCTTTAGCTGCCGGCTTGACATGTTTATTGGTTTTCACTTTGTGTAAAGCGATCATATTAATGTCTACGTTTTTCCTTCAATTACTAGGAAAAACGTATTATAGTGAATACCGTTTGTACCTATGTACTTATTCATGTACGTATGAACTATTTGAATTAATTATTGTTTATGTAATGCATTGTTTATATTAAAAAGGTAAATGTTATCAACTTGAGCAGTGAAAATATTGTTATATCCATCAACATTTTTAGCCATAGTAATGTATCTTGGTTATATTGTTGAGGTTAAGACATACACGTTGAATTTTCGATTACCAAACAATGTTCTCAAATTAATACATTGGTTATGTAGATTTTAAAACAAATCCATCCCATTCATGTCCCTAAAAAAATCTCAGGAGGCTGATCTTGCTTGACACGAATGCAAAATATAAACAAGCACACTAACGCATTTAAAATGTTTTAGGATTGCCAGTGTAATAAATTCATAATACATGTTATTTGACAACCTAACTCATTGAATTAAATGCTATGTGATAGCAGTCTCATACTACGTACTACGCATCATTGTATATAATATCGATATCATTGTTTTTTGCGACTTATTTGTATACAGCGCGTAAGTTATTTAGAATGTTAACTCCCGCGCTGTCGCATAAGATCATCCATTTACCTACCAACATAATCAGGTAAACAATGATTGTTTTATTTTTATTTCGTATCAGTACAAACGGGTGGTGTTTTTTATTGGAATCTTAACGCGAGTAGTGCGTTCGGACAAGCTACGTGGGTCGACCTAAATAGCAACGCGTATCGCGAGTGCGACCTCACAACTATCGCTCGGTTGGACAAATGGTATTTACCACTCAGATTCTGATTGGAGTTCTTCTTGGAGCCGGTGTCGTCAGCCGCCTCGACGTAGTTGTCTGGCCTTGGCAGCGGCCACGTGTTGGATCGCGCGCGCGTCTGCGGCTCGAAGCCGACCTCCGCCAGCTCGCCCAGAGGCTCCAATTCCAACTCGGCGCCGGTCGCCGACGTCCACGGGCTCTGATAACCGCTCATGTTTACGACTTACTCTACAGCAGTGGAATATTTCGGGAGGTGTGTCGCAGGGAGCGCTCACCGGCGCGTGCCGATACCGGCCGATACCATCTCAGCGCTTTTCTTTCTAATTTTTTACCGATTTCTTTCTATTTCCAGAATCGTCGGACCCGGATCGCGATCCGGAGAGGTTATCTGTCTTGTGCTTATCGCCTCTGTTATTCGAAGCCAATAACATGTGGCGTCTCGCTAACGTTCATAAACAGCGATGTGCGCAGAGAGCGTCGGCCGTCGGGCCGCTCCCGAGAGGCGATTTTCGCTAAATATAAGCGCGGGCGAGGCGGGGGCGGGGCACACACCACGTGAGCGACTACGCGCCGATTTTCCAATTCATCACTGGCGGGCTAGAGACGCGATAACCTTGTAACGTGGCTCGAATCGCCCAACAACGGGTATCGTATCGCCTAAGGTCGTCACCGGCGTCGAAGGTCCCGAAGACTATGCAAATTCGGCCGTCCTTCCGAGTTCGGATAACACTTTACAACTTTTCCACACTGATAAGAGTTATCACTGAGTCTGTCTGGGGATAAATCACGAGTTACCCGCGTTTCAACGACTTAAAAACAGTGGGAGGACACAAAAAGTTGTTTCACGACAGTCCACGCGGTGAGCGATAGTTTTTACTGCGTAATAAGCAGAGTAGTGCGCGTGGCGCGGCAATTCGTCCTCGGCCGCGAACGGTCGCACGTACACTGAACTGACTGAACCGCGTCGCGAGGCGCGTCGCTCGTGCAAATTCCGCTCAGCGGGCGCCGCGCTGGCCGCGGAGAGGCGGAGGGCGGCGGCGAGGCGCGGAGGGCACTCCGCACTCGCACACACGAGTGGCGTCGTATGATCGCCGGCCGCCACCGACGCCCGCGCTATACACATCTCCAACGCACTTCACTTGCTAACAACTCTTCACCATATCACTGATTCTTCAAAACATACAAGAACTGAAAATCTCATCAAATGAATATGCCGAAGCGTCATGCCGTCCTTGGAGTACGCTCTGGTTATTAATGGGCAATTGTAGCGGAGGCGCGGGCGCGTGTAAGTTCGCGGGCATCCACGAGGCAGTTGCTGCATGCCTCATTGTTTACATACAACTACTTACATGTGAACGAACGCGTCGCGCGCTTGCTATGTTTCTTTTTAAAAGTTTGAAATTTTCAAGCACGCCATATTTGATTACTTCTAACTTGATTAAAAATGTCAAGAACAAAAGTTCTTCATCCTTCAAACTGCTATGTTGTGTGTATAACTGCTGTGATTCAAGCCATTGGTCAGTGGTTACTTTTAATTGTCTATCGAAATGCCAATGTGACTGGAAAACCCATCGTCTTCCCAAAAACATGTATAGATAAATAAAAATTAATTAATTCGTCTTAATAATTTTGTCACCCTAAAAGTGTTTTAAATATTAAGGTCACAGTTAGGAAGGTTACAAATATAGTGGGTAAACATCATAAAACTGAAAACGGAGCATCGGACTTCATAAACTTCTTGGAAAGTCTATTATTACGAGCCTAATTTGTGTCCCACTGCTGAGCGAAGCCCTTCGCTTCTAACTGACACCGTCGCGATCACAAGCTATTTTCTGCCAATCTTTGAAAAGCGTCTAATTCATCCCGCCATCCTCTAAGCCTTCCCCGTTGCCAGGCCTCCATCTTGTGGTATCTAAAAACGTGCAGCGTGAGCGAGTACATGTATACACAGTTACCTACATCTCGCAAATAATATTATAAACGGAATGGGAAGGGACTCTTCAGTACCTATACTGACATCTAGCTTAACCTTTGGACATCGTTATCATTGTGGGTTGCGGAGGTCAGATTACTATCGTGCTGGGGAAAAACAAATATCAATCTATATCTGCTGAAACTGAAAATGCCTTGTTTTCTGAACGCCGATGTATTCTGATTAATTTTATTTCGGGATAACTATACATATAAGCAACACCAATTGTTCCACAGATGGTCATTACTGTACTGCTACATCAACATCCCCCATAGAAATATATATCTATGATATCCCCTAACGGAAATGTCATACTATCGTAGTCTTCGTGATGCTGCCATTCATAAGTGATAAAGAGTCATTAGAAGAATACCGTGATGGTTTTAGTGGAAAAACCTAAACTACTTTTTAGGGGACACTTCACAAGCCCCAATGTAACGGAATAAAGACGATTTAGTGAATATACATAGATCTAATTAAAAAACCGCGAATACCTTGATTTTAACAAAGAAGACCGTGAGTTACTTCAAGTCTTGATGTGCAACTGGTATTGAGTAATCTCAGCGAGTAATGAGAAATCTCTACAAACCAAACACAAAAAATAATAATTTATAATTTTTATTGGCCATATGGCCTGACATGATCTTTCATAACTCTAACATCGTTAGAATATATAAGACAATATGTTATCAAATACACAGTGGAAAATATACTAGATACACAATAATATGACTCTGTAGGTATAAGTATGATGAGAGTGCTAGACTATAATCTTCCTGATTTTTTTCTTTTCTTAACAAAATTAAAAACAAAATATTTTTTTTCAATACAAAATACAAAAAAGTAAATATTTACTCTTACATAGTTAGCGAGTTATTTACGATACCTAATCGACTTACCAGTGCTACAACATATTAAAATAAATTCCAATCACAGTATATTGGAATAAAATCACAGAAAGATGCTACGCGGAATTTCAAAAGGAGTCATCTAAGATAGGTCAGGCTCGTAGCAAGTGAAAACTCGTAGCTCGTAGCCAACCCCTTTTGCGAATTAGATCCTGCGTCTACGCATGTTAGGGACCATGCACAGACAGTTTGATAATAAACTTTTATTTACAAATGATTTAAAGGAAGAATTTTAAATATCTTACACTACAGAGATGTCTGTATTAGAATACGTTAAGGTTGCACGGATGGTTAGTAATATAGGCTTATTGTTTTAAATCGCTACACTACACAAATTGTCGGTTGTAAATTAATTGCTCCAAGTGTTCTTTGTGCCCATTATTTCAGTCAAAGTCAAAGTCAAAATAATTTATTCATCTAGGTCACAAGGTGACGCTTATGAACGTTAATTTTAAAATTAAATTACTTAATGCTTCTACATTTACATTTACTGCCTCGTTCGCAAAGCAATAGTTAGAACCACGAGAAAGAACGGGCAATTAAACTCGTGGCCACTCTTTTAAATCGCCAATATTATGGTACATATTTTTATTTTTGTAAGGAGCTGCGACTGTTACACGTTGTACTTAATTACTTGTAA